>OV702293.1:85030000-86230000 GCA_916181665.1 Avena sativa | reverse complement strand
AATTCATTTCACAAGTCATTTTAAAAACATCTGACGGGAGAACAGTATGGCCACTCCAGCTGTCCATAACCGCGGACGCGGCTATTCGAATAGTTTGACACTCTGCAGAGATTGTACACTTTCACCACAACATTCGATACATCCGTCAGGAACAAATCCTGAATTCACCATACTCAGTATGCGGATAATCAATCCTAACCTTTCCATTACACGCTCAAGTATAGGCACCTCTCCTGTGAGTTTGGCCTCCCAACCATGACCAACTGTCATCTTGGGTACTGCACATGTGGACAATCTTCACAAGGTAGCCTCAGCTCAGACCTTGGCCGCGAGGGAACCCATACTAAGGTATTTAAATTTCCAGTCAAGCCCTACCCAATTTTCGGGTATTGTGGTTGTACGGTAAAATTGGAATGGTATCGCATCCAGACAACCATCGGTTTTATAAAGGGGCTAAGGCTCATGCCTCAACATTTTTATCATCAAAATCCTCTGGTGTTCAGAAACACATGTCAAAACATTTTAGTAGAATGATTCATCATTCCAAGGTTTTCATAACCATTTTCACCAAGTATTCCCATCTAAAGTTGACAAGTTTTATGCTTAGCACTAGCATCTACAAGTGGTGGTAAGTACTAATGAGGGGTGGTAAACAAGTGGAGATTAATTAGGTTCAATCTCATGCCTTAGGATGACATCAAGATTATCTACTTAGGCCAAATTTAATGTTCTTTATGCAACCTTCAAATATCTTTCTAGCATCTACAATTCACCATGTAAACTCTAAGATAAAGCTTTGATAAAGAAATAAAGTATAAAGCTTGCAAGTAAAACTAGGATGGTTTATCAAGTGGATATGATCACATATGCTTAAGGCATCTAGTGGTCATGGTAACAAGCAAGTATTAGCTTGCATAAGTATCCGTATAAGCTTGCCTTGAGCAGAGCAGTGGTTGAAGTTTTCCTCGGCTTCCTCCTCGTAGTATCCTCCTTCCTCCTCGTATCCTTGGTCGGTACTAACGTCAATGAATAAATATGAGGTACACAATCACCAAACAATACTTAACTATTTTCAATCATCACACAAAGATGCGCTATAGATGATCTAGCATCATCACCTTCATTACAAGATTAAAGCATTTGTCTTATTTATTTTAATTTGAGAAAAGTAATTTCTACTCATTGAAAAACTTCTTAAGATTTAATATTCTCCAACTCAAACATGGGATCATGTTGACACATGTCATCACCACATATTTCAGTACATGGGAATGTGATTTAAAGTGGTGTCACAATTTAATAAGGTTTAACCTTTTTATTTTGAATAAATAAAGTGACTAGAAATGCCTATGTGGCATTCTTTTGTTTCTTGAACATTATTTCTGTAAGTAAACCCATTTTATATATTCTGAAAGGTATGATCAAATGTGATTTTTGAGAGTTGGAATCAACTCAAAAGCTATTATGGTTAAATTTTAAAAAATGTTTGAATGCAGAAAAGCTTCTGCCTTGTTAGTTTTACCAAGGTTGATCTACAGATCCAAATTATTTGAATCCAACGGGCTTGGATTAAGCATTTCAGTACCTTTCTAACAAAATTAGTTTCATGCTTTTTGTTTCACTGAATTGAGCTGGGTTGATTTTTGAATCTATGTACAAAACTGTGTTTGAATAAAAATAGAAAAATCTAAATTCAAACGGTTGGGTCGCGTGGGAGAGGTTAATGGGCCGGCCCAGTGTCACTCTGCAGCGCGGGGCTCAGCTGGCAGGGGGGTCTACCAGTTAGCGGCTCATAACACGCGAAGCGGTACAGGGCTATGTGGGTCGTTGGATTAGAAGGGAGATCGATGGATGGGGATCGTCGTCGACGTGAACATGTCACCGGCGAGCTCGAACCCTAGCGGCTCAGTGGGGGTGCATAGGGGGCATACCAGGGCTCCAGCAACGACGGCGAGGTAGGCAAACGAACAAGTGGTCGATGGTGAGCTCAGGGACGGTCGAGGCAGCTCCGGGGGTGGTCGAAATCAACGACCCCCTTCTTCTACAGAGGCGGCCTGTTCCGGTGCAATTCCGGCAAGCTGCTGCTCCTCGTGCTCCAGCTAGAGGGTGGAACGATCAGTGAGGTGAGGGGAGTGGAATGGTGTGCTTCAAACGACTGGGGGTGGCCTCCTTTTAGAGGCTCGACGGCCAGACCGAGAGGGATGGGCAGGCGACGGTGGCGACATGGCTACGGGCTGCTAGCAGCATGGCTGAGGGTGGCGATCGACGCGCGGTCTCCTGGTGATGCTCTAGAACTTGAATGCGGGCTTAGGGGTGGTGGTAAACGGTCGGGCGAGGCTGGCGCTCTGAGCGGCAGAGGCGGCGTCTTCGACGGTGAGCGGTGGCTGTGAGGCACGAGGCGGCGAACGGGGATGTCTGGCGTGTTCCTTGGGTCATGGCAAAGCGGTGGGCACGGGCTGCGGTCGAGGGGCGGCGTGTGCACGCGTGCCGGGTGCGGCACTCTGGCGCGTGCTCGGCATGTCACAGTGGCACTGGGCGCGGGGCGTGCTCGGTGGTCCACGGCTTCCCTTGGCTCGGGGAGGGGACAGTGGGTGGCGGTGGAGTGATGGCTATCTCCCAGACATGGAGAGAGAGGGAGAGGTGGTCTGCTGCGGCGGCGACCAAGCTGGTCGGTGAGGGGTGCTCGGCTTGGTCACCATTGATGACAATGGCCAGCTTACAATGAGGCTAGGGGTTTCCAATTAGGCTAGATGATCTACTAAATGGTTTCTGTGAGCTAGAGAGGGAACATGTTAGGCCAAAACACTATTAAAAACAGTGAATTTGATTTGGTTTAAATTTGCCAGCCAAGTGTTTGATGAAATGGCCGCAAAAAACTTTCTTTTGAAATTTGAAAAGATTTTTGGTGGGTGTGATAGGCATGTGCTGGAGGTTCTGTAGGTGCTTGGGTTTTGAAAATTGAGCTTGTTTGAATGGTTTTTGAAATAGTGGGATCTTCCCATATGAGATAGATTCAATTTTAAACTGTCATTTAAACTTAGCATTTGAATGTTTTTGGAAGATCACAAAGTGGGCCTTGGTACCTCATTATGAGTACTAACAAGGGGTGCAAAGATCCACAAAGGTTTCTGTTAAGTTTTGAGTGCTTGGAATAGCCAAAGTACAAAAATGACCATTCACTTCATTTGTTCATTTTGAGTTGTTTGTCTTTGGGAAAAGTTTGGGAATGATTTAGATGATGTTTATTTCACCTAAGAATCATTTTACAAGCAAAGAAACACAGAACCATGGCAATTCAAAAGAATCCTAATTTTAAATACACATACATATGAATGCTTTAATTTTTTTAGATAGGAAAGTTTTTGTTAACCCTAATTTTGATGATTATCATTTGATGATCCATGTTTAATATTTTTGGGATGTTACACATGCTATCATGGGGAACGCTTTCAACATTGCACTTGTACATTGTACACAGTTGATGTCATGCTCTTTTGTTTGCGGATGTCGTCGGTGCGAAATAAAAGGGGAGCTTGTAAGTCCATATAGTTATGTATGTGTGTTAGAGAAACGTCTGGGCCGCTAGCCTAAGCCATGCCTAATCATGGTGGAAACTTGCAGCATCACCATAGTGAGCAATCTATGAAGCTTTCTTCTTATAAAAAGAGACATGTTGAAAAGAGGAAAGAGAGAAAAAGTATCATTTTCCCATGGTAAATAAGAAGATTGCTAAGATGCCCATTGTCTGCTTGCCTTGTCATTTTGATTATGGGATAGCTCCTGTATCATGTGCAAGGGGTACCCCGTTGGTGGTTCTCTATGATACACATATACTTACTATGACAAGAACTTACCGGTGACTAAAGTTGAGTAGCATGAGGAGCGGCCCTCGTACTCAAGGGACATTAGATTGCCAACTTATACTTTGTCAAGCATATCTCTCTATAGTTTGTTCACTTTAACCTTAATCACTTCAAGATTCTTTCAATAAGTTTGAAAGCTAACAAGTACCATAATTTTTGGAAGCTCTTTATGAGACTTGAAATCCCTGCTTCCCTTTATGAAGGGCATTTCTTCCACCATTATATTGAGTCTCCACCTTATATCCTTAGGCA
Organism: Avena sativa; assembly: GCA_916181665.1. NCBI lineage: Eukaryota > Viridiplantae > Streptophyta > Magnoliopsida > Poales > Poaceae > Avena > Avena sativa. Next base: position 86,225,885 of record OV702293.1, on the reverse strand, counting down.
CCAATTAAGAGAGCATAGTTGTCATTCTTAGTTTTATGTGCATTGTCCCAAAACTTATTGATTGATCCATATTATTGATATTGCTTGTTCTTGAACTATTTGTATCTAGTCACTCTTATGAACTTTGAAGGTGTCCTATGCATTTATTGCTACTCTATGAGGGACAAGCTGAATGCTACTATGCTATGTTTTCTATATGTGAAACAAACAAACGTATTTTAATGCATTGTTATTTATGATCTTTGTTTGTATCATTTCATGTTGCATACATAGTTACTTTGTCTTATTGTTAGAACTTCTTCTTTCATGCTCATGTTTAGAGTTCTTTGATCCCAGCTTTCAATGCTTGCAAATGGTTTGATCTTGATTTTGATGGTGCATGTCACCTAAAAAATTATTCTTTTTATCACCTACCTACTCGAGGACGAGAAGGAGTTAAGCTTGGGGATGCTTGATACGTCGTAAAAGTATCTATAATTTTTGATGTTCCATGCTTGTTTAGTATCTAGTTTGCTTTGCTTTGTCTTCACTTTGAGGTATTTTTATATGTTTTCTGGGACTAACCTATTAATAATATGCCACAGTGCCAGTTGCCTGTTTTCTGTTGTTTTTGGTTCCAGAAAATTCAGAAAATGAATATTCTCAGAATTGGACGGGACAAAAGCCAAAGTCAATATTTTACTGTGGGGAACACGAGAAGACGAGACGAAGAAGGGCATCAAGGAGGCCACACCCCTGGCCGCGCGGCCAGGCCTGGCCCGCGCCGGGGGGGGTGCAGCCGCCTCGGTCACCCCCTCTACCTCCCTCTTCTCCTATAAGAAGCCCTCGATACCTAAACCCTATGTACCCGATCAATCTTCTACGAAACAGTCCGTAGCCGCCGCCACCATCGTCCCTATATTGGGGGATCTGAAGCTCTTCCCGGCACCCTGCCGGAGGGGAGAGATCATCCCGGAGACCTTCTTCATCACCATGCCAGCCTCCGGTATGAAGCGTGAGTAGTTCCACTTTGACTATGGGTCCATGTAGTAGCTAGATGGTTGTTTCTCCTCCTTTGTGCTACCATGTTTAGATCTTGTGAGCTCCGTTCATGATCAAGATCACTATTTGTAATCATGCATGTTGTGTTTGCGGGGATCCGATGGATATTGAGATTACTATGTCAGATTGGTTAATGATTCTATCTTATTGATTCTATCATGTCTGTGTTGTTTGAGATCTTGCATGCTCTCTGTTTTTAGTAGCTATCTTGGCCAAGTAGATGCTAATGACTCCAAGAGGGAGTATTTATGCTCGATAGTGGGTTCATGCCTCTATTTTAATTGGGGAAGTGACAGAAATCTCTAAGGTTGTAGATGTGCTATTGCTACTAGGGATAAAACAACGATCTCTTATTCATGGAACAAGTGGATTGTTTGCTTTACACACCTTGCTTAAAGAAGTTATCCGTTGCTTGCAACTTAATACTGGAGGGGGTTCAGATGATAACCTGAAGGTGGATTACTAGTCATAGATGTAGTTGGATGGCAGTCTATGTATCTTGTTGTAATGCCCAATCAAATCTCATAAGATCATGAATGTCTAGTATTGCATTGTTATGCCATGCTCTGTCCTATCAATTGCCCCGCTGTAATTTGTTTACCCAGCATGTTATGTTGTTTATCTTTAGGAGAACACCTCTAGTGAACTATGGACCCCGGTCCAATCTTTACCATTAATACATCTTCTACTATTACTGTTTACTTTCTGCAAACCATCATTACCTTCCACACCATACAGTCAATCCTTTGTTTTCAGCAAACCAGTGAGATTGACAACCTCACTGTTCGTTGGGGCGAAGTCTTGAATTTATGTTGTGCAGGTTTTCAAGTTGCTAGCAATACCTTTGAGTCGTTTCCTTTCTCCTACTGGTTCGATAACCTTGGTTTCTACTGAGGGAAAACTTGTTGCTGTGCTTATCATACCTTCCTCTTAGGGTCTCCCAACGAAGCTCTAAAATGACCTAAGCTACACATCATCAGTGGGCATATCGCTACACGGCTCTAGTAATAATACGGGTGAAGTGAAACTTAATCACATACATGTGGTCTCTATAATCACCTACTCATACATGATCTAGAGATAATAGAAAACTAGCGCATTGGCATAAACAAACCCCAAATATAAGCTAACTTTAGTACTGAAGTTATATTCATGCATTTCATATATTAAGCATGCTTATAAATTGACATATACTTCGAGTTTGATCACACTACATGCTATGCTATGTTAGTGATGATACAAACAAGAGGAAATCAACAAACGTCATTTGGTTATGCTACACACGAGGCACGAATTTTGCTACGTGATGATAGTATTAATACAAGTCTGATGAAACTATAAAATATATTCATGTCACTAGTTTTATATAGTCTGCATAAATGATAAAAGAACGATTATAGTAATCTAGAAAATATTAAAACATAACCAAATCACATGCATAGGTTGCATATATAGGTGTCACATACAACGCCAGCAACTTTAGGTAAATACAAAATGTTTACCTTTCACTTAGCGGGTAAATTAGCTAATAAAACATAGCAGTCCTTGCTCATACAACATAAAGTGGTTCTTAAGTTCTGAACCTTCCTACTATGTAAATATATTAGTACCAAGCAAACCCTACACGATGCTCTACTCCCATGCCCATGTAGCATAGTCCCATGATACGGTGCTCTACTCCCATGCCCCTGTAGCATGTAGAATATGTTGGTACTATGTATATACATTAGTACTCAAGGAAATATGCAGATTGAAGAGCTAGCTAGCTATATGTAGTTAGCGATGCATGCAGAGAAGCATAGTGCATGACCATGGTCAAAATCGCATGCATCACTATGATGTTATTTGTTTCGGCTAAGCAACCTCTCAAATAATTGAATATTATGCTTTATAATCAGTAAGCCGTTAACTAAGTGGTGGATCCGATGCATGCAATCTACTTGTACTTCTAAATACTAGTGCAAGTGCAAAATATTTTGCTTGTATTTCTAATATTAGTACAAGCGTAAATTATGACATATATGCTAAAAATAACTGATGTCAAATGCTCTCCCGAGTACGCCGCCGACGACGACAGCAAGGAGGACTTTATTTTGTAGTCTTGTTTTTTTCTATATTTTGTAGTATTCACATGTTGTAATGCTATGTAATAGCTACGTTGGAATTCTTAATCAGGGGTTTTCTTTATGGAGATGTAATTAACAGAATTTCTATATAAATGTATGAGTTTCAGAAGTATAAACTGCAATCTTTGATATTTGTCATTTGCATTTGCGCAATTTAAATTTATATTCTATCTGTCTCTATGACGCGGGCGCGAGTAATCTTAGTCGTCCCATTTTCCGTCATCAGCGGCGGTGAAGCCGACCAAGTTGGGAGTGTATGCGCCCCCTATTTGGCACGCCATATCTCGTGTCTTGATTTTTGACACTCATGATGGGACCCCCTTTGTTAGTTCAGCCAGGGGTGCAACGTCTGGCCAGCTCGATCAGCTAGCTGGATGAACACACACACATAGAGAGAGAGACACATGGTTTTTACCCTGGTTCAGGTTCGCGATGTGCGAATCCCTATGTCCTGCAACTATCGACTATCTGGTCAATGATCATAATTATAAAGGTTCCTTCCCTAGGAAGGCTCTAGCTAGGAAAATCTCTCCCTCCCTCTCGTTCGACCTAGGCCTCCTTTTATAAGGGAAAGGGGACACCACAAGGCTCATAAAAACATGTGTCGCTGTAGCACTGCCACGCGTAGGGCGCGATTTGCATGAATACAACATGGAGAGGCTCTTCTACGCGGTCTTTGTGTGGCTGAGTAGGTCTAAGGCCTAGTACCCTAGACACCAAAGCTCTGGCCTGACACTCTTGAAAGGGCATGTATGCCCCCATGTGTAGTTTTGGTAATTAATGACAATCTCTATGGACTAATGTGTAAATTGAGTTTCACTTGTAGGTTTGTCCATTAGCATCGCTTGGGGCATGTGTTGGTTTCAAGGTTGAAAGATGAAGAAATCTCCAAGGGCTTGGAATCATAAAGAAAGAAGGAGCTTGAAGGTTGATCAAGACAAGTGCAAAGAGTTACATCAAGATGGATCAACCTCAAGAACGTATGAAGAAGGGAACACTCAAGATGCGCTGTCTCTATAAGACCTCATGCTTGAATCTTGCCATCCTCGTGATCATGGAGTGATGAAGACAAGTTCAAAGAAGAAGTTTCCCCATGGAGTATGGGGAGCAATTTGCAAATCCTCATCTTCATCAAGCAAGAGCAATCAAGAAAGTTGTTCCCACTTGAGAAGAACAAGACGGTCTACAACAATTTCAAGTGGATTGCTCAAGGCAGAGGTATGATATTGATAGGGCTTCACTTTTGTCGGTCTCGTGTTGTTGGGAGACCGGGTTTAGGATAGATAGCCATACTATCAAGAGGGGTTCTCAAGCGGGTGTCTCGATCACATCATTCGGAGAGAGCTCAAACCTTTGCATTCATAGCATTATATTTCTTGGTTTTTATTTGGTTCTTATCCATGAGAAGATCTAGAGATTGTGGTTATCATCATAACAATCTCTAGTTCATCAAATAAGGATTTTCCTTGCATATCTTATTGCATTCTTGATCGTGCGGGTTTTTCCGGCTCCATACCTTAGGAGATATCTCACATATATATACTTGATATTTTCTCCCTTGGTGGTATCCAATATTTAACATTTTGTTGGGTTCTACTTGGTTTTATCTTCCCAACAAAATTGGTTTCATCCCAATCGGAGTTTCCAAGCTCAACTTCTTGTGTTTTGGGTTTTGGAGGTTTTACCGGTTTATCGCTTCTAGAGAGGTCATACCTTTCTCAGTTTGGTTTTATCCTTCCATGCTGTACTATGATGTTTCTTTGCATAATCTTGTAGAGATTTTCGTTCTCTTCAAAACGAACCCAAGATCATCAAAAACGGAGTCCGGAATCAAAAGTTATTAAAGTTTTCGTGCAATGTTATCCTGCGTTTTTCCTTGAGCGGAAGTTCCGGCCCAAGTTCTGACCCAAGTTCCGGTCAGGTTCAGTAACTTGTGTTTCTATTTGCCGGAAGTTCCGGTGGGGGGCCAGAAGTTCCGGTGGTGTGCGAATCTGGCCCAAACGGTCAGTTTTTCCTTGTCCTATTTAAGGGGGGCTTCTTCTTCAATGGTTCCCCATCTTTTGAGCTCGTTTTTTCCCACCATTGTTGACCTATTTGAGTTTTCTTACTCCCTCTCCCTCCCATGATTGTTACATCTTTTTGAGGGATAAGTGAGAGGAGATCTAGATATACAATCCCCCCAAGTCAAATCCCTTCTTTGTGAAGGAATCATTGGGATCTAGATCTTGGAGAGTTTTGAGTTCTCCTCTTGTGTTCTTCCTCCCTTATTCCCCCAATAGCTTTTGTAGCTTTGTTGGAATTTGGTAGAGAAGGACTTTCCCTTGCATTTGGTGCATAGGTTTGAGTTCTCCTCTTGTGTTCTTCCTCCCTTATTTCCCCAATAGCTTTTGTAACTTTGTTGGAATTTGGGAGAGAAGGACTTTCCCTTGCATTTGGTGCATAGGTTTGAGTTCTCCTTGGAGATTCGGCGAGTACAAGCTTGTGGGTTTGTTACTCTTGGGTTCTTGGAACCCTAGACGGTTGTGTGGTTGGATTGTTGACCTTTTGTGGTCTTGTTGACCTTTTGTGGTCTTGTAGCCTCTTATGGCTTTGTTGGCCTTTTGTGGCATTGTAGCCTTTTGTGGCTTTGTTGTTGGGAGCCTCCAATTGAGTTGTGGAGTTATCCCCAATCTTGTACGGGTTCGGTGACCGCCCTCAAGCGTCCCATAGTAGAGCGAGTGCCCGCCTTTTGTGGTGCGCACTCGGGAGAATAGGGTGAGCCTTTTGTGGCGTCGGTGAGTTGCGTGCTTCCGCATCTGGGGTGAGGCCTTGTGTGGAGTTGGGTGAGCATCGAGCCACCATACCTCGAGGTGAGCCATTTGTGGCGTTCGGAGAGCATTGTGCCATCGCACCTCTCCAACGGAGACGTAGCTTCTTTGGAAGTGAACTTCGGGAAACAAATCTTCGTCTCCGCGTCCATCGGTTATCTCTCAACCGAGCCCTTTACTTATGCATTTTACATTGTGATAGCCATCGTGCTTGAAGTATTTATACCTTGCTATCACCTTGTTGCTTGTATTACTTAGCTTAGGTTTCTGGTGCACCTAGGTGAACTTAGTGGCTAGGTTTTGTGCTCAATAAATTAAATGTTAGTTTTATTCCACATTTACTTGAGCCTATACCGTAATAATTTTAAAAATCCTATTCACCCCCTCTAGGCGATATCCATTGCACTTTCAATTGGTATCAGAGCCAGGTCTCTCGCTTTTAGGCTTCACCGCCTCGAGAGTAAAGATGTCTCCTAGGGGTTTAGTGCACTCTCTCACATTTACATTTGATGGCACACATTATGATGTTTGGCATACTCACATGCTTAGTCATTTCCGGGCCATTGACCCAAACATTGAGCGAATTCTAGATATGGGCTTGTCTCCTCCTAAGGATCCCCAAAATCTATCTTTGGAGGAGAAGACAAACTCTTATCTCGAAGCTCAAGCATCTAATGTGCTTGTTAATGTTGTGAGCTTTGTAGTTCTTTCCTCAATCATGCCTTTCCGGTATGCTCATGATATTTGGACAAAGCTTCAAGCAAAATATGATGTGTCCAAGCTTAATGAGGATGATTGTGTTCCCTCCACCTCCGGCCGTGATGAGTTCTCATCTTCTTCCACTACACCAACATGTGAATTGTCACAAGGTAATGATATGGTGAGTGGTGATAGAACTTGCAATGTAGATAGTGAGATTTCCATTCATGATCCTTTGTATCTATCTCATTGCAATGTTGTATCTTTGGGCATGAACACTTGTAGGACCATATGTGATTTACATCCTAGTGTTGATTGCCCTTGCATATCATGTAGAAACGTATTGAATATATCTCATGATGATATGCTTGCTTTGCCTTGTTGCCATGATAAATGTGATTCCATTTCCTCTAGTACTTGTGTTTCTAACCATGTAGAGGAAATCGGAGAATGTGTGGGCAAAGGCAAGGTTGCGATTGGAGCTTCATGTGTTCCCCCATTGTCATCTTCTCCCAATGTTCAATTGTGCCTCATGGCTAAGGGTTCAAAGGTAACCTCTCCTTTGGATCCCAATTTATCTCATGATGATGTGAATGTTGATCATGGTGAATTAGATGATGATGTTGCTTCTTTAAAAGAGAAGGGGGGCTAGTCCTTCGTGCTCTTCATCCTAATAAAAATGCTTGCTCTACTTTCATTAAAATCTTGACTTTTGCTATTGAAAGTAGGCAACTAATATATGAGCATGAGGACAAAATAGATAAAATAAGTAGTCTTGAGCGTGAGTATGCAAATGAAATTGCCAACCTAAAAGAAGCTCTTGAAGAGGAACAAACCACTAAGGAATCTCTTGAGGAGACCTTTGCTCTAGATCTATCTAGAGTAAAGAAATCTCATGATAGAGAGTTTGAGGTGGCAAGTGCTCTTCAAATTAAAAATGATGAACTTGAAGTTGCTTATGCTAAACTCCTTGAGGATTTTGAGCACCTCAACAATGGCTCTAGGGTCATCAAGGGTGAGCTCATCAAACTCACAGAGTCACATGAGCAAATTAAAGCTTCATATTCTAAAGAGCTTTGCAAGTTGCCCTCACCTCTTGCTTTAAATGATGATGCTTGTGCTACTAACTCTATTTCTTGTGAAGCATCTATCTTGAAGGAGAATGTTGAGCTAAAGGCTCAACTTGCTTTGCTAACGAGCAACTATGGGAAAGTAGAAGAAAGTCATGTCAAGCTCTCAAGCTCACATGAGGATCTTCTAGTCTCCCATGGTAGGCTAAGGTTAGCTCATGAGGCCATTATGTCAAGAGTAACATCTAATGGGACTCATGTGGACATTAGCACTATATCTACTCCCAATGTTATATTGCCATGTGCTAGTCCTTGTGATTCATCCACTCATAACCATGTTATATCTTGTGATGAATTGCATTCCTTGCCTTGTTGCTCTAACAAAGCTTCTACTTCCTCTAGTGTTGTTATTGATACTAACCATGTAGAGGAAGTCAAAGAGCTCAAGGCTCAAGTCACTTCTTTGAAGAATGACTTGAAAAGGTGTCATGAAGGGAAGGCCACTCTCAAGAAGATGTTGAGTGTGCGATGACCCCCAAGTGACAAGAGTGGGCTTGGATTCAATTCCAACACCAAGAGCAAGCCCACTAACTAGTTGAAGCACAAGGGCAACAAGAAGAAGGGCCAAGGACAAGTGAAGAATCCGGCCAACATTGTGTTCTTCAAGTGCAAGGAAGAAGGGCATCATGTGAGGGATTGCCCATTGAATAAGAAGCCTCTTAGTGAGAAGCAACGAGGGAAGCGGTCTCAAGCTCCTCGACAAGCTCAAGATGGGCCACTTCCCAAGAAGCCTCAAGATCTTCTTCATGGTGCAGCTCCTTCTAAGAAGAAATATGGCAAGAGAAGAACTTGCTACATATGCCGTGAGAAGGGGCACCTTTCTTCCTCTTACACCATGGGTATCTCCTCATCCCATCCTATCTTGATTGATGATGCTTATTCACTTCATAAGGATGACGGTGGCAATGTGTTTGCCAAATTTGTTGGTGCCCAAAGTGGTGTCAAGAAAAGAACCATTTGGGTGGCCAAGCCTATTGTGACTAACTTCTTAGGACCCAACTTGGTTAGGGACCAACAAGCCAAAACTTGATCAATAGGTGTTTTTGGAGGGCATTGGAGACTTGGCTACCTTATGAAGAATTGAGGGATCTACATTATATTCTTGTTGTCAAAGTCAAGTCATTGGTTATCATGCTTCTATTCCTTATCCAATGTTCCTCCTTCCGGTAAATTGTGCTAAATTCCTTTACATTTATAGTTACTTGCTCCCTTGTGCATGTGTTGTTTTTGTACCTTGCATGTGTTTGTACATGTTGTGCTTCCCACTTACTTATATTGACCTGTGAATTATCTTTGTGTATGTTGGTTGGAACACCATGTATTTGTGTTTCTTGGTTTTGAGCCTTTATTGTTTCTAGTAGGTATCTTATTTGGCTCTTGTGAGGGATTAATGGACTATTCCGTTTTGGGGGAGTGTCATGCTTGGTCATTCCACAATCCTAAAATGTGTGTACATGAGAAAAACCACTTAGTAGTCATTTTTTTGTCTCTATGTGGTTTGTCTCTCTCATGAGAAACTCAAGTTTCCATAATGTCCATTAGTACCTCTATTTTGATCTTTTTGCCTCTTGTTGAGATTTCTTGGTTTATCACATTATGGGGGACTCATATGCTTTCTGCATATTACAAACCTAGAAAATGTGAACATTTGAGGTAGTGCCACTTAGAATTGATATTGAAAACTATCTAGCTCCTTTGTGGCACAATGGATCATACAAGTTCCAATTTGCTTGAATGTTTTTATTGCTCATCTTTTGGATCTTGTTTGTGAGAGTGATTCTTGGTATGTGTTTCCTCATATTTGGATATATATACCCTCATGGGAACCACTTGCTTCTATTTAATCCAATCACTAGTGATTGTGTATCTATTCGAAGCAATGAAGAATCTCTTTCGAAGCATCAAGCTTAATTCTTATCTTGTTATATGCTTCTTTGTGTGAATATGATCTTGGATATTCTTGCAAACTACCTCGGGAAAATTATCCCTATTACTTCTTGTCCTTGGACAATTAGTACTTGATATATGGTAGAATTCATTGATCATATTCGGTTCGGCCTTTTCTTATTTGTCTTATCTTTGGCCAAGAAAATATTTTTCCATTTGCTCCCAAGCTTTCCTTGCATCTTGTAGATCTTCTTATGTTATTTGTATCCCCTTGTGTTTTATTTAGTTTAGGTAGTAGTGATGATCTCATTTGTGGGCATTTTGCATTCAAAGGCAAAATTATATATAATGCTCTACTTATGGGGGAGTTCTCCTATATTATCTAGAACATTGTTTTATGCTTCTTGATTTGATCCATTTTTGCTTGGAAGCTCGATCCTTTTTGTGTCGGTATTTTGTGTGCCATCATGAAAAGTGTGAAGAGTGTTTCCTTGCTCTCATTGGGAGTTGGTTTTATCTCATCCCTTTTCACTTGTTTTGTTCTTTTAGGATGAGATAAACCCTTGAGCCTTGGTATTTTTCTTATCCTTTTTCTTTGGCTCTTTCTAGTTCATTTGTTGAACTTGTTTTCTTTCATGTGTTGATTTGGCTCTTTGATACAATTTGGACACCTTTTGTCGAGTCATGCTTTTGTGTGTGTCTTATTGGTTTACTTGGTGTTTTTGTTTAAACTGTATCTCCTTTTGGGTCTTGAAAGCCTATGCATGCATATTTACTTCTTATATGTATTATGGCATGCTTGCTTTCTTAGATCCAATATATAGGGGAAACTCCACCAAATCCTAATAGGCTAAGATGTGCATGAAATTCAATTTCATATCAATATGCGCATGTTTGTGTGGAGGGTCTCCTATGTATTGTAGTTGCACTAACTACTTTGGACCTAATTTGTTTGGGGACCATAGTGCACTTAATTGTGTTTTAGGTACATTGGAGATATATATTGGGTGCTTGTATCTTGAACAAGGAAGGGGTCGTGTCTACATGTCAATTGGATGCAAGCTAGGATGATCAATGAATTCACATCTTTTTCATCTTACCAATTATATCTCAGTATCAAGTATCTATCTCTCATGCATACTTATCTTGTTCCCAACCTTTTGTAGGTTGCTTGTTGGCATGAATTTGTGTACTTGCATATGTTAGATTTCTTGCTTTGGCTTTGATGAAAATGTGTGTATGTTGAGATGAGTGCATATAATGGGGACTATACTAAATCATGCTCATGATTCACCAATCCCAAATATGTCAATCTAGCAATTTTATTGCATATCGTTTCCTCAATATCTCTCATGTGCAATAGTGGGTATTTTTGCCAAGTTAATTTCTATCTTGTGATACTTGTTGCCTTTCTCCATATATTCCTCCTATCCCCTTCTTCCCTTGGTAATAGTTGTTATGTATGGAGTATGTTGGTGTTTGAAGCTCATCGATGTACAATAAGATATATTTGAGCCCTTGGGCATGCTTTCAAGCAAAACATCTTATTGGTATATTCTATGACTTTCTCGTTGCCTTTCATGTGCTTTCTTAAGTATCTATCTTGTTTATGCATACTTATTTGTGGACATTTGTCTTTGTGATATTTTCCACCTAGAAATTTACACACACAAGAGTAGATCATTATTTGGTTGTTTTTGCATTTCTTGGAAATCACCTCTTACTTCATTTTGATTCTTTGGTGGCTTCCAAATTATTTTATTTAGTGTGCATTGTTAGATGAGTTTGGAGGAGTGAGGATTCCATGGTTGTGCATGTTGTTTCCAAATACAATTACTATAATTGGTGCACAATCTTTGGGGAGCTTCTCTAATTCATTTAATAGTGCACAATTTCCTCCTTTCTCATTTATTGTGGTTTAAATGCTTATGGGGGAGCAAGGATTCCATATTTGTGCATATTGTATTCAATACAAGTATTCTAAACTTTGCACAAATTTTGGAGAGCTTCTCTATTCTCATTTAAAACACTCTTGGTTGTTGCTTCCATTTGACATCATTTGTTGGTGTTTCCATTGTTCCGTTTGGATCCTTTGTTTGCTCGCTTCATTTGTTGAAGTTTATTTCTTTTATTGCCCTTTTGCAATCTTTGGGTCCTCAATATAGTTTTGCTTCCTCCCAAGTACTCATCATTTGATTTGTGCTTATGCATACCTTTGGAGGAATTCTCACTGTATTGGTCGTCTAGAACTTTTCACCCATTTTGGCAATCGATGCCAATGGGGGAGAAGTTTTGGAGGGTTTAAGGGAAGTCGACCTTTGCTTTGGGTGTGTTCTTAAGCATTTGCCTCTCATGCTCTTGCATCTTTGTGGTTGCTTTGCATGTTGAATATATAGAGGAAACTCAACCAACGGTAACGGTTGGGCAATCTATGCAATGAAATTCAAGTTCATCACACATGCATAGATTGTGGGGGATTTTGCTCTATACATTGTCGTTGTACCAACATCACATACTTGTGTAGTATTTGATGTTGGAGCAACCGCTTTGGTTGTTAATTGTCATATTTAAACCCTCGCTAAGGGATTGTCATCAATTACCAAAATGGGGGAGATTGAAAGGGCATGTATGCCCCCATGTGTGGTTTTGGTAATTAATGACAATCTCTATGGACTAATGTGTAAATTGAGTTTCACTTATAGGTTTGTCCATTAGCATCGCTTGGGCCATGTGTTGGTCTCAAGGTTGAAAGATGAAGAAATCTCCAAGGGCTTGGAATCATGAAGAAAGAAGGAGCTTGAAGGTTGATCAAGACAAGTGCAAAGAGTTGCATCAAGATGGATCAACCTCAAGAACGTATGAAGAAGGGAACACTCAAGATGCGCTGTCTATATAAGACCTCATGCTTGAATCTTGCCATCCTCGTGATCATGGAGTGATGAAGACAAGTTCAAAGAAGAAGTTTCCCCATGGAGTATGGGGGAGCAATTTGCAAGTCCTCATCTTCATCAAGCAAGAGCAATTAAGAAAGTTGTTCCCAGTTGAGAAGAACAAGACGGTCTACATCAATTTCAAGTGGATTGCTCAAGGCAAAGGTATGATATTGATAGGGCTTCTCTTTTGTCGGTCTCGTGTTGTTGGGAGACCGGGTTTAGGATAGATAGCCATACTATCAAGAGGGGTTCTCATGCGGGTGTCTCGATCACATCATTCGGAGAGAGCTCAAACCTTTGCATTCATAGCATCATATTTCTTGGTTGTTATTTGGTTCTTATCCATGAGAGGATCTATAGATTGTGGTTATCATCATAACTATCTCTAGTTCATCAAATAAGGATTTTCCTTGCATATCTTATTACATTCTTGATCGTGCAGGTTTTTCCGGCTCCATACCTTAGGAGATATCTCACATATATATACTTGATATTTTCTCCCTTGGTGGTATCCAATATTTAACATTTTGTTGGGTTCTACTTGGTTTTATCTTCCCAACAAAATTGTTTTCATCCCAATCGGAGTTTCCAAGCTCAACTTCTTGTGTTTTGGGTTTTGGAGGTTTTACCGGTTCATCGCTTCTAGAGAGGTCATACCTTTCTCAATTTGGTTTTATCCTTCCATGCTGTACTATGATGTTTCTTTGCATAATCTTGTAGAGATTTTCGTTCTCTTCAAAATGAGCCCAAGATCATCAAAACGGAGTCCGGAATCAAAAGTTATTAAAGTTTTTGTGCAATGCTATCCTGCGTTTTTCCTTGAGCGGAAGTTCCGGCCCAAGTTCCGACCCAAGTTCCGGTCAGGTTCAGTAACTTGTGTTTCTATTTGCCGGAAGTTCCGGTGGGGGGCCGGAAGTTCCGGTGGTGCACGAATCTGGCCCAAACGGTTAGTTTTTCCTTGTCCTATTTAAGGGGGGCTTCTTCCCCAATGGTTCCCCATCTTTTGAGCTTATTTTTGCCCACCATTGTTGACCTATTTGAGATTTCTTACTCCCTCTCCCTCCCATGATTGTTACATATTTTTGAGGGATAAGTGAGAGGAGATCTAGATCTACAATCCCCCCAAGTCAAATCCCTTCTTTGTGAAGGAATCATTGGGATCTAGATCTTGGAGAGTTTTGAGTTATCCTCTTGTGTTCTTCCTCCCTTATTCCCCCAATAGCTTTTGTAGCTTTGTTGGAATTTGGGAGCGAAGGACTTTGATGGGGATATGCCTACCGGGGTATACCCAGCAGGACGTTTCCGACTGGCCTAGGAACTGGCGAGTGGGCCTGCAAGACAGCGACTGGATCAAGGCCCGGTGTGGATCCAAGCGACTGGAAGCTGAAGGCCCAGTCGAGTAGATAGGCCCAGTCGAGTTAGGTTAAACGATTACCGAAGCCTTAACTGATTCGGTTGAGATATGTAAACCCTAGGGGAGGTGAGTCTATATAAACCTCCCTACAGGGCGTGTAGAGATACGTTCCATCATACACCCAAGCGACTCGCCGCCTAGCCGCTGAGCTCGCCCATTGTACCTCCACCATAATACAATCTAGCAGGAGTAGGTCTTTACCCTGCGGGGGGCCGAACCTGGGTAAAACCTTGTATCTCCGCCCTCATCTCGCACCGCAGATGGCTGGCCGCCCTTGCCCCTCGTTCTACTACTCTCTGTCGATTGCAGCATCTGCCGTGACCATTCCCACGACAGACTTGCCCTTGCATTTGGTGCATAGGTTTGAGTTCTCCTCTTGTATTCTTCCTCCCTTATTTCCCCAATAGCTTTTGTAGCTTTGTTGGAATTTGGGAGAGAAGGACTTTCCCTTGCATTTGGTGCATAAGTTTGAGTTCTCCTCGGAGATTCGGCGAGTACAAGCCTGTGGGTTTGTTACTCTTGGGTTCTTGGAACCCTAGACGGTTGTGTGGTTGGATTGTTGACCTTTTGTGGTCTTGTTGACCTTTTGTGGTCTTGTAGCCTCTTGTGGCTTTGTTGGCCTTTTGTGGCATTGTAGCCTTTTGTGGCTTTGTTGTTGGGAGCCTCCAATTGAGTTGTGGAGTTAGACCCAATCTTGTACGGGTTCGGTGACCGCCCTCAAGCGTCCCATAGTGGAGCGAGTTCCCGCCTTTTGTGGTGCGCATTCGGGAGAATAGGGTGAGCCTTTTGTGGCATCGGTGAGTTGCGTGCTTCCGCATCTGGGGTGAGGCCTTGTGTGGCGTTGGGTGAGCATTGAGCCACCACACCTCGAGGTGAGCCATTTGTGGCGTTCGGAGAGCATTGCGCCATCGCACCTCTCCAACGGAGACGTAGCTTCTTTGGAAGTGAACTTCGGGAAACAAATCTTCATCTCCGCGTCCATCGGTTATCTCTCAACTGATCCCTTTACTTATGCACTTTACATTGTGATAGCCATCGTGCTTGAAGTATTTATACCTTGCTATCACCTTGTTGCTTGTATTACTTAACATAGGTTGTTGGTGCACCTAGGTGAACTTAGTGGCTAGGTTTTGTGCTTAATAAATTAAACGTTAGTTTTATTTCGCATTTACTTGAGCCTATACCGTAATAATTTTAAAAAGCCTATTCACCCCCCTCTAGGCGACATCCATTGCACTTTCAACTCTTGTTGTCTGTTAGAATGGGCGGCTAGACGGGATGCTCTGGATTCGCGGGCTGCGAACACATGGCTCCCAAGGATACGTCTTCATGGAGGCTTGTTTAGGCGGGACCCGATGACCCCAGATTCCACGGATACATAGGATGATTTTAGGTAAGAGATGAAGAGACCGGAAAAAACATGTGAACAAAATAAAGATGAATCAGTATTTTTTTGGCGATGGCATAGTCCTGTTAATTGTTTCAAGTTTAGGGGTAGATTCAAAAGGAATTAGATCATCTCCAGGCCGAAATCCAGACTTAAATTTGGCCGGACAAAACAAATTTTCGACCTAGGAACGCCGAGTTTCCCACTCGCGTTCCCAGACTGTGTTCCCATGCAAAGAGAAAACGATAAAACATTTGAATATTATCATTCCCGCTGGCGAACTCTCGGCAAAATCTGATTGACAGAAATACGTCCAAAATGTTCGGCGACAAAATTATTACAGAACTGGATAAAACGGCTCTATGACCAGTCGTCGACAGGGATGGGCTCCTCCTGCGTGGCTGATGCGATGGGGTTGGGCGTACCAACGACATTGCCGACCGACTGGTTGGAGGAGGTGGAAGCAGAGCTTGGCGAAGCAATGGCGATAGAGACGTTCGACACAACGGTTGGCGTTATCTCGGTGTTTCCCTCCTATCGGATGGCGTTGCGGTGCGCCATGTACCAGGCCTTGATCGGCGTGCTCATCGCCGACGTGTCTTCGTCGTCCATGAGGAACTGGAGATTCGTGTTCCTCTTCTAGGCGGCGTAGTTGGCCTTGAGTAGGTCGATCTTGCGGTCCTGGTTCTGCAGCAGCTGCGCCCACCTCTCGTCGGTCTTCTCTGCCCTCTTCTCTACATGTGCCTTCGTGTCAGCCATGCACTTCTCGATAGAAGCCTAGAGGCGCTCGACGGGAGGTCCTGTGGCTTTGAACATCTTCGCCTTCTTCTGGCCGAGCTCCGACCTTACTTCACCGACAGCAGGAGAAGGAGCCTCCGGATTGTACACGCCGTCCTTGGTCTTCGCGAGGGTCTTGTGAGCCCCCAATGGTTGGTCATTGCTTTCTCCCCTCGCTCCATGTGAATTTTGCTATACTTCGAGTCGCAAAGGCTACGCTCGTCGAATGCTTGCTTCATGCGCTTCCAGTAGTTGTCAGAGTTCTGGTTGGCACCGGTGATAGGATCCATGCTCACCGATTTCCAGGTGTCGGCGAGGCAAAGGTCCTCAGGCACCGTCCACTTGATTCGTGGCTCCAGCGTTGACGTGCCCAACTTCCTCTTGCCTCGGCCTTTCGCCAGAGCCAAGGCAGTCCCCTCGGCGTCCTCCATGTCCTCGGCCTGCGTCTGTTCGGCCCGGCCCTCCGCGAAAATCCTGAGACTCGATGCTGTGTTCGGCATCGGCTCGAGACTGTTCTTGAGTGAAGAAGCATGGATTGCCGAGACCTTGGGCGATGATGTCCTGCATGTATGCCTCGATCGACATTCCGTCAAACAGGTTGTGCGCATTGGCCTCCCCGAAGGTCGCGGGCGAGGAGCTGCCGCCAAATGGAAGTGGGCCACGTCGCATTTACGACGAAAGGCCTGCGTACGCCAGAGAGGTGGAGTAGGGGACGTTGATGTCGACGCTGAAGGCCTAAGGAGGGCGATGAGCGGGGCAGGTAAAAACCACGTTTGAGTTGAACCCGCCGTCGAACTCGGGGGACGAGGAGTACCTCGGCCGCGGGTTCGCCCGACTCTCGTTGAAGCCGGTCGGCGAGAACCCGACCAGCGAGCTAACGCTTGGCTGGCTTTTCCAGTGGGTAGCGTACCGCAGGGGGACGACCGGCCTCGGGCGCGGCATCGCCGCACGAGACGCCGCCGCCTGCTTCGCCCTCATCGCCTGATCGCCGGCGACCGCTTGGCCTCCGCGAGCGCTTGGGCCTCGGCGAGCTCCTTCGCCGCCTTCGCCCTCTCCTTCCTCTCCTAGCGGCCGCCCGACTCAACCTTCCTTTTTTGCACAATGGCCGGCCACTCGGCGTTGGTTAATCCATCCGGCCTCTTCGTCAACGCTCTCAGTTTCCTCGCCTTTTTCTCCTTCGGTTCGCCGATGTTGGATTTGGGTGTAATGAAAACCTTGGACGACATGGCGGACAGGAGCTCGGCGAATTAGCGGGAGTGGGGGGAATGGGGAGGAAAGGCGGGAGGGGAAGAAGAAAAGGGCGGGAGTTTGGCCTAGCGTCACCGGCATGGTTGGTCCATGTCCGTTTTCGCTTCGTCTGACGTGTTTAGGGCGTTCCTAGGATGCCGAGAATGACCTGGAAAGTCCGAACCAAAGTTAACCCAAATCCAGACAAAACCGAGATCCTAAAAACACGATTGGTCAAATTTTCGACGTCTAGACAAAAAAAAATCATTCTTGGATCGGACCCGAGTGGAGATTCTCTTACCAACCAACCATCACGGCAATTTTAGCTTTAATACTCATTCCAATATAAATTAATGAATTTAGATTTATCTAGATTCAAAATATAACACTGAAACGTGATTAGTTATATCAAAATCTAAAAAAAAATCTAAGTTCATTAATTCAGAGAGCGTAAAGATTAAATTGAATTAAAAGCACGGAAAAAATTATAGTAAAACGGAAGGACCAGAAAGAAAACGCCAACAAACACGCACGATAAAGGGGAAAGAACAATTCGAGAGCAGCCGCCGCTGCCTACGTCATCACGCAAGACAGGGGCTTCTTCCCGTATCGCCCAAAATCCAGCCACAACCCGAGTCCGCCACCAGCAATCTGCAAAAGATCCACTACATATTTAGGCGAAAGTGGAGGTGGGATCAGGTCAATAGGAAAATATTGGTCATGGCTCGAGGCAAAAAGGATTCCCCAGCGGCAGGCGGTTGCGGCGATTTGATGGAGGAAGAGAAGGCGGCGGCGGTGGTGGAAGAGGAAGAGAGAGAGGAAGAGAGAGAGGAAGAAGAAGAGAAGGGAGTTGTAAAGGAGCAGTGGAAAGATGAGGAGGAAGAGGAGGGGTGGGTTCAGGAGGAGGATGAGCAAGATGAGGAGGATGCTGATGACGCCCCGGGGGAGGAGCCGGTGCAGGGCATGGCCCCAGAGCAGGGGTCTCCGCAGAAGCTAGCGGAGGGATTTTACGAGATCGAGACTATCCGTCGCCGCCGCCTCCGTAAGGGCCAGATACAGTACCTCGTGAAGTGGTAATGGCACCTTTCTCTCCCAACCTCTTCCGTTCCACAGAATTACCGCATTGTCCTATCATTGGCTGCTGATTCACTCGTGGGTCGCAATTGTTGTGCGTAGCATTGGTAAATAGTTTTTTACTCTTTTTGATTTTTTTAGTTCTTGCACATGAGGCGTGGTTTTGATATGATTTTGTTGGTTCATGGGCAGTGGGAAGTTATTAGAAGCAGACGATGTTATGACACTATCTAAAAGAGAGATCAAGTGTAACAGTGGGGGGTGGGGGTGGGTGGGTGGGTGGGTGGGTGGGTGGGGGGGGGGGGGGGTACCAGGGAAATTTGGGAGAGGAGAGACAAACTTGGGAAGTAGATAGATGAACTTGCTGGAGATATCAGATTTCACGATTCAATTCACTGGTTCTCTTGTTACAGCGTTTGTGGATAAATAATGTACACACTGGCAACCCGTTCCCACACTCACCATTCCAGCTCTCACTCGAACTCCCTCAGCCGTTTCTCTTATATGAAAGCGTAAAACAGTTCCCACCTCCTAAACTGCAGCCGAAGGACTACGAGCTTACAATGCAGGCAGCATTTTCTCTAGAAGTGAAGACCATTTGATAAAGATCGACGCAGAATAACTTTTTACTAGTCTGCGATCCAGTATCTCCTTGGGGTGGAAGGTTTTAAGTCCTAAAGCATATGTTCACTTTCCCAATTGCCCTCTGCCTCATGCTGCGTTTGGTTGGCTTTGGCAATCCTTGCCAGTAGAAGTTGGCTTTGGCAATCCTGTTGCCAGTAGAAACACCGATCTTTTTTTGGCTTTTACTCCAGGACAGATCGAACACTTGGGACATACTGCATATAAAGATTTTCTGTACATTAGTATGACAAATGCTTCTTGAGCTTGAGGAGACCATTGAAAGGAAACAGTGCAACAATCTGTTAGTGGTTTTGCTAGAATGCCATATCCTTGCACAATGTCGATAGCATGTTGGTGAAGATGGCAACTTGCATTCAGAGGGTAGCCAGGGAGGTGTTTGGGGTGACAAAAGGCAAGAAACATGAAGCTAAAGACACATGGTGGTGGAATCAGGATGTCCAAAAGGCTATCAAGGAGAAAGGTGCTACACGAGTTGGCACCATGATAGAAGCACAAGCAACATGGTGAAGTATAAAAAGGCCAAGAAGAATGCAAGGCGAGCCGTGAGTGAAGCAAGGGGGCGGGCCTATGATGAGCTATATGAGAGACTAGGGACAAAGGAAGGCGAAAAGAGCATACTCCCTCCGTCTGAAATTAATTGACGCAGATTTATCTAGATTCACATGTATCTTCATAGTAAAATGAGTTTAGATACATGCTTATCTAGACCAATCTGCATCAACTAATTTGGGACTGAGGGAATATACAAGAAAGCAAAATTTTGCCAGAAGAAGACAAGGGATCTCAACCAAGTTAAATGTATCAAAAACGAGGCTAATCAAATTCTAGTGAAGGATGAAGAAATTAAGAACAAATAGATATATTACTTTGATGGGTTATTCAATGATGGCAATAGGGAGCACTATGCCTTGAGTTGCATGATTCCTTTGATGACATCAACAGGCGGCTCGTGCCGAGGATACAAGAGCTTGAGGTTAAGGTGACCCTCAAAAGATGAAAGGAGGAAAGGCCCTTGGCCCCGATGATGTACCCATTGAGGTGTGAAGATGCCTTGGAGACAGTGGCAGTAGTATGACTAACTAAACTATTCAACCACATTTTCGCTCAAACAAGATGCCCGATGAGTAGAGGAAAAATATATTATTACCTACCTTCAAGAAAAAGGAGATATTCAAAGTCATACTAATTACCAAAGAATTAAGCTTATGAGTTGTAATATGAAGCTTTGGGAGAGTGGTTGAGCATCGCTTGAGATAAGTGACGAATGCCACTAAAAACTAATTTGGTTTATGCCCAAGAGATCGACTACATAGACATACCAGGATGGTCAAGTGGTGGGCACTAGAGAAACTTAAAGTCCTATCCCAAAGTACATTAATCTTATCAGAGATTTGTATGATAATGTTGTTTTTTTGAGCTGAAAACTGTAGGGGAGGGTCACCCGAGTTCCCAGCGAAGGGAAAGTTACGCGAAGTGATCAAAATGTCTCGGTGCAAAATTTCTAATGTACGAGTGATCGAAAAAATCTCTTTTTGTTTCCTAGAAACACATAATGGAGCAATTGGATTCACTTATTTTGTTGGTAACTGCGTCCCATTTTATCTCTGAGCCTATCCCCCTAATGTTCCACTCTAGAATGAACCATTTGATTTTATCAGCCATGGGTACCGTGGGGTTAAAGTGGGAGAGGATAGTTTAGCGTAGCAGAAAACTCTCAAATGCTTCCAGGTCCAGACAAGACACAAAAAGCGTAAGGGGCCAAACCAGGCCGAGAGGTAGATAATAGGAGGGGTATAAGAACCCCACATTATGTTCCATACATCAGGGTAGCCAAAGGAAGCACTAGCATCATAGGTGCAATAGGGATAAACGCAAAACAGGAAGAGATAAACAAAGAAGCTAGCATGGCCAGGCTCTAGCCGGCCACATCGATTTGCAGCTTTAGTCCACCTCTTCATTTGGCACCGTCACACACAACAGACGATCATTAGCAACCTCCTCAGGAGTGATGCCACAGAACTTTGTCCCCAGGGCGCAAAGGGTTTCGACCGGCAGATTAGGCGCTGGCTTGTGATGGAGCGGAGAAGTATCAGGAAAAAGGACCACCTCATCAGATTTTGGTACAGCTTGTGCCTCAGAGAGAAGAGACTTCAGCGTAGAGGAGCTTCTTTTAAAGAGAGTGGGCTGCCGAGTGCACGCATATTTACATATTTACGTCTGGAGGCCTTCTGCACACTTTCAGCAGACACACACTTGAAGCCATTGGCCATACTAGTGATCCGAGGGCTTCTTCTCAGGTTGCGAACCGTCACCGGGGTACCATGGTGCTTGCGACGATAATAGGTGATGAGGAAACCTTGCTTGTTGCAGAAAGGGTTGAAGACGACCGGCTGGGTTTCAGCATCATCTACGTCAATGGTATGACTGGATATGGACAACTCTTCGAAGGCCAACTTCTTATTGATTTTGGTTGTCTTGGGCAGGTCGCATTGTAGGCTGACAGTAGTAGAGAGATTCTTGACAAATTGATCTGCCAAGAGTCTTTTGTTCTCTGTGCTGATTTGCACAGCTTTTAGAGGTCCTCTTGATATATTGATCAGCAGATCTTGCAGAGTAGAGAAGTTATTCTCATTATTGATGAAGGGAGTAGAAACCTTGCACCAGGATAGGAAGGCATTAGCCGGAGTCGAGCCCGCGTGAATAGTCATGAAATGGCATGGCGACCCCCAAAAGGGGGACCAAGAAGGAGGGCTGGACATGTGAGGAACCCCAAGATGCTTGAAATCATCAATGAAGGAGGTAATTTGTTTGTCAGAGTATCCAGCTTTCTTCAAATAATTGGCAGCATCTGACAAGATGATGGGCAGAGTGGGCATCCATGGAGGGGATCCGGGAACATAAGGTTTTCCCGAGTGCTTGAGTTCTTCAAGAGTGGCCAAAATCTCCAGATCGGTGTAGCCAGCCAATTTGAGGTCATTTGCAGCTAAAGCCAAATCAATTGGTTTAGAGAACTCAACATTACTAAACATATTTTTTGGAACCTCATCGTCAGGAGATGCAGTGGAGAAAGGACTAGCAAGCAGAGGTGGAGCAGAAGTGGCACAAGCAACAAGCATAACCCTCTGATTCTTCGCAACATCAGACTGAAGGAAGGTGGTTGTACCACCAGCTGCCCAAAACTCATTTCATGCCGCATCAACTGGGTGTTCGGGAAAAACTGATCCTTGAAAAGGGTGGGCATCAATGTTGTCCGGTGGTAAATCTTCATATGGGGGCATGGGAGTTGGCTGCACGTCGCCAATAAGGGGATATGCTGTAATTGTCCAGGACCTTCTGAAACCGTTACGTGAGAAAGCTTTTCCATAGGTGATATCTCTGGGGATATGGTCAAGATCTTCCACCAGGCATTTGACAATGACTTTCTCCTTGCTGTGAGCTGGCTCATGCCAGAAGAGAAGAACGCCACCAAACGACTTGACAATAGCCTCAACAGAATCATGGTTGATGAGTTGCTGAGGGATGCCTAAAAACATGACCCAGCACTGCACAGGCTCCACCAATGTCCTGGCGTTACGACCTTCGTCTTGATTGATGAAAGAGAGAACTCCCGGACCCGAGAAAGCCGGGTGCAAATTCTTAACCACGCGATCACGCGCCATGACGGTAGAGAACTGAAAAAGGCCAACGCCGTGAGGGTGATGACCAGAGAGGATTACCGTTTCCTTGAAGGTGTCTTTGAGGTATTTATGGATAGCAATCCTTGCTTCCAGCTCTAGCTCTGCAGATCGAGGCTCTGGGAAAACAGTGGCGAGGGCGA
Organism: Avena sativa; assembly: GCA_916181665.1. Taxonomy (NCBI): domain Eukaryota; kingdom Viridiplantae; phylum Streptophyta; class Magnoliopsida; order Poales; family Poaceae; genus Avena; species Avena sativa. The sequence continues at coordinate 86,202,921 of OV702293.1, read as the reverse complement.
AGGTTTCACCCTGCAGCGGCTGGTCATCAACGGCAAGGACGCGAGTCCTCCTGACTCGCTCCTCGCCACCATCACGAATGAAAAAACCAGGCGGCACAAATGGAAGGGGGTTGATGGCGAAATTCGCCATGGTTGGAAGCTGCGCGGAGCTCGGCGTAGTGGGTGAGGAGTGCTGGGAGCAGGTTGAAGAGACGAGGAGTCCAGCTTGGGGCCTGGTTTCTTTATAATCCATCGGGTCGACCGCTTGTGTTTATTATTGAGGCAGTCTCTAGCCACGTGTCCATAGCAATGTTGTGACTGTTAAGAGTATTAGTATTGGTCTGGGTGTCCACATTAGTCTAGAATTTTTTCCTTATACCCCAAGTTATGTGTTGGAGACTGTCCTAGGAGAACATGGAATATTCTAGTGAGTGTTAGTATATTATGATGAATAAGTCTCTGTACTGTTGGTCTTTGTGGGGCGGTGTCCTTTGTGGGTCCTTGTGGGGCTGTAGCAAGGACGGGCAGTTAGGAACAGCAAGGATCAAGCATCCTTGACTGCTTTAGCAGCATCAGTTAGGAGCAGCAAAGGACCAAGCATCCTTGACTGCTTTTAGGCAGCATCTTAGACTAGCATCTTGGACTAGCATTTAGCATATTCTTGGCTGGCTAGCAGCCTATAAATATGTATCCCCAACCCCTGTGGTTGGCATGGCATTTGTGTGTGAGTTTGTGCGAGAAATAAAACCAGAAAATTGCCCCAACTCCTAGTGTCATCCCCTCTCTTCAATGAGAGTAAATCTAGAGATCCTATCAAGTGGTATCAGAGCTAGGTTGTCTTGTAGGCTGAGTGTTTCCTGCTCATCCCCTTCACCGGGTGTGCAGCAGCCCCAGCGGGCAAGTGCAGCAGCTCAAGCTGTCCCTGGTGGCCTCTCCCCTTCGCGCAATCGAGCAGCAGCTCGTTAGCAGCAGCTCTTCCTCCACGCAACAGCCCCCAGTGGCCAGCCATGTCCCAAGGTCGCTCTCAGCACTCGGCTACCTCGAGCGTGCGGCGTCGGCAGGAGGCCGAGCTCGCCGCGGCAGAGGAGCGTGAGCGGGCGGCAGCAGCAGTCGTTGTGGCGACAGCCAGGGCTTCAAGGCTGGCAGCGGCGGAACTGGCAGCAGCCAGAGCGGAGGCAGAAGCAGCAGCAGCGGTGGAGGCATCACGTACAGCAGCGGCAGAGGCCCAGGCTCTACGCGGCAGCATCAGCGGCTCCATTTCAGGCGGAAGCAGCGTCGACACAGCCCACGAGCGGACGGCGCGGTGGGCAGCCGAGCATGCCCAAGCACACGGCGGTGTCGCTCCAGGAGGAGGTGAGCACTGCGGTGACTCTCCCGGAGGAGGAGCACACGGCGGTGTCGCTCCAGGAGGAGGTGAGCACTGCGGTGACGCTCCCGGAGGAGGCGCGCACGGCGGTGGCGCTCCAGGAGGAGGCGCGCACGGCGGTGGCGCTCCAGGAGGAGGCGCGTATGGCGGCGGCGGCCGAAACGACCAAGACCGTGGCCTATACGAGGTCCGGGCTGTGGTCAGGGACGTTGGTCCCGGTGCTGGGTGGCCTACCCTCACCAAAACCAACTACGTCGAGTGGGCCGCGGTCATGAAGGTCTGGCTCCAGGTGCGACACATGTGGGAGGCAGTCCAGGATGCCAACGTCGACCACCATGACGATCGACGGGCGCTGGACGCCCTCCTCGCCGCTATCCCGCCCGAGATGCAGTTCTCGCTTTCCAACAAGCGGACTGCCAAGGAGGCCTGGGAGGCCATCGCTGCGTCGCGCATCGGCAGCGACCGTGCTCGCAAGGCCGCTCTGCAGGCACTCCGCAAGGAGTGGGACGACCTGGCTTTCAAGCCAGGTGAGGACATCGACGACTTCGCTCTCCGTCTCAACCCTTTGCTGCAGAAGATGGAGCGGTTCGGCGACGCCACCTACAACGAGGAAAAAGCTGTCGAGAAGCTCTTTCGCTGCGTCCCCACGAAGTACAGGCAGATAGCTCGCTCGATCGAATCCCTGCTGGACCTCAGCACGATGTCGATCGAGGAGGCAATCGGTCGCCTCAAGGTCGTCGACTTCGACGAGCCAGAGCTTCCCTCGGGGTCCATCACCACTGCTGGGAAGCTGCTCCTCACTCGGGAGCGGTGGGACGCCGGCCACGGTGACAGGAAGAAGGGGGAGTCCTCCTCCGCATCAGGTGGCCGCAGGCGCGGCAAACCGCGCAAGGGGCGCAAAGACGGCCAGGTCAGGGTGCAAGGTGGCGCCCGCGGAGGTGCCCGGGAAGGCGCCGCCGGTAGGCCCAAGTTGGCCCAAGATGACGCCTGCCACAACTGTGGCCGGCTTGGCCATTGGGCCAAGGAGTGTAGACAGCCACGACGCGGCCAGGCCCACGTCGCACAGGCAGGAGAGGAGGAGCCGGCTTTGTTCATGGCTCATGCGAGCATCGAGCTACGCCCTGCGGCACCGACTACAGCGGCTCCCCTCCACCTCGACGAACCAAAGGCACACGCCCTTCTCGGCGATGGTTCCGGCACCGACAAGACTGGCGGGTGGTGCTTGGACACCGGCGCCACCCACCACATGACTGGTCGACGGGAGTTCTTCGCCGAGCTCGACTCCGACGTGCGAGGCTCCGTCAAGTTTGGAGATGCCTCCGCCGTGGAGATTCAGGGCGTCGGCTCCGTCATCTTCGCCGCCAAGACCGGAGAGCACCGGATGCTCACCGGTGTCTACTACATCCCTGCGCTGAGGAACTCCATCATCAGCTTGGGACAGCTGGATGAGAACGGCTCGCGCGTGCTGATCGAGCACGGGATCCTGCGCATCTGGGATCGCCATCGTCGCCTTCTTGCCAAGGTAACTAGAGGCGCAAATCGGCTCTATGTCCTTGATGTGCAGGTGGCACAGCCCCTCTGCCTCGCCGCCCGTCGGGACGACGAGGCGTGGCAGTGGCACGAGCGCTTCGGGCACCTTCACTTCGAGGCTCTGAAGCGGCTCAGCAGCAAGGAGATGGTGCGAGGCATGCCGTGCCTCGAACACGTGGAGCAGTTCTGTGACGTCTGCGTGGTGACGAAGCAGAGGCGACTCCCCTTCCCCCAGCAGGCGAGCTTCAGAGCTAAGGAGAAGCTCGAGCTCGTGCATGGGGACTTGTGTGGACCGGTGACTCCGGCCACACCGGGAGGACGACGCTACTTCCTGCTGCTCGTCGATGACTTCTCCCGCTACATGCGGGTGGTGCTTCTCAGCAGCAAGGGAGAAGCAGCGGACGCCATCAGGCGTACGCAGGTTGCTGCAGAGGCGGAGTGTGGCTGCAAGCTGCGCGTGCTGCGCACCGACAACGGCGGCGAATTCACAACAACTGAATTCGCGTCGTACTGCGCTGATGAGGGCATTCAGCGCCACTACTCCGCCCCCTACAGCCCGCAGCAGAACGACGTCGTCGAGCGGCGCAACCAGACGGTTGTGGGGATGGCCCGGGCCCTCCTCAAGCAGAGAGGGATGCCGGCTGTCTTCTGGGGGGAGGCGGTGCTGACAGCCGTCTACATCCTCAACCGCTCACCTACGAAGGCACTTGACGGTAAGACGCCGTACGAGGCTTGGCATGGGCGCAAGCCGGCGGTCTCCCACTTACGGGTCTTCGGCTGCCTCGCGTTCGCCAAGGAGCTTGGCCACATCGGCAAGCTCGACGACAGGAGCACTCCAGGAGTGTTCATCGGCTACGCGGAGGGCTCGAAGGCCTACCGCATCCTCGACCCGAAGACACAGCGTGTGCGCACGGCGCGAGATGTTGTGTTCAACGAAGGGCGAGGGTGGACGTGGGACAAGGCGGTGGACGACGGCTCGACTCCGACGTATGACGACTTCATTGTCGAGTACGTCCATTTCGAGGGAGCCGGGGGAGCAGGCAGCTCCTCCTCGCCGAGCGCGTCTACCTCAGTTCCCAAGTCTCCATCTGTCCCGGTGGCTGTCACACCGACGGCACCACAGCTGCCGACGCCACCGACGCCACGTGCTCCAGCACCAGCAGTCACACCTCCGGGCACGTCCACTCCGGCACCAGCAGTCACACCTCCGGGCGCGTCTACACCAGCACCAGCTCGCGTCGAGCGCAGCTCGGTGGAGTTCGCTTCCCCGCTCGCTCACGACGAGGAGTGCATCGACGCGTATTACGACGGCGAGCCGTTGCGGTACCGTACGATGGAGGGTCTTCTCGGCGACCAGCCGGTGCCGGGACTGGTGCCACGCAACCTGGAGGCGCAACTGCAACTTGCATGTGACGACGGTGAGCCTCGGTCTTTTACAGAAGCGGAGCAAGACGCGACATGGCGAGCCGCGATGCAGTTGGAGATGGATGCGGTCGAGAAGAACCGCACCTGGGAGCTCGCTGATCTCCCTCGAGGACACCGGGCGATCACCCTTAAGTGGGTGTTCAAGCTGAAGAGGGATGAAGCCGGCGCCATCATCAAGCACAAGGCTCGCTTGGTGGCCCGAGGTTTCTTGCAGCAGGAGGGGGTCGACTTCGACGACGCCTTCGCTCCTGTGGCACGGATGGAGTCCGTGCGACTCCTCATTGCGCTAACCGCTCAGGAGGGCTGGCGCGTCCATCACATGGATGTCAAGTCTGCCTTCCTCAACGGCGACTTGGAGGAGGTCTACGTGCAACAGCCGCCGGGATTTGCGATTCCTGGCCAGGAGGGCAAGGTGCTTCGTCTACGCAAGGCTCTCTATGGTTTGCGGCAGGCACCAAGGGCATGGAACGCCAAGCTGGACTCCACACTCAAGACGATGGGCTTCGGGCAAAGCCCGCACGAGGCGGCCGTCTACCGACGGGGCAATGGAGGAAATGCCCTGTTGGTAGGTGTCTACGTCGACGACTTGGTCATCACCGGCACCAAGGATGCAGAGGTGGCGGCGTTCAAGGAAGAAATGAAGGCCGCCTTCCAGATGAGTGATCTGGGGCTCCTCTCCTTCTACCTGGGGATCGAGGTGCACCAGGACCACTCCGGGATCACGCTTCGACAGACCGCCTACGCCAAGCGCGTCGTTGAGCTAGCCGGGCTCACCGATTGCAACCCAGCTCTCACTCCGATGGAGGAGAGGCTGAAGCTGAGCCGCGACAGCACGGCGGAGGAGGTGGACGCTACACAGTACCGACGTCTTGTGGGGAGCCTTCGCTACCTCGCCCACACACGGCCGGACTTGGCATTCTCCGTCGGCTACGTTAGTCGGTTCATGCAGCGACCGACGACGGAACACCAGCAGGCTGTGAAGAGGATCATCCGCTACGTTGCGGGGACTCTCGACCACGGTCTCTACTACCCTAGGTGCCCTGGGGCGGCACACTTCGTCGGGTACAGCGACAGCGACCACGCCGGCGACATCGACACCAGCAAGAGCACAAGCGGGATCCTCTTCTTCCTCGGCAAGTGCCTCGTGAGCTGGCAGTCCGTCAAGCAGCAGGTGGTGGCCATGTCCAGCTGCGAGGCCGAGTACATAGCGGCCTCCACTGCCTGCACTCAGGCCCTCTGGCTTGCTCGACTGCTTGGTGATCTCCTCGATCGAGACACCAGCGCAGTGCAGCTCATGGTGGACAGCAAGTCCGCTCTGGCCCTGGCGAAGAACCCCGTATTCCACGAACGGAGCAAGCACATCCGAGTGAGGTACCACTTCATCCGACGCTGTTTGGATGAAGGGAGCATCACGGCGAGCTACATCAACACCAAGGATCAGCTTGCAGACCTCCTCACCAAGCCTCTTGGGCGGATCACGTTCCTTGGACTCTGCTCCAGGATTGGGATGGTCCAGCCTTCCCACAAGACAACGCACAAGACTTAGGGGGAGAATGATGAATAAGTCTCTGTACTGTTGGTCTTTGTGGGGCTGTGTCCTTTGTGGGTCCTTGTGGGGCTGTAGCAAGGACGGGCAGTTAGGAACAGCAAGGATCAAGCATCCTTGACTGCTTTAGCAGCATCAGTTAGGAGCAGCAAAGGACCAAGCATCCTTGACTGCTTTTAGGCAGCATCTTAGACTAGCATCTTGGACTAGCATTTAGCATATTCTTGGCTGGCTAGCAGCCTATAAATATGTATCCCCAACCCCTGTGGCCCTCGGTGGTGCTGCTGGTGGCGGACACGGCCAGGGTCCAATCTGGACCCAGATGGGCTTGGCGGGCCTGCAGTGCTGCTGCTCTCACGGCAGTGGCTGCAGGCTTTGGAAGCCGGGGTGGCGGCCCTGGGACGAGGCGGCGTCTCTCCGGCCATGGACGAGCTGTGGAGTGGTCGCACTCCTTCCATGGCTGCATGGGTGGCAGGGGCGGGCAAGGTGGAGCGCGGAGGGTGGCGGCCAGCGTGGCTGCGTGGAGTGGCTTGGCGGCCGGTTTTGGAGGTGGTGGTGCTGCTGCCCTTTGTTGGGTGGTGCTCCTGCCAGCATGGAGCTGGGCGGGGCTCTGGTATGTCCTCCGCGTGGTGCGGTGCTACCGGTCTCGGGTCGTTGGGCTATCCACCTCCGGTTCTGGTGGTCCAACGGTGGTTTGGAGGCGTCGGGGCAGCGGCCCCTGAGTGGAGGGCGTGTCGAGGAGTAACGTGGCGTGTTGGTGCCACAGTGGGTTTCCTGCGGCAGCGGCTTCTAGCTGCAAAGCAGGCTTTGTTTACTTCGCGCAAAAGCACTGGATTGACCTCAGTCGAAGCCGGCGATGTCAGTGTCCTTAGACGTCGCTACCCTCATTGGAGGCATTGTTGAGGAGATCCTTCACCTCCCTCATCGTTTCGAGTCTCAGTCTCTCCGGGTGAAAACCTGAGCTTTGACTTTTGTCGGAGCGGGCATCGGCAATGTCATCGTCATCTCCCCCTTGGGGGCGACAGCTTGGAGGTCTGGTACTCTGCTAGGCAAAGTTTGGCTTGCTTTGCTTGGCAGCTGCTTTGCTGGCCAGGCGGGTGCGTGGTCTCGGGACCGGTGTGGACGTGGGATTGGCGGCTCCGTAGCTCTAGCGTTCTGAGTGTCGTGCCTTCTTGCTTGGGTAGAAGTGTCGACGGCTCGTGTGGTGCTTGGCCTCGGGGCCGGTGTGTTGCGTTTGGTGTTTGGGTTCTCGCCAGTGTGCGCGGTCTCAGGACTGGTGTGGATATCGGAGCGGCGACTCCGGAACTCTCTGGTTTGAGTGGCACCCCTTCTTGCTTGGGCAGAAGTGTCGCTGGCTCTTGTGGTCCGCTGCCTGGGGCCGGTGTGTGGCGTTGTGTTTTACGGTTTTTGCCAGTTTCCCTTATAAACTGGCCGTGTGGGTTCTTGCTATGTCCCTTAACATACCACTCTGTACCGGTTTTCGGCCAGCTTTCCTCATAAACTGGCCAATTCTTTTCTACTTTATGAAGAGGCAGAGCTCCTACTGGTTGCCCCCCCCAAAAAAAAGAGCTTCGAGCTGGATGCATTTTGAATTTTCCGAACCAGCTAAAGCATTGAGAGACAGATAGCACCCATCAACACTATGAGCAGCTTGGCTTCTAGAAAATCATCAGCTAAGAGTGCAAAATCTTTGTTAATCTCCATAGTTTTAAATTGTGCAAGAGGAGCACATTTGATGATTGGGAGCAATTTTTTCAACACTTAAAACAAAGTCCATTGGCTCGACGATATTCTTTCATTGCTGAGCCTTCCACATATCTCCTGGCCCAATTTGGACTTGTCATACTTAGGAGCTGAATTGGGTTGGAAAATCTAGTTCTGTTATTCCTGTCAAGCTTCATGCACTAACCAACTATCCCAAAAGACTGATTTGATGGAAAGTGGTAGGCAGTCCACTTATACACTTCAACACCCCTCCTCATGTGTGATGAAAACATGTGTAAACTCAGAGGTATGACTCAAGAGGCCAATACGTGGACAGAGGGGGCACCAACAATTTTTAGAAAAAATTGTGCCACACAGGACTCGAACTCTGAGACCTGGCTCTGATACCATGTCAAGCTTCCTACACTAACCAACTATTCCAAATGAACGATCTTATGGAAAGTGGTAGGCAGTCCACATGCATTTCAACAATTCCAACTTCTCTCCAACACACCTTCCTGAATCAGTGCAAAGGTAGCTGCCTGAACCACAGTTCTGGGTTGTTGAGTTTCAACATGACCAATGAACTTGTCCTTGAGACCCATTATGAACTTGTCCTTGAGACCCATTATGAACTTGTTCCCCAGCATTAGCCCACCAACGAAGCTTTCATACAATTTGATCTGATATACAAGCTGATCATATTTGGACTTATACTATGAAACTGAATTTTTCTGTCTCAGCAAATGTTTTTCCCTCAACTTTTCAAGATTAACATTCTCATCTAATTCAAGCAGAACATCCTCTCTGAATATTGGCCAATCATCCCACCAGCAGTTTGATACCGATGAGAGGCATTATTCACCATATACAGAGTTGCTGCTGCTACCCTGAATCCTTCCGTAATTTTGTACATCTCAAAATATGTGCTGCATGTATCTAACCACACACAAGCACCGGTGCCATATTGCCATCAAACTTAGGAAACCCCATTTTAGGCAACCATGTGCTCCACCCCTGATGATTGGAACTCTTAGCGCTCTCATGAGTAACCGAAGTAAGTGGAACTGTGTATACCTTTCCGGTAGTGGCGAGGACGGAGGAGGCTGCTGCTTAGTTGGTGGTGGGGTGGAACCGCTTGGCATCCCCAAAATCCTAGGACCATCGCGCTCTGGCACCTGCAGTGGTGGTGGTCGATTCGCCTGAAGCTGATGCGAGACTTGGACTGCTCCTGCTGTACTTGCCCATGCGACAGCAGCGAGCGATCGAGCTTGGTCTGGATTTCATGAACGTGCTCTGCTTGAGTCTGGTGGTTGGTTGCATGTTCATCCAAACGCTGGCCAAGCTCCTCGACCTGCTCTGGGACTTGATCCAGTGCTGCCAGGCGAGCTGACAGCGCTCCCATTTGTTCCAAGAGCTTCTCTTCCATAGTTTGGGTCCTGGCGATGATGTGTTGGGTCTGCGGGTTTGGCTTAAACAGCGCCGTTGCTTCCTCTTCCAAATCAACCCTAACCACAACTCAGATTTACACTAGATTGCCTGAGAGCAACAAATAACAAGTTGGCGGAACAATTTTTACCGGGTTGATCGAGAGGTTGTGAGGAACATATGTAGGACTGATTAGACTCTGATAACCGTGATGTTGTAAGAGATCAGGTGTAACTGGAATACAAGGGAAATTTGGGAGAGAAGAGACCAACTTAGGGAAGAAGATGAACTTGGGGGAGATTTCACATTTCACTAATCAATTCACTGGTTCTCTGGTTACAGTGCTTGCGGGTGAACAACGTACACACTGGCCACCTGGGTCCACACTCACCAGTCCAACTCTCACTCAAACTCCCTTAGCCGTTTCTGTTACATGAAGGTGTAAAACACTTCCTGCCTCTGTAAGGAACACTCCTTGTTGACCCATAGCAGTTAGTGCGACCGAGGCAGAGCCTAGTGTGACTATGAATTCCTGTGAAAAGTGGCATTAAATAATTCACTATTTATCTTTTCATGTTCCTCCTGTGATCCTGCATTCTAGCCAAATGGATTCTTGGACTATAGGAGTACTGGTAATAAAATTGATTATAATCGCAGTTAACCTGCTTTTAGATATCTCGATTTCTATGCTTCCTGATTTCTATTGTGGTTTTGTGTTGAGTTATGATTTCCTGACTCAACAATGGTAGCTGTTGGTCATGTCCTTCAGCAATCATTTGCAATGTAATAGCTTTATATTTGTGTTTTTTAGTTTAGTTATATTGGATCAAACAGTGCATCCTACAGTTGTATATTTTTGGTAGTGACTAAGCCACCTGTAGCTCTAACTTCTTTTTGATTCTTCCAATAGATGCATTGTAGTACATAGATGCCTTTTAATCTCTCTTTCCTTAGTTTGGGATGGTTGATTTTTCTGCATCTTCGGTTTATGCATATTTTAGTGCAATTTATGTATTGTGAATATAGTTTCGATGCTAATATTCTTCATATTATGAGTTGTAAGGCGTGATTGGCCGGAGAGCGCTAACACATGGGAGCCAGCCGACAACCTACAGGCCTGCTCTGACTTTGTTGATGACTTTGAGAAGCGGTATGCATCTGAAACAACTTCTGTATCTAAGTTTAAATTACATTGTAGTATAAGATAAGGTACAACAATTTGTGTTTACATTGCAGACGGCAACCAAGGTACTATGGTAAGCGCAGGCGTAAGATCACAACTACTCCAGTGAGGAGTCCTAATACTTCTCACGGTAAAAGGGGCCGCCCGCGTCGTTCAGATCCCCGTTTTCTATCTCACCTTCCTGCCCCAGAACGCAAAACGCTGCCTCTGAGGGCAAGTAGTAGGAGAGCTACTAATAATAGTAAGAACACTATTGCGGGGTTTGATGCATCAGTAAATGTGGTTGCACAGCCAATTCTTGCTCAAAGGGTGATGCATGAGGGTAGTTCCAATGTGCTGTTGGATGGGTTTCCATGTCAAAGAGCACCTATATCTGTTGTGGTTCACCAACAAGATGAGCATCAGCTTGCCAATGATTTACCGAAGGTTGAAAATTCAGTACAGGTACCTCCGTCTCAGGGTGTCCAGGTGACTGGTGCCAAGAAGCGCAAACTTGGATCAGTGAGGAGGTTCAAGCAGGATGAAGCACAGCAAGATCAAGGTGAACTTCATACTGGCAGACGTGAGAAGCCTAGCAACGAGGATGTTGATTCCACAGAGGGAGAAACTGGTGATAGGACCAAGGGGGGGGATTGCGCTAACCGAATTCATATTACTAAGATCATCAAACCAGTGCGCTATTATGCCACCATGACAGATGATGTGCAGCAAGTTTCAATAACATTCAAAGCACTCAGGTGACCTAATTTTAATAGCTAATTCTCTTGTTATAAGTTCAACCTTCAATTATTGTTAGTACATGTTTCGGCATTGCTCCATTGCAGAACAGACCATTGGTTTGTTTCAGCTGTTGCTTGCATATCCTTCACTGCAACTCATCTGGAAGTAAAAACTTGTTGTTGTTGATGAATTGAATAGTAATTGTAAATCTGGACAAACTATGGTAAAGCATTTGCAAAATACTTCTAATTGTGTACAAATTCAGTAGATCAAAATTTGTTATGCATTTACAATCTTCATGCGTTTCAGCAGAACATCAATTGAATATCATAGTTGTAGCCAGTAATCACCCTCAGTTTCTTTTTTGTTTATGATCAACAGGTCTGATGGGCAGGAGGTCCTTGTGGATGACAAGGAATTGAAATCTAATAACCCATTGGTGGTATGTCGATTTGTCTTTTCTGTCATGCTACCTTATGAATGAAAATATACCAACACCACAGTATTATGTTCTTTTGCAGCTTATAAACTACTACGAGCAGCATCTCCGTTATAATCCCACCTCGTGAAAAGGACGAACCGAACAAGTTCGGTTTCATTTGGTGCATGAGTTGAGATGTCTTTACTACAGCTTTCTTTATGCTAGAGAAAGTTGTGGTAATATAGTTTTGTCCTAGAAGTCGTGCTGAATGTAGGAACTGAAATGGAAAACCAGGGATATGTAATATGTGCTGACAAGTTATTGCAGATTTTTTTGTGGCCAGCATCCCAGTCCTAGGCCTCAATGTGAAAAACCAGGGATGTGTATTTGTGAAGTGTCGGTCCAATGGGGCTCCTGCCGTTCGACAGATGTAAAATGGAGCAGTTGTGTACCTTTTGCTCGGCCTCACTGCTTTGAATTATATGAACTAGTCGTATGAAGACATCTTAGAAACATGTCATGATTAGTATACAAAACACGTAGAATCCTTATTGGCAAATAGGGCTTTGCAGGTAGAGTTATTAGTATAAAACCACCACATTTCTAGCTTAATTTACCGAACCGTACCACTTTGTGTCTTAGGATAGAAATATATCCCATTTTTTCTTTGAAGTTTTTGCAAAAAAATACTTAATAAACTTGAATTGAACTCTAATTTTTCTAGAATGCACTACTAAGGCTGTATATTAATCATGTAGAATAAGTGCTAGATGGCACGCAAAGCGGCAAGTTTACTGCCAGCAAGAGCTGGCAGCTCCTCAAAACAAGACAACCCTAATCTTAGTCGAGCCACGACTGAGGCAGGCATCGGCTGCGGAAAGCTGAAACTGTTAGTCTTAAAGAGACCCGCTAGCCTTCTGGTGCCTCTAGATGCATTAGAAGACAAAAGATCGTTGTCCACATGTCTCGGTGGGTCCCAACGCTGCAAGGTCTAGTCCCAGACCTTGCTAGAGATGACGCAGTCCTAAGAGGTGCTGCAAGGTCTCGTGATGCTGGTCGCAGAGCGGGCAAGCTGTTGAGTGATCTAAACAACGATGTTAAAGCCTGCTAGCCATCCAACACATGTTCTTGGAGACGAGCCACATAAAGAACTTACAACTGAAAGACACTCAAGATCTCTAGATCTAGTCCATGACTCGAGTGAGGGTGGTGCTCATGAAGAAGGCGTTGTAAGCCGACTTGCTTGTCCTCCTGATCTAGGGCGAGATGGCCATTTGCAAGCGCATGCCAGACAAGGAAGAACTCATCCAACGCCTCAAGTATGTCCAAGACATAATCTAGGAGCCACACACCCCATAGACCATCCTTGACTAATCGCGCATTCGCCCAACTCTTCGACACTTTGGCTGTAAGAGCAAGGGCAATGTTAACCACTCTAGCTCCATGGAGCCACCGATCATTCCAGATTTTCACTCGCTCCCCATTGCCAATGGTGAAGCAAGTGCCCGCTTCAAAGATGTCACGTGCGAGGGGTGGGATTTGTAGATTGAATTCCCCCACGGCCTCATGGGGGTCTGCTCGCTGCAACCAAGCCCATCGACATCTAAGAGCCAAGTTTAGGAGACAGAGGTTCAAGATGCTTAGGTCTCCATAAATCTTGGATGGCTATCTTGTCCCATGCTACGAGACAATGCCCGCCATTGACCTCCCGACGACCCTTCCACAGGGAAATTCCTACAGAGCTTTTGAGGGCCTCCAGAATCATCAATGGGAATTCTAATGACGACTCTGACCAGAGGGACCCAGCTGTCATGACCAATTTGCTAATGTGGATTGGGTACCATTTATCAACCTAACTAAAAGTCAGAGTATCACCAAACAAATATCAAAATACAAAAAAGGTGTATATCATATCCAATCTAACATGGATCCTACTTATGACATAAAGGATCCAAATACTGGCTACAGTTTATAACAACGGACACACTGAGCCTTCTCAGGGGGATGGAATCCCTTGACCCCACCTTCTAAACCACCCCATCTGTCTGAGATTTGTCCCGTGAAGGAACTAGGGTCCAATGATCCCTTGGTTCGAGAGGGGGATGAACACGTGTTCTCAAGAAACCTTGGCGACGGTGGCGACGCCGGAGTAAGAACCATGACAGAGAGGTAACACGGGGTTTTCCAGGTTCGGTACCCTCGTGAGGAGGTAAAGCCCCTACTCCTGCTTTGTTGTATTGCTAGCTTGGCTTCACGAGGGTACAATGGAGGTTGTATGCCTAGGGTTTAGATCACTGGGGATAGATCCATTTTAAGGTAGGAGATGGGTCCCTTATATAGGGAGGCATCGGGCCTCTTCCCCGGCCTTTGGGCGGGAAGGGCATCCACAGTGGCGCTCCTCGAGATCCCGGTCTAGGAGGCTACTTTATTTGGACTGAGTCTACGCCTTATTGAGGACTCCTTTCCCGCTCCTGCTTCGGTCATACCTGGCGCCCTGGTGTACCTCCCTTTGTCTCGGCATGCCAAAGCGCGGGGAAGGGCTGTCCTCTTGGTTGGAATCTACCTGCCACGCCTTTGACCCTGCCCCCTCCTCGGGAATGCTTTTGGGGCGGCATCCTATGCCACCATTGGCCTTGTCGTAATCTCCTGCGGGGCAGCCTGAGGCCCTCGGAGGTACCCTAGCTCCTGGTCCTCTGGAGGGGTATTCCTGGAGTGGCGGCCCTCGTGAGGGTGGACTTCAGCTCCCTCGTGAGGTTCGTCTGACCGTTGGTCGCGAGCCAGTCGTGGACAGATCGGGGCAACCCCTGTACCAAGTATCCGACATTAGCCCCCGACCGTTGGACCGGCGCGTCTCGTGCTCGATGACGAAGGGTTGAACAACCACAATGATGACTGGCGCTGCGCATGATGCATGTCGCTTCAGGTCCTGAGGCGTCCCCGCGGAAGGGACGCACGCCCGTGTGAGCTGAATCTCAATCTATAAGGAGTGGCATCCCTTCACCCGACGAGATCCTTCCCCTTTTCGCATCGCGTCAGTTTCCCACTCTTGCAAGTTTCTTCCTCCTCGCATCTTCTCCTTCCCACCACGCGCGATGTCTCGCCGGGGAGCGTTGACCTTCACGAAGGGGAATCAGCCTCCCTCCAGCCCCTCTTAGGTCGAGGATGAGTAAGAAGAGATGGGGAAGGTGCTGATGCCTTCCACCATCAAACTGACGCCAGGCTTGATCGGTGCCGCTCGCAGCTCGCCTCGAGCTGGAAGGAGTAGGGAGAGACCCAAGTGTGGCCGTTATCGATAGATCCATCCGGCCTTCTTGGGTCCGCGTGCCCATTCTTATACCACACCGTCATAGCAGGATTAGTCCCGCCGTTCTCCCTTCTTCATGGCAATGTTGGAGAACTACTAGATATGTGCCCTTCACTTGCAGCCCAACTCCATCACTACCCTCGCCATCTTCGCGTGCTGGTGCGAGATGTTTGTGGGGGTGAAGCCTTCGGTGGTGTTGCTGCGGCATATGTACGCCCTTCGCCTGACCTCCACTTATCGGGGCCAGTTGCACCTCCTTTGTGATGGAGGGTTCATTTGGTCTCCCGATGGGATGGCCGAAGCGCGTGGAGGACTTCTGGAAGCGCTGGCTTCTGATGGATGCACAGGACGACAACCCCCATCTCCTTCCCCTAATTTCTCTGTCCGAGAAGGCTAGCGCCCGCTGGTCCACAACGAGTCTGGAGGGAGACACGGTCGACGCACTGATCTCGCGCATCGAGGAGCTCAACACTTCTGGTTTGATGGGCCCTTTGGTGTCCATGGAGTACTTGTTCCTCAGTATTGCTCCGCTGCAGAAGCACAACCAAGATCTGTGGGACTTTGCTGCTCCGGATCACCTGACTCTAGAGGATGGCATTACCGACGACTCAGAGATCACGGACTTCATCCACGTGCTGCTTCACACCTCCATCGCCGCAGAGCTTCCTGAGGGGGTTCGACCCCTCTACCTGGACCCTCGCAAGGCAGAGATCCTCGCCTTACTTCCCCAGTTCAACGAGTGGGGAATCCTTCCCCGGGGCACTCGGGGCCATGCTCAAATCCATTGGGCGCGGAGCCTCCGACCACGGCCTTGCCCGCCGGCCTCATGAGGGTCGCCATGATGGGAGCCGCGTGGTCGAGGAGCTCTTCTAGGAAGGAAGGCCTTCCTGAGGCATCCCGAGGGAAACACGCTCTATAGGAGGATTCCCTCCCAGAGGGTGTTGCCGCGGCAGGTGGAGGGTCCCGCCGCCGTCAGGCCCTTTGTTCCCCCGGTGCACGACAATGCGACTGGGGCGTGAAGGTACAATGGTGCTCCCAGGTAAGTCGCTTCCCGACTCCTTCCTCTCCCTTCACCTTTGGCCCCGTCTCACTTGTTGTACCCTAGCAGCAAGGAGCGCCCGAAGAAGCAGCGACGGGTGAAGCGGACGTCGGTTCGGAAGGCCCATCCGGTGGTTGGCCCCTTAGGCCAGCTTGAGGAGGTCTTGACTTCCTCAGCCACGCCCGAGGAAAGGGCAGGAGGTTCCCCAACACCTATGGTCTCCGCTCCCCCTCCTCCTGTGACATCGAGCGACGGGGAGACTGCGGGGAATGACGCCACGCTCTCGGCAGATCCTCAAGAGGTTACCCTTCATGATGCCACCCTTTCGTCCGGGGGGTGTGACCGAGGTGGCCGCGATGGTGATTTCACCCCTAGCCCCCGGGCCTTTGGAGGGTGCAGCGGCTGTCGCCCTAGGTGGTGATGTCGGTCTTCATCTGGGCGGCTCGGAGGTGGCCGTGGCCTCCGACCCTACATGTCATGGGACTTTGGAGTCGGCTCCCTCGTCTCTCCCACGCTAAACGGTGGGCTCCGGAGGAGTTATTGAACAACGATAGCTGGTAGCGATGGAGCCGGAATATACCTCCCGGGTCACGTTCCTGGGCCAAATCGCCTTAGATGTCCATGCCAGGCTGGACCACTTCCTGATAGCTGCCGTTGATGAAGACCGCCGGCTGGCCAAGAAGGATCGCCTTCATGCGGAGGGCGAAGCCCATGATGCCTCCATGCACGTGGCGAAGATTATCACCGAGGCAGAGGCCCAGGCCTCATGACTTCAGGAGGCGCTGACCGCTCGTGAGAGTGAAGTCTCCGCTTGAGAGGCGACCTTAGCCTAGTGCCAAGCGGAACTTCCATCTGGCATTCTCTCTTCACCAACCTCCTGCAGCTTTCCCTGGAGCTCGACTACTCCCTGGCCATACGGCGGTCGCAGACCGTGCCAACCCTCAAAGCACGTGTCACCCCGCTTGTCGACTTTCTGGTCGAGAATTTTCCGTGCGTGGTGCCCGACGAGGAGGAGTTGTCACCTGCCAGCTCAAGTAGTGACACCGTCTAAGAGGAAGACCTTGAGGAGGTGAGCTCGGGAGGAACCGCTAGGGCAACCTAATTCCTTGCCCATGTAACACCCGTGGGGTGCTGTAGGACTTGCGGCCTTTATTCTAGTAGAGACTTGTAAGGGTACCTTCCCTATACTAGGGCCTCAACTATCTGTTCTTTTGGCGTTGTGTTCTGGCCCTCTTGAGGGGAGGTCATGCTTCTACTCGTAGATCCCTCAAGGAGGTGACCCGCCGCACCTGCATATGAATCTGCCCCGTAAGTTACATGAAGAGGCGATCGTAGGGCGTGCACTTCCCCTGCGTGCCTCCTCGAAAGGGGAATAGCCACAAGTTCCATACGCCTCTTGGGGGGTAGTCTCAAGGGTCTCCATGCTAGCTTCTTAGGGAGAAGGTCGCCTAGGCTTGTACCTGTCCCATAATCCCCTCGGGGAGGTGACCGTAGGATCTGTACATTCAATTCCGTCCTGTAAGTCCCTCGGAGAGGCGACCGTAGGACATGTACTTTCCCTGTATAGTCCCTCGGAGAGGCAACCGTAGGTTCCGCACGCCACTTGAGGGGTAGTCTCAAGGGTCGCCATGCTAGCTTCTCAGGAAGAAGATCGCTTAGGCTTGTACCTGTCCCGTAAGCCCCTCAGGGAGGTGACGTAGGCTCTGTATGTTCAATTCCGTCCCGGCAGCCCCTCAAGGAGGTGACCATAGGATGCGTACTTTCCCTGTATAGTACTTCGAAGAGCCAACTGTAGGTTCCGCACGGTGTCTGCTCTTCCCTTGTGTTCCGTGTGAGGATCATCAAGCATCGGGAACCGTGGGTGAGGTGACTTATCGCTAGAGCTAGTCCGCAAGTTCAGAGCTCGACACCTTAGTCCCCGATGTTGACCGAGGGTGACTCCAGTGATAGACACCGCGCCTAGCCCCCGCTCATGCGGTGTAGGAGGAGAAAGAGCACCATAGAAAAAAATGAAGATGCAAACAAGGAAATCATCGGTAAACAACAGAAAACGAGGAAATCGTTCTTGAGTCTCCACAATGTCCAAGGGGAGGAGTTGTTTGTTACCGCTTTCACCGTGATCGAAGATCACAGGCAAAACTTGCGAAGGTGCTTGATGTTCTAGGCGTTGGGGATCGGGAATCCTTCTTCTGTCTCTAGCCAGACTACTCCCGGCCTTGTGACATGCACCACTCGGAAGGGTACATCCCACATTGTGGAAATCTTGTGGAGACCCTCACGAGAGAGTACGCAGTGAAGGACGAGGTCCCCGACCTCCAGGGTACGCACCCGTATCTTCCGAGAGTGGTACCGACGCAACGCCTGTTGGTACCAGGCTACCCGCACGTTGACCTTGTGTCTGGCTTCTTCCATGAAGAGTACGTATTCGTAGTGTAACTCCTCTTGCGCTACTTCATTGAAGGAGAGCACCCGTGGGGAGCCATGTTTGAGCTCTGCCGAGATGACCACCTCAGCACCATAGACGAGGAAGAATGGAGTCTCTCCAGTGGGCTTGGTCGCCGTGGTGTAGATTGACCACAACACGCCGGGTAGAGCCTCAATTCAACCGCGCTCGCACTCCTTGAGCTTGCAGTGACAACTCTTGGTTTTGAGTCCCCTTAAGGACCTTCGCATTTGCGCGCTCAGCCTGTATGTTGCTGCGAGCGTGGGCAACTGATGCATAGAAGATCTTGGTGCCGATGCCCTCACAATAGGTCTTGAATGTGTCGCTGGTGAATTGGCTGCTGTTGTTGGTGATGATGTGACTGAGCACACTAAAGCGGCACACCAAGCCTTGGATGAACTTTACTGCCAATCGCGCTGGGATGGATCTGACCGGTTCCACCTCTGCCCATTTGGTGAACTTGTCGATTGCGACGTAGAGGTACCGGTATTCCCCAACGCCCGCGAAAAAGGCCCCAGGATGTCCAGCCCCCAGACCGCAGAGGGCCATGAGAGCGGGATGGTTGGGATTTGCTGCGTCGGCTGGTGTATTTGCTTGGTGTGGAATTGGCAAGCCTTGCACGACTTTACCAGCTCCATGGTTTTTGTGAGTGCGGTGAGCCAGTAGAAGCCACTGCGTAAAGATTTGCTGGCGAGGTACATGCCGAGGCATGATGGCCGTAGTCCCCGGCATGGATGTTGGCTAGCAGCTCGCACCCTTCGCTGCCAGAGATACACCATAGGGCCACACCGTTAGGGCGACGAGGGTAGAGGTTTCCGTCTACCATGCAATACTTCTTTGCATGGCAAACGGGGCTCTCTGCCATGTCGTCATTGTCGGGAAGGATGCCGTGCTGGAGGTATCTCTTGAGTTCGATGATCCAATCTGACTCCTGAGGGGTGGATGCCAGGACCAACCTGTTACCGGAGGGTAGACCACAATCTGGGGCACCTGACTAGGGTGGGGGAGGAAGCTCCTTGGGCCAGGACTTTTCCTTTGATGGTGGTGTGGCCGAAGGCTCTAATAGCCTTTCCTCGAAGACCCCTGGACACTGTGGCTCTTGGCGTGACGTGCGCTTGGCGATCTCGTCCGCTCGTAATTGTCCCCCTAGGGATGTGGAGCAAGTCCATCCCTAGGAAGTACTTCTCGAGCCTCCACACCTCCCCGAGGTACAACACCATGTGCCCGTCCTTGGGGCTATATCTCTTGTCGGAGAAGTTTACTAGGAGCAAGGAGTCTCCATGGATCGTGATGCGCTTGATGCCGAGGGCGATGGCCACCTTGAGGCCAGCGATCAGCCCCTCGTACTCGGTGATGTTGCTGGAGCGCCTGACTTGATCTCTGAAGCGTTACTGAACTGCGTAGTAGAGCTTGTCGCCGGTTGGGGACGTGAGCATAGCAGCTGCTCCCACTCCATCACCGTTGAACGCCCCATCGAAGCTCACACTCTAGCGTCCCGGAGCCAGCTTCGCCGGGAGCTGAGTTGTTTCCTCCCGAGGTTCTTTCCCTCCCGAGTCGGTCCATTTTGTAGTGAACTCTGCTAGGGCCCTCCCGCGGTTGGTGGGCGTGGTGTCGGACGTCAGATCAAAAGGCTATAGTTTGATGGCCCACCCAGCCATGCGGCCTGTGGCGTTTGGGTTGCCGGGAACTTGGTGACCACCTTGATGGGGTGCCCCTGGAAGTAGTGGCGTAGCTTGTGCGATGCCACGAGGAGTGCGTAGAGGAACTTCTATTGCAAGGGGTACCTCTCCCGAGCGTCCTGGAGGACCGTGCCAACAAAGTAGTCTGGCCGCTGCATGAGCTCTGTGGCCTTGGTTGGGGCCACAGTCGCCGCCCATCGCCAGCCTCACCCGCATGGTCCTCGATTTCTGCCTTAGCCCTTGATCCTCCCGAGGGGACCGATGCCTTGTACCTTCTCCTTTTCTCAACCAACTCTTCATGCTTTTCCACCAAGACGACGCTCTCCGTTTGTGGCGTGGACTCTAGGTACAGAAGTAGCGGCTCATGGGATCTCGACGCCACCATGACCAGGGGGCTAGTGAGGTACCTCGTGAGGGACTCAAATGCCTCCTCAGCCTCCGGCGTCCACTCGAACTTCTCGGTGCACTTCATGATCTTAAAGAAGGGCAATGCTTTCTCGACCATCTTGGAGATGAACCTCCCCTGTGCCACCATGCACCCCGCCAGGCGCTGCATCTCCTTCAACCGCGTGGGAGGGTGCATTTCCTCGATGGCCTGGATCTTGTTGGGGTTGGCCTCAATTCCCCGATGCGAAACCAGAATGCCGAAAAGCTTGCCTGAAGGGACCCTGAACACGCACTTGGTGGGTTTAATCTTGATGTTTACCCTGTGCAAGTTGGCAAAGGTCTCTATCAGGTCCGCCACCAAGGTGTCCTTCTCCCGAGTCTTGATCACGATCTCGTCGAAGTAGGCCTTCGCGTTCCTTCCCATCTGCTCACCTAGAGCGATGCGCATGAACCTCTCGAAGGTGGTGTCGGCGTTCTTGAGGCTGAACGACATGCATGTGTAGCAGTACACGGCACATGGGGTGATGAAAGCCGTCTTCTCTTCGGCCTCTTTGGCCATCTTGATCTGGTGGTATCCTGAGAAGGCGTCCAAGAAGCACAAAAGGTCACAATCCACTATAGAGTCCACGATCTGGTCTATCTGCGGGAGAGGGAAGGGGTCTTTCGGGCAGGCCTTGTTAAGGTCGGTGAAGTCGACGCAGAGCCGCCCGCCGCCAGTGGCGTTTGGGACCACAACTGGGTTTGCCGACCACTCAGTGTGTAAGACCTCCTTGACGAGCTTTGCCTTGACCAGCTTCTCCATCTCAGCCACAATGAACTGCTCTTTTTTCCGCGGACATCTTCCTGGCCTTCTGCTTCACCGAGCGGGCTGCAGGGCACACATCCAGGTGGTGCTCGATCACCTCCCGAGGAACTCCCATCATATACGACGGGGTCCAATCAAACATGTATGCATTGGCCTGAAGGAAAGTGACAAGTGCCTCCTCTCTCTTGGGAGAAAGGTGCGCCCCGATGGTGATGGTAGCCCCCGGGTCCGCCGGATCGAGGGGGATCTTCTTGGTTTCCACCCATTTCTGGGAGAAAGAGGGTTTCTTTCTTCCCATGACTCCGAAGGTGCTCACGACGCTTCTAGGAAGGAGCATAGATGGCTCTTGACCACCAGCCCCTAGGGCCTCGCCGGCGTGTGGCCGGTTGCCGCTGGAGGGTGTGTCCCCATCTTGTTGGGCCGCGGTTTCCGCCTCCTTGAAGGCCTATTAGAGGGAGAGCATGGATTCAACCTCATCGCTGCGCACCGCAATAGGAGTTCCGGCGCTCCCTGGCATCTTGACCAAGTTGTAGGCATTGTGGGCGACCACCATAAATTTAGCCAATGCTGGGTAGCCCAGGATGTATTTCTAGGATAGGCCAATTGAGGCTATGTCGAAGTCGATGAGCTCTATGCGGTAGTTGTCGCTCGTCTCAAAGGTTATGGGGAGATGAACCCTCCCGAGGGGGACAGTGGTGCCTGTTGTAGCCCGAACGAACGGCAAAGCGGGGAGGAGGTGTACCATAGGCACCCTTAACTGCCTGAACGCCTTTTCTAAAAGCGCGTTCAGTCTGGCCCCACTGTCAACAATGGTCTTAGGCATGGCAATCCCTCCTATGGTAGGGGTGCAGACCATGGTCACGGATCCCACAAGGCGAGTAGAGCCCGAGTGGTCCATAGCACCGAAGGTGACCGGCTGCCGCGACCACCCAAGCGGGGCGACGGTGGCACTGGGCCTTGCTGCCGCCAGCCCGCAGGAGAACTGCTTGACGTGTCGTGGGAGGCAAGGGCCCGAAAGACATCCAAGATGCAGGCGACCATCCCAGACTTGCTCAAGCGTGGGGCGCCGGCTAGTCCAGCCGTTGCGCGCGGACTTGTCTCCATGGCGCCAACCGCGCGAAGGGTGTCGAAAGCGCGCCTCAGCCCCCTACCTGGCGTGCCAAATGTCGAAGATTTGTCCCGTGAAGGAACTAGGGTCCAACGATCCCTTGGTTCGTGAGAGAGCTGAACATGCGTGTTCAAGGAACCTTGGCGACGGTGGAGTAAGAACCACGACAGAGTGGTGACATGTTTTTTTACCAAGGATCGGGACCCTCATGAGGAGGTAAAGCCCCATACTCCTGCTTTGTTGTATTGCTCTCTTGGCTTCACGAGTGTACAATGGAGGTTGTATGCCTAGGGTTTAGATCACTAGGGATCAATCCATTATAAGGTAGGAGAGGGGTACCTTATATAGGGCGGCATCGGGTCTCTTCCCCGGCCTTTGGGCGGGAAGGGCGTCCATAGTGTCGCTCCTCGAGATCGCGGTCTAGGAGGCTACTTTATCTAGACCAAGTCTGCACCGTCTTGAGGACTCCTTTCTTGCTCTTTCTTTGGTCATCCCAGGCACCCTGGTGTACCTCCCTTTGTCTCGACATGCCAAAGCGCAGGGAAGGGCCGTCCTCTTGGTTGGACTCTACCTGGCACGCCTTTGACCCTGCCGCTCCTCGGGACTGCTTTTGGGGAGGCATCCTATGCCACCGTTGGCCTTGTCGTACTCTCTCACGGGGCAGCCTAGGGCCCTCGGGAGGTACCCTAGCTCCTGGCCCTCTCGAGGGGTATTCCTGGAGTGGCAGCCCTCGTGAGGGTGGCCTTTCGCCCCCTCGTGAGGTCTGTTCAACCGTTGGTCGTGAGCCAGTCGTGGACGGATCGGGGTACCCCCTGTACCAAGTATCCGACATGATCAAGTTGTTAACAACAGTTTAGGTCACTAAGCTTGGTTGTGCCCTTCGTATCGCTCAATTTTGTCTTTCGTCCCACAAGGAACATCTTAAAAATCACGACAAAGAAAAAGGAAAAATAAGATAAATCTCCTCCCCATCCATATCTCGCCCTAGCATCCCAACAACACCGACGGCGTCTCCTACTCCGAACTATGGCAGCTGACTTGTAGAAACAATGTAGGGAAAGTGGAGAGCATGGATCACTAGAAACCACCCTTTGCAATGCCTATGGATATCGTTTGTAGCACCGGCTGGCGTGTATTTGTAGCAGCCACAAAAGGTGTTCGCAGCATCGACAAAGCCAACGAGAGCTTGTAGCACTGGTGGCGAGAGATGCATCCAGCAGCGGTGCCTAATGCTCCCAACGGTAGTGCCCGATGCTTCTAGATGTGGAGAGAGAAACATTAGTCTTCTTTGTAAATGGCTATGGAAATTAGAAAATAGTGATGGTATGTGGGAACAATTATTAAAGATAAAATGTCTTAAAAAAGAAACTCTATCTCAAGGCAAAAAACCTAGAACTTGAAATTTTGGTGTGGGATTATGAAAGTAAAAGACATTTTCCATAAGTTTAGCGAAAGAATTATGATATTAGGGAATAAAAATAGATTTTGGGAGGATGAGTGACACAAAAAGTCTAACCTATTACCTTTCCCAAATTATATGACTTGTGTTTCAGTAAGAATATCACTATGGACAAGGTTATTAGATCTTTTGGTGGCTGTTTGTTTTTAAGATATGCTTGTGGGGTGACCTAGTTGTGGAATGGTGCTAGTTGTTGTACATTATTCACAATGTTCAGTTGGGACGGGGGATGATACAGTTGGATGGAAATTGCGACAAAAGGCTTTATTTTTAAATCTTTATACAATGCTTTGCAAGTTTAACTACTGTCAAATATTTTAAGTAACTTTGGGCTTAAATATACCTACAAAAATCAGAGTATTTTTGTGGTGTCTCGTGTGGGGTGGGGGAGGGGGGGGGGGGGGGGGAGAACTGTAACATCCCAGAATTTTCTAAACTTTTGAAATGTTAGATTACTTAAATAATTTGATTGAAATTTCATTTTTTGATTTGAATTTTTCAAAAGAAAAGAAACTTTTGAAGGTTTATTAAAGAATACAAACATTTCTTCCAAACAAAATGAATTTGGTTCAATTGAGTTGGAAAAATCTATATTGCAGAACTTAATAAAGTTATTTTGTTTTGTGGAAAACAAAATAGTTAAATTTGTTTCATAAAATCCAATATCATTTGTCAAATAGATTCTCTAGAAGAACCCTTTTTTAATAAAACAAGTTTTAATAAAAAATTCATTTACGAAAATTGCCTTAATACATTCTTTGGTGAACATTACATTTCTTTTTAGTGATTTGTTTTGAGCAAATTATAAGACCTATGTTTTATCTTCAAGAAAACTTCACATAAAGCCATAAGGGCAGTTGATTAACAAAAATATCTTTTAGATTATTTGGTTATGAATATATTTGTTTGTTCCTTATTGAAACACATTTTTATAGAGCCTTTTATTTGAAATTATTTTGGGGCCATTTCATTACCATATGCTTTTCGCGAAATGACCGTGCAAAGTATATATATAGCACGACTATTATATATATAGAACACGACTATTATACAAACCCACTCAAGATTGTTGTAGAATAACTATTCTACAATCCCCCAACTCGGACACCCCCTACCCTGACCCGAACACAACCCCCGACTGAACCCGACTCGCACCCGCGCCAACTAGATGAAGGTCTTTATTAGGGTGCCCGTCTCGAGCGGAGAAATCACCTGAGGCCACCCCCATCCCGACGAAGCATCACACCTGGTCGGCACGAGCGAGTGAGTGGCGGCGGTAGTCGATGCGAAGGAGCTCGCAATGGAACCCTGGTGACCTACCCCAACCAGAATACCTTCTTCTCCGGCGTCGGCGCGGGCGAGTGAGCGGCGGCGGCAGCCGACACGAAGGAGCTAGCGACGAAACCCCCGACGAGGCCCCAAAACCACCGGACCTTCTTCTCCGGCGCCGGCGTGAGCGGTAAGGAATTTCTTAAATTTTGGTGCCAAAATCCGACGCCAGCGAGCCAAATTCTTCGATTCTGTCGTGGAATTTGGAACAGGCAAAGCTTGATCGTTGATATATTTTGCAGGACATATAATTCGTACATCAAATTGCAGCGACATGTCCCCAGTTTGGCGAAGATTGGATCTCAGCTTGATTCGAAGGGTTCTTATATCAATGGCCTACTGTATGGAATCATGTCATAAATTTGATGGTTGCTATGGAACCAATTGATGGTGTATTTCATTACTTGAGCGTATCGAAGTTCACTTGTTTGGTTAATGATTAAATCTAGTTCAATAGTTAAAATTGTAGTAATTATTTTATTATAGAAGTTCACTATACAAATTGTGGAAGTTCATTGTCCTATGAAAAAAATTGTAGAAGATCACATGGGTGAAAAAGTGAGTCCACCTTGTATTTACTAAGAAGTTCAGTGATGAAAATCAGTATTATGATGCTTCATATTGATATTCCAGGAACTTTACTTGTAGAAACTTAATTATGATTGGAAAATTAAAATTCACTGGAAAAATGGTAGTCGGTAGTTAATTGCAAAAAAATTAAACTGAAGATCACTGATTTGCATGATGGTAGTTCAGATTTTTATTATGGTATTCAGGAGTTCATTACTATGCCTATTGAAGGAAACAAGGTTGGTTCATGGAAGTTCAGTGATGTGATTTTTAATAAAAAGATTGAAAAGAATATAAGATTTTATTCTCTATTTCAATTATTCTGCTATAGTTCACTACTATATTTATGTAAGTTCATTGATATAAACATTGCATTGAATCCTTAAAAAAAATTCTTGATGTTTTTTATGTTCTTGAATATACATGGATTAGATTCAAATAAAAAATGAAACTGCCAAACGAAAAGGAAGGAATAAATCTCAATGAGCTGTCAACAGATCCAGATGTTCAAGCACCAACCTGGAGAAATAGAGAAGAAAATGTTTAGGTGGAATATGCTTGAGAAACAAGGCAGCTATAAGAGGAAGTTAACTTCACAAACTTGTGAAGTCCAGATGAGTAAACATTGTGAAACAATAAGTGACGAAGAGCGCATAGAAGAACGTCATCCATAGACTGTGACAAATGAGTCCACATAGAAGAACGTCATCCATAGAATGTGACAAAGGAGTCGAGTGTTGGTGGTAGAGAGGTTCACAATGATGGTAACATTGATACTATAGACCTGGTAGGCATGGAAGATGACATAATATGCTGGTTAGGAACGCTGAAACTAAAACGTTCTCCTCTTAAGTGTGATCAGCAGATAATTGTGACTGAACCTGTGATGTGACTTTCCAAACGATGCCTCTAGGTGAAAAATATAGAAGTCCACTGTAGAAATTGCTACAGTCAAGACACATAGAGATAGAGATTCAGTTGATTATGAGTTGGGAACCAAGAAGACTACAGAACAACAGGACATCAAGAAGTTAAGTACTTACATTAATGCAGAACCTATACGGATGGTGCTAAAGAGAAAGAGGAAGAAGAAGTAGGGTGCTGGTATGGCCCACCAAACAAACCGCGCTCACCAATAAGTTATACTGAACCAATTATTGTTACTGAACCTGTCTATCCTGAATCAGAACGATCAGGATACACACATCAAGATAAAAAATACGTACCTACAAACTTGATAGCTAGAGACAGTTCACATTGTGTAAGGACGATGAGTAAGAAAATAATCAATGCAGAAGCAGGAGATGATCAAAACAACAAGAAGTCCATTGATGCTGAACTTTAAGTTCACTCTGGTATACATACTCAAAGAAAGAATCTTCTAGAGAAGCCAGTAAATGCCGAAGCTCATTCTAGCAAAGAAAGGAGGAAAGAGAGATAAGAAGGGAACAGAGCAAGGGGCAAAACTGCTTCGAATCATATCCCTCCATGAGATCCAATATGTCATGTACCGATTATCACTCCTCCTAGCCTGATAAATACAGAACAATAACTGACACCTGCAGACCAACAATCATACACACACATAAGTTGTTCTACTTTAAGAACTGCAAACAATAAGAAATTATCTGAAACTTCAAGTTATATGACTAAAAATGTTTTGTATTGAACAATTGCAGGCGCCCGAGCTTCCAAGAAATCTGATATCAGCAATTGGTCAAGAATTTGCCAAATACAATGAAGCTTACGAGTTTTACAACACGTACGCCAATCACACAGGATTTGGCATCAAGAAAGGGCAACACGACAAAACAATAAGATTTTTGTAATGTGTGCGAGAGGGGAAGCATCATATCACACTTAATGAGAATGATTGCCAACGGGACAACTGAGCAAAAGAGTTGG
The DNA here is from genome assembly GCA_916181665.1 of Avena sativa. Classification (NCBI taxonomy): domain Eukaryota; kingdom Viridiplantae; phylum Streptophyta; class Magnoliopsida; order Poales; family Poaceae; genus Avena; species Avena sativa. The sequence goes on along the minus strand of OV702293.1, from coordinate 86,175,591 downwards.
GTGCAAGGCATTCATGAGCTTTAAAGAAATAGCTGATGGTACGTGCATCATGAAGGACATCAAACTCGAGCACAACCACCCTCTGTTGTTGAGCCCATCAATGAATGTATTCATGCATTCATACAAGAGGGTCGACTCTAGTCTAAAGGATAATATAAAGGATTTGCATAGTGGCAATATTAAACACGTCAATATCATGGCATTGCTATCTAGGATTCATGGAGGGTGAGGCAACCTGCCATTGAATAATAAGGATGTTGTGAACATCTACGTATTTATTTTGGCGCCAAATAAACTAAATAAATTAGTAATTTGTTCTATAAAAAATAAAATAAAAGCATACTGATATCTTATGTAAACTTGCAGGAAATCTGAATTTAATCATAAGGTGGCCGAGGGAGCAGTCCAGAAGATGTTTATATATTTTGACGACATGAAGGGTGAAAATGAAAACTTTTACCTTGATTTGCAGGTGGATGAAGAAAAAAATCAGAAACATTTTCTAGGCAAAAGCAAGCAGTAGAGCCACTTACCAAGATTCCAGTGACTGCATCATGTTTGATACTACATACAAATCGAACAAATACCACATGCCAAGCAGTATTTTTTAGTGTAAATAACCATCTGCAATTAACAATTTTTGGTGTTGTTTTGATGGGTGATAAGAGTATCGAGTCATTCAAGTGGGTTTTCAGCATGTTCCTGCAATGTATGGGAGAGAAACAACCGATGACAATACTAACAGGTATGTAAAAAACTATCTACAATAATGTTTTCAAAAGTTATCTTTACTATTGTATAATAGTTCACATTGTCTTTTTATAAAATTCCAAAAAAGATTAACAGTTGTCTGTTTTAGTCTTTGTTCCTTTTGTTTGATAGAATTTCATATTAAATAACTTGGAAGTTCACAACTAGTTTACTGAAAAGTTTATCCTGATTGATTGGTATTGAACAATGCAGACGTATTCGTGAATGAGTAGTTTAGTTCATTTTTCTGAAAAAAAGTAGAAGGTTGCTTGCATGTCTGTTGGATAAAAAACACACAAAAAACTAAACTATATGTTATATTTTATACTACAGATTAGTGCTCATCAATGGAAAAGGCATACCAGCGATTTTCACTCGCTCTCTTCATAAACTGTGCAGATGGCACATTATACAGAAACATAAATTACCACTTAAAAATTTGTACAAGCTATTCCCTAACCTAAAGGATGAGATTGTTGCAGTCTTGAGCCATCTGCTCATGCCTCGGGAATTTGAAAATGCTTGGAGAGCGCTGATGGACAAGTACAATCTGCATAACCTGCCCGTAATGGTCAACCTGTGGAATTAAAGAATGCACTGGGTTTCAGCTTACTAGAAAGAAACATTTTATGCACGAATTACATCGATGCAGAGAAGTGAGAATATATATTTTGTCCTAAAGATAGGGTTTGTAAATGAAAGGCAGGACCTCCACATCTTTTCGCAAAAGGTTAACAATTGCATACAGATAAGACGAGATGCAGAGAACGCAAAGACACTGGCAACAACGGTAGGCATTGCACTCTAGAGAAAAAACAATACAACGGAAAGTTCATTTTACATGAATTTTAGTTTGAAAGCTCACCATTGAAGACAAATAATTGATAATCAGTATGTTAGGGGAAAAAGGAGGAAAATAAAAAGCTAGATTTTTTTTAAAATGATGAATTGTTCGACATGTATATAGTTCACTTTTCTGGTAACAGGTAGTTCAGATGTAGATCATAAATAAGGCATTCCAACATAATATTTATATAGAAAAGAATATGATAAATAAGGTAGTACATAATAATATTTTGCCAGTAGTTCACATTTAAAAACATGGGATTTCTATTTTCGTGCTCTTGGTTCCTTAGTTGTACTCACTTTTCCCCAACCGCTTAGCTTTTACTCACGTTTTCTCATTTCCTATTATGAAACTCTCGCACGGTCTAAAACCCGCTGTCCGTCAGCCTTGCCGTTAGATGTTGACAAGTGGGACCGCATTCAGTCGGGTCACGTAGTGGACCCTCGCCGTTATGTGCTGACAAGTGGGGCTACGGTCTGTCAGGTTTTATAGTGGACCCTTGCCATTACATGCTGACAAGTGGGGCCGCGTTTAGTTGGTTCCCGTAGTGGACACCTCTCTCCACTTATCCAGATCAGCATGTGACCCACATCTTATCTACGTGAGCGTAGGACCCACAGCTTATCCACGTGATCCAGCCTAGTGCCCGCGCCCATGCCGTTGCCTCCCCTTTCTTCTTCTTCTCCAGCGACGGCTTCCCTTTTTCGAGCTTCACTTCGGCCTCCCGTTCGTCCTGGCCGCCGTATGGTGCCGCCCTGTTGACCTACACGAAGTATGACAATGACAAACGTGCTCAGAGAAGGTTAGATCTCACAGCAAAATGCACCAAAATCTCGCACCAAAATGGCAACCAGGGCGCTTGGTGTGGAGAATGTGGCCAGTGAGCCGTTATGATGATTTAATTGGTTTATCGAGTTAATGTCTCGACTGCAATCAAGTGAAAGAGTGTTTATAATTAAAAATTAGGGACATGGATGTATAATAAATAATAAAATGACACAACTCTTGAACACTTTCAAATTAAAAAATTATACAACTCTTAATGTACAAGAGTGTTTATAAATGACACAACTCTTGAACACTTTCAAATAAAAAAAGTATACAACTCTTAATGTAAAAGAGTGTTTATAATTGACACAACTCTTGAACACTTTTAAATTAATTTTTTTTAGACAACTCTTAATGTAAAAGAGTGTTTATAATTGCCACAAGTCTTGAAAACTTTCAAATTGAAAAAAATTATACAACTCTTAATTTAAAAGAGTGTTTATAATTGACACAACTCTTGAACACTTTCAAAGTAAAAAAAATATACAACTCTTAATGTAAAAGAGTGTTTATAATTGACACAACTCTTGAACACTTTCAAATTAAATAAATTATACAACTCTTAATGTAAAAGAGTGTTTATAATTGACACAACTGTTAAACACTTTCAAATTAAAAAAAGTATAGCACTCTTAATGTAAAAGAGTGTTTATAATTTATGCAACTCTTGAACACTTTCAACTTAAAAAATCATACAACTCTTAATATAAGAGTTTTTATAATTGACACAACACTTGAACACTTTCAAATTGAAAAAATTATACAACTCTTAATGTAAAACAGTGTTTATAATTGACACAACTCTTGAACACTCTCAAATTCAAAAACTTATACAACTCTTAATGTAAAAGAGTGTTTACCATTTTTAGAGTGTGAAAAGTGATCCCTAAACTTGCGTATACGAAAATAATAAACCTTTAAACACTGTGAAATCGCACTTAATACGTGATAATGGTGTGCTAAGAAAATCTTGAGAGATTATAATTTTCATAGAATGTAATGCATCAACTTGCATATGGCAAAAATTATACACCTTTGAACTCTTTGAAATCACACTTAGGACATGATAATGTTATGCTTATAAAATCCTGATCATTTATCATTTTCATGGAGTGAAATATAATGCAAAAATTATACACCTTTGAACACTTTCCCTTCAAATTATATTCAAAATCATTTGTTTATGGAGTTAAAGCATTGGTGGCAAACTCGTTATTTTGCATGGATAGAGGGTGTCCCCCGACAAATACAAGGGTTATCCTATCCGCTAGATCACAGAGGATCAATTAGAGGATCAACGGTTGGTGGGTACGATACACGTGACAACTGTCTCGACCAATCAGAGCGTAGAAACCAAGATGAGCACATGTGTGAGTAGAACTTAAAAACCTAGGGCAAAACTGAGTAGAACTTAAAAACCAAGGGCAAAACTGACAAGGGGGTTCAAATAGAAAACAGAAAGAGATTTAAAAAATGGAAAATTCTTCTTTTATACAATAAAATACATATTGGCATACATCAAACTATTTGCAATTCAAATATATATTAGTTTGACAATTATTGCCTCATTCAGACAAATTATGTTTTGGGGAGGGATGTTTTGGGAAGAGGTTTGAGTAGAAAGCCATGAACCTTCATAGATAGTAGGTGATTTGAGAAGTGGCGACTTAGGTTAAAACTTGATTTATATACATTTCTTATGGTGGCAGGTCACATAATAAGACTTCCTAGGTAGATGCCACTATGTTTTGATCTTTTTGAATTTGTTGTGCATAAAATGACTCAATTAGCTAGCTAAAAACCATTCGTTGACTCTTTGTTGACCAGCCACCAGAGGGTAAAAGTGAGTATATTGCACACGACAGTGTTAGTACTGGAGGGCAAAACTGAGTACAACCAAACTGTCAGTGCTACACTCGAGGGTATAACTGAGCACAACTAAGTGGCCAAGGTTAGACACGAGGGAGAAAACATGACGCACGGTATGTGTGTCGCGGTGCACGGGGCGGTAGTGGAAGCATGTGGCCATGCACGGTGCAGTAGCGTACATGGTTACACGGTGCATGGTGGTGCAACGAAATGTCTCCTCCCTTCACCTTTATAGAGGCCTCCTCACTCTCACTCATCACTCAGTCACTCACTCATGCAACCATCTCCACTGTTCCATCACCTTCGGCAAATCCCCAAGAAAACTCCAACCACGCCAGCGATGGATAAGAACGGCGCGATGGCCATCGTTGCCTCCAAGGCGGCCGGTGAGGAGTTCCCTGTCCCTGTACAGGCCCCCATCGAGGCATTGAAGGCAGCCGCCATCCCCATCTAGACTCCCGTCCCCGCTTCCGCCGTAGCCGCCGGCGAGGAGTCCCCCATCCCCGTATAGGGCCCTGCCGTTCTCCTGCAGATCCCGCACGGATGGGACCCCTACGGGAATAACGATTATATCAGACCAGAGAACCCCTTCGACAACATCTTAGCCGACCAATGGTCGGAGGTAACTAGGGTTTTATGCCCTTTGTTCTTCCCCCATTACCATCGTTGGATGCTAGATAGTGTGTTATTAGAGCTCGCCTGTTCATATTTTCAATCGTTGGATGCTAGGTATTTTTATAGTAGCTAATCCTCTTGTGTTAGATCTCGTATTTCGATGAATGCCCCTAGTTGGGATCAGTACTAGCACTGATTTGTAGTTGGGATCAATACTAGCACCGATCTGTAGTTGGGACCAGTACTAGCACCGATCTGTAGTTGGGATCAGTATTCGATTTGGTTTGAGATTTGAGGATTGGGGAATAATAAGGGTATCTCAATCGATTAATTTATGCAAGTAATCAATCCCGATAATCACGATATCTCAATCATGTCCTTATTGAACGCTCCTATTTTTTGTAATAGGTGGATAGAAGCGACATCTACAGTGACGATGAGTCCATGGATACCAAGACTCAGCAGGTGCTGAGGAAGCTGAAGTCCGAACAGTTCAACGCCTTCTTCGCCGGCGACGTCTACAGGTGCCCCTTCTGCACCAGGGGCCTCGCTACCGACTTCAACGCCCTCGTGAGGCATGCCGAGGACGTGAAGACCCACGGCCTGTCAAAGAACGTCCACGCCTTCAGATCCAAGCACCAGGCACTCGGTTTCACCTCCGCAACCTCCAGAAGGTGGCCATCGAGGAGGGTCACATGCCCCTGATCAGGCCCAAGGTGCCCAAGGTCAAGGGACTGGGCATCAAGAAGTGGAGGAAGTGCTAGAGGGAGGAGTCGGAGGCCCTCCTAGTGGAGGCCATGAGGGGCCACTGATCTTGTGCTGCTGCTGCTGTAGAATAGCTTCTTTTGTTTTGTTGTCTGTGTTGAACTTGTAAGCTGGTGCTGATGAGCAGCCTAATTATCGAACCTCGTTTAAGTACCGTACTATATAATCCTATATTAGCTGCTTTATCTACATTTGCTCTGTTTAACTACATATTTATGGTGCTGGTTAGATTTGCTGCTCTAGATTTGCTACCAATTGGGAAAATACGAGGGTCAAAAGGAACCATGAATAAAGAGAGAAGCTGCTCTAGATTCGCTGCCAACTGTTAGCGACATAAACGGAAAATGCGCTATTAAAAAGGCCCATCATAAAAAAAAATCTTCCAATTTAGACGACAGGGTGTACGTAACTACCAAACGCGTCCCACACGGTTCCACACCACATCTCCTAAAACGCGTTCCCAACAAGCCAGCCCCACGCAGTCCAACATGGAGGAGGGTCCTACTACGGGACCCAACTGAACGTGGCCCCACTTGTCAACATGTAACGGGGGAGGGGGGTGTCCTACTTGTCAGCACGTAATGGCGAGGGTCCACTACGAGACCCACCTAAATGCGGCCCCACATGTCAGCACGTAACGTCGAGGGTCCACTAACGGGAACCAAGGGAGAGCGAGTTTTAGACCGATGTGAGAGTTTCGGACAAGGAGCTGGGCAAAAGTAAGGAAAAGTTAAGCGACTGGGGAGTGATTATAGCTAACGAACTAGGGACACACAAATAGAAATCCCTAAAAACATAAGAAGTTCATGAGTTGTAAACTTTTATGCAGGGGATAAGAAGACCAACAACATGGTATGGTTTCAAGGAGCATCTAATGAATGAGTATACGAGGGATGTCTACAAAGTGTCCCGAGACAGACTGTATCACAACACAACTTTCCGAATAAAAACTTGTCAAGATGATCCAAGAAACTATCTCGTGCACTACTACAACCAGAGTAAAGATTTTTCTTGGTCAAGACACGAGTTTCAAGTGCTTGTAGATGAGGATGAAGGATGGTATAAATGTGAATGCAAACTGTGGGAGCACATAGGTAAATAAAGAACCAGAATATTTTTTTTAGAAAAATGGTGAATAAAACACAATAAAAAAGTACAATTTTTAAAATTACTAAGTTCTTTTGATTTACTGAACTGTTTATCCTTCCTTACTTGTACATGGTTATTCTGCAACCATGTCATAGCTATGTTTGAGCACATACGACTCGACGTGGTTCCACAAAAGTACATACTAAAAAGACACTCAAGAAATCTAGTGACAAACCCTGATTTCAACCGCAGAGTCTTCAACGTAACATCTGATGATGACACATCGCTAGAATGCATGAGAACAATACTGTACAACAAAGCGATGAAAAAAGTGAGCAGAGGCTGTTCATTAGAACAAATGTTTGAAATGGCCCTATCAGCTTTCAAAGAGGTTAATGCGCGAATGGACGCAGTAGTTCCCAATGTGGCCAACACCAATCGGGAGTCGTGGTGTGAAGAAGCACCAACATGATCACCAGAAATTGATGAGAATACTATAACTGGAAATGGTGAAGGTGATGATATTCCAGTGACTAGAAATGCTGATCTGCATGCTGACATTCTCCCACCCGATAAATCAAAAACAAAAGGAAGTAGGTTCCATGAAAATGCACATAAAAATGAGTAAAAAAATAAGAAAGTAAATAAGACTGCACCGGACCATCCACTTCCAAAGCTTGATGAAAATGGAAATCCAATGGGTTACAGGCTATGCAGCGAATGCAATACTATTTCAGGACATAATGCAAGAACTTGCAAGAAGAGGAAGCTTGCAACACAACTCCTGGCAGTGCACCAGAATGTAAATGGTGCATCTGGATATAGGAATAATGTACGGGTTCGAATCAAGAATGTGCTTGCGTGTCGCAATGTTGAAGGAGAAGAAGATGAAGAAATACTGCTAACTGATGAAGATGAAGATTCTGAAGACAACACAGATGACGATGAGGGATATTATGAGGAACAAGAGGAAGATGATGCAGAAGAAGACGATGAAAAAGATGAAGATGAAGGAGGAGATGAGGCAGAGGAAGTTCATAAGAATGTTCATGGGAGTGCATATGGAAAAACAGTAGCCAGATATTGCAGAACAAGAAGAAAAAGGCCTTAGAATATGTGGCATTTGCAAGGAAAAAAGAAAACACAGTGCAAGGACATGTCCCAAAAAGACGGAATCCTTGCAAAACAGATCATAGAACGACAACTAAAGGAAATATGCCCTAGAGGCAATCATAGAGATGATTATATTTCTTATGTATCCATGAGTTATTGTAATTTTCCTTAAATATCCATATCATGCAACTTGCATTGATTGGCAATTATGTGAATTATTTGTAAAACTCTTTACTTGTATGGTTATCTAATAGTTGTCCCTAGTCAGAGTTCATGTGAGGACACACGTGAATATTAGACTAGCACATCGATTGGTTGATGACTATGTTTCGCAAGTCATAGACATGGAGATGTCAAACTAATAATGTGGACACATGTTAAACATGGGGTTGGACTGATCCAACTTGAGATTAGCAATTAGACTTGCAGCTCTCTCTACACATCGTGTATGTTTTGTCCTTAGACCTGAGATTGTCGTATGTACTTGAGATGTGGATCAACCTACTTTGGGACTATCAGACGCTACTCCGTAACTGGGTAGTTATAAATATTGTTTTCGGGTTTGTCCTGAAGCATGCTACAACGCATGGTAAATCAAGATTGGATTTGCCCCTCTCTACTTGTGAGAGATATCTCTAAGCCTCTCGAGTGATCGGATCCAGAAATGCATGGCCATGCTACATAAGATTAAGAGTTAACCTAGCAAAGGGATTCCGAATCACAGTATCGAGAAAGGGAGGTCACCTTGGAGCTAGACCAAATATTGTGAGGCAAAGGGAAAGACATGTACTAAACCTTGTGATGGTTCGTCCGATATGATCTTTGTATGCGTTTAGGAGTTGGCATGTCTTGATGGAGGCCGCTACCAACTATTGACAGAATAAGTGTATTCGTGTCATGTCTATACGTATATGAACCTATAGGGTCACACACTTAAGGGGCTGGAAGCCTAATAAGGGTTGTATTCGAATTAGACCAGGCTTAGGCTACTAATGGGCTGCTAATGTAGAAGCCCACTAGGGACGCCTATATAAGAGTGGGTGGGGCGAGCTGACCAGGGTTAGACCATTCCATCCAGCCGCCACTCCTCACGCCTGTGTTACACGCACGGACCTGGCAGTTCGGCATCTGATGCTTCCACCCTGTACGTGTGGATACCTCGAAGGTGCTACAGCTGTAGCACTTGGACAAGCCGCGCAAGAGAAGCTTCTCGTGGGAAGAGGACAAGGAGAAGACATAGAATGTCTACACTGTCTCGACGCGCTTCATCAAGTTGCGCAACCACACGTCTAATGGTAATCCCGTGATCTATGACAACAGTATTCCTAGTTTACGCGGTAGATTTTTTTGATTTGCCCTAGTGTAGCATACCCATATCCCTTCAACAACAAGATTTGCTTCATGGTTCAAATATCAATGCTAACATGCTGAAAAAGGGGAAGAAAACTTGTCATACTTGTGGTACCATCACGGGGCACAATTCAAGAACATGCGCGAGGCTTTAGTTGGCTAAGAAAGAACGTCATGGAAGGATATAGAAAGAGAAGGAGGAACAATAGCATAAGTTGCAGATAGAAAATGAACATCAACAAAAGAAGTTAAAACACAAGAAAAATGGATATGCAAAAGCTGGGAAGGATAAGAAGAATGTAAAGCAGCCAAAGAATACAAATTACATAGAGGGAGAAACAGAAACAGTGAGAAGGAGTACCAAATTGATGAAATCTACAGATTGAATTACAAACAAAAAGGAAAAATACATATACGTAGTTAGTTGAGTAGACTATTGTATAGTTTTATTTAATATGAACTTTATCTGGATAATAATAGAGGTGCACGAGATTAAATTTGGAAAAGAATTGTTAAAAGACATTTTGTAGTTCATTTTTTTTGATATGGAGATTAACAAAAAAAACATGGAAGAAGTTTAGTTTTAACTTGCGTGGTAAATTATTTTGAAAAGATAAAAAAATTGGGCAGTGTAATATTTTTGCGTAGGACAATTGATAAAGAAGTTCACATTGTAATTCAATGGAAGTTTAATTCTTTGTTACTGTGAAATTTACCATGCAAAAAAAAAACACAGAAACAAAACTGTCAATTTAGTTGAACATTAAACAAAAACATCAAAGAAGTTAATACGAGCTCTAGAAGTTAATAAACATTTAATAAATGTTACATTAAACTTAAACAACTACACAGTTAATAAATGTTGCAGAAGGAACACTATGAAAAGTTCAGAAGGACAGAGTCTGGAAGTTCACATATGCAAGAACATGAAGCTCATATTAATAAACAACTACACATTTAATAAATGTTACAAAAAGAACATTATGAAAAGTTCAGAAGGACAGAGTCTGGAAGTTCACATACAAGAATATGAAGCTCATATTAATAAAAATTACATTGTAAAAAATGTTACAAAAAGAAAAACACACTAAAAAAACTGTCAATACAACTGAGATCTAAAGTTCATAGGAGCAAAAAACAAAACAGTTAAATCTTAAAATAAAGTATAAAAATGAGAGATATTTATTCCTGATAAACCTAAAATGCCATGCCATTAAGAAACAGTGGAAACAAGTTCATTGTGCATAATATCAGAAGTTCATATGTACAAATACATGAAGTTCACTTATATAACCAAAATTAAAAAGGGGCTGCAAAGAAGTTCAGTAAATAGATAAAACAGAAGACATGCAAAAAACATAGGTTCATATTGAAACATGAAACATTTGTTTAGAAAAAATACATTTGAAACATGAAAAATTTGTATAGAAAAAATACAAAACAGGACAACACCGTTTCTTCTGAAAAAAGCACTGGACAAATGTACACCATTTCAGAACCAAAAACAATATTATAGGTTTAGATAAATAAATTGTGTAGTTCACAACTAATAAACACACTTATAATGTGTACACTGAACAAACATAACTACACTGATGTAATACATGGGGTTCCAAATGAAATAAAAATGAACCAAACACTAAACTGAATTATAGAATAAATCTATTGGCAGATAGCACTGCAACATCGAGTTAATTTTTGTGGGACATCACCGCTTGAGTTTCCTGTGAGCTTAGGCCTAGTAGAAGAAGGATATCCTGGAGTGGTGCCATCAATCTGATGGAGATATGTGTGAGACCCTGGTGCATGGCTCAATAGGATTGATAGTAAATCCATACCAACAAGTTGCAACTTCTTTTCCGGAAGCTCATTCGAAAAGAACTCTAAGGTTAAGCGTGCTTGGCCTAGAGCAATTCTAGGATGAGTGACCGACCGGGAAGTGGGTACCGGGTGCGCACGAGTGAGGACAAAGTGCGCAGAAAAGACTAGTGTTGGTTTGTAGGGTTAGTCTAGAGATCCTATTGAGCTGCCAGAAGTGACAGCCATCGCTCCGGAGTGACCGGGGGGGGGGGGGTGGGGTGTTACAAGTGGTATCAGAGCCGACCCTCGCGGTTACGTGGACGTGTGCGGGTCAGTGGCGGACATGTGTAGCATGGCGCGTGTGGCCCGGAGTGGACACAGCATGGCAATGTGCCGGCATTGGACGCACAGACGTGTGCCAAGAGGGGACGTTCTTGGCTTGTGGTTGATCGACGAGGACGTCGATCTTCTAAGGGTTGGTGTATGTGAGACCCTGGCGCATGGCTTAATAGGATTGATAGGAAACCCATACCAACAAGTTGCAACTTCTTTTCCGGAAGCTCATTCGAAAAGAACTCTAAGGTTAAGCGTGCTTGGCCTAGAGCAATTCTAGGATGGGTGACCGACCGGAAAGTGGGTACCGGGTGCGCACGAGTGAGGACAAAGTGCGCAGAAAAGACTAGTGTTGGTTTGTGGGGTTAGTCTAGAGATCCTATTGAGCTGTCAGAAGTGACAGCTGTCGGTCCGGAGTAACCGGGGGTGTTACAATATGGTATTCTTGGGATCAAACAGAAGATGGAATATGTGCTCAGCCTTCCAATCCTTGACACGCTTCTGTTAGAAAATAAAAGAAAAATTAAAATAAAGAGTATATTAGAGAGATGTATAAGATAAAAAACAACCTACAAAACATGTAAAATAGGATATAGTTAAATGTATAATGGAAAGCTAGACAAGAAAAGCAATGACTAAAAAGTACATGATACTTAGAAGTTCACATGTATACTATCATACGAGATTTAAGTTTGGCCAGGGACATAAAAAGATTAAAACGGTGAATGATGTAGTTAAATGTATAATGGAAGTTCACACTTATCATAATGTGCAATACATAAAATTATAAAAGAATAGAAAGACAGAAAATAAAACATAAAAATAGGAGCTTAAAATAAATGATAAGACAGAGTGAAGAGGAACTTACATCCTTCTTTACGAACTTCTCAACAAATTTGTCACCATCGAAGGTGCAAAGAACTTTCGTAGCGTATAAACCACACTCGTTTGCACCCTACTGTGGTGTGAGGACATAGCTTACCCAATCATCTTTCTCAACCCAGTCATGATGGTTGTATTTTTTGTACTCTATTTCCCCATAATTCTCCTTTAACAGTGAAACGAATCTGGTAATCTATAAGAAACAAGAGAATTAGGAAAAAAATAAATATTTAGAAGAATGAAAACACATAAAATAATGCTACAAAAAGTTATTTTTTTAAAGAACGTACAATTTCAACACGACCCGCGTGATGCCGACCCCTGGTTATTTTCAGATCGGTATACCTCCTCGAATCAAAGATATCGATAGTACCAGTGTATTTGTTAATCATATACACTGAGTGGTGATTCTTCCAGTAATGAGGGATCATTATCTATGCAGAAAAAAGAAAAAAAAGTTTAGAAGGAAAGAGGAAGTTCACAGATGCAAAAGAATAGTAAGCTCATATTAATAAACTACTACACAATTAATAAATGTACAAAAACAACACTATGAAAAAGTTCAGAATGACAGAGTATAGAAGTTCATAGATTCAAACAACAACAAGCTAATATTAATAAACTACTACACAGTTAATAAATGTTACAAAAAGAACAATAGGAAAAAGTTCAGAAGGACAGAGTCTCGTAGTTCACATATGCAAGAACAGGAAGCTCATATTAATAAACAAGTACAAATTTAATAAATGTTAAAAAAGGAATACTTTGAAAAGTTTAGAACGACAGAGTCTAGAAGTTCACAGATACAAGACCAGGAAGCTCATATTAATAAACTACTACATAGTTAATAAATGTTATAAAAAGAACACTATAAAAAAGTTTAGAAAGACAGACTCCGTAAGTTCATATATACAAGAACAGGAAGCTCATATTAATAAACATTAAACTATTAAAGAATGTTACAAAAGAACACTATGAAAAAGTTTAGAAAGAAAGTCTCTAGAAGGTCACAGATACAAGAACACTAAGCTCATATTAATAAACATTACACTATTAAAGAATGTTACAAAAAGTAACACTACGAAAAGTTCAGATGACAAAAAAGTTACCCCTGCCCAACGCATTTCCACTGCTGTCCACTTTGTCAAATGGTTCATATTTAAGAAGTTACTGTAAAAACAAACAAACGACAAAAAAGCAAAAAGCTTAATAAAAAATAACGACAAAACTAAGAAATAACAAGAATTGAGAAACACAGAAAAGATATGTGCAGAGACTATATAGAAATAGTGTAAGCACTGAGGATAAGACGATCGCCTAAGCAAAATAAATATTTCATGCCAGGAGTATCCTTCCAGTTAGAAAAATGTATTCCATAATCTTAGAATTCATCATATCCCCATGTACAAAAAGTTTGAACATGTATTTGGCATTGATTTCAACAGGAACATCATGAACATTCTCAAACCTAAAAAGAATTTCACTGTAGACACAAAACATAAAATTACACAAAAAGGAATTTTGAGAATATAAAAAAGAAAGATCAAAATAGATAAAAACAAATATGAGGAAATGAGATATATAACTCAGTCTCCAAACTGGCTGATGTATTCTTTGGTCAAAATTTTCTCCTTAAAATGTCTAGCCTTTTCAAGATGTGGGAAGATGTAAGGAACCAACTTGGGAACATCCATCCTTAGCTTCTTTGCCAACTTAGACGGCCTCTGATTAAATAACTCAAGTTTTTCACCAGTTCGAGATTGTCCAGGAACATTAGTGAAGTCAGAATCATGGCTGCTATAGGATACCTGTGCAACTCCTAGGGTACGTTTACCAATATTTTTCTTGGGCATTGGTGTAAAAAACATCATTTTCATCATCGTGAACGATAACAACATCATGCTTCGAAGTTTGTCCAGCTGTAGCAGCCTTCTTCACAAAGGGATTCAGTTGTGAGATGATCTTCTTTGCCATGCTTACAATATTTTGAAAATCTTCTGCAGGGATGTGTTGCACCTCAGGTGTTTCATACCGAGTCTCGAATAGAGAAAAGTTATCCTCCGCAATATCAAGCACTGGACCTGCAGCGCACAAAGTTTTAAAAAAAGTAGACATAAAAATAAACAAACACTATGGGGGAGTTTACTACTGTAGTAGACATGAGTTATGTTGCATATGACAAAAAACAAAACATCATACCAAAAACACATGAAAAAACTGACAAACAAACAAAAAATGGAAAGTTCACTAGAAAGTTGGAGGGGGTTCACTATAACAATATTCAGAAGTTATGTGCTAGAAAACTGAAATAAACTAAATAATGAGTAAACTAACATGTTTAGAAATAATGTATTTAAAAAATGTACAAGTATACAAAACAGAGATATTGTTTTAAAAAATACTAAAAACATAAAACCGAACCTACAAAAAACATACCAGCTTCAACACCTAATATTTCTATAAGGTTGATAATTGAAGTCACCACATGTGAGCCAGCTATAAAGTGTGGTCATCCTTATATTCAAGATGTCTTATTGGATGAATACTAACAAACTCACACCATCATATGTTAGCAAAATATGGAGCATAAAGAACCCGCAGTCACGCCTACAAGAAAAAAGTAGGTAAATAGGAAGTTTTAGGATAAAAAATATAAAATAAGCATTTAGAAAAGAAACAAAATGAAAAAAATATGAAAAACAACATATGTCGTAACCAAAGATACTTACGTTTTAACTGCTTTGGGACTCTAACATAGTGATACTTCCAATGATCAATGCATCTTGGACTGAATGATTCACCTTTTGAGTTTGTTGCTTTCCTCCAAAGCTTGTTCATATTAGTTGACATGGTATGCAGGACCCTTTTGCCATCTGAGTCAAGGGGTCCACGTAAAGAGTCAAGTAACTCCAAATGTTGCATCTTAACATTAAGCGCAACAATGCAAAAATGCCTAGGAGCATCAGGAATAGGAGGACCGGGAGGATCAAAAGTAGCAAACAAAACCTTCATATAAGTTAAATAAAATTAAAAAGAATAATTAAAAAGAAGAACCATAAAAAGATAGTGTTGGAAAAAACAAAACTTGTGTTTACCACATCTTTCGCATCAAGTCGTTCTTTCGAATCAAGACTGAAGAGGTTTCGTACATGTCTAGAGCCTAGATTTTCTTCATATATATGCCTCTGTTTTGAATGCAAAAGAAATACAATATGGAAAAAAAAGCATGACCAACACAAATGAAGCTCACAATTGCAAAAATAATAGGGTGGAAGTTCACATCTTAAGATGGAAAACTTACACAACAAATATACAGAACAACCAACTTGTCCAATTTCTAATACTTTTGTCCAAGCAAATAAGTTCCAACAGAGACAGTGAGAGAGCAAAGAAATCCACTAGGATAGAATTCCTCGCCATTTGACCAATAGTGCACTCGCAATCATCATTACTGGAAAGTACTTGGCCCCTAAAAAAACAGAATGAGAACTGTTCAGGAGAATTCACTGCTGCAGTACACAAGAGATATGTTGCATATAATTGAGAAGTTCACTAAGAATTGGTCAAGGGTTCAATATAGAAGACTTGAGGAGTTATGTGAAGATAGAATGCAAAATTATAGGAACTACGAAAAAATACAGTAAACTGTTTTAGTAAGCAAATGAAAAACAAGAAAACCTTTTCAATGGATCTCTCCTCATTCTGCAAACTCTATCGAAAACTTCTTTTAATTTCTGGAAGGCCGGCAGAGTGGAAGGCCGAGGAGTTAAACAAGGAGTCGACACTATAAACAAATAAAACAGAAGTTCACATTAATGATCCGAGGGAGTTCACAGTAACCATTATATAGGAAGAGCATAATGGATATCATATAAATATATGCAGAACTGGTGACATAAATGCGAAGACGTTTCATTATTCACACACAGGTACATCAATGCACGGCTAATGAATCTCAAAATACAAAAAAATGAGCAAATGTACATTTATTTAACAAAATATTTATTTACATGAACTGAGAGTTTACACAACGAACCAAATGAACATATGTAAAAATGCTCGACACCGACAAAACATCGCGAACCACCAACCCAACCCAAGAACATGATATAAACAAAACAAATAATAAAAATAAAATTGGGTTTGGAAGATGGGAAAGGCTAGCATAGATTGTAACACAGATCCTTGCCTATTTCTTCGGCCGTTGACTCTGGCCAAGTGAAAAATTATTTTGAAGAGTGGAAAGAACCAATGTCCATTGACAACTCTTAGCTGGGAACTCCATATCCCTTTCGATCAACCTCCGCTTCTAAAGGAACAGAAGTTCTGGCTGCAGAAGAGATAGAATTGTCAGCATAAGCTTCAGTATCCTTAGCTGCCTTGTGAACTTCCTCGACTGTAGGAACAGAAGTTCCATCCGCAGAAGCAACATGAATATCAGAACCGGCTTCATTATCCTGTGTTGCCTCTTTAACTTTATCTACTCGAGGAACAAACATTGCAGCCAAAGAAGCAGGAGGACTGTCACCACCAGTTTCAGTATCATGTGTTGCCTGATCAACATAATCTTTTTGGACATCAACATCTGATTCAGAATTGCCACCACCAGCACACTTGACTGAAACATCTCCAACTACTACATCCGGTCAAAACTGCATCTCCTACAGTATCCTTATTAATTACCATATCTTGATCATGCATATTTCTTACAGCGCTAGACTCACTAGACTCTCCTTGCATGCTGTTAACATTGAAAATAGGATGAATGGAAACAACTCTAGATTCTCCCACTGAAATAGGATCCACATGCAAAGATCTAGATCCTTCAACATCCTTATCAGGTGCTACACCATGATCATGTAGACTCCCTGCTGAGGTATATTCACCTTGCATATTGTCGGCATTCACAGGAATTTCACTTCCCAATTCCGCACCTTCTTGACCATCATCTTGCGTAGAATCTTGAGAAGGCGTTACAGGAGAAGATGCACACTTCTTGAACAGATAATCACTCAGATTATCAATTTACATTTGTTCATCAACATCGTCATCGCCTAGCTCGTCGGAAGCATGTTCCTCAGCTAACCAAGCGTCTTCCTGCACACAAATTTAAAAAGTAAGAAGTTAGCAAGATACAAAGTATAAAAAGGAGAAGTTCACTATAATGCTAACATGAATTTAGCATTAAAAAATTAATGGGGTCCAATATAGAGTTGCAGTGAAGAAACCTCAAATCCAAAAAAATATAAAAGGAAAAGTTCACTATGATGCACATAGAGGATAACTATATAAAATGAGCAAGATTACTGCAACCTTAGCTTCTTCAGCTGATTGACCTAAAACAACATCAGGGGAAGATACATCTTTCGCAGCATCATCATCATTAAAAGCAGGAGGATCTTGTTCCCTAATCTGCCTTCCAATCACAGCAACTGCTCTTTCAAACTCTCTGCAAATTTTATCTTGATTCAAGCAAAACTCTAAGAAACTAGTGCGTAAACAAAACACTACAACCCTCAATGAATTAAGCAAATTGAGGTCATGTCCCTTCTGTTCTTCAACAGCTTCAGCACTGGGGCCATGACTAGGAGGAAATAATCCAGATATCTTGTGCATCTGGTCAGCTGTAGTAGGGATGGAATGAGAGATACCATCAACTTTCTGAAGTAGAAGATTAACCTTGCTTAAGGCAGAAACATGTGCTGCAACACCACTAGTTGCTGCTAGCTCAGGGATAGGCACAATTTTAACAATTGTTGGCTGGACAGAAACAGTTTCATGCTGAGTAATGGTTAGTGGATCAGAAAATGATCACGTTCCGGGATATTATTATTAGCGTGTCCAACATTAGATTCAGTATAAAGTTGTTGGACAAGAAAACGATAAGAATATGCAATCTGGTTGCATCCTTTCCACTACAAATAATATGGATAAAAATAAATTAAATGAATACAAAAAATATATAGCAAGTTTACTAATCATGAAACAAAAAAACACGCACTATGTAAGCATAACAGTAAAACATACAACATACAAAAAACCATATAAAACATGAGTTGACAAAGGAAGTTCATATGTAAAAGTATAGAAGTTCACTAATGCTTAATGTGTATTTGTAAAAATGAAAAAGGAACAAAAAGAATGAGGGGGTCACAAATGCTATGCCTTAATACAGGAAGTTCACTTATACAACACACATGAGTTCACTAATTAATGTTGCATATTTCAAAAAATTGAAAAAATAGTTCAAAAATATATAAGAGTTCACATGAATATGGATTAAAAAACAGGAAGTCCACATATACAAATTTCAGAGGTTCACTGCTGCATAAGTGGGGTATTTCCAGATGTGGAAAAAGGACAAACAATGTAGTAGTTCACCCCGTACTATGAATTAAAAATAGGTAAGTACACACATACAAGATATCAGAAGTTCACTACTGCATAAATGAAGGAGTTAACGGAAACAGAATAACACAAAAAAAGAAAAATAATAGTGGTGCTCACATTCGGTTTTCCAAACATATAATCTGCAACGTTAAGTCCACCACTTTTATAGAGATCTAGTTTATAAATCTCCTTCATCTTCTTCTCTTTCAAATAATTTGCACGAGGTGTGAGAGTGTGCATGACCGAATGCTTGACAGAATAGCAGCTGTCAAGATACATGATTACTGGAACAACACCACATCCTTCAGGTCCTACCTTCTTGTCCTCTTGGTACCTCACATCATCTCTCCTGATTTCGTCACAAACAACCTGACAGATATCCATGGTGGAAATACTTTGGTAATGCATGTTAACTAACATAGGAGCCTCCCTACCAAGGCGTGTAGCAGCACTAGGACAAATCAATTTGTTGAATAAAATGGTAAAGAAGACCTTCACAGCTAAGTCAAATTTTGAATCATCCTTGACTAAATCTTCTAAAAGTTTTCGCAGATGCTTGGTTTCAATGTGAGAATTTGGTGAAAAGCCAAGTTCTATCGTAAGCTCACGTAATTGATCAACATGACCTGAATCTGAAGGTCTCGGAGCGGTCTCATCTCCATTTGGGAAACCAAAAACATGATGAATAGCATCCCTGTTAACTTAGGAACCTTCCTATAACCACACTCTATCTTCATGTTGGATGGGTCAAGTTTCATCATCAGATGACACATGAGGACCCGTGAAATATTGCCCTCATGAACCCAGTCAAACACATAGCCAAATCCGGCCTTACGGACTTTTGCTACATGGGATATCTTTAGCAACTTAACAACCAATAGAACTTCACCAAGTGAACATCGAACAGTTTGCTGAAAGCGCTTGCGTACGACATCATCTGCATCAGACTTCAATCGACCTGCAGCCTTCTTAGGGCTACGGTCTTCTTCTTAGCAGGACCACTAGGTAAACCATCAAATTTCTTTGTTTTCTTCCCCTTAGTCTGTAGAACAGGTAAATTCCAAAAATCAGAGAAGTCCACTGAGTATGAAATGTGAAAAACAAAAAAAACAAGGCTAAATGAAAAAATTAATTAAGGGAAGTTCACAACAATGATAATGGAAGATCACATTTAACATAAGGAGATGTTTTTTTGCGGGTAAACATAAGGAGAGGTTAACTAAATGTAAAAAAAAAGATGATGTAAGAAGCTTTTGATGTTTGCTTTCAGTAGTTCACTATTATGGTAGGAAGAAGTTCAGGTATACTACAAACTAAAAAACTAAAAAAATTAAAAAACTAAATAATGTGTATAATATAGGAAAAGAAAAACAAGGAAGTGCAGTACAACATGAATAGCATCGGTAGAGGTTAATTAGAAAACATAAGTACAAAGGATGAAGAAATTCCCAAAATTTTAAAAACATAAACCCTCAATAGAAAAAAAATAAGGGAAGTTCACTATACTGTTGAAAGGATGTTCACATGTATATCAGCAAGAGGTTAACTAAAAGACATGTAATCATAACTTAGCATGGTAGATTCAAAAGTACATTATAAAATAAAATTCATCTAAAAAGCATAATCACCTGCTCAGATAGGTCTACAAAATCATCACAATCATCAGACATGGGGTCTTCATCGGAAGTATCAAGAACATAAGACTTGTCCCCTAGAATACTGCGTTTGCCAGAACTAGACTTAGAAGAAGAATCCTCATAAATGGTTGCAGGTTTAGTAGACACAAAAATACGAGGACTACGGCGAGGGGTGACAACAGAAGGCTGAGAAGGGGACAAAGGAGATCCAACAATGGAACTATGACTTATTTTCTGAACACCAATCCTCTCTCTGCGACATACTGGTTCAATTGGCTCTACAACTGGACCAGTTGGCTCTACAACTAGTTCAACTGGATCAGAGCTAGTAACGCCTTTCGTTAAATTTTTCCTAATATAATACTGTTTAACTTTCAAGTCATGCTGAGCAACCTTGGAAGCGCGTTGCTCATTGTATTTGGCCAACTGCTCTTGAACATTCCAATCCTGCGTCTCTTTCTCAGTACCATCCACAGTTTGTGAAGGAGTGTCCTGTATAACTGGAGTACAATCTGGTACAAGTGAATCAGTTGCATCTGATGCCTTGGATTTCTCATGCACATGACTCAAATCAAAAGCTGGTCCAACTGAACGATCACCGCTTGAGATGTTGAAAGGGTGTACATAATAATGAGTAATTTTTTGACAACAAAACAAAAAGGTTACATATATGAGAAGTTCATATATTAAAAATTGGAAGATCACATGGTAACAATATCACAAATCAAAAGATCTACTTACTACAACATCTGCTATGGGGGTGCCAACACATAATCAACAAAAAATAAGATGTTGAAAAAAGAGCATAACAAACACGCACTACACTAAAGAAATTACTCAGCATTTTCGATATAGGTCTGTATACAACTAGTGATTTTTGATTTCGAGAACGAACAACACACACTTCACATGCGGATCAAAGAAAAAAAATATAGAAGTTAGCACAAATATACATGCATTACCTCGACAAGAAGAGGGATCCATAAATTACAAGAAGATCAGGAGCAAAAAAGGCAGACAGGAGGACCCGCAATGAAATAGAGGAGTCATGATTACGCTAGCACAAGGAGGGGCCGAGAATAAAACGCTAGGGGTGCGGCCGGAGCATAACCTCCTCCAAACCCTAGTGACTACAAGCGACCACGACAGAGCAAAAAAGCAGAGTACAAAAATCGCTCCGCGCTGAGAACCCCTACCAATGACAGAGAGGACAAAGGATGGAGAAGACGGAGGCGGCGAGTGGGGGGGGGGGAGGATGTAGAGGGAGTGCGCGTGTGCGCGATGGTTTCATCGACGCCAACAACTGCTCGAGAAATTAAGAGGGGATTGCAGACGTGGGGGACAGAAGCGGTAGCACGATTGGGGGGCATTTCGGGCAAGGTAAATCACAACATGGGTCAATAAATGCAGGTGGTGACTAATGTGGTAGCATAAAAGTTTTTTATATACATCAATACTTGAAATTGCTACCAAATGAATTTCTTACTTTCTGAAATGAAGCTTGTAGCAAATCTCGAACACTTGGGTAGCATAACATTTCTTTGCATTTAGCAAAGTGGTTACACAAATGTAGCAAATTAACACATGTCTGGACACAAAAAAAATTGACAGCATGTCTAGAGTAATACACATTTTTAGCATTTCTGCAGCATGTATGTAGCATATACAATACTTATATTTAGCAAAACAATCACACTATTGAAGTTTCAGCAGATAATAACAACATGAAAAACAACAAAGCTTATATAAATTCAAACATAGTGAACCGTTATAATCATGTAGCGGTTATCCATCCAACATAACGATTTGAGAGTACACGAACACATCCACGATTACATTAGTTTCAACCTTATAAGTGCAAAATAAGAACAGAAAGATCACAAAATAAAGTTTCAACTAACTGCCTAACACATGCCCTGCCAGTCCCTCCCTAGCTATGCTTCTTTTGTAACTCATCCTCCATCAGTTGTTGAATGGATTCTTTGTTTTTCCTTGTGTCGATCAGATATGTTGCAAGAATCTTCCTTAGATCTGGTATAACATTGTTATCGAACTCCGCCATGACCTTGCCGCTGAAGTTTTCCATGTAGAGGATGCAGAAGAATCCACAATCATATCTGCCAAAAAACAAACAAATAGATTAGTAAAACCAAGCACAAAGATATGTAGCAAGTGTAGGAACCTAAAGTAGCATAGGATGAAACCTAAAGTAGGAATAATAAAACAATAATGTAGCATATGTTTGCTGCTGGTGATAAGATTAAAGATTGAAAATAGTGAAACAAAAATAAAGAAATCAAATCTTACATTGTAGTTTGTTGCGGGTGATCAGGATTGGTTAGTAGGAAAGTGTCGAAGTTGATATTGTCTGCCAGCTTCGATTGTTTCACAAGAATAGCAAAGTTTGCGAATTGCAAAAAGAGCAAACACATTGCATGGTTACTAATGTGCACAATAAAAGGACCAACAATAAAGTAGTAAACACAATGAAACTGCAGCAGCAGTACTATCCAGATTTCGTGCACTATCATCCAGCACACCAACATCCTTGGCACCTTTCATTGAATCAAAAATGTGCATCTTATTTGCTACTAGGTTGATACAAGGAACTACTCAATGGTTGAGTTTCACGATAGGAAAGTATAGCTACATTGTAACATGCAAATATTTAGCATAATCTATGGCAGCATATAGCAAAAACTTGAAGACATGAAATCAAACATGAACAAGATATCATATCTAACTCACAAGGTCACTTTTGAAAATATTGAACTTTGCATTCTGCTCTTTCAATTCATCCATACATGCTTTTGCATTGAATACTTTTGGATCAACAACAAGCTTCTCCTATTTTGCATTGAAGTTCAAAAGAAGTCAGATGACGCAGTAGCAAAAGCAAGTAAAAATTGCTACTCTATGTATTAGTCAACACAATGTTCAGAAAAAGTGGAACCAAAGACAAATAACTAATGTAGCAACATATGAGTAGTTATGTAGCAATAAAGTAACAATAATGTAGCATCAACAATCTAACACAACTACAAGGTGGATGAAAAGTGGTAGAAACTAAATAAAATTAAGGTAGCAAACTCTATGGACTAAAGTAGCAAGAAATTAATAGTAATGTAGCAGAATAGTTGTAATGCATGTTGAGCAAGTAAAAAAATGAAAAAGAAAATGATAATTTTTAATTTACATCTTACTCCCCACATGTGCTGTGTAAAACTATACTTCCTCTTCTGCCGTGCACTTTTCTTGCAAATGATGTCTGACTCATGGTTGAATTTCTCAATCCAAACATTCATCAACTCACTATCGAGATTTTGTCGCAGCCAAAGAGATGTTTGGAAAGTTCTGTAGCATGCAAAGTACCACCCAATCTCCACAAAAGCTGGCCTGCATAAATGAATGCACATGTAGCAGATGGTTAAATGCAAAGTAGCAGACATGTAAAGGTAAAGTAGAAAAAAATAAAATAAAGTAGAAGATAGTTCAAGCGATGAGGGAAATCTCATAAAAACCATACAAACACATGTAGCAGATAGTTAAATGCAAGTAGCAGACATGTAAAGGTAAAGTAGAAAAAATAAACTAAAGTAGCAGGTAGTTCCAGCATCAGAAGTTTCAATGCAAAAACAATAGCAAAAATGCAATGTCATAAGTAGCAAAATACAAACACACATGTAGAAACTATTTAAATGCAAGATAGCAAAAACAATACTTGAGAGTAGCAAAAACACAAATATTCTATGAACTAGTAAAAATAGTCTACTAAAACTATAGCAGCAAAATTATCTACCAAATAATGTTCAAAAAAGAACAGAAAACTTACAGCACCCTATCCTTTGGATGGCTTTTGAAATTCCGACCATTCATCACAAATGTGGAGTAAGTTTGATCAACATCTTGAGACCTTCATCTTTTTCAACTTTAGAGGTGTGAGCTCTTCCTTGGCGGCCCTCTTAAACCTGGTCTTCTTCTCATGTGTCAACAAGCCCGAGCTAACATCTCCCTTAGCACTTGACTCAATGGTAACAACACCTGCAAAATAAAAAACAATTGTGTATGAAGCAAAACAAGTAGGAGCATATTTATGAAGCTACAAAAATACTATAAAACGTTCATACCAGGTGCAATGGGAATAGACGGTGTCGCTGGCTCGACCAAAGTGGAAGGTGCAAGCTCGACTATAGTGGAAGGAGCTTCTTGAATACTCTCAGAGGCAGCGGTCTGGGCATGAAAGGAAGCGGTCAGGCCATCAAAGGGTTTGGAAGGTGGGAGAGACTGTGAACTGCAAAACTCTGCATATTCCTCGGTCCCAGGTTCAAACAGATTGAACGAGGGTTTG
Source organism: Avena sativa (assembly GCA_916181665.1). Taxonomy (NCBI): domain Eukaryota; kingdom Viridiplantae; phylum Streptophyta; class Magnoliopsida; order Poales; family Poaceae; genus Avena; species Avena sativa. Next base: position 86,150,975 of record OV702293.1, on the reverse strand, counting down.
TCCGGAGCCTGGCCAAAGCTTCATCAGAAATATCCTTCCTCGGCTGCTACAAATTGGCAGCTTATTAGGGCTAACAACATCAGGCTGCTCAGTAGCATCAGCTCGTTTGGTGGTAGAATCCATGAATATTGTAGTTTGAGGCACGTCAGCACTTTTTATTGCAACAGCAAGCTCTACAATGGTAGATGCAGTGCCAACATGCTCCTCAGCGGCAGCTGCAGCGCAAGCAACCTCCTCAGCGGAAGATGCACAATTAGCATGCTCCTTAGCAGCAGCTGCAGCACCAGCATGCTCATGACCCTCAGGTGCAGCAGCACCATGATCCTCAGTCTCCAATGTAGCGTAAAGCTTCTCATCATCTTTAGTTTCCGAACCATCATCATACTGCAATAGATCATCAGGTGTTGCGGTATTGGTTGGGAAAAAAACTACTTTGTCCAACTTCTTCTTTACTTGATGATTCAACATCAACCAAAAGGGCAGCCATGCATTGAGCCTACATGCGTTTTAGACCAGCAAACAGGTTCTTCATTGTTCCATCAACATCATCTTCAAAAACTGCCTTGTGCTTCTCATACAAGCGGGGACCTGTCAGAGAACACTAGAAGCATGTTAGTAAGGCAAAGACAATAAAAATGATGTACTTTAGAGCATTATTATATAATAGTATAAAATGTAAACTCTAGTCTAGCAACTCGGGTTTGTCGCCCGTCGTCGCTATTGTGGCATACGGGTGACGAATTCTCGAAACATGCGGTGTAGTAAAAATCTACTAAGCTTCTTTTTCATATGGGTAGATAATTTTGGGTAACTTACACACCACCCCCACCCTAAGTCGTCAACCTACATAAAGCATAAACTCTAGTCCAGCGACTCGGTTTCGTCGCCCGTTGCCGCTGTCGTGGCGTACGGTCGACATAACCTCGAAAGGTGTTAGGGTACCGAGGCATCATCTCCCATAGATGCTACTGCATTGACGACAAATCAGCCTCGGTACCCGCGTCGATGGCGAATCAGCATCGGCCTAACACCTACGCTAACGCGTTGGAAGTAGCAAATTAATAAAACTAAGACAACAACATTTATGTCCCAAAGCAGTAAAATAAAATAAGTAATGTAGCAGAACACTTTCAGTACATGTTGAAAGAACTACATAAACTGATTGGAAAGTGGTAGCAGAGTAATAAAACTAAAGTAGAAAAATCTATGAACTAAAATAGCAATCCAAAATGATTAATGTAGCAAAGCACTTGTAATACATGTTGAAACAACTACATAAACTAATTGCAAACTGGTAGCAGAACAATGAAACTAATGTAGCAATATCCATGCACTGAAGTAGCAAAAAAATAGCAGTGTAGCATATTTTATACTTGCAAATCCTGGCTGCTAGGGAAATTGAGCCATTCGTTCAATGACGCAGAAGGATTAACATCAGCATCTTCAACAGGACCAGATTGGTTCAAATCATCATAATCAGGAGCAGCACCATATGGTGTTGCCAACAACCGGAGGAACTACACACAAGGAAAAGTCATATTGATAGGATTAACATAAGAAGAGAAAACTTTAATGTTTGTGGTGGTGGAAAGTACACTACCTCTTGCCTCCCAAAAGCAGTTTTGTTCTTCAAAATCTTTCTATCCCTGTCATTTTCTAAAACAAAGGTGAAGTCATTGGACTTGACCGAGCATACTGTAGGAAATGGCTTGTCAAAGTTGTGATCGCATGGTGGGAAATCCAAATGATCCATGTATGCAATCTACAAAGAAGGTAAATACAAAGTAAGGCAAGCACCACATGTCATCGTATGAATGACAAGTACACCATAGGGGGTCCTGAAGGTGTTGAGAGGATGGGTGTGAGCTGTACGGTGTTCCGGGATTGGTGATCAGAAGTTTACCCATATTCAGATCCGACTGCGGTGATCGGATCCTACTCCTGCTAGCAACCCAGTAATATATCGGCAAGAGCCGCATGTTATAGCGGATTACAAGAGAGGTTCGCCTGTGCGAGTTGGTTGTGGTTGATCTATGATCTAGATGCGATTGTGCCCTAAAGGCTCCCTCAGGTCCGGTTTATAAAGGCACCGAGACCTAGGGTTATAGGAGAGACCTATCTGACTATGTTACAGAGTCGGTAGCTAAGTACATATTGGACTACAAGTAATCTACAGGCCTAAGTCGGTAAGTATTCTAGGCCTTGTCATAGCTGGAATCGATTCCTCCTCTTTCTCGGACTAGTTCACCCATGAAGCAAAGCTCTAACCCGTTGGTGGGCCACCCTGGTCAGCAAGTCCTGTGGGTATACCTAGAAAGTATATCCCCAACAATAGCCCCCGGAAGTCTCCAAGATCGAAAACTTGATTCAATAGTGCAGGATTCCGAGTCTCATCTAAGGCAGATATGTATCCTTGACTTCAGTCATTTCGTTGCTCAATTCAAACATGAGCCGGAATTTAAATAGCGACGTCTGCCTGACAACTTTTCTAGTCATGTCCTGTCACTGACAATTATCCTGTCAGCCTAACCGTTGGTGGGTCCGTTCTTTACGGAACCAAGAAAAGTTTCAATGCGCTCGCGAGGATCAAGGGGGCGGAGACGTCACGAGGAAGCCTCCTCTCTCTCCTATAAGCGTGGCGCTAATCACGCGCACCCAACGCGAATCTTGGCATGGAGTTTATTAAGTTAGAGATTTTATTCTCTCCCCCGATTCATTCCTCGCCGCTTTCATCGTCTCCTCATACTCCTCGAGTGCTTCGCATCCCTTCCCTCTACCACACACAAACACCCAACGCCACCACTTTTTGAACTTGCTCCGGCAAGATGGAAGATGCAACATCAAGTTCTAGCACGGAGACAACGACGGCGGCATACGATAGGAAGCTGCAGGGCCTTTGGATACCTGGTGTAATGGATGACACCAAGCTCCATACCATGGAGGATGATGGTTACCTCGCCGTTGGCGCACGACAGAGCGACTTCGGACACGCCGTCCCAATGCCCCACGATAGTGAGCGAGTCCTGTTCGGGACGCACGTCAACCGTGGTCTTAGCTTCCCACCATCGGAGTTACTCACCGAGGTACTCCAATACTATGCTGTGCAATTACACAATCTTCCGCCAAATTATTTAATTGAGCTTAGCACTCATGCAACCCTTAGAGAGGGAGTTTTCAGCATTAGGCCGAATCTCACGCTTTTTTGGTACTACTATGGTACCTGAAAGAATTCCATCAGTGTCGAAGTTCCTTATATCACCGGCACTCTTAGTTTAGTTCTTAGGAGAGACCGAGTCTATCCTAGGATCAATGCTAGTGAGTCGGCAAAAAGATGGGCCGCCACATTCTTTTATCACAAAGATATGCCGGCTCCTCAGAATATGGAAGGTCTATCTGTTTGGATCAATGGCGCTGCTCCCCACAAGGACTCATGGGACACAGAGGCGCCGGAGATTTCCGAAGATTTGATCCTCGCCAAGAGGCGGATTGAATTTTTGATGAAGCACCAAGGTCTCCATGGACCCGACTTGATCCACTGCTGGATGGATCATCAGATTTAGCCACTGCAGCACCGTGACGACTGACTGATGCATACGTTCACCAAAGAACAGAAGGACGGCATGAAGGTCTGTCCGACACACATTGCTGCGAAGGACTACAAGACCCGAATGTGGCGTTTGATCAAGGAGAAGGTGAATAAGAAGATCCCTGAAATCTCCATGAAAATGTTTACAGCTGACCGACCTATGACTCCGGTAAACTTTTCGACTTTGTATTTCACTTTTACTCTTCATCCCATCATCTGACTTTAGTTATGCTGATGTTTCATATATTTTCATCTTGAGAAACTTCCCGAGTCTGAGTTAGCCCATCTTGGGGGTTATCATACATAAGACTCGGAAGAGACGGAGGATGATGAGGTGAAGAAAGTTTCTGGCCCTGCTTCCAAGAAGCGTAAGGCCAAGTAAGCTGTTTTCACCGCTGGTGCACAAGTGCTTCCAGTGGTTAAAAAGTAAGTACCTTGTACCTTCCAGTACTCGTTTGTTATTCTTTCCGAGTCACATCTAACATTTGTTTTTATGTGATTCGGAGTAAAAACTGTTTTGAAGAGTAAGTTAAAGTCGGAGAGAAAACCGACCAAGCAACTACACTAGCAGAAGCTTGCAATATCCCCAGTCGTGCCCCCTCCAACTCCAACAACTATTCAATCTTCAGCACCAGAGGTTCCTTACGCTCCGCGTGCTGGCTCCACCATTCCTGACGATACCATGACTTCACAGTCTCTGGTTACCACTGGTAGCCAGACCATTGACAAGGGTGAACCCTCTAAGGGTGATGATCCCATTGTTATGTCGCCAGGGAAGATGGACAAGATTGCCGGTTCTGCTGATGCCGGCCTGAAGAGGAAACAGAAGGAAGAGATTCTCAAGCTGGCGCAAAACTGTCTTGAGAAGCAAGTCCTTAGTCCGGAAGCAGCAAGCCAGGAGATGGAGGATTTCAAGTTGGAAAGCCTCCTGGAAGAGATCGGAGTCTGAGATGAAAAGATGGAAGCTGGAGAAGTTACAGCAACTACTGCCTCTCCTCTCTACCTTGCCGAGAAGGTCTTCCACAACACGAATATCGATTTTGAAAAGCTGCACTTGGAGCACATTGTAAGTTTTCCAACTATTGTTTACAGTATTTTATTATCATATCCTATAGCCCCCACGCATAAAGTCGGATAAAGATCGTAGCATAAGATCTGAGTTGATGCTTATATGATGCAAAAGAACGATGTAGTGTAGCCCCTAGGGCTCGTGCTGGAATTTAACCTTGTTAAAGATGCAGCCCGAGACTTAGTAGCCGTCTGACGGTATTCTGCCTTTAACTTACAGAAAGTTACATCTTACAACCAGGAATTGCTCAAGAATATATGAAACAAGCACAAAGAAATCAAAGCTTTACGACTTGAAAATTCCAAGTTGCAAATTGAAAAGGATGGGGTATAAGGTAATATTTTTTGACGCTCAATCATAATTATTCCTTAGTCTAATATTTATTCTGACTGTTATTTTTGTCCTTTGCAAACTTGCTACAGCAGTCCAACAAGATGGTGGAGGAAGCCGAGAACTTCAAGGTCTGCCAAATGGAGAATGCCGAATTTTGCGAGGAGCTAAAGAAGCTTAAGGATGAACACAATAAATCCGTGAACAACCTCCTGGAGTCGAGCAACATGGAGACTGAGAGGGTTGCCAAACTGGTGGCCCTCCGAGATAAACAACTTAAAGATTTGAGGAAAGACTTTGAGAGCTAGAAGGATCTTGCCCAAGCCTCCAAAGCAGAGCTGAAGAATCTCTAGGAGGAGCATTCCACAGTGGAACCACTTCGTGATCGGTAATTTTCCTGACATTATCTTTCCTCTTTTATTTTCTGACGTTTCTAGGTCAGTTTTTTTGATTTTGTTCTTTCCTAGATCCTCTGCATTTTTACAACTCTCCTTCCCCCGACTCTCGTTCTGAGAGCATCAAGTTATCCGGAGATGTTCTCTTCGACTTCCACCAAATTCTTGAAGAGGCTGGCGAGTCGGTGAAACTTTTTGACCTGCATAATTTGCCCATTCTCAAAATGTGGGACAGAGCAAAGGATATTCCGAAGCTTATCGAACACTGGAAGATCTCGTGCGCCCAGACTACTACACAGACTGCCCTTACTATGGTGATGAGTCACCATAGCGAGATGCAAATCTGGCACATCACCAAGGGCATCGCCAACACGGACGATGAGGGTAACCCACAATAAATCAAGGCCATCCAAGAATCTTGTGCGGGCTATGCTTGTTGCATGGTGGAGATGACGAACTATGCAACGCCATTCTTCTAGTCAGTCGCTGTGCCTCCTTCTCCAAAAGAACCGGAAGATAGCCTTGTTGAAGACAAAGAAACTTCTGAGTCTCCTGAGTAAGACGGTGATGATATCGACTCTAGCGCTCCAAAGTCTCCACCACCTCCACCTGAATCTGCAGCATAAAACATTTGATGCATTAGCCTAAAACATTCATATGGTTTGTAATGATGGATACTATATTTTGAGTTTCTATGTGTGCTGGTATGTAAGAATTTAATGCTTTACTACTTAGCACTTTGTATATATTTGAATGTGTGCTCGAAAATTGCTTAAGCACTTTTTGTTTACACTTGTCATTTTATCTGGCTCTCTGCCTCGTCCCTTTTATGAGCCCGACAACTTCTAGCATAGAAACTTTGCTAATTCAATGGAGCGCAATTGCTAAACCAGTTTAAACTCGGAAACAAAGCTAGCTTCCAGTACCAACGATTCATTACTCGGAAAATGCCCACGTCTAAGCAATCAGATAAAAAACCAAAGTATAAACATAAAATGATATTTACATTAGAAGGTAAATTTTTTATAGATTTTCAAAAATCATAACCAGAACGAATATGAGCAGAAAGTACTTTCAAGCATCCTGGGATTTTTGAAATTGACAAGCTCTTTTGGAAATAAGATGGTAAAAAACTTCTCAGAAAATATATGAGGGAACCAATACTTTATTTCACTTTGAACATGTACATATGATTACAAGGAAATATAACTAATAATAGAAGGGACGTAGCTGTGCAATATTCCAGGGAAGGTCTAATTCATCCAGGTCTGTACTACCACCAGCTCTCTTTCTGTTTAGAGTGTCAGATATTTCCTTGATTGGTCTTATATGGGTTAAATAATACGGCCCATTATATAGAACATGGCTGATCATAAAAGGTCCTTCCCAAATCGGGAAAAGTTTGTGCTTTCTTTTTTGCACGAGTCGGAGAACCAAATCACCATTTCTGAAAGAACGATTTTTAACTCTATGACTATGTTACTTGCGTAACTTCTACTGATTGGCTGTAGATCTCTGCTCAGCAACAATGTAAACTTCTTTGATTATATCGAGATCATCTTGTCGAGAAACTTCCGCATCTTCTTCGATATACGCTTTAACTTGAGGAGATTGATATATTAAATCACTCGGAAGAACTGCTTCTGCACCATAGACCAAGAAGAAAGGAGTATATCTGGTTGACCTGTTAGGAGTTTTTCGTAAGCTCCATATCACATACGGTAGTTCTTTCGCCCAAGCCCCCACATCACGATGAAGTGGTGCTTCAAGACGAGGTCAGAGTCCTTGTAAAATGAGACCGTTTGCCCTTCGACTTGTCCATTGGCTTGTGAATGTGTGACTGATGCAATATTGATTCAGATCCCTTGATCTTCGCAGAATTCAACTAATTCTCCCACGGAAAAGTTTCTCCCATTCTCGGTAATAATACTATGCAGATATCCGAATCGGATGATTACATTCTCGATGAACTTTCTGGCTGTGGCTCTATTGTAGTTCATTATGGGTTTACCCTCAATCCATTTGGTATATTTACCCACCATCACTAGGAGATGGGTAAATCCACACTTTGCCATCCTAAACGGCCCAACCATATCAATCCCCCAGACCGCAAGTGGCCATGTAATAGGGATTGTTCTCAGCTAATTAGTAGAACATGTACTTGATGGGCATACTTTTGGCAGCCTTTGCATGATTTGATCAGTTTCTCGGCATCTGCCTTAGCTATGAGCCAAAAGAATCTGTGTCTAAAAGCTTTTGCACTAAATATTCGGCTGCAGCATGATGACCGCATTCTCCCTCGTGGATCTCTTGTAAGATTTCTACTCCTTCTTCCGGATAAATACAGCACTGGAAAATCCCAGAAACACTCCGCTTATAGAGCTCACCATTCATAATCGTATAGGATTTTGCTCATCAGATAATCTGCCCGCCCAGAAATTTGTCTTCGGGTAATTTTTTGTCAATCAGCAAATCCAGATAGGGTTGTGTCTAGCTGGGAATTATAGCCAGAACTGCTACTAAAGGTGAGTCGGATTTCATCGGATAGTCCTCATCAACTCCTATAATGGATGGAACCTTCAAGTGCTCTAGAAAAGCACCATCCGGGACTTGTTTCCGCGCAGAGCCTATTCTTGATAAAGCATCAGTTTCCTCGTTTTGTGCTCGAGGGATGTGTTGAACCTCAAAACCATCGAACGATTTGGATAGTTCATCCATGATAGCTTTGTATGCTACCATGTGTTTATTTGCGTTACAGATATCACATACTTGTAGTGCAACTAAATCTGAGTCTCCATAACACATGAGTCGGGTAACGCCAATGTCTTTGGCCATGCGTATTCCATGTAATAGTGCTTCATATTCGGCAATATTATTGGTTGTCGTGAGGTGAATCTGTAACACATAGAACAACTTATCTCCTTGGGGTGATTTGAGCATCATGCCAGCCCCAAGCTCCCCCGTGCTTTTGATATGTCAAAGTGAAGGGTCCAAAATTTCGGGTCTTTCGGACTTGTATTTTCTACTGTCTCTATCTAATCAGCGACAAAGTCAGCAAGTATTTTGGACTTTATTGCTGTAGTGGCTTGTACTTAATGTCGAAAGCTGCAAGATCTATTCCCCACTCTGTGACATGTCTTGTGGCATCGTGTTGGTTGATTATATGTCGTAGTGGAGCAGTACTCACCACTGTGATCTTGTGCTCTTGGAAATAATGTCGTAGCTTTCTGGCAGCAAAGAATACTCCATAGGCTAGCTTCTGGTAGGATACCTTTTCTTCGACTCCGTCAGGACCTTGCTAAGATAATAGGTTGGATGTTGCACTGTATGCTCATGATTTTCCTCCTCGCGCTCCACTGATGTTACCACACTCAAGAACCTATTAGTCGCTGTAATGTAAAGTAACACAGGCTCTTGTGGCTCTAGTGCAACAAGGATTGGTGGATTTGAAATTAGATCCTTCAAACTATGTAGGGAAATGCCGGCTTCCTTGGTCCAGACAAATTTGTTGGTTTTATTCAAGAGCTTGTATAAATGTGCGGCTCTTTCTCTGAGCTCGCTGACGAAACGGCTCACTACTGCGATGCAACCAGTGAGTCATTGTACATCCTTTAGGCGAGTCAGCCTGGGGATGTTTAGTATAGCCTTGATTTTGTCCCAGTTCACCTCTATGCATCTTTTATACACGATGAAGCCTAACAATTTTCCGGCTGGTATCCTAAAGAAACACTTCTTCGGGTTGAGCATTATGTTGAATTTATGTAGATTAGCGAACATTTCCTCCAAGTCGGAAATTAATGTTTCCTTCTTTTTAGTCATAACCGCTATGTCATCCACGTACACATGGACGTTGCGTCTGATTTGGTCATTAAGGCAATGCTGCATAGTGCATTGGTATGTTTCTCCTACATTCTTTAAGCCAAAAGGCACAGTTTATAGCAGAAGGTTCCAAAGGGAGCAACAAAAGACGTATTGAGTTGATACGATTTTTTCATCGGTATTTGATGATCTCCGGAATATGCATCGAGAAAATAGAGTAATTCCGACCCTGCCGTGGAATCAATAACTTGATCGATTCTTGACAAAGGGAATGGGTCTTTGGGACAAGCCTTGTGCAAGGAAGTATAATCAACACACATCCTTAAATCAATAGTGTTCTTTTTAGGGATGAGTACATGATTTTCCACCCATTCAGCATGGATGACCTCTATGATAAATCCGGCTAATTCTAGTTGGGATAATTCCAAAGCTATAGCTCTGCGCTTTTCATCACCAAACCATCATAAGGACTATTTGACGGGTCTAGCGTCAGGATAAACATTGAGAGAGTGCTCGGCGAGTTCCCTAGGTACTCTAGTCATGTCAGAAGGTTTCCATGCAAAGATATATTTATTAGCTTTGAGGAACTCGATGAGTGCGCTTTCCTATTTGGGATCTTATCCTATCCCTACATTGGTCGCCTTGGAGGGATCATCTTCCTTCAACTGCGTCTTCTTTGTCTCTTCTAATGCCTTGAACTGCAGATTCAGCTCCAGCACCTTGTTCTTTGTAGCGGGCATCTCGGACGGGTCGGTGTTTTTTATCTCCTAGTAATCCTGGGCATGCAGCATGGCTTCAGCAAAAGCGGTAGACCCGTCTTTGCAATCTCGTGCTTTTTTTGGGTTTCCTTAGATGGTGATGACGCCATTGGGACACAGAAGTTTCATCATGTTGTAAATGTAGCAGGGACGGGCCATGAATGCCCAGTAAGCCAGACGTCCAAAGATGGTGTGGTAGGCACTTTTGAACGGTACCATCTCAGAAGAGAGTGGCTCGGTCCGGTAATTGTCTGGAGTTCCGAATGTTGCATCCATTGTGATCTTACCCAAGGAATTTGTCGGTCTTCCTGGTACAAGACCATAAAAACTCACATTACTATGATTTAACTGGTTTTTGTGGATCTTCATGCGATGGAGCATCTCGATGTAGATGATGTTAATGTTTCTGCCACCATCCATGAGAATTTTAGAGAATTCATTGCCATCAATAATAGGATTGACGACCATAGGGTACTTTCCCCGATGATGTGTTTTCTTTGGGTGATCGCTTCTTTCAAAGGTGATGGTTATGTCCGATCAATCCAGAAACTGGGGGACAACCGGAACCATGACATTGAGATCATGGAGAACCACCTTTCTGACCTTAGCTGGCTGAGTTCCAAGGAAGCAGCCATAATAGTTTTTCTTCGTAGGATAATCCTTCTTTCCATCCGACTTGGGCTATGCAGTATACGATTCTTCCATGTTGGAATCTTCTTTGGCTTCCTTGCCTTTCTTGGAATTTTTCTTTCCTTTATGTCGCCTGGCCCTGTAGCCAGCAGATTCGTCTCTTTTGATGTCGTCATTGAAACGACACTCAACATTAGTGTGGGTAGAACCCACCATTCCCATCCAGGTGATGCACACAAGGGTTGTTGGCAATGTCGGCCTAGGAATAAGATTTTCCGGATTCAGGATGTTCCGCGGCCTCGTCCCCGTCCGCCTCCGCGCCCTCCTCGTTCGCTAGATCCGAAAGTTGCATTCACAGCTGTGTTATATGGATTAGGCTTGTCTTTTGAGGTAATTTTGCGCTTCTGAGTTTGGTATTTTGGATGCTTAGCCGCATTTGGGTTGGCCAAAATATTCAACAGTCCATATGAATCATCATTGGCGTCAGCATACTTGCTAGCCATTTCTATCATATGTCCCAAGTTTATAACTTTGTCACGCTTCAGCCTATGACGCAGTAATCCAACTTGGAGCCCTGCAATGAAAGCTTCGATTGCAGTTTGTTCATTTACTCCTTCGTAGGAGTTCTTCGTGTCGATCCATCACTCGAGGTAATCCCGACAAGTTTCTCCGGGTCTTTGAGTGCAACGCTGCAAGTCTCCGAATGTGCAGGGCCTCCTATATATACCCTCTAAGTTAAAAAAGAACGCACTTTACATATCATACCAGTTGTGAATCGAATTCTCTGGAAGTTCATTGATCCATGATCGAGCCGTCTTCCACAGAATAAGTGGGAGATATCAAACTGCGACCAGGCTATTTCCTCCTTTGGCGATGCAGCAAGCCTGAAAAAAAGTCCTAGGGCCAAGTATCTGGCCGAGCTGTACCGTCATAGGGTTGAATGTGTTTGGTGATGCCGAAGTCAACCGGAATTTTGTTCAACGGATACATGGACCAAAGCACTTGGGTCCCACGTACACATCTTCCTCCTCATACCGCCGTTCTTCTAGTTAGACTCGATGTGATGGCGAGCATCATTGGGCAAGAGCGATCTACACCTCGGGTGCTCGCTGTTCCTGCATGGCGGCAGAGTCAGATTCCGCTCCTTGTTCTACCATTTCCTCCTCCGCCTCTGTGTCTTACATGGCTACAATGAGATCCTTCATGGTTATTGTTACGTGGTGATGGTGGCTCTGGTGGGTTGATTCTGGCTGAGCGATGGGGTGCTGGAGCTTTGTTATGCTGGCTTCGAGGTTGGTTTCGTCGGGCTCCATCCCTGCTTGATTCAGGGCAATCCCCGTCATTCCTTTGTTCGGCATTATCGTGATTGCAACGAGGTTCAGCCGGATGGCTAGTGTGCCTGGGAGGTGGCTTCCTTTGCCGGTCCTGTTCTCGCTGGCGCCGCGCTTCTGGGTCTTCCCTGTGGTGATTACTCTGCCGATGATGGGGTTGGTGAGGGACCAATGCCCTGATAATATCTTGGGACATAGCCGGAAGAACTCCCGACAAGCTCATTGTGGCCCTGCGATCATGACCATTTGATCCGGTCTTTGAGTTCGTATCCCTGCGGGGTCTTACATCAACATTTTGGCTTGCATCAGTGTTGAAATATTCTGACTTTGATGCCAGCCTCCCACTCAATGATGCGACCATCTTCTGCTGCAATCCTTTGTCTAGCAATGCTACGCACTACTGGACCTGTTCTGGAGATGGGTTATTAGCGAGGATAGCTCGACCAGCTATAGCGTTCTCCACTGGTGTGCTGTAGACTTGGATCTTCTCTCCAGTTTTTCCATCAAATAAATCCCTATGGATATCTAGGTTCCTATTAACAAGAACCGGGTCACCCCTTGTCTTGTTTGGTAGTCTCTTGAATTCTGACTGGTACTGGGCAGGATTGTTGTCTATCTGTTGTCTGATCTCAAGATGCGTGTTGCCTCTTCGAGCAAGAACAAGCGATGCTTTTCCAGATCCTCAGCCCTTATCTACAGCTCCTCCGGAGTGAGATCCGAAGCAGTTGGGATTTTTATTGTGAGTGCGTCTCCATAGATTTCTCGTGCACATTTGGTGACAATGTGTCCATCAACCGGAGAATCTATCGGTCTGGGATTAAGCAGATCTCCATACCGGTTCTCCATCTCGATTTCTTCGTCGACTTCTTTGTCGTTGGCTTCCTATACCGGCTCTACCAGTGTCTGGTTTTTGCTTTTCTTCTTCTTCTTTGACCGCCCAGTAGCCTTTACGTGCGTACCGTGGCAAAGACAACTTTTGGTCCGATACTAGGAGATAAACTTCCGTCGGTACTTCCCTTCATGGTTGGCTTCTGGACCTCGGAAGAATATCTGGTGTCCATGTCATCTTGCGAGGTGTAGTCTTCGTCCATGATATCATACGGACTTGGAGGTGTCTCCGACTCACCTTGCGTTGGATTGGAGTTGTACTCTTCTTTGTACACTGCCATCTCCTTCTCGAAGTCTTGGAGTTCATGTGACGTGAGTGATTCCTAAGGGGAAGCAGTTAAGTGATTAATTTCTCCGATTTTATCAATAACTTAGTCATTTCTAGATCTAGCATCGATAGAGTTGGATCCATAGCCCACGTAGAGTATGAAGCGATGATTCTTTTTCTTCATGGACTCGAGGTAACAAAACAGTTGGATTTTCGCCTCCGCTTCTTCAAAACTCTGCTTGATATCGGCGACTGCTTCATACTCGATGTAGGGGGGCTTCATCATCTGATTTATCTTGTGCCTCTAGAGCGATTTTTCTTCTCCAGCATCGGTCGAACCGGATCCGAAGCAAATATATCCCTCATTCATGTACCCAATCTCAATAGGGAGATCAGATCCGGATCTTTCTTCCACCACTTCTTCCACTATAGGAGCGAGCTGGGTGGGTTCAGTTTTTTCTGGGATCGTAAACTTTTCCGCCTCTACGTATAGAGTAGATCCGTATTTTTCTTCTGCCATGGTCATCACCTTAGGGGTGGGTTAGGTGGGATCATCGAAACTGTCGGATACCTATGTCAGGGGGTGCCACGAGCCGTCCATGACTGGCCCGCATCCAGCGGTCAGGCAAGCCTTGTGAGGGGAGGCAGGAGGCCACCCTCACGAGGGCCTCCATCCAAGGGCATACCCCCGGTGGGCATGGAGCAAGGGTCCCTCTGGAGGGCCACCAACTATCCTCTAGGAGAGTACGCCAAGTCCAACGCCATCATTGGATACCACCCCTTTACCGGTTGTCCCTAAGGAAGGACCAAGTCAAGGACGGAGCAGGCGGGCCCCTACTTGGAGGACAGCCCCTCTCCCCACTTTGGCGCACTATATTTTGCTAAGTCAAGATGAATTTTGGATGAACCGACAAGGCTCACAACCATGATGACGTTGCATATAACTGTGAGTTCTTCAAGGGGGCCTTCGGTTAGCACCTCCTAAAACAGTCGAGAATCATTGTCACTGTCCTTGCTAGATCCAGCCATCTCAATGCACCTGTTGTGGCGATGGTGGTTGGGATTCGTTGGTTTGGTCTCCGGAAAAGAGGGACGAGATGAAGAACACAGACTCTGGAAACTAGGCGGCACAGAGGGTGAGTCAGAGTGGGGATAGAGGAAAGTGGAGAGGAGGAGAGGGATAGGGGAACTAGTGCAGTACTCTTTTGAATAAATCACAAGCTAAAAACCTTATTAAGGGGTCACTGTTAAGATTATGGGGAGTCCATAAGCATTAAAATATTGATATCTAGTACACATGGTAATAGAAAACAAATTTTAATCACAAGACTATGAGAGGGTAGCTCTTACATGTCGGTCCTTCACTTTTGACCCTCTCTCAAAAAACCTTGACTTATGATATGCGGGGCACGCAAAATCTCCTCGCTGGCATCATGGATGATGATATCTCCTCAAAGGCACCTATTCGGCTCTTCTACGCATCTCATCTCTCTTCCGTCTCTTGTAAGCTTCCATGCAATGATTTTGACATCGTGTAGCGGTGTCCAGAAAGGTAGGGCCCATGTCATGTTACCATCAACTTTTAACCATATATTCAGTACATGTGGAATCTTTTCGGGTGGGAGAATGATGGAGCTCACACAAGGAAGCGAGTTCCAATGCGAACAATAAAGGGTAAATTTAGTTATTTTTTTCCAGATAGGTAAACGCAGTTCAGTTTAATAAATGGATTTTCTAGTTCTCAGGATATTAACACCCAGATTTTTAATCCCAGATGCCTGTTATACCATACATTGCAATCTCAGGATTACCATTTTTGCGAGACATAACAGATTGGATATCACAGTACATCATCCATTACAAACCATACATAAGGTCTTACACAAATAAGGATCTCATGATCCAGTCTTAATACAATTAAAGCAGTGGATAACATAATAATAACGATAGCGTAGGCGAAGCTCTATCTTCATGGTCACAGGCAATACTGATGATGGGAGATGATCCTAGTTGTTGTAACCTTCCTGCTGTCCATCTTCCTAATACTCCTCTTCATAGTCTGGCCACGGGAATAGCCAGGGACAAAGCCATGAGCACTCTTTAAGTACTCGCAAACTAATACTAACAAGTGAAGTGGTTTTTGAGTAGGATACTAAGCTCTAGGGTTGTTTTGCAAAAAGCCAGATTTACCTCTACTAAGTTCAGAAGCAAAGAAAGCTAGTTGATAGTTTTATAACACCTAAGTGGGAACTTGAATTTCATGTCACAACTCTGTTGTGGTCAAGTCAAAGTCATAAATCATTTCACAAGTCATTTTGAAAACATCTAACGATGGAAAAATATGGCCACTCTAACTATCCATAACCGCGGACGCGGCTATTCGAATAGTTTGACACTCTGCAGAGATTGTACACTTTCATCACAACATTTGATACATCCATCAGGAACAAATCCTGAATTCACCATACTCAGTATGCGGATAATCAATCCTAACCTTTCAATTACACGCCCAAGTATAGGCACCTCTCCTGTGAGTTTGGCCTCCCAACCATGACCAACTGTCATATTGGGTACTGCACAGGTGGACAATCTTCACAAGGTAGCCTCAGCTCAGACCTTGGCCGCAAGGGAACCCATACTAAGGTATATAAATTTCCAGTCAAGCCCTACCCAAATTTCGAGTATTGTGGTTGTACGGTAAAATTGGAATGGTATCGCATCCAGACAACCACCAGTTTTAGAAAGGACTAAGGCTCATGCCTTAACATTTTCATCATCCAAATCATCCGGTGTTCAAGAACATATGTCAAAACATTTCAGTAGAATGACTCATTATTCTAAGGTTTTCATAACCATTTTCACCAAGTATTCCCATCTAAAGTTGATCAAGTTTTTATGCTTAGCACTAGTATCTACAAGTGGGGGTAAATACTAATGAGGGGTGGTAAGCAAGTGTATCTTATCTAAGTTCAATCTCATGCCTCAGGATGACATCAAGATTATCTAACTTAAGCCAAGTTTTATGCTCTTTATGCTACCTTCCAATATCCTTCTAATGTCTACAAATTACTAAGTAAACTCCAAGAGAAGCTTTGATAAAGAAATAAAGTA
Source organism: Avena sativa (assembly GCA_916181665.1). Lineage (NCBI taxonomy): Eukaryota > Viridiplantae > Streptophyta > Magnoliopsida > Poales > Poaceae > Avena > Avena sativa. The sequence goes on along the minus strand of OV702293.1, from coordinate 86,134,790 downwards.
TTAAGATTTGCAAGTAAAACTAGGATTGGGTATCATCAAATGTATCTAACCAAGCATGCTTAATGCATTGCATAGGTTATCTAACTTTCATAGTTGCAACTGTTAGCTTGCTAGGTCAACATATGTAGTAAGGCTTGCAAGATTGCAAGTATACGCTTGCATATGTTACCATTCAAGAAGTAGCTTGCTAAGTTGCAAGTGTTAGCTTGCCTTGTGCAGAGCAGTGGTTGAATTTCTCCTCGGCTTCTTCCTCATAGTATTCTCCTTCCTCCTCGTATCCTTGGTCGGTACTATCTTCTATAAATAAATACGAGGTACACAATCACCACACAATTCTTAACTACTCTATTTAGCACACAAAGGTTCACACTAGATGATCTAGCATCATCACTATTATCACAAAGATTAAAGCACTTGTCTTATTTATTTCATTTTAGAAAAGTAATTTCTACTCATTGAAAAACTACTTAAGATTTAATATTCTCCAACTAAAACATGGGATCATGTTGACACATGTCATCACCACATATTTCAGTACATGGGAATGTGATTTAAAGTGGTTTCACAATTTAATAAGGTTTAACCCTTTTATTTTAATTAAATAAAATGACTAGAATGGCCTATGAGTCATTCTTTTATTACTTGATCATTATTTCTGCAAGTAGCCCTATATATTTTTATATATTCTAAAAGGTATGGTTAAATGTGATTTTTGAGAGTTGGAATCAACTCAAAATCTCTCATGGTTGAATTTTGAAAAATGTTTGAATGCAGAAAAGCTTCTGCCTTATTATTTTTGCTATGGGGGATCTACTAATCTAAATGGTTTGAATCCAACGGGATTGGATTAAGCACTCTAGTACCTTTCTAACAAAATTGGTTTCATGCATTTTGGTTCAGTGAATCGAGCTGGGTTGATTTTTGAATCTAGATACAGAACTGAGTTTTAAATTAAATGAATAAACCTAAGTTTGAATTAATGGGTCACACAAGATGTTTACCTGGGCTGGCCCACTACGCATAGCGTGCGCGCGGGCTGGTTAAGTGAGCGACCCCACTCGTCAGTGAGACAACGAGTGGTGAAGCGGTATGGAGCGATCTAGGCCGTGCGATCTAGCTCTAATCGAACGACTGAGGTTCATCGTTCACGTCGGGCAACACCGGCGAGACAGAACCTTAGCGCGGCAGGTGGGGGTCGTGGGAGGCTCACCGGGGCTACGGCGACGGTCGGCGATGGGGGCGAACGACGAAGTCGACGACGACGATTCTCTTGGTACCGACAGCTCCTCCTGGGGTGGCTCCAATCGACGGCGCCTCTCCTCCTCTGAAGCGGCAAACTCCGGTGAAATTCCGGCCACCTGGTGCTTGCCTTGCTCCGGGGTTGAGTGGGTGTGATCAATGAGAGGTGGGGAGTGAGATGGTGTGCTCAAATCGAACGGGGGTGGCCTCCTTTTATAGTGGCTGAAGGGGACCAATTGGCACGGGCTGAGCTCGTCGTGGTCGTCAGCACAACGTGCTACTGGCATGGGCAAAGGTAGGGGGCTGTGCTGTGCTCCCTGGTGAAGCTCAACGGCATGGTCTCGCAGTGTGTGGCGGTGCTAAACGGTCGAAATGTCACGACGCTCTGGGCGGGTCCGACAACAATTTTAATGGCGCACAATGTGCGTGGTCCACACGGCGGAGAACGGGGCTATCTGGTGGGTTACTGGGGTGCTGTCGATCACGTATGCAAGCAGCAAGGGCAACGCACGGTCTGTGGGCTCGTGTCGCTGACAGCGCACTGGCGCGTCTCGGCATGCACGCATAGAAACTGGGTGCGAGCTTGGCTTGTGGTCCAGTGGCTGGCTGCGCTCGGGGCTTGGACAGGGGGTGGCGGTGGACGGTGGTTAGTGCTCCAGACAAGGTTGGCAGGGCTAGTGCTTCCTCTAGCTCGCTGGTGACATGGGGGTGGCAATGGTGCTTTCGGCATGGTCACCATTGATGGCTATGCTTGCTCACAGTGGTGCTAAGGATTGTTAAAGAGGCTAGATGATCTACTAAGAGCTTGCTGCAACCAGAGAGGGAACAAGGTTGGCCACAATCACTGCTACAAATATTATTTGATGTTTTGTTGTTTGCTGATCACAGGGTGTTTGATGAAATGGCCAAAAGGAATTCAAATTTGAATATTGGATTCAAACTTAGTGGATTTGCTAGGTACATACTAGGGAGTCTCTGGTTAGTTGGATTAGTCAAGGGATACTGGTTTGGTTAGGTTTTGAAAATGTGTGATCTTCACATATGTTATAGATTCAATTTTGAATTGTCATTTGAATAGGGTTGCTAAATGTTTCTGTAAGTTTGATAGGTGGTATTTGATTCACGTTTACTTGGTCTTGCAAGGGGTGAAAAGAAATGGAAAAGTTTCTGTTTGAAATCTTGGAGTAGAAACACTCAAAGTGACCTAGTGAGCAAGATTGGCAAAAATGACCATTTGCCTTATTTAATTTATTTTTGATTTTCTCTTGATTTGTTTCTACTTGGAAATGTTTTAGATGATGTTATTTTCATCTTTAAACCATTTCTTGCTATTTAGGTTAATCACACAAGTCCATTCATGCATTCATACAATCATCACATACACACATGCATTCATATGATTTTTATTTAATAAAAGTTTTTGTTAACCCTAATTTTGGTGACTAGCATTTGATAATCATGATCAATATTTTTGGGATGTTACTCAGGTGCATGAGAACATCTTATGTCCCAGTTAACCCTCTCAACATGAAAAAAAATGTAGCCATCATTTTTGGACAACTTGTCAAAAAACTTGCCTTGTGATATGGATTGCCATGTAGAGTATGAACATTCTGGTCCTCTCCATATGGCGGGTTCTGTAAAATGTGCCCATATTTGGTAGATGTGGTTATATATTGGCAGGTTAAGAAATGCGAGAATCTATCTTATTGTATAAAAAATGTAGTTTTCCAAAAAAAAAATATTTTGTGTGATGGCAATGCGCAGAATATGGCCTAGAATGTAATAACCCTAAATTTCACACAAATTGGACCGTGTTTATTAGATAATTTCAAAGCATCAGCCTACTTTTGGGTGAATAGGATACACAACTGTAATCTCTGTGTAGTCTCTTTCTGCAATGCATTAACACGAGAAGCAGAAAGCTTAGCATGAATATGAAACATTATCCCGGTTGCATTTGGACATGGGTACTTGAGCAGATTTGGAAATGCAAAATACAAGCTATCTCCATAAAGCAATCCAACCAAGATAATGTTGAGCCTCCCATCTTTATAACACCTACTAGAGGTAAAACATGTCAGTCTTGACATATTATAGGAGGAATTTGTCATATGATGCGTGCTTTGCCAAGGTCTTCGCCTTGTTCTTACGATTGTGGCCACGGTCGACGCCCACTGAGTGCTGGATCATGTTGTCGATGTCCTTGTTGATGACATTGCCACAAACTAGGCAAAACAACTTCCCATTATAGTGGAAAGGAATTTGCCCACTCTGCAACCGCCTAAGTACGCAGCGGCTCTTTTTGTCCCTTAAGTCCTTGTATTTGCTTATGTCGTCAGATTATTCTTGCGGATTTTTAAGTACATAAGAACTCATATAAGGGCATGTTTGATTTGTAAGATAAGAAAAACAACGGATTCTATATATCCTGCAAATCAAATAACCATCATAGGAAATTTTCTTATGCGATTTAATCCTACAATATCCTATATAGATCCTTTGAATCAAACATGCCCTAAACGATGTAGTTGAAATAGAACTCAAGCATCGACATTTATGAATATGAACGACACCATATAATATTCGCAGTTGATATTTTAGTTCAGTAACATTACTAGATTATACATTGTAATCATGTGTTTCCTAAATTTTGTACTAAGAATAATAACAAGAATAGAATAATTTTTTGACTATAGAATCAAACAATCTTCATGTACATTTTAATGACAAAAATTTATGTGAAAGATCAATCAACAATCTAGTAACAGTAATCCCTAAAATCAAATATGCTTACAACAATTATGTAACAGATCAATCAAATCTACATCACAAGAAGACCGTATGAACAACAACAAACAAATGCAAAATTGCTAGATGGCAGATCGGCAGATCTAATCAAATCTACAAAATAATTGACCCTTTTAACCGGAGAATCTAATATGTCTACAACAAGAAGGAGACAAATCAAAATAATCTACACATCGAGAAAAACCTATGCATGAACAGTAAAATCTGAGAATAGTGAAGCAGAGTAGTACATCGGTTTCCTCATCGGAGACCTCCTCCTTGAATCCATCCCACTCCTTGACTGCTTCGATGAAGGGGTCTATGATGTCCTGGGCGTAGTTCTCGTCTTCCTCTGGGACGAAGATGCTATCCCCTCCTCCTGCATGCCCCTCATCAAGGTATGCCGCTGGAACCATGACATTCTCGTTCACCTGCTCCTCGACAACGACGACGGCTAGATGGATGGAGCCCGAAACAGTGATGGCCCGACGATGAGAGGCGTGTATGCCCGGAGAAGCCGGGCCTGCCATGACAGCGACAATCGTAGAGCCATGTGCTGCCCCTCCAGCTGGCTTCACCTCCGGCTCATATCCATGGGTTCCCTACATGGTGCAGCAACGAAAGTGGGGAATGTGGTGCTGCGAAAGGAGATCTTGCGGCAGGTGTGGCTAGGTTTTTTTTGATTAGAAAGATTGGGGGGAGAAGTCGACGCTCTTGGAAGAGACGAAGGAGGACGAGGTGGTTTATATACGCAGGGACGGTTGGTTTCCCTCGAGTAGACATGTGTAGCTGTGGACGCGTGTGTCTGGAATTTGGAGTCGTGCATGATCTCTGCTATTGACATGGTTGTACCCTACGGGTGTGTGACCTCAGCATACCTGGTCTAGCCCAAGGAAGGCCCACGGCAGACGTACGCCGGCCCATGAAGACTTTCGGGTGGCCAAGGCCCATGGCGCCTTCGGATCCTTGGAGAGCAAGACTAGCGTAGATCGGAAATTCAAAGGGGTAAAACCTCGAACTTGTAACCGACTAGGTCTATGCCCGGGACCTGCCTAAGTCTATATAAAGGCCAGGAAGGAACGACCTAGATCTCTCGACTCATACTTTCGCATATACACCTCCACGCCAGATCTAATCTATGCGCCCCTGTAACCTTCGGTTCCGCCGTAATCAAGAGCAGACAAGCAGGAGTAGGGTTTTCCCTCCGGGGGCCTGAACCTGGGTAAACCTCGTGTCCCCGTGTTGCTTGTTTGCTAACCGTTCCACGATCTCCATCATCCCCATCTTCTCCAAAACCCAAGTCCATAACAATGGGCATTGATGAGATCAAACCTCGTCAATTGGCGCCATCTGTGGGAATTGGGGCTGCTGATTGTGCGGTCGTGACGGTCCCAACCCGATCGATCTACAACTCTGCGGTGACGGAGAGTCACCTCCTCTTCGGCGCTTTCGACTTCACCGCCCACTCGCCGGCCACCATGAAAGATTTCGAGCCCGTAGGCGACGGACTCGAGATCCTGTTCGGGAGCTTCTGCTTCCAGGTGGGTCAGACTGGTACCCTCCGCCTCCCTGAGCGGGTGCCCCTACCATCAATCAGGCCCGCCTCGTGGGCTCCACATCCTGTGCTACGCACATCGTCATCAACAGATGAGTTCTACGACAGCAGCAGCTGCAACTCCGATCTGTGTGATCCACCTTCGGATGAAGGGACCTATGGTTCCGGATCCGAAAGCTGCGGCAGCAGCGGACCAATCTACAAGCGCTACCAATGCGCCGTAGTCATCCAGAGCGACGTGGAGCAGCAACCGCCCAACCCACCGCCCAACTCGAACCCCAACCCGCAAGACAGAAACGGCGGGAACAGAAGAAGCCAGTCCCCCCCACCCGACGAGGAAAACAACGGCCACGTCATCCGACTTAGCAAAGAAGGATGGACCCAGGCGCGCCGCGCCGTAGCAAGCGACATAGTCCTGCCTGCAGACGCCTCACGTGAACTACTGATGGCATACCACTTCCTCCTCATCGAGGAGAACAAGAAGCAAGTCAGGATGCAAGAAACACTTGACAAACGCAAGCAAGCAGCCTCTGAGTCCAGCGCTCGACGAGCTACGCTCTCCGCCATGGCCCCTGGCTCTAGCACGAACGGAAACCAAGGAAACAAACACCGCTCTCGGGTGGAGAACATGGATCCCAAGGAGCGCCGTGAGGTGACACGAACTCTCCACACATCGTTCATGGAGATGGACGCCGACGGCAACGTCATCCCGAAGACGCCACAAGCTGCGATCATGGCAGCCACTGCGTATCTCGTGCCCCACCCACCTCCGGAGGGGACCCGAAAAGGGCCATGCATAAGTCCGCACTTACCAGACTCGGACTTGTCGGAGCTGCGCTCCACCAAGATGCTCCTGCGGAGCCGAAGAAGAAAGCTCCGGCAGGCACGACCGGAGCCCCACCCCTTCATCCGAAGAGGAAGAGGAACACGACCTTCCTCGAAGGAAGAAGAGCTCGCGTCACCATAAACGCGACTACGACGCCAGAGACGCGCTCACACAATGCAAAATCGACAAAGCGCGAGCCAAGCGCGCATGCTCATCTGAATCCGAGATGGACGAAGACGAAGGAGAACTCTGTGGAGCCCGATGCTTCAGCAGATCCGTTCGGCGAACGCGGATGCCACGCAATTTCAAGCTTCCTTCGGATACTCCGAAGTTCGACGGCACGCAAGATCCAAAAGCATGGCTCAGTGACCATCTGTCATCCGTCAAGCTGCACGGCGGTAACAAAGAAACCGCCATGAAATGCCTTCAGCTGCAGCTGACAGGCGCGGCACGGATCTGGCTCAGTAGCCTATCATCAGGGTCCATCCGAAGCTGGGAGGAGCTAGCTTACAGCTTCATCCGAAATTTCAAGGGCACCAACAAGAGGCCCGCCTCAATCGAAGAGTTGCGCGCCTGCACTCAACGAACAGGCAAATCCATTCGCTCATACATACTACGCTGGTCCAACACCAAGAACTCCGTAGCACACATCTCCGAAGAGAGGGCCATCGACGCCTTCAGGGACGGCGTCAAGTGCCAAGACTTCAAGGAGGAACTTGGGCGCGTCAAGCCCAAAACACTCGACCACCTCATGGACATCGCCAACAGGTGGGCCGACGGCGAAGATTCCATTCACCGAGCACAATCGGATGAAGAGGACGACTACGGCCGAAGACGGGAACGCCGTCACAAGCGGAGATCGCGCGTCTACGACGATCGCGACGGACCCGACATGGTCGTGGCCGGCTACGCAGACCGTCGCAACGACAACGGCCACAACAACGGAGGATACCGCGGAGGAAACTTCCGTGACGGCGGACGCCCAGCACAGTCATGGCAACGCCGCGACCGCGACAACGGACCCTCAGCATACGACAAACTTTCGGGTCCATGCACCATCCACTTCTACATCGACAAACAGGATGGCAAAAAGAAAGCCAGTCACATGCTCAAGGACTGCCGCGAGTTCCAGAAACTCAGCGAAAGCATGGTGCAGATGAGGCAGCAAGCCCCAATCCCTGCGTTTGGAAACGCACCCGCGCCAGGTGAAATAGCGCACGGAGCTCCTCCACCGCCACTGTAGGAGGTCCGCACTAGCCAGTTGCACCAGCACAGAACAACGCTGGGAACGGGTATCCCCCACCGAAAGGAGCACTGAAGATCCAGAAGGGGCGCCCAACGAATAGGGTGCATAAGAAAATCACTCCCCAGATCAATTTGGCCGTAGCAACTCCACCCGCCATCCCTGAGTACCTCAGCGGATCGGAGTCATGCATCACGTTCAGTCGTTCGGATCACCCTTGCCAGATCCCTCGCCTAGGTCATGCTGCCCTGGTGCTTGAGGCACAAATCGGAGGCTTCGAGATGAGCCGCGTCTTCATGGACGGCGGCAGCGGCATCAACCTGATGTTCGCAAGCACCCTCGCAGCAATGCGGATCCCGCAGTGCAGCCTAGAGCAATCTGACACTACGTTCCACGGCATCGTCCCAGGAAAGGGCATATTCCCTCTGGGCAAAATTTGGTTTGATGTCATCTTCGGCAGGCCTGACAACTTCCGACTAGAGCGGCTCGAATTCGAAGTGGTCGACTGGCCATCACAGTACCATGCCATCCTCGGGCGTGTGGCATTCGCAAGGTTCCTGGCCGTCCCACATTATGCATACTTACTACTGAAGATGCCAGGACCAAAGGGCGTCATCACAGTCCATGGGAGCTTCACCCGATCGTACCAATGCGACAGGGATTTCAACAAAATCTCCCAGTCTTTCGGCATGCAAGACGAGCTCGTAAGGATCCGTGAAGTGACGGATAATGGGGCACCCCCAGTCACACGGCAAAATGCACCCGACATGTCCTTCGACTCCGCGGTCAACACCAAAAAGGTCCAAGTCCATCCGACGGACGCCTCCAAGACGGCGCTGATTGCCAACGACCTCAGCCCCTCATAGGAAGGCGCGCTCATTGAATTCCTCTGTGAGCGCTGGGAAATCTTCGCCTGGTGTCCTGCGGACATGCCAGGAGTTCCCAGGGAATTCGCCGAGCACGCACTCAACGTCTTTCCAGACACCAAGCCCGTCAAGCAGTCCATCCGGAGACTATCCGAGCCACGAGCCGAAGCTATCGGCAAGGAAATCAATAGACTACTCGCTACAGACTTCATCAGGGAAATCAAGGAAAGCGAGTGGCTTGCAAATACAGTGATGGTCCCAAAGAAGGACACGGACATCCTGCGGATGTGCGTGGATTTCACGTCACTAAACAAGCATTGCCCAAAGGACCACTTCCCTCTTCCTCGGATCAATCAGATCATCGATTCGACTGCAGGTTGCGAGAAACTCTCCTTCCTCGACGCCTACTCAGGCTATAACCAGATTCGACTCAAGGTCGAAGATCAGGAGAAAACGGCGTTTATCACACCGTTCGGAGTATTCTGCTACAACACAATGCCTTTCGGGCTAAAGAACGCAGGTGCCACGTACCAGCGATGCATGCAGGCCTGCCTCAAGGACCAGATCGGTCACAACGTCCAAGTCTATGTTGACGACATAGTCATAAAAACCAAGGAGGCAAGGACACTTATCGACGATCTCCGTGAGACGTTCGACAACCTTGACCGCTACAGAATCAAGCTCAACCCCGAAAAGTGCGCCTTCGGCGTCCCATCGGGTCAGCTGCTTGGGTACTTCATCTCTCAGCGAGGGATCGAGGCGAACCCGAAGAAAATCAGAGCCATCATGACGATGGAGAAGCCGAAAAACCTCAAAGGCGTCCAGCAGCTCGCAGGACGAATAGCGGCGTTAAGCAGATTCATCAGCCGCATGGGCGAGAAGGCCATACCATTCTACCAGCTGCTACGCAAATCAGATAAATTCGAGTGGACGTCGGAAGCGAACGATGCATTCGAAAGACTCAAGCGGCTTCTCTCCACCTCGCCCGTCTTGGTCACGCCAAAGGAGGGCGAGCCTCTGCTGCTGTACATAGCAGCCACACACCAAGTGGTCAGCACCGTGCTAGTGGTCGAACGACCCGAAGAAGGCAAGACCCACGGGGTCCAGAGCCCAATCTACTACCTCAGCGAGGTACTGACACCAACAAAGCAGAGGTACCCTCACTACCAGAAGCTCGCCTACGGCGTGTTCATGAGAGCTTGACGGCTGAGCCATTACTTCCAGGAGCACCAGGTAATGGTCATCAACGAGGCACCCCTGAACAGCATCCTGAATAACCCAGAGGCCACAGGACGCGTGGCCCTGTGGGGCATCGAGCTGTCACCCCTGGACATCATCTACGAGAAGCGACTCGCAATCAAATCTCAAGTCCTTCCGCACTTCCTGGTACATTGGATGGAGCTGCAGCTGCCAGACACCCCTGACATGTCGCAGTCGTGGACAACGCACTTCGACGGCTCCAAGCGCGAAGCTGGAGCAGGAGCCGGGGTCATACTGACCTCCCCGCAGGGCGACCAGATGAAGTACGTCCTACGGATGAAATTCCGAGCCTCCAACAATGAGGCCGAATACGAAGCCCTCATCCACGGTATGAGGATGGCAAAGATATGCGGTGCAACGCGCCTGGTCATCTACGGTGACTCCAACCTCATCGTCCAGCAGACGATAAATGAGTGTGACGCACACGCCGAAAACATGATCGCGTACCGCGCGCTCTACATTGCACTCGAAGGAGAATTCGACGGCTGCGAGCTTCGGCACGTCGGAAGAGAAAGCAACGAGGAAGCCGACAGACTCGCCAACATCGGCTCCACCTGTGCGAAGGTGCCACCAGGTGTGTTCCTCAAACAGATCTGTGTGCCATCGATCAAGCGAAAATTCCCCAAAGGATCACCCGAAGAAGCAGAACACTCGGGGGCCACACTGCCCGAAGGTCATGAAGGACCCGAGAAACTGGACACAGAGGTCGCCATGGTCAACCTGATGCAGGTCATGGCAGTCGAAGAAACTTGGACGCGACCGTACCTCCAGTTCTTGATAAACGGAGAACTACCTGACAGCCCGACAGATGCCCGGCGCATATCTCGTCGGTCAAAAGCCTTCACCATCATCAATGGTGAGCTGTACAAGCGCAGTATTATAGGTGTACTACAACGGTGTGTCACCATAGGTGACGGGAAAGCCATCCTCCAAGACATCCACGAGGGCATCTGCGGCCATCACGCAGGCAGCCGCTCCCTAGTCGCCAAAGCTCTACGAACCGGATTCTACTGGCCAACGGCCATGAGCAACGCAAAGGACATAGTCCGAAGATGCAACGGGTGCCAACGGTTCACCGACAAACCGCACGCACCCGGGTCCGAGCTCAGACCCATACCTATAGCCTGGCCTTTTGCTCAATGGGGCCTCGACATGATCGGAAAACTGCCAAAGTCCTCGAAAGGGGGACACGTTTACCTCCTGGTCGCAGTCGACAAATTCACCAAGGGGATCGAGGCCATGCCGGTTACCAACCAGAAAGGCAAAACTGCCGTCAAGTTCTTCGAGTCCATTGTCTATAGTTTTTGCGTACCGCACAGCATCATCACCGACAATGGATCGAACTTTATCTCCAAGGAGTTCTAGGACTTCTGTGAAGGCCTTGGGATCAACAACACGTACGCCTCTGTGGCACACCCGCAAACGAACGGGCAAGTGGAAAAGGCCAACGGCCTAATTGGCGCTGGCATCAAGAAGCGCCTCATGAGTCCACTCGAACGGAAAGCCGGATCCTGGACGAAAGAGCTACCATCCGTCCTGTGGAGCTTACGGACTACGCCAAACAGCTCCACCGGCTACACATCGTTCTTCATGGTGCACGGAGCTGAGGCCGTGCTACCAGCCGAAGTACGCCACCAGCCCCCCCGGGTCGTCGCTTACAACGAAGCCGAATCTACGGGTGCACTCGAAGACGCCATCGACACACTCGACGAAGCAAGAGACATAGCAGCAGCTCGATCAGCGGTGTACCAGCAGAGTCTCCGCAACTACCACAGCCGCCGGCTGCGCCAAAGGTCATTCGTCGAAGGAGACCTCGTCTTGCGACTCAAGCAAGAGCGACCGAAGAAATTTGAGTCACCATGGGAAGGACCCTACGTCATCACCGAAGTCATCCCAGGTGGCGCCTATCGCCTCAAGCACGTGGAGTCTGGAGTAGCATACTCCAACCCATGGAACATCACGCACTTGCGATGATTCTACCCCTAGCTACCTACCCCTTTACTTTCAATAAGGCTTTTCAGCCAAGGCTATTCAGCCAAACAATGTACTTCCTCCATTACGATATAAACAAATCTAAGTGTCTCGCCCCAAACTTCCGTTCACTATTTGCAACTTTACTTTATGCTACAAACGCACTCGGGGGATCCCCCACCTCACGATTTCATCGACCGAGGATCACGCGTGTACACCTGAGTAGCTGACAACGTCAGGCAAACGAAAAGGACACGTACCCAAACAAAGCACTACGTGCTTACAACAAACAAATCCTTACAACAAAGGGCACAACACGCCCAGTCGAGATATACAAATTTTACATCTATTTCTTTTACAGGTACTACCTATTCTGAAGAATAACCTGAGCACGCTGCTCAAACAAATCTACGACCTGTTCGGCATACTGCCTTACAGCTGCATAATATGGACGCATGTCCCACTCATCACCATCCGGCCGAGGAGGTGGCCCAGCTGCCACAACAGACAAATCTACATCAGGCCGGTGCAGCCTCACAAGAGACAAAGCATCCTTCACTCCTGCGACGAGCTGTTGCCGCACCAACTCCTTGACATTGCTCACGCTCCGAAACTTCGACAGAAGACCCGCAAGGCTCGTCGGCACGGCATCCAAAGGAAACATGACATGCAACACCGAGGCAAGCGACGTCTGCACTTGGCGAAGCACCCGCGAAACCTGGTGCACACGATCCTGCACCGTCGCCAGAGCCATGGCACGGTCACGATCCATCCAGAAGAAGCCACCGGCCTCCATGTCCTGCTGAGTCAAGCAATTGACCCGAAGAGTGACACGCTCTTTCTCTTCCCTCGGAGCAAGGTTAGCACCTGTGACAATTGTACAAAATAAGGGGCAAGGCCAGCAGGCTCATCCGAAGAACTGAGCTATAGCTCGAAACAAAGAACAACTTACATTGAAGCTGCTAAGATAACCGAAGCAGTTCCGCCATCAAGTACTCCTCTCTGGCTGCACCGCGATCCGCCTTGGAGTTCCAAACATCGGCGTGACCACGCAACCCAAGCAACTCCCTCTTAAGACTACGAACACGGCCCCGAAGAAAAGCGAGTTGCGAAGGATCATCCAAAGATGGCCGCAGCTGCACTGCAGGCGAGGTGTCAACAAGGTCAGCACCCGAAGGAACCTAGAGCAGCAGAAAAAGAAAAGGACACAAACATTCAGACAGTGGTAGAGCACAACTCAGAAGAATTCATTAAGCATATAAGGCCACTACGTGGCACAAGGACTGTGTTCTTCAAAATATTTACAGCAAAAGCAGACTACAAACTATCCTACATCTACAATGCCTAAGACGCGGCACCCTGAGTCGCCTCGGAGCCGGATTGCGTAGCCTTGGCCTCCCCTTGTTGCCGTAGCGCATACTCAGACAGCAAATCAATGAGCTTCGGCCCATATCGCTTGCAGCGAGCAGAGTAGGCAGCAAAGGCTACCTCGGATCCGTCTGCGGTCGTCGGCATCCGGGAGGTGATCTAGGGCAGGTCCAGCTCCGCTCCAGCCGCCAAAGCCATCGCCAGCCCGATGGACATGCCGATGCCCTTCTGCTTGCGCTTGTACGCCGCAGGCGCTTCGGCTGACAAAGCCTCCGCCAGGGCATCCACATCATCAAGGGCCGCGCCCTTAGGGACAAGCTCCTTGTAGAAGCGGCCAAGGACCTCCTTCGCCTTGGCAAGGGAGCTGACGACGGTGCTGCAACGATCTTCGACCGCTGTAGTAGCATCATCTAGAGCACTCCCATGCTCCAGAGCGCCGCGGTCAAACTCGATGCCTGCGGCATCTGAGACAAAAAAAAGACATGACGAAAGCAACACAGAAGAAGACAAGAAAACAAGAAGAAAGAAGCACAAATACAACATTCACCCAAAACAGCCTTGGCAGCAGCCATGAGCTTGCCTTCCACCTCTCTCTCGCGCGTAGCCGCAACAGTGGCCAACTGCTCCTCACGGTCCGCGGCCTCCTGCTGCAGACGCTCCTTAGTTTTGGCTGCCTTGGTCAGCTCTAGCTCGAGGCGTTCCTTCGCACCAACGGCGGCCTCGGCCTTCTTCTCCGATTGACCAAGGCTCTTCTTGAGAGCGTCGACCTCACGGAGAGAAGTATTATGCTCCTCTACATTCAAAACAAGCAAACGTTAGAGAGCAGGACCGAAATAAATGAAAGAAGCACCAAAAGCAAACAGGTACCTTGAAGCTGTCAGAGGTTAGCCTCTAGCACCAGGCGCTCCTGCACCAGCCGCTTGGCCTCCTGCACAAAAGGCTGCAGAAAAAGAAACACCAGTAAGAAAAAGGACTTGGGGGCTGTGCCCAACATTAAGTAATAAAGGCAAAATTCGAACACGAAGACACTCGGGGGCTTCCCCCTCGAAGATTCGAAAAAAGAACAAGACAAGAAATTTTTCAAACACTCGGGGGCTCCCCCCGTGGCATGAAGCAGCGGTACTTACATGCTCTGATGGCGACTCCGAAGGCCCGCTGGCGAAATTCTGAGGCGCAACCACCTGCACCTCCTGCAGAGGAGGATTCGGAGCGGTGCCCCACGACGTTGCCACCGTTTGAGGAGGAGGAGACGCAACCTTCAACTCTCCCATCATCTCCCGAGCACCATCACTGGAGGAGTCGTGGGAGGAATGCCTGCATACGAAGAAATCATCACAAGTACAAAATCAAGAAGGAAAAAGGACAGCAGTATAACAAGAAACTTACGAGTCCAGTGAGCTCAGGTCGAAGACAGGAGGAGTCCTTCGGGCTCTCTTTTCCCCTTTCTTCTCCTCCTTCTTTTCTTCCTTCTTTTCTTCCTTCTTCCGCTTCGCTGGCGGGTGTGGTGCTACAGCCCGCACAGGAATGGCAGGAATGGGAGAGGAAGAATCTCCATGCCCGTCACCGTGACGATCAAGGCACAGAGGATTTCTGGGAGTCGGAGGAGTCAATGCATCCGAAGATTCGCTGGAGCTCCGTGAACGTTTGCGAGTATGGTCCTTGCTCGACTTGTTGGCCTCTTCAACTTGCGATCGCGCCGAAGGAAGTTCGGACACGGAGTCCACAACTGCATTATCCGGGGCATTCGGAAACAATTCGGGCAATGGAGGTACCATGCCCGGCACCTTGAAGCTCTGCCAAAAAGAAGGGAGTTTGTTAGCAAACAAAAGAAAACAAATACGCAATCGACGAAAAGAGCTACGCGCACGAATCTACACCTGTGGAACAGCAAGCATCGAAGAAAATAGCGGAGTCAACGATTTCCCCGGGATATCCTCTCCAGCCTTGTACTTCAACAGCGCACGAAGGGCCTTGTCGAGATCACCCTGGGAAAGCTTCTCAGCCGAAACTCTCGTCGGGTCACGGCGCCCAGCATAAAGAAACATCGGGTGCGCCCTAGCCTCGAGTGGCTGCACCCGACGCTCGAGAAACGTGCGGATAATATCCACGCCATTCATTTCTTTATCAGGAATCAACTGGAGATCCTCCACCCGACGGTAAAGGGCCTCTATCTCCGCTGACTCGCCGTCCAAGATATGATTTTTCTAGGACCTCTTTGGCTCGATTATCTGGGAGGAGTCGAAAGGAGCAAGACCGAATTGCTGCCCTGCCACTGTGGAGTCGCGAATGTAAAACCATCGCCTCCGCCAGTACTAGATAGATTCGGACATAGAGAAAGAAAAGAAAACAATATTGGCCTTAAGAGAGATGATGCAACCCCCAATGGGATACACACCATCCGAGCCGGACTGCCTCTTCACGGAATAGAGCTTCCGGAAAAGACCAAAGTGCGGCTCGATACCGAGCCAGCACTCGCAGAAAGTGATGAAACAAGCAATGTGAAGAAGAGAATTGGGCGAAAGATGATGCAGCTGGATGCCGTAAAGAAAGAGCAGGCCACGAAGGAAGTTGTGGACTGGGAAGGAGAACCAACGAATAACGAAGGCAAGAAACAAAACCCGATACCCAGCGGGGGGACGGGGGATTACCTCGTTGCCGGGGAGTCTGACGGCCTCCCTATCTTGCGGGATCAAGCCCCGCTCGCGAAGCGTGCGGAGATCACTCTCCCGCGTCTCTGATCGCCGCCAAGCACCGTCGGTGACACGAGTGGTGGTAGCACCTTTCTTCCCTCCGGCGGCGCTGGTACGAACCGCAGATGATGATTTCTTCGTTTTCCCCATCGCGCTCCGGCGGCACCGACGGCGAGAGTGCGCACGGGAAGAAGGAAATGTGGAAGAATATCGCAGCGCGCAGCAAGAACCTCAAGAGCACAAGGAGGCAGTGAAAACAAGAGTAGATGCGGTGAAAACAAACTGCAGCTTTCCCCAATGATTATAACGATGAAGACGACGTACGACAGCCGTCCATCCAGAAGACCTAGCGCCAACGGCAGATCTGGCCATACACGTGTCAGCATCACAACGAACCGTCGTTACCACGCCGTCCACTACGCGCAGAAATCGAGGCGACACCGTAATTATCGCCACGCCGCGCGTGACCGGTTAATTCAAGGTCAGCAAGTGGGACCCATGTTCGTCCAGTCAATTCATCTCTGGCGTAGCAGACGCTTGAGGTCATTGATCGTCAGCACTGATGTCATCAAAAGCTATACTAGCACCAACTACAATTCTTCGGCTGTAAAGCTAAGAGTACTCACTCGAATCTTGGATTCGACTAAATACTCGGGGGATACTCCTATTAGGAGCGCTGGCCGCGCACCCGAAAGACGGATAAAGACACAATATTTCTTCGAGTCCTACGTCGAGTCTATGACTCCACTACGGACTCGGGGGCTACTCCCATAGGGAGGATGGATTTAAGCATCCGAAATTTTTTGTGTCCTACGGACTTAAAAATAAACAAAGTGCTTGAATAAAAGTCTCCGCTCGAGTCTACGACTCGAACAGACACTTGGGGGTTACTCCCATAGGGAGCGCTGGTCGCGCACCCTATGAATTCTTCGACTGCGATTTTTCGGATCAAACACGCAAAACTTTTTCGGCAACTTTGCCTCAGTAAAATGCTAAGTGAGCAATGTTTCTCCTTGGCCACCCGAAACACCTCCGCGGTGACAAATGTTCGGATGCTGCGTCTGCGACGCAAAGATAAAACCTACAGATATCATCTGGTGGCCTGGCAACGCACCCGACTGCGCTCTACTAGTATGAATCCGTGCCAGCAGGTGCGATGAAAAATCCCGACGGACGCGTTGGGTACATCAATTAAAATCACTGGAATTCCACTCCTGTAAGTCCTCCGCGGCCTGAGTCGAATTACACCAGCATATGTTCCAGGTCCGAGTTGAGGGACTCGAACCTAAAGAAGATCGTGTTGTTTCGTCCTAAGACAGTTAACTGACCCTGATCCGTCGGGTGAGTCAGGCACACGCATCAACAATCCCTACACACATATACTATTAATACATAGTTGCACCCGAAGGATGGAAGAGTCCTCAGCCAAATCTACGATTCGACTGATCACTCGGGGGCTACTGACATGGTTGTACCCTACGGGTGTGTGACCTCAGCATACCTGGTCCAGCCCAAGGAAGGCCCACGGCAGACGTACGCCGGCCCATGAAGACTTTCGGGTGGCCAAGGCCCATGACGCCTTCGGATCCTTGGAGAGCAAGACTAGCGTAGATAGGAAATTCAAAGGGGTAAAACCCTAGAACTTGTAACCGACTAGGTCTATGCCCGGGACCTGCCTAAGTCTATATAAAGGCCAGGAGGGCACGACCTAGATCTCTCGACTCATACTTTCGCATACACACCTCCACGCCAGATCTAATCTGCGCGCCCCTGTAACCTTCGGTTCCGCCATAATCAAGAGGAGACAAGCAGGAGTAGGGTTTTCCCTCCGGGGGCCTGAACCTGGGTAAACCTCGTGTCCCCGTGTTGCTTGTTTGCTAACCGTTCCACGATCTCCAGCATCCCCCTCTTCTCCAAAACCCAAGTCCATAACAATGGGCATTGATGAGATCAAACCTCGTCAGCTATCGAATTGCATTACAACACCATATCCACGCGCATGCTACTACTAGTAGCACTCCATTTTTTATTATGCACTTGCAGATAAAATTTAAGGTACTTTCATAAATTGGGCAACACCATTCTATTCGATGAATATATGCATAAAGCTTGAATATTATTTAAAATTCCCTAAACCCTAAACAACCCCGAAAACCTAAAACCTCAATTCCTAAATAATAAAACCCTAAACCCCTCAACCCATAATTAAACCCTAACAAAGTAGGTATCATGCACTTATAGATCCGAATTTGAGATACTTTCATTAAATTGTGGTAGCACCATTCTGTTCCACAAATATAAGCATGAAGCTTGAATATTATTGAAAATTCCCTAAACCCTAATCCCCTAAACCCTAAACCCCTAAACGACCCTGATTAAGCAGCGGGTATATCATCCACTTATGGATCAACATTTCAGATGTACTTTTATTAAATTATGCTTACGCCATTCCTTTCCGTGAATCTAAGCATAAAGCTTGAACATTATTGAAAATCCCCTAAAACCAAAACCTTAAACCCTATAACCCTAAACCCTGGCCAAGCAAGTATCATGCACTTATAGATCAAAATTTGAGATACTTTCATTAAATTGCGCTAACGCCATTATTCTAATTCACGAAAGCTTGAACATTATTGAAAATTTCCTAAAGTACCCTAATATCCAAAATGCTAAACCCTAAGCTCTATACCCCTAAAAACACTAAACCCTTAACCCCTAGCCGAAAGCTCGGACATATTATTGAAAAACTCCTAAACCCTAGACCCTAAAACCTAAACTACCCCTAAGAAACCAAAACCTTAAACCCTCAAAAATAAAACCCTAAACCCTCAACCCATAAATAACACTAACCAAGCATGTATAATTCACTTATTGATCAAAATTTGAGATATTTTCATTATTAAATTGTTGCTAAGTCATTATATTCCATGAATATATGCATAAAGCTCAAACTTTGTCTAAACCCTAAACCCCTAAATACCTAAACCCTAAAACCTGAAACCTGAAACACAAAGCCCCTAAACCCTAAAACCCAAAACACTAAACCACCAAAACTTGATCGAGCAGCTGCCATGCACACTTATAGATCAAATTAAATTTTAGATACTTTTAATAACTAGGGTAACACCATTCTAGTCGACGAATATAGTCATAAAGCTTGAACATCATTGAAAATTCCCTAAACACTCGACCATAAACAACCCCTAAAAATTAATCCCTAAACCCATAAATACTAAAATCTTAAACCCTCAACCCACATACACCCTAACCAAGCATGTATCATGCACCTATAGATCAAAATTTGAGATGCTTTCATTAAATTGCGGTAACGCTATTATATTCCATGAATATAAGCATAAAGCTTGAACATTATTGAAAATTTCCTAAACCCCTAAACCCATAATAAAACCCTAACTAACACGGTATAATGTTCTTATAGATTCAAATTTGAGATACTTCCATTAAATTACGATAATGCCATTCCGTTCCATGATTAAAAGCATAAAGCAGCTTGAACATTATTGAAAATTCCTGAAACCATTAAACCCTAAACACTGAACCCCTAAACCCTAACCAAACAAGTATCATGTACTTTAAATCAAATTTGAGATACTTACATTAAATTGGGCAACACCATTATATTCGATGAATATAAGCATAAAGTTTGAACATTAATGAAAATTACCTAAACCCTAAACCCTAATAACTAAACACTAAACCCCTAAATACTAAAACCCTAAACCCTTCAACCCATAATTAAACCCTAACCAAGCAAGGTATCAT
Organism: Avena sativa; assembly: GCA_916181665.1. NCBI lineage: Eukaryota > Viridiplantae > Streptophyta > Magnoliopsida > Poales > Poaceae > Avena > Avena sativa. The sequence continues at coordinate 86,115,199 of OV702293.1, read as the reverse complement.
GCACTTATAGATCCAAATTTGAGATACTTTCATTAAATTATGGTAACACCATTATATTCCACGATTATAAGCATAAAGCTTGAACATTAATGATAATTCCCTAAACCCCTAGACGATCATGACCATTATATTCCACGATTATAAGCATAAAGCTTGAACATTAATGATAATTCCATAAAACCTAGACGATCATGACCAGGCAGGCATAGTGCTAAAGAGTGCGTTCACAGAAGAAAAATATAGACTAGAAAACAAACGTGTGTAGCTACTTGACAAGGATTCCATGAGATACGATAAACTGTATAACACAAACAATACCATTATTTTTTTAAAAAAAATCACTAAGTCGTACTTTGGGAACCTTCAGACCTGCGCTTGTACCACTACTTTGATAATCTCGGCAAGAACATCAGCCTCCACTTCCATGAATGTTTGACGGTTCAGCATATCTTCTTTGAGATGGTTGATCATCTTATTGTTCACTTGGTGGGAGTCCCAATATTTTTAGCTTCTGAATGCAGTTGGGCATGCCACAAGGGTCATTTTTTGGATCATTCCTTTCCATTTGTGCTATCTTGATGTCCTTGTAGATATCAATTTGCTCCGTCTTCATTTCTTTATAAGTCTTAAGTTCTTATTCCCTCGCAGAGACCAAGTTTTCTAACATAGTGTCTTTACCTTTCTTAGCCTTAGTTTTCTCACTTCCTCCATCAGATCCCTTAGAATCCCGAAGCCTCTTCTACCAAGGTGAATCCACACAACTATGGTCTTCTACCGCTGAAGACTGTTGTCCATTACTTCCAATGGGTTCTGTATATCCACCATATGAAAAATCAACATGATCCCCATATATATTTTTATTCCAGTCATATTCAGGCATGGATGACCCTGGAGCTGATAGTTTTAGCTGAGGTGAATCCAACCCAGAATCCCTTAGAACTTCATTTATATAGATTCCATGTTCTGGATAATCAGGCATATTGTACCTCTCATCAATATTATCTGTTGTCCTTTTGCAACGCCTCCCTGATGCTATTTTACCCGAGTAAAAACCAAGTGAATTGTAAGTATCATCATAGAAGACCATTTTTATTTATAATATTTAGAGAACAAACCTTCATAAATTTCGTATAAAACATCATAGTATGGGAATGCTTTGAATCTCCACTTTCGCTGAGCTTTGGACAACTCATCCCATTTTTCCTCTGGTGCTGTTGGCACTCCCTTCTTAGGATCCCAACCAAAACCACTCTTCTTTAAAATGGACCTAACCATATTGTGATCCTGCTTGAGTCTTTGTTCTCTATGTTTCACCTAATGCTTGGTGAAATCAGCTCCAAGGTTCTTCATATTTAAACGTTGTGTCATAGCATTCCATCCTTCCTTCGCCCACCCGTTTTGGTCGCGACGGCATCTGCATATTCTTTCAACATAAATACTAGAAAAGCTGTTTGAGTATTTTTCCATGTTGCTCTCCCTTTTTTATCTGCAGTAAGGGTTATTTAACATCAGTCAGAATGAAAATGAAGATATCAATGTAATCCACTTATATATTGATTAAGAGGAAAAGACTTTAGATTTGATTTTGTAACACAAAGTGTAGACAAACGAGTCTATCCTGCCATAGTGTGGGATCGTGGCTAGAGCTAGCTAGCAGTCTGGCAATCTAGATCGATTCAGAGATGCACGCGTACGCACATTCAGAGATCAATTTGATGAAGAATTGTTCTGCTTAACTGGATCGATTGACCTGTCCCTTTCCTAGCTAGCTCCCATATTACGTCCAGTCCTCCATCATTCATAACAGAGCAGAGCTGTGTCGTAGATGCTCGCTATTGGCAGTCATCGATCAGAGAGATCGGTGTAAAAAAAACATAGCTGCCATGGCGCCGGACTACCCGGCCAGTTGCAAGTTTGGAATCTTAACACAGCTCCAGCATACACTACAGCGATCGATGGATCGAAACAGATCTGCAAGTTTGGAATTGATACATACAACTTTATGGGACAACCCGCAAGACCTAGGGAACTACTAGGATGCCCAGCGGAGAGGGCCTAACCTAATCGGGAACATGCCAGCATGTGTGGGCATCAGAGGGCGACATACATGCCCTAGATGGCAGCGATGCTGTAATCAACTGAAGAAGAAATTGTTCAAAGAGTGATGCACAACAAAATCAAAGCAGAGAAGGACTCACCTTTTCCGCCTGATGAGCCTTTTTCGTTTGACGAGACTGGTTTCTCCATCGCTGTGTACGTTGCTGCCGGTGGAGAAGAAGACGGGAAGAGAGATGGATAGAGTCCAGGAGACGAGCCTTTATCGGTTTTAGAGAAAAAAAGAGATCCGGGGTTGTCGTGGTATTGCCGACGAGTACGCTATGGAGGGGTCCTCACAGTGCGTGTTTAGAGACGTGGGGGAAGACGGACGGTTGACGGGTACGAGGTAACACAACTTACCCAGGTTCAGATCCTACAACAGTGGCGGAATCCTACTCCCGCTATAAATCACTATAAGGGCAATACGCCGAGTTACAGAGATAGGTTCGCTGTGCGAGGTTGTCTAAATCGATTCCCTAAAGGCTCCCATAGACCCGACTTATATAGTCGCCAGGTCCTAGGGTTACAGGGAAAAGTCCTAGCCGGACAGGTTACAGAGTCCGTCTGTTACTAGTCTTGTGTGTCTTGTACTCCAAGGCTCCGGGTACGTCGGTGGCTCCAACCGTAGCCTTCCTTTATCCGGCATGGGCCTCCCTTCTGAATCCATCTAACTGGGCCACCCAGCAGGCCATGGGCCATGCTACCAACTGTGGGCCACCCGGGTTATCCGGATAGGAGACATGCTATGAGGATCCCCATATAGCATATCCCCAACAGTAGCCCCCGGAGAACTCCGAGATCTTGCGCCGTCTTGCCTCTTCACGTTGAATGCTCCACTTAGATGGATGTCGGCAAATCGTCAAGCAATGTTTTATAGTTCTCCCAAAGAACCCTGCAAGGTTTTATCCGTCTTTAATATATAAATCGGAGAAATGCTGAATCTTCCATCATACTCTTCCGTAGCCGGACTGGATCCGTCCATGCCGGAATCCTCTGATGTGACGGCTCATCTGCCTATGTCATCTAAGGCGACGTAGGCGTAGGTCAGCGACGCCTCATAACTCACACATACAGAGAACACAATCATGTCTGATTTTCCCGCGCGAGCGATACGAACTGTTGGCGGCGATGGTTGGGACATGAGAAATTTCCGCGCACGTTCGCTTACACGTCGTCTACGCGGCAACCGTCCGATCAAGCTGCACGAATCTTGATGCTGGAGATCATAAATAGTAACTGCGGTGGAACTTTTTTACTTTTCACCTCATTCTCTCCTCGCATCGTCTTCTTCCTCCAGCGCGTGCCCCCTCGAGCTCTCCGCGCAATCTTCGCGAAAAATCCTAGCTCCAATCCTCGCCAGTCACCTCCAAAACCACTCAATGGCCAGCAGCAGCTCTACCCCTTCCATGGCGGCGTCGGGCGAAGCCGCGGTGAAGCCGGCGAGCTCCGTCGTCGTGCCCCCAGAGGGTTTTGTCATCCCCGTCTCGGCGGTGGTCGAGTCCACCGGCGGCGACCATAATCCAGCGGTGCTGGAGCCGCTGGAGGAGGTGCTCGAGTCCTACAAGGGCGATTGGCGTGGTTCAGACATCACGGACCGCGATATCAAGGAGCTGATCGCTGAGGGCTACCTCCCTGCGACGGAGGGGCTCGCCTGGCGGGCGGCGCCGGCCGACGAGGTGACACCTTCCCAGAGAAAAGGTGTACCTCAAAGCCCAATTGGTATGTGGCGTCTCCCTGCCCATATCTAACTTCTTCCTTTCCGTTTTGAATCACTATAGAGTCCAGCCCCAAAACCTCTCTCCCAATAGCATCCTAGCGCTTAGCAATTACGCGGCGCTCTGCGAGGGTTACTTAGGAAGCCTAGGCTAGATCTCTTCGTGTATTTCTTCACCGTCAAGCATGAAGCCGGAGCCAGTAAGGACGAACTTAGAAATTGCGGCACCATAAGCTTCAAGATCCGTCCTGGCCGGCGGTTCCCCGACATCGTCGGCCACGGGTCCTACAAAAACTGGCAGCGTACTTACTTCTAAGGCCCAGATATCCCTCTGGCTGGCCGAGAAGTAACGTATCCGGACTTCGTCGATGGAGCCGCCACCGAAGCCTCGTCATGGAGATCCCAGACCTCCCTTCCCTCCGACATCGACGCTTCCCACGCTATAAGGCGGATAGAGTGGTTCGTAGAGACGGGTTTGACCGGCTTGGACCTAGCCATGTGCTGGTTCATCAGGCGAATCCAACCTCTGCAGCATCGCACGAAGCTAATGCACGAGTATACCAGTGATAGAAGGGATAGCCTCCGCATCTCCGTGGATAATTTCTCGAGCGACTCCGTCAAGCTCCGCCTCAAGGACATCGTCAAGGTGAAGGACAAGAACGTGGCTTCACCATCACCTACGACATGTTCGTAGACGGCAAGTGCCCAAAGGTAAATGTTTATTTTCCGTATATGACATATGCTCCAGTTGTTCCGTCTAGCCATTTCCATCTCATCTAACACGGTGGTTCTTCACCTTACAGGTTAGCGACATAGACGAGGACAGCATGGCTCCTCAAATCTATGATCCAAAGATAAAGGAAGTCAGCGTCGTGTCCGATGACGATGCTCCATTGGCGCGAAAGCGAAAGAGCTCCACCTCTAACTCTGCCGATAGAGACAAGAAGAAGAAGACGGAGGGTGGAGCCTCCAAAAAGACTACCGTCGCCCTAGAGGCGGAGAAGAGAAAAGTTACCGGGATCCCTTTTTCCAAAGCACCCCCACTTGTGTAAGCTTCTTTCTCTCCGACATTGTCTATTTATCTGTCTTGCTCCTGTACTTATGCACTTTGCACGTTTCATGAAGAAAGCCATGACCAGCTTGAAGAAGACCTCTAAAACATCGGGGGCTTCTAGAACCATTAAGGACATGCTGCATCACGACACATCTCCCGCCATAGCCCCTGTCACTCCCTCCATCAAGCCCTCGTCTGCCCCGAAAAGCTCACAAGCTAAGGAGGTATCTGGCCCTTCTGCCATGGAAGTGGACTCAGGTGCCTCTACCGAGGTCGCTGTTGTCGGCGAACAGGCGACGCAGGAGAGTGCCGCCCACCAAATGGCTGAAGCTCCGGCTAAGGATGCCATCGGTAGCGGTAAGGCGGTGGTGGAAGCTGGTACTTCTGTCGAAGGCGGCGTCCTCGCCCCCCAGAAACCTATAGAGTCCCCGAATATAGTCTACCCGACACTCATGCCGAGTAACACAACTCTGGTTCTTGGTGCGGCGTCGACATCTCCGACGTGAGGTCTTGAGGAGCTCCTCCGTCAAGCAGGGATCTTGCGAGGAAACATCGTATCCTTGGGCAAGCTGCTGGCCGAGAGCGCTACGAACCTCAGGATTATTGCACTTGTAAGTTTTATTTGCCTTTTGCACTTCATATGAATATCCCACTGTAGCCCCCGACGATTTAGACGGAAAACCATAGGTCTTTGCGTCTGAATGCTCTAAGAGTGACTAAAGTAGAAAGCTTCTCACTGTAGCCCCCAAGCATTTAGGTGGAATGAATTTTTCCGACTAGATGCTTTAAGAGTAGCATACGCAATGTTTATAAATTTCAATACTGTAGCCCCCAAGCCTCTAGTTGTAACTGAATTAGTTCCGACTAGATGCTTAAATAAAAGCTAAGCATATATCTGAATTAAAAACTTTATACTGTAGCCCCCAAGCTTCTAATAGAGAACTGAATTAATTCCGACTAGATGCTTAAAGAAAAGCTAAGCATATTGCTAAGTCAAAAACTCTCGCTGTAGCCCCCGAGCGTCTAGGTGGAAAATTTCCGGCTAGATACTCCAAGCAGACCAAACAACGTTTAACTTTTTTCCTTTTTTCCTCAAAACGAGAATGCTCGGAGGGCCATGGCCAACGACAAGTATCAGAAGATGCACGCAGACTTGGAAGCTGAAAAGGGTAAAACTGCCTTCTTGAAGGAACAGATCACCAAGAGCAAGCGTCTGTTTCCTTTTTCGTATTCCGACTTGGTTTTGCACCCATATTCTCCGAGTACTCACTGTGTACTTTGCTTTCTCCGACGTGCAGAAACCATTGCTAAGGCTAAGGACATTGTCGAGCAATTCAAGCACATTCAGGAGCTGGATAGCGAGAACAAAATCCTTAAGCAGGAGAGGAAGGACATGCTAAAGATGCAAGAAGAATCCATGAAAGTCCTGCAGGACTCCGCCACCGAGGAGATCAACCGCTTGAAGGAGGAGATCTAGATCTTAAGAGATCAGAAGAAAGCTACCGACGAGAAGAATCAACGCCATCATGAGGCATACAAGCTCCTCCAACAAGAACGAGACTCCTTGGCGGATACCCTCTGGCAGGCTGAGGCCAGCATATTTAGTAAGTGATTCTCCGTCTTGGATTTCTGTAGTCTAGATACTCTGATTTTTTGAACTCATGTGCTCCTTGTCGGAATTTGCAGCTCCTATGGGTTTAACCCGATTGCCTCCTCCAGCCAAGGAATGCATGGGTTCTTGCCGGCAACTTCATCAACACCGCCATCGCGCAAGCAAAAGAGATTGCCAAGCCCCTCCAAATCAACATTAAGGCATCGGACTCTGTGGCGAAGTACTCGGAGATCTTGCGCCGAGCCCCCGAGCGTATCACAGGCTGGAAAGCTTCATGTGCACGGGCTGGCGCGAGGATGGCGCTGTCAATGGTGAAGGCACACTATGAAGATGCCGACATCGACACGGTGACCTCTGGCATTCCCGACGTAGATGATGATGGAAAAGAGATTAATCATGAATCCATCTTGTCGTCACTCACGGGCTATGACACAAGAGTTGCCGAGTTAGTCGACGTCAATGTCTTCGTGCCGATGAACACCATCGATAGCGGCAACCAAAGCTCCTCTGAGTCTCTTCACACTGCCGACTTCGAGGGTGGTTCTCCTGCTGCTGATGACGCTGCTTCCAAGTCACCTGCGCCAAAGGAATGAAAAACAACTTGTAATATTTGTTTCACCTTCGGTGCGTATGCGGAAAAAACTATGTGTTATCTTGAGGCGAAAGACAATGTTGTATGTCCTGCTACTTAAGAACCAGTTTCCAGCACGTATATATTTTTAAGCAAGTGCTGGCTTATCTATTACTTTGGTTCTTATGCTTGACTTTTCGTGAGTCGGAAGACTCGTTGTCGTAACCATGCGCTCAGGTGATGATGCCCAATGGCACCGTCAATAACCTAAGCACAAAATCACCGACAATAAGTGTCAAAAGTCACTACTCCAGAATCCACATAAAAACGACAAAGAACGTGTAGACCAAAAAACTTAAGCTAACGCCCATAGGCGGAATTTTCACAATTGCAATTGCAAAAATTACGCATAAAGGTTTTACATGATCAAAAAATAAACACTAAAGGAGGTAAAAGACTCAGAAATATGAGTGAACCAGAGATCTTTATTTCATTGATCATATAAGAGGTACACATTTAGATAAAAAATGCTAAGTGTAAAAAGGACGTAGCTGTGCTATGTTCCATGGCCGATCAAGCTCTGGGTAGTCATCATCCGGGTCATGTCGCTTACGCTTATGATCCTTGTTGGGTCTATCCTGTAGTTCACGATTGTCAACGAGGTAGTAAGACCCATTGAGTAGCGCCTTGCTTATGATGAACGGTCCTTCCCATGGCGGGGATAACTTGTGTGACTTCTTCTGCTTAAGTCGGAGCACCAAATCCCCCTCTTTAAACGAGCGATGCTGAACGCGGCGACTATGGTAGCTGCATAGCTTCTGCTGGTAGATGTCGGATCTTTGGCATGCCAAAACGCGCTCCTCCTCGAGAAGGTCCACATCTAGGCGTATGGATTCTTCAGCGTCATCTTCGTCGTAGGCGGCGAATCTTGGTGCATCGTGAAGTATGTCGGAAGGTAGGATGGCTTCTGCTCCATATACCATGAAGTAAGGGGTGTAGCCGGTGGATCTGTTGGGTGTAGTTCGTAAACTCCATAGCACAGATGGCAATTCTTCCGCCCAGGCTCCAGCTGCTCTATGTAGCGGTGCCTCAAGACGTGGCTTGATTCCCTGTAGAATTAATCCATTGGCTCGCTCAACCTGACCATTGGATTGTGGATGTGCCACAGATGCAAGATCAAGTCGGATGCCCCTTCTCCCAACAATAAGCCCCTTCTCCCAACAATAAGCCTCCACTTCTCCAAGTGACAAGTTGCTACCGTTGTCGGTGATAATGCTATGTGGGAGACCAAATCTCACCACTATATCCCGGATAAACCTGAGGGCAGTTGCCCCATCAAGCTTTCTAATGGGTTTAGCTTCTATCCATTTAGTGAATTTATCAACTGCTACAAGCAGATGCGTAAACCCACATGGTTCCGTCTGTAACGGTCCCACCATGTCTAGCCCCCAGACTGCAAACGGCCAAGTTATTGGTATTGTTCGCAATTCTTCAGCAGGAACATGTGGTTGTCGGTGTAATACTGGCATCCCATGAACGTCTCAACCAGCTTGTCGGCGTGCGCCTTCGCGGTCAGCCAGTAGAATCCTTGCCGGAAGGCTTTCACGACCAATGATCGAGGAGCGGCGTGATGCCCGCAATCTCCGAGATGGATTTCGCGCAGGATTTCCATACCTTCTAGCTAGGAAACACACTTTAGGTATACACCAGTAGTGCTCGTTTTGTAGAGTTGTCCATTGATTATGGTATAACCCTTTGCTCGTCGTACTATTTGCCGTCTTTCGACCTTGTCGTCGGGCAAAGTTCCATGTTTGAGATATTCCATGAACGGTTTTGTCCAAGCCGGAGGGACCTTTGCCACCATGTTGACAAAAGAGTCAGCTCTATCCGGGTTGTCGATGTCGGCCCCCTTCATATATGGTGTGCGCAGATGCTCTAGGAAAACTCCTGGCGGAATCCGTTTGCGCCCTGATCCAAGCTTAGATAGCAGATCAGCCGCCTCGTTTTGCTCCCTAGGCACATACTTGACTTCGTAGCCCAAGAAGCTTTTGGATATCTCGTCCACTTCGTCTCGATATGCCGCCATCATAGAGTTCCACGCATTCTAGGTGCCAGCCACCTGCTGGGAAACCAAGTCGGAATCTCCACAACAAACTATGCGCTTGATGCCAATATCCTTGGCTACACGTAGTCCGTGAATGAGTGCTTCATACTCTGCCATGTTGTTCGTAGCCTCGAAGTGGATCTGCAAAATGTAGTGTAGCTTGTCTCCTATTGGTGACTGTAGCAATACACCAGCCCCCGAGCCATTGAGCAGCTTTGATCCGTCAAAGTGCATCACCCAGTACTCTGGTTTCCGCAACGGTGTAGCATCTGGCATCTCCGTCCAATCTGCAACAAAATCCACCAGGGCTTGTGATTTGATAGCGTCGCGTCTTTTGTAGGTGATCTCAAAGGCGGCAAGTTCAATGCCCCACTTCGCGACCCTTCCTGTAGCGTCGCTGTTGTTGATAATGTCGGACAGTGGAGTCTTGCTCACCACTGTGATTGGGTGCTCCTGAAAGTAATGCCTCAGCTTCCGAGAAGCAAGCAATACTCCATAAGCTATCTTCTGGTAGTGCGGGTAACGCTGCTTGGACTCCGTCAAGACCTCGCTCACATAGTAAACTAGTCGTTGAACTCCATGCTCATAGCCTGGTTCCTTCCGCTCTACGACGACGACGATGTTGATTACCCGGTTGGTTGCCGCCATGTAGATTAACAGGGGATCTCCAGGCTCGGGTGCTGCAAGGATAGGCGCTGAGGAAAGAATCTCCTTGATATGCTTCATTGCTGCATCTGCCTCGTCCGTCCACGTGAATTTTTCCACCGTATTTAGCAACTTGTACAGCGGCAGAGCCTTCTCTCCAACTCGGCTGACGAACCGACTAACTTCTGCAACACAACCTGTTAGTCATTGAATGTCCTTTAGGCATGTCGGACGGTTTATGTTTAAGATGGCCTTGATTTTCTCCGGGTTGACCTCGATTCCACGCTGGGAAACAATGAAACCCAACAATTTGCCGGTTGGAACCGCGAAGACGCACTTGTTAGGGTTCAGCATCATGTTGTATTTCCGGAGATTATCAAAGGTTTTTTTAAGTCGGAGATTAAGTCATTTGACTTTTTAGACATCACCACGATGTCGTCCACGTAGGCGTGAACGTTCCGACCAATTTGGTCGTGAAGGCAACGTTGCATTGTCCGCTGGTACGTACCACCTGCGTTTTTCAGCCCAAAGGGCATCGTAACATAGCAAAACATGCCGTATGGGGTAGTGAACGAAGTGGCCAATTGGTCTGACTTCCTCCTCTTGATCTGGTGGTATCCTGTGTATGCATCAAGAAATCACAAAAGCTCCGAGCCAGCCGGCGAGTCAATGACTTGGTCAATACGAGGCAAAGCAAACGGATCTTTGGGACATGCTTTGTTCAAGCCTGTGTAATCAACGCACATTCTTAATTCATTGGTTCCCTTTTGGGGGACAAGTACAGGATTGGCCACCCATTGGGTGTGAAGGACTTCTCGGATAAATCTAGCCTTAAGTAACCTAGCTATCTCTTTGCCAATGGCGCGTCTCTTCTCATCTCCAAAGCGTCGTAGAGGTTTTTTCACTGGTTTGGATTTTGGATTAATGTTTAAGCTGTGCTCGGCAAGTTCCCTAGGTACACCTTTCATGTCGGCAGGTTGCCTAGCAAAGATGTCCCTATTCTCACAGAGGAACTCGATGAGCGCGCTTTCCTATTTGGGATCCAGGTTCGTCCCAATGGCGGTGACCTTGGAGGCATCGCCTACCACAAGTTCCACCGACTTGGTATCGATGGCGGCCTTGAACGCAGGAGCGGAGTCGGAGATCTGCTTCTTCAATGCGGGCATGTCTGAGTCATCGACCTTTCTCTGGATCTCTTTGAATTCTTCGCTATAGAGGACAGCTTTCGCGAAGGCTGCTTCGTTAATCTCGCAGTCCCTTGCCTTGGTAAATATTCCGGATACGGTGATGACACCGTTTGGTCCGGGTATCTTGAGTTTGTTGTAGACGAAGCATGGCTTGGCCATGAACGTGTGGAATATGTCGCGGCCGAATATGACGTGGTACATGCTCTTGAAGGGGACCACCTCAAAGGTCATACGCTCTTGGCGGTAATTATTAACATCGCCAAAGGCAACCTGAAGTGTAATGCACCCAAGGGACCGAGCCTCCCGACCATGAACTACGCCGTGGAAGATGGTGTTGGTCCGCCTTAGGTTTGCCTCCGTCAAGTTCATCTTCTGTAGTGTATCCAGGTACATGATGTTGATGCTGCTTCCACTATCCACCATGCACTTGGTGAACTCCACGCCGTCAATCAAGGGGTTGATGACCATGGCATATTGGTTCTCCGTAGGAATAAGGTCTGGGTGGTCCGTCCTGTCCCAAGTTATTGGAACCTCCGACCAGCGCAGGTATTGGGGAACTGGGGGTAGAGTAGCCATCAGGATCCTTAGAGAGGTCTTCTGTTGTCGGACGGTGGGGGTGCCAAGGAAAGTGTGGTAGACTGGCGCCTTCTTCACGAAGGGGTTCTTGCCCTTGTCGTCGCTCTTGGAGGCGTGGTTGGGGTCAACGTCCTCGTCCATGTCACTTGAATCCTTGGATTCCTCCTCCTTCTTATTCCCCTTGCCCTTGCCTCACGGTCTGTTCTTCCGACTTTGCTTGTAGCCGGACTCCAGGTCTTCCTTGAGGTCGTTGACGAACTTGCAGTGTCGATTGGTATGGGTGGCCTTGCCATTGACATCGAGGTGTACAAGGCACGACATATCGCGGGTACTCCTTGTAGGTTTGGGGAACGCAGAGCGGCGCCGAGGTAGTTTCAATTCATCGTTGCTGCCCACGACCAGCTCCCCGTCCTCGGCCATGTTTTCCACCATCACCTCGTCCTGCAAAAGTCATATAGACCATGTCGGTAGATTGATTTTCTTCTGGAATGGTTTTCTGCTTTGTACTGCTGTTCCTCCGAGCTTGAGTTGGAACGGCCGTTGCCGGCAAGGAGCCGCAAGCATCGTCGTTGGTAGCTGCGAACTCACTAGACAACTGAATCATCTGGTTCAAGTCAAGCTGGTGATTGTCCTGCAAGTGCTTCAGCTTATGTCGGAGCAACGTGCCCCTTTCCAACCCATCGATGAAGGCGGCCATGGCAGTCTGAGCGTGCACTCCTGCGCAGGAATTCTTCATGTCCAGCCAGCAGGAGAGGTAGGCGCAAGATGTCTCGTCTTTCTCTTGCACGCACCGCTGTAGATCGCCAACAGTGCAGGGACGGTTGTATGTACCCTCAAAGTTCTTGGTGAACGCTTCTTGCATGTCCAGCCAATTGCAGATGGATTTATCCGGCAAGTCGTCGATCCATTGACGGGCCATGCCCGCCAACATTAACGGGAGGTACTTGACGGCGATGTTGGGGTTGCCTCCGGCAATCTCCACCGCGTTGCCGTAGTCCTGCAACCATGTGGATGGCTTGGCGGTGCCGTCATAGGGCTTGATGGTCTTGTCAATCCGGAAACCTTTGGGGTAAGTTGCGGACTGTATTGCAGGTCCAAAGCAACGTGGTCCCAGGTATGGTCCTTCCCGGGCCTCGTGGATCTTATCGATCCGCGAACATGCATCGTATGGCTCCAGGTTCTTCTTCTTCTTGTCAACACGTGATGGGATGCGTGAATGACGCGGGCCTCCTCCGCCATGGTGACTGCTAGGTGGTGACGGAGGCGGAGGTGGTGGTGGGTTAGCCTTCTTGCTGTTACCCTCCTGCGACGCCTCACGCCTGTCACGGTTGCTTGTCGGACGTGGAGGGTCATGGCGTGACTTGATCTTGTGTCCTTGGTTGCGCTCTCTGTCATGACGAGTCTGCTCCGCATTGTCGCGGATGACGATGCCGCACTGCCTTGGCGGGGGCATATCCGTATGATGGTGATCCTTGGGGTCTTTGCGATGTCGGTGGGATCGGGACGATGGCGATGGGCGACGAGGTCGGGCCTTTTCTCCGTGGTCGGAGGATATGGGGATAGCATCCTTCCTGTTGCGCGCATCCCTCCGTCTTCATTCTGATGAACCCGTCTGGGACCTGACATCAAGAGGAGATCTGTCCCTTGGCGGCTTATACTGGCTAGACTAGCAAAGCGCTGGGTCGGACTCAAGCCTCTGAGAGGTGGCCTTTTCCTGCTGCTTCACCGCCTTGGTCACTAGGTCATAGACCTGTTCCACTGCCTCGGGCGATCTATCCTGCTCCAGAAGGGTCTTGGTGACGGCGAGGTTAAGGAGTGGGGTGGGCATCACCTGTTTTCCCTCACTGTCAATGTATGGTTTGTCCTGTGCCGGCTTCGAGGGAGCCCATCCTATGTTTCCCCGTACAACAGGATCGTTAATGACACGAGCCGTAGCTTTCTTGGCCTTCTGCTATTGCAGCAGAGTCTTGTACTCGGCCTCCATTGCTCTATCTTTCCCTATGGACTTCTGCGTGTTGACCAGATCTCTATCCAGCTTAGCGCCTTGTTCCGCGATGGCCTGCGCTTCCTCCAGCAGCTGCTGGCGCTTCTCGTCAAGCTGAGTCACATTCCAGATATGAGCTACGGTCAGTGGCTCAACGAGGAGATTGCCGTACATCACTCTATCAGCCAGAGTGACTTGGGCAGCAGCAGACGTAGATGCCGGAGGAGGCAAGTTTGCGGTGTCGTTGTTGCTCGGGCCGGTGCCGAGTTCCTGCTGCTGCTGCACTGGGTTAGGCGGAGGGGGCATGACCTTAGCGCGATCATCGTCAGCAGCAATAAGTGGCCCCTTCCCCTTTTCCAGCGCTGTAGGCGGATCTCGTCCGGGTTGATCTTCATCCATCGCCATCCCAATGGTGATGAACACCTCTCGGGACGTGACGACATTGTTGGCTTGCTCGTCGCGCGTGTACTCCTCCTCCATCTCCTGCATGGTGGAGTCTAGTTCCTCTGGACTGAAATCTATCTCCTACAAATCTGCACTGAAGTCGGCATAGAGTGCATCACAGAGTCAGAGGGTGCCAGGACTTCCTCGATGACGGGGGGTGGAGGTGCAACAGCAGCAACGATGACTGGAGGTGGCGGCGTAGCTGCGACGATGGTGGCCAGAGGCGGTGGTGGCGGTGGGTGAATCAGAGGGGCTCCATCAATGAGCACAAGCTTTGTCTGAGCTGCCGCTTCAGCCTCCGCGTAGTTGTTGACGGTGTTCACCATGCCTTCGAAGGTAAGGCGTCCTGACGCCTGCTGCCGTCTTAGAGAATGTCGGAGAAGCATGCCAAGGTCCAGTCCTTCCACAAAGTGATACATGGCATCATCATTGGGGTAGTGGGCTAGATCGGCTCGTATGCGGAGCCACCTTGCCAGGTAATCACGGGGGTTTTCGTCCTCTCTCTGAACGCAACACGCCAGATCGAAGATGGTAACCACGCCAACGAACTTGGATCTCTGCTGTCCAGACGCACGGGCGAAGCCGGTGGACTTGCAACGATCTTCCACCGTTATATCCTGCACAGGGGCGGTTTGGGTGGGCCTTGAATTTTTCTGATCTTTGCCGGCTGCGGTGACCCAGCATACCACTTCATGTGTAGTACACTATAGTTGTTGATATGACATCCACAGAACATCGTTCCGTAAATATCACATCCCTCAGAGTGATACAACAGAAACATTGCAGGTCCATATTACAAAAGTACACATATTATTATTACAATACCAGAAGTTCAATACTTCCAAAATATCCAACTTACAAACCAAAATATAAAGTATTCAACGGAAATTTAAAAGTAACAACTTCGACTAGGAGTGGGGCTCAATATCTTATTCTATAGAGTCCATGCTGCTCGGCTCCGTTGGTTACTATTAACTAGATACTTAAGTGGACTCGTTATCATCGACACTGTAGCGGATTTCGTAATCCACTCCTTCAACGCCTCCGGATAGATCAGGTTCCTGGTAGAACACATCTTCTTGGCATTCGGCTGCATACATTGGCACGTCTTCGGGATCCTCAGAGTCTAAGCAAGGGATCAAAGGAAAAAATGAGTAACAGCGGTACCCAACAAGTTCATTATATGCAAGGTGGGAAGTTTGATGCTCTAACTACCACCTCGGATTATAAATTCTTGGCAATATGCAGTTTTTGTAAATCTTTCTTTAAAGATTGATTTTATTCTGAAAAACTATGAGAATCAGCCTTCACAGGTTGACCCGAACTTTCATGGAGTTCCTTTCCTGCTGCGTTCGTAGCTCCTTCCCGGAACAGGGAGTAACAATTTACAGTTCTTACACTCTACAGAGGTGTGTTACTTTACCCATGAGAGATCAACTCCTTGTTGCACAATCGGTCATACTTTCCCGTCCACAATTCCATGATGTGGGGCCCAGTAGTTGGTCCAAGCCAATCACTGCCCCCTTCGCGACCCCGCATGCCTCCTTGGTGTACACAATGCCCACATAATGAATTACGGCAATGGTTTGTACAAACCGTTAGATGCAAGAACTATCGTGGGACAATGAGGGTTCCCACCCATATGCTGCATATCCTCTATGAATTACCAATTAATATGCACGCTACGAGGATAACAGCCACGACCTGCACATCCGGCTTCATGCGAGAGGAAGGAGATACAGCTGACTTATCTGTCCCATTCCAAATCTCATGGTTAACGCGTAATATACGGCGCTAGAATCACTGATGTCAGGGGTTGTTAAGTCCCTACTTGATAATCATTGTTGCACATAGAACCCTAAGTTCTATTGCTCCATTATATCACCACTTAGGATGATATATATGATTTCTTTATTTATGAAAATATTATTTTCTTTCTTTTATAACATAAATGATAACACACAATTTGTAAATACTTTGATAAAGACTCTTCAAAGGACATGAGCAAGTGATGAACTTGCCTTGTGATGGCAAGGTAGTGAAGTCTGATGCTTGCACTGGACCTTGAGCTTCTAGTTCTACAAAAACATCATTATTGCCCGGTAAGGACAATATTTAAAGAAGCAAAATTGTTATGCAAGTAATGTAATGCATTATTTAATTCTATATGCATTTTCCCTATATAAGGTGGCCCTTTAATAAAGCATTTATAAATATATTTTTATATTTATTGCATATATTGAATTATTTTATTTGATTTCCCTTCTTATTTGATTATACATTAAATTTATTACTAAATATTTATTTAGTATTTTTCAAAAATACTATAATATTAATAAATAATGAAAGTGATTTTTATTTATTTTTATCACCTTTCAATAATGTTGTAAAATTTCATAAAGAATATATAAATAACAAAATTCTTATAAAAATTTAAATGTCCAAAATTTTATATCTTATTTTATTTGAATAGAGTGGATTATTTTGAATCCAAAAATATATTATTTATAATTTTTGTACTTTTATTTTAATTTCTAGAATTTTATTGAGGTCAGGGGCATTTTGGTCTTTTCCAATTGATCAAAGGATTTATTAAACAACTTGGGCTGGCCCCTTGGGCTTATTGGGACAGTGTGGCCTAATAGGGCAAGGTCAAAATATCACCCCGAGGGGTTTTGGCCCACCCAGCCAACACTCTCTGTCTCCCTCTCTCCCTCGACCTTATCCTCTCCTCCTCTGACCTGACCCTGTGGCGGGCGATGCCGCCACCGTCGATTCCCACCGCCGTCGTGGTGCGAGTTGGGGTTGTCGATAATGCTCATTCGTTCTATCCACTTGGGTTTGACTTCGGGGCTTCCCCGTGGCCAGGTCCACCTCGTTCTCGAACCCTAGGGTTAAGAAAAGGTGTTGTCACCGCCGCCGCGGTCCCGCCTGCGGTGGTGTGCTGGGCTCGTGTGCTGCTGTGGCCACCGCCATGGCAGGTGCAGGTTGCAGCGCCCCCCTGGGTGCTCCCTGTGCCGCCGCGGTTCGTCGGCCCATCTGCTTCCTCTTCGATTCGTTAGCGAGGACCTCGGGTAAGTTGCTTCTGTGGTCCTAGTTCATGCTATTACCATGAACCCCTCTATGTGTGTCTAGTGGCTTCTCATGCCTAGTGACTATGTGCTGATTGGGTTCATCTCTGGATTAGGGTTCTTGCTCTGATTAGGGTTCATAACCCCCTATTGATCATATCCATGATGCTTTAGACTTACTGATGATCATACTTGAGCATGAAGAATGATTCTCTGTTGTGGTTAATGATTTGTTGTGGGTTTGATGATGCTAGTTGCTTGTCAGATTTATTCTAGTGATGATTCACTATGATCCTATGCTTGTGTTTCTATGGAATCCCTGATTGGATTATGCTTGTTAATCTGAGAAGTTACTCTACTGTCAGAATGCTTGTACTAACAGTAGCTTTCTCTCAGTAGTTGCTTACTGTAATTATAATGATAAGCTTGTATGAGATTATACACACTGAATCAAATCATTACATGTAATGATTTCTGTGGATGTATAGATGAATTCAATGTTGATTCCCGGCACTTGGCTTCAGGAAAATGATATGTAGTGGTTGTCCCTTTTATCTGTGGAAATTAAGCATAGATTGTTTTGGTTCATTTAAAACCTATCCCTGTGATACCATTATGATCTGACACACAAGTGATGGAGTTTTATTTCTGGGCTTAACTTGATAATGCTTGTGATTAAGTTGCAAAGTAACACTGAACTTAATGATGTTGGTCTGAGAGTTCAGTGCTTGTGGTTGAGCTTGATTTCTTATCCTTATACTTGAAATCTCTAGGATAGATTCACCTCCCCTTGGGTGATTATTGAGAGATCATTTCATAAAGCAAAACATGCTTTTGTTTAGATAATATGATGAAATCATGTGATGGTTTTATGAGGCTCACCACAAAATTTGATGTTGGTGTAGTAGATTGATGATGATCTTGATCTGCTTTTGCTGGGCTCCTGAGGTTGCTCTTGAGCTTGCCTGCTCCTCCTAGCTCCTGGGCTTGACCTTGCTGTCCACCAGATCCATCCCCCTCCTTATGTCACCATACTGGTGATGTTTGGGTTGATCTGGGTGGTTTGGTTTGGCTGTTGTTCTTGGTTTAGCTGCTGTTTACCCTGACTGTGCTGGTGTGTTGTGTAGTGGAGAGATAAACTAATGTGCTCCTCCACGACTGTGCTGTGGTTTTGTGATATTTGGCTATGCTTGTGAGGTTGACAGCACACCATCTGCATGCTTGTGTGTGTCCAGCTTGTGTGCCCGCTATGCACTTGTGGATAGGTTCAGTAAGTTTGAACTTACTATTACTTACTTTCACCTGGCTGGTGAATTGGTCCCTCTTGTCTGTCATTTGCATCCTGGCTGTGAATTTATGAAAGATGAAATCTTTCATATTGGTGAAACTTACCCCTTTTATAATATTTCTCAATGATGAGTTTGTCAAGTGCACTTCACTGACATATCTGAGAGAAATATACTAACACTAATTTTATTTTGTTTCTATTTAGTTTTTGTTTTGCAGGTACAAAGATAAAGATGAAGATTTAGTGTAGATTTAGATATAGGATAGTTAGTAGATTTTCAAATGTAATTTTCTTATTCTTTTATAATTTTTCTTTTATTATTCTTGTAATATTTATTTTATTTAATTGTAATAAATATTATATTATTATTTAATAAAGAATATTCTTAATATTTATTCTGGTATAAATTCTGAAATTTGGAAATGACATCAGTAGTTACATTCTTTGTAACTTGTTTATGTGCTAATGAAATGAATTTCATATTCAATATTGTTTTTAGATAAGATTTAAGTTATAATACTTTTCTCTTAATTAATTTAAGATTCAAATTTTATATCTAAATCATTGAAATTATTATTCAAACGCTCAAGTTTAAAATTCAAATTCATTTTTAAAACACACATAATTCCTTTAAGATCATATAAAAGTTTATAGCAATCCTCCTTTAAGACTAAACCTAATCTCAAAGTAAGAAAGAAACATTGATCACTCAAGGTTTTATTTGGCGAAAATTTTACCCATATTTTCACAAATGAATGCATGCAACAATTCATATTCCTAAATCTACCCTTCGTTAGGTCCTATATGCTGGGATGTTACAGACTTCCCCCCCTTAAAATTAAACTTCGTTCCGAAGTTTGTGAAGATGTACCTGAATAGTTCTGGATAAGCTTTTCTTAAATCCTCTTCCTTCTCCCATGTGGCTTCTCTCTCAGGGTGATGTT
The DNA here is from genome assembly GCA_916181665.1 of Avena sativa. Taxonomy (NCBI): domain Eukaryota; kingdom Viridiplantae; phylum Streptophyta; class Magnoliopsida; order Poales; family Poaceae; genus Avena; species Avena sativa. The sequence goes on along the minus strand of OV702293.1, from coordinate 86,095,908 downwards.
CCCATTGTACTATGCAATATTTGATTGCTCTGTTCCTCAATCTTTTCTAGTTTTCTTCCAGAATCTTGCAAGGCTTTTCAATATAAGTTAGGTCTGCTTGTAGTTCTATCTCTTGATGTGTTATTGCATTATCTGGAACTTTTAAACATTTGCGAAGTTGTGACACATGGAAAACATTATGCACTTGAGCCAATCTTGATGGTAACTCTAAAGCATAAGCTATAGTTCTGTTTTGACTCAGTATCTTGAATGGTCCGATATGTCTTGGACTTAATTTTCCTTTAACTCCAAATCTTTTTACTCCTTTCATTGGACTTACTTTCAAATAGACCATATCTCCCACTTTTGGATGCCATGATCTTCGGTTTTGATCCGCATAACTTTTCTGCCTGCTCTAGGCTATTTTCAGTCTATCCCTGATCTTATCAATGATGTCTTGTCTCTCCTTGATATAATCTGGTGCAAATTCTTTGTTGCTTCCAGGTTCATACCAACATATTTGTGATCTACACTTCCTTCCATACAAAATCTCATATGGGGCTGATGACGGGAAAATGGGGCGACTAAAATACTTGGGTTTTCACATTTTTTAGTACTAGTGAATATAGCGCTGATTTGTCTTATGAGATTTTGAATTATTTGCATACCATTGGGTATGTATATTTTAATATCTCACTTGTATTACTACTAACATCGCGTAACAAAAATATAATGTCCACGAGCAGCGTAACCAAGGGGAATTTTATGACATGATTTGATAATTTAGCCTATAATATGTTCGTGAGGCAGATTTTATTATGGTTTATTCCACTTGTATTACTACCAACGTCGCATAGCAATAAAGCCCGCGAGAAGTGTAACCAAGATGAATGTTTATTTTCTTTATGTTTATATTACTACCATCGTAGCATAAAATGCCCGTAGCGTAACCAAACCAGAAGTATATATAGTAATTTAGTTAGCATATTCGTATGCATATTTTCTCCAAGCATGAGCTTATGGTGATTTTCTAGTTATTTCGGTGTTTATCCTATTTTAAAGGAATAAACCAAGGATGGCGTTTTCCCAACTTGGCCGTATCCGTATTGTGAGGACCGATCCAAAAGAATTTTATAAATAATTTGTACCAAAGTTATTCTCTAGATTTGTTTCCACGTATAGGGACCAAACCAAGGAATGTGGATTATGCCCACATTTTATCTTGATTCGTATCGCTAAAGGGACCAAATCAGGAGATAAACATCAAGACCAAATATATGCAAATATGCTCCTTGGCTTGGACCATAATGGCCGAACCAAGGGCATGAGTTTTAGTAGATATAAGATGACTCTTTGGTTTGTACCAATGGCCAAACCAAGAACATGAGTTTTTTTATATATATAAGAGAGCTCTTTGGTTTGTACCAATGGCTAAACCAAGAACATGAGTTTTAATAAATATAGGAGAGCTCTTTGGTTTGTACCAATGGCCGAACCAAGAACATGAGTTTTAGTAGATATAAGAGAGCTCTTTGGTTTGTACCAATGGCCAAACCAAAAAACATGATTTCATGAAGAAGATGAATATATGACATAAAAAAGAGGAGAAAGCTCCTTGATTCGAACCAAACGGCCGAACCTAAGGGAAAGAAAATGACATTGTTTCCTACCTTCTCACCTCTTTAAAACTCCTCTTTGATTTCTTTATTCTCACGTGTGCAAGGGCAGCAGCTAGCGGTGGCTATGTGTATGGCAAGTGGCCGGCCGGCAAGTACGGCGATGATGGTCGGCGCTACAGCAGCTTCTATGCGAGCAGGATTGCTAGGACCAACGAATGGTGTGAGGAATTGATTTCGGTGTGAGTGATTGAAAAATGATCAGCCGGGGATGTGCGTATGCGAGCGATCTCTCCACAGCAGCCTTGCGCGTTGTTCCTTATATAGGCGGCTAGCAAGAGAGTTCACAGAGCGGGACGTGCACGCTAGCCACGTTCTGCCGATCGTGGGATCATGGGAGCGTGGCCGCTCCTAAACTTCCCACGTGGACTTGGTCTTCTGAGGTATCTTTTTTAATTTGACGTGCGAGTGATCATTGGCTCCATTAGCCGGCTAATTTGCATGCATGAGCTTTGGGCTGAATAATTAATATATTATATTATTAAACATGACATTGGTGCCGCTTAATCCATGCATGCAATGTAGATGTGGAGCTGTGTACTTCTTTTGGTGATTTGTATGGCATGATAGCCTGAGAGTTAGCTCGCTTATAAAGTTTTACTAGCTTATACGGCTAACAAATATTATTTTCTATATGCATCGTAAAATCATTTACGTGAAGTATTTTGAATAAACATTGTCGTTTAAAATAAACGTGGTAGTATTCTATAGGTTTGTGGCAACAAGGTCGATATTTTTATTCCGCAGTCGAATATTTAGCGACTCGCGACTTTGTCATGCACTAATATGTATCGATGATTAATATTTCTCGATAATTATACATTGCGTCCAGTAAATTTATTTATGTTGATCATGGCCACCGGTTTTTTGAAATATTTCTTTTTATCATTATTTTGAATTTATGCTGTTCTTTTTATTACAACGGAATTTTGCCGTTCAAGTAGTTTAATAAACATCTTATATATTTTTCAAACTATTATTTTATTTAGTCAAAATCGATGTCAACAGATGCCCCTCTTCGAGGTCTAGACTCGGCAAGAAATTCGTTCTGAGTTTAGAGCTCGAAGAATTGCTTTGTATCATTGTACTTTGTTATTTTTTTTGAGAATTTTCGGGATGAACAACTCATATATTGTTGTCCGTATATTGCAGTCCACTGCTGTAGCGATTGTGGTTCAATAATTTGCTTGATGATTTAAAAGGAGAAAGAATAAGAAAAGTAAATAAATAAATGACCGTGGTATATCAGCCAACGTTCCAGACCAGACTGTTAGATATATTTACGAAAGAAACTCCACCAACATGGGCTAAACTATTGCCTAATACTCGGTGTTTGTTGCCAACAAACTATATCCGCAAGTAACAAACTCTATCTCTTCTTCCACTTATACTCCTTTTCATAAGCACGGGACTCTCTCTCATGGGACTCTCTCTCTTTCAATTCATTTGGTCGATCTCGTGATTGACCTCTCGTCAGGTCAACTCCACTATCCTTGTAACCATAGTTGCGCAAGTCTGAGGTTCCTTCTATTTCTTGTTAATAGGAAAGCTATTTTAGATTGAAATTTGCATCGCCCTCACACGGTACTGTTAATTTGATTTGTTGATCCAGTGCCTTTTTCCATCCTAGGGCGTTTCTTGATCATCCTCTCGAGACGTACTTCTGCATCAGCTTGCAACAAATGTACCGGTACAGGTTTGTTCGTCAACCCTCTTTTCTTAATGCAACATTGTTCCTATTTTATTTCTTGCATTCCGGTCACAGTATATGCTAATATTCCTGTTATTTTGAGATACGGGCCATTGGGTCACGAATTGATAAGAAAGGTTGTCCCTTCACGGCGTATTCTTCTCCGCAAAGGTATAATCTATTAATCTCATGGATGTACTTTGCAATCACAGATGAACGTGTTGCTGCTCTGCTATTATAGTCGCAGATCTGTGGGTAGCGTTTGACTGTGTTTTTTTTAAATTTATTTATCATACCATGTGAGATATATTTGGTCCGGCAGTTTGAACTTTCTCATATCATACCGTTGAATCCATGGTTGGCGTTCCGGGAGGCTCGATACGAGCTTGGTCCGTCGTACAACTGTGGGGACATGTTAGTATTTTTAAATAGTTTTATATATGGGTATAAGGAGAACTTGTTCGTTGTTGGCGTCCCGGCAGGCCTGATATGGGCTCGGTCCGTCATACAAATACGAGTATTTTTTTTGGGTACATGACTCTCTCATAGTTGGCGTTTCGGGAAGCCTGATATGGGCTTGGTCCGTCGTACAACTACGAATATTTTTTTTTATAGATACATGCCTCTCTCGTAGTTGGCGTTCCGGAAAGCCTGATATGGACTTGGTCCGTCGTACAACTACGAGTACTTTCTTTTTTCTTTATAGATATATGAATCTCTCGTAATTGGTGTTCCGGGAAGCCTGATACGGGCTTGGTCCGTCGTACAACTACGAGTATTTTTCTTTTAAGGATACATGCCTCTCTCGTAGTTGGCATTCCAGAAAGCCTGATATGGGCTTGGTCCGTCATACAACTACGAGTATTTTATTTTTGCTTTATAGATATATGTATCTCTCGTAGTTGGCGTTCTGGGCCTGATATGGGCTTGGTCCGTCGTACAACTATGGAGAATACGACTCATTTTAATTTTGTATTGCAATTTCATATTGGCGCTATTATTTCCTTGTTATTCTATTTTATCATTCCCAACATTACTCCATATTTGTATCAACATATTTTCTTCTATAGATGACACAGGATGAGACAAATAGACTATCTCTCTCCCAACTCGCCAAGAGGGACCTTTTTGAACTGGATACTAATCGGACACATAATCCAGTAATAAGGACACTCGAAATAAACCAAGGAAATCCAGAGTATTGTCTCCGTGGGTGTAAATCAGGACGCTTATTCATGGCCAAGTGTCATTATCCTTTGTCTCCACGTCCCTTGTCCGGTGAAGCCTCCACTTTAGGAACTCATATGATAAACAAGGGGTTAGGCTGGGAGTTCTATGAAGTTGAATATACATTATTACCTTCTGGATATGTTAATTGGGGGTCTGACGTTTTAAGGAAGTACTCTTTTCATCTCAAAGGGAGTGATAATGATGTAGACTACATATATGGAGCCATATATTGCTCGTTGGGCACTTATTCTGTTTCTCCCCCGCTTTTGCGATCTTTATTGCAAAAATGGGATGCTGATACTAATACATTCTTATTGACATGTGGTGAGCGCACGATCACTCTTCTCGATATGAACCGCGTGGCCGGTTCACCTTTGGATGGCGATCCATATGAATAATACATTCCTCCTTCTCATGATGTGCACCCTTCCTTGTTGTTATATCCGAATTTTCATTGTCGGCTTCTTAACATATGGAACCAACTCTCTGAAAATGGCTATGTCGGCTTCCAGGAGTGGTGTGATTATTTTCATAATCGCCTCGATGACACTTTTTTTTATCAATAACCTCCAAGATGAGCGGCTTTATACTGCAGCATTTCTGGCCATTTGGCTTTGTCTCTTTGTTGTTCCCGGAGGGGGTCCATATATTCGCCCTGGAGTGTTAGTAATGGCAGCATGGATCACTATCGGGCGGCGTATATCTTTGGCCCCTGCTGCACTCTGTTCTTTATATTACTCACTCTGTTATATTAGCACTCATCCAATTGGTCCCTCTTTCACTAAAAGACCATGGCAAGTTCACTATGTCATCGGTTGGATGGGTACTTACTTTAAAAAACCTTTTGGGAACAAGTGCAAAACAACATCACTTCCTTACTATAAACATTCAGCTCCAAAGCCTGAAATGTTGAACACTATGTCCAGAACTCCCAATTCATACGACTCTGTGGCAGCCCACGTTTTTCTTGAGAAGTTCACCAACATTAAATGGAGTCCTTATAACCTGGGCAAATCAAACAACATGGGTCACTTGCGACAGGTTTTCCAAATTTCTGTCCGTTGAGGCATTCTTCCATGGAGACGTGATGACTTATGTATAGCGGAACCCTATCACCCTGACCGAGTGGCCCGACAGTTCAGACTTGATCAAGTTATTCCTTATCCACCCTTTCCGAGTTTATATACAAGAGATGATGTTGGCATTGCCCATTCTTTTTGGGCACATCTTCTATGTGTAGATCAGGGTGGATGTAATTATTTCCTAGATGATACAAAAATAGGTGATTCATCTGTAATGTGGGCAAACTGGTGGAAAAAATTCATGACACCTGTTGCTCGTGTTTTGAATGAGCTTCGTGATGAAAATTTGCCGGTAAAGTCCCATATGACCAAAGGAAAAGTAGTAAATATGTATTACGAAGTCATATCAGGTCTCGCAAGCTCTGCGATAAGGATTTGCATGTGATAAAGAGAGTAGATGTCGGCCGCCATGAACAATATATTGCAGCCATTGAAACAGAAGAGGAAAGAGTTAGGGAATATTGGATTCCCATCCTTGCTAGTTATTTACATGATGCTAATGATACTACTCAACCGCTACAATCAGATGAGGTGAGTCAGCAATTTATGTTTTTTATCATACGTGTATTCTTACATCTATTCATTTTATTTACATATATCTTTTCTAATAAACTGCAGCAAGGGCATCCATCAAGTGACAATGTTGCAGTTGAAATTTCCTCTTCCTTCCCGTTAGCAGTTGAAACTCTAGAGATTGCTCCAAATACTAGTGGAAAGAGGTCTAGGCAGTCTATCCTCACTCCCGATGGTGAGGTAGAGAGGTTAACTTTGAAGCGAAAACTTGATTTTTATGCAGAGTCTGACCTGTCGGGATTGCTAGAATTTGATGATTTAATGACAGATTCCGACTTTGGTACTTTACTTAGCAAAGAAGAACTTGACCGTGTGCTTGCGAGTGGTGATGATCACACTTTTGGTGATGATCTACTTAACATATACATGAGGGATTACCAGCCAGATGGGCCTGATATTCTTCATTCATCTTCTATTTTAAACGCGGACGAAAATGTTCCTCCAACCCCTAGCGCTTGTGATTTTTCATCCACTTTTCATGGTAGCTTACACATACATATAGACTTGACCAATTTACCATATTTATGAACAATCATATTTAAGTATTATTTCTCATAATTTTGTTTATACATTTCAGGAGGCGAGCAAGGCGAGCAAGATTTCGCAGGATCTCCGGCGACTATAGTTGTTTCCGGAACAAGCGCTCAAATGGAACATAGTTTCACCAGCGATCCTTTTCTGGAGGATATAGACCTGGTGTTGCAGAAGGCTCTTATAGGTCTGGACATAACCACCCTTGGTGATCCGAGACGACGTAACATGCTTGAAGAGATTTCCAAAACGCTGCCCGGGTATATCCCCAAGGTAGCTAAAGCTCAAGGAGTTTTAGTTGAACTTGTCACTCTCCCAAGCAAATTAGAGTCCAACCAGAATGAGTTTTCAAAGGAGATCGAACAAGAAAAAGTATGTTTTGTCTGAAATGCAGTTTGGTGTTCAATCCCGTGAGGATGCTATCAAGGCTGATGCCAAAGAGTTGTCCTCTATTGGAGAACGTAGTGCAAAACAGGCAGCCTTAGTAGAAGCTTTGAAGGTACAGCTAGCGGAGGCTTCTAATAAAACTCTTTGCAAATTATTAAATAAAGTTGTATCACAAAATAAACGAGAGTGGCATGAAAAACTCCTTGAAGCCTTGTGGGCTCACAGAACCACAACGCGAACACCAACGGGAATGACGCCTTATTCCCTGGTATTTGGGAGAGAAGCGGTTCTACCTTTGAAAGTGCAAATTACTTCGCTAAGGGTCACTACTCATGAAAATTATCAGAAGAAAAATCAATACAATTACGTGTCGATGAGTTGGAAAGACGTCAAGGAAAACGGCTTCAAGCCTTGCAGAATCTAGAAGCATACCAAGTTAGGATGTCTCGAGCATTCGACAAACGTGTTAAACGAAGGTCGTTTAAGTAAGGAGACCTAGTACTTGCTGTCATTCGCCCTATGAATATTACCCGCCGTATGAAAGGAAAATTCGAACCTAAATGGGAAGGCCCATTTGTAATAAAAGAGATTTATTCTAGTGGCACATACAAAATTATCTAGCCGGATGGAAAATATTCACCAGCACCGGTAAATGGAAAATTCCTTAAACGTTACTATGCTTTAGTAAATAAAAAAATAAATATACTCCATGCCTTCACGAGTATAAACTGATACGTATATAAAATATATATATTAAGAAAAATAATCCGCGCATTCATGAGTATAAACTGGGGCGCATAAAATAAATTTACTCCGTGCATTCACGAGTATAAACTAGGGCACACAAAATAAATTTACTCCACGACGTCACGAGTATAAACTAAGGCATACAAAATAAAATATATTGAAAATACTCCACGCCATCATGAGTATAAACTGAGGCATATAAAATAAAATATATTAAAAATACTCCATGACTTCACGAGTATAAACTGAGACATATCTAAAAAATATATATTAAGAAAAAATACTCCATGCATTCACGAGTATAAACTCACGAGTATAAAGTGGGCCGGGACACATAAAAAAAATACTCCATGCCTTCACGATTATAAACAAAGACGTACATAAAAATATATATATTAGGAAAAATACTCCATGCCTTCACGAATATAAACTGAGATGTATATAAAAATATATATATATTAAGAAAAAGTACAACATGCCTTTACGAGTAAACTGAGACGCATATAAAAAAATATTAATAAAAAAGTACTCCGTTCCCTCACGAGTATAAACTGGGGCAAACTAAAAAAACAACTTCATACCCTCGCGAATATAAATTAGGGCAAAGAAATAAAAAATGACCCTATACCCTCGTGAATATAACCTGGGCATAAAATAATAAAGTACTCCACACCCCATGAGTATAAACTAGGAGAACAAAAAAAAAACTTGCAAGTATAAACTATAGTAAAGAAAAAGAGACAGAAAATATGTGTTGGCTTATATGTATAAAGAGACTGATTCCTATATTAAACATTCAAAAAATTTCGAGCTCCGGATCCGAAGCATAATAATATTCGCATCCAAACCTCGAGGGGCATCTGTTAACATTGATTTTGACTACATAAAATAATTGTTTAAAAAATATATAAAAAGTTTATTAAATTACTCGAACCGCAAAATTCCGTTGTAATATAAAGAACGGTATAAATTCAAGATAATGATAAAAAGGAATTTATTTCAAAAAACCGGCGACCATGATTGACATAGATAAATTTGCTAGACGCAATGTATAATCATCGAGAAATATTAATTATCGATACATATTAGTGCACAACAAAGTCACGAGACGCTAAATATTCGACCGTGGAATAAAAAAAATATTGATATTGTCATGACAACCTTGTGAAATACGGCCGTGTTGTTTTAAATTAAATGACAACATTTATACAAAATATTTCATCAAAATAAATTTGATGACGCGTATAAAAAAATAATCACTATTAGCCATATAAGCTAGTAAAACTTTACAAGCTAGCTAACTCTCAGGCCATCGTGCCATACAAAACACCAAAAAAAGTACGTACAGCTCCACAGCCTATCGTGCATGCATGGATTAAGCGCCAACGTGACGCGATTAACAATATAATATTCTAATTATTAAGCCCATGGCCCATATGTATGCGGTTCCATACCAGCTAAGCGCTCAGGAGTTCAAAAAAATCTGCAGCGACCAGGTCTATGAGAGGAGGCTTGGAACACCCGTGTTGAAACCGGCCACTACCCACGTTCTCGACCACGATCCCACGGTGTGCAGAAGGAGTGCAGAAACGTGCGCAGGTGAACTCCCTTGTTGGCCGCCTATATAAATACCATCACGCAAACACTGCAGAGGCCAGACGTCAGAAGAGATCGCTCGCATACACAGACCCTATTCATCATTTTTTCAATCGCTCTGCCATTCCATCCATTCCCATACACACGCGATCAATTTTACTGCTGCAGGTTGCTCTTCTTTCCGGTGAGTCTACACGCACCGTGAGAGATTGAGAAGAAAGGAAGCAAAGAAGAGTCCCAAGGAGGTGAGAAGGTAGGAAGCAATGCCATTTTCTAGCCCTTAGGTTCGGCCGTTTGGTTCGAATCAAGGAGCTTCCTCCTCTTTTCTATGTCATATATTCATCTTCTTCATGAAATCATGTTCTTCGTTTCGGCCATTTGGTTCGGATCAAGAACTACTATATTTTCATCATAAAGGCATGCCCTTCGTTTCGGACGTTTGGTTTGGATCAAGGAATATCTTTACTCATATTCTTCGTTCCGGCCTTTGGTTCGGATCATGGAATATTAAATTTTCATCATGAGGTCATATCCTTCGTTCCGGCCCTTGGTTCGGATCATGGAATATATTCATCTTCCTCATAAGTTCATGTCCTTTGTTTCAGCCGTTTGGTTCGGATCAAGGAATATATTTATCTTCCTCATAAAATCATGTCCTACGTTTCGGCCCTTTGGTTCGGATCAAGGAATATATTTATCTTCCTCATAAAATCATGTCCTACGTTTTGGCCCTTTGGTTCGAATCAAGGAGTATATTCATCTTCCTCATAAAATCATGTCGTCCATTTTGGCCATTTGGTTCGGATCAAGGATACTAGCATAATTTTTACTATGTGCGTGTCATAGTCCTCTTGATTTCGGTCCTCTAGAAAATGGATACGAGTCAAGGTGGTCAAGTAAAAAATCACTACAATTATAATATTAGGTAAATACCTAAAATATGCCAAAATCATGATCTATGCTTTACATATGGGTTTCATGACACAAGCTCTACGCATGGGTTCTATTGTGAATTCCATGACAGGAGCCATAAGAAAATCTCAAAATTATTAATCAATGCTCACATATAGATTTCTTTTGGAATTCCATTTCACGAGTCATAAAATTGCAAACTTATCGATCACGCTCTACGCATGGGTTCTCGTATGAATTCCATGATATGAGCCATACAATATTGAAAATATACATCATGCTCTAAAATGCATTTAAGCTGCTATACATTATATAGCCTTTCTAAAAATAAATCATACATATGGATATGCACCTCTTGTACTGATAATACTAGTTCAAGTAAAAATCTGATATAAAATGTTCATCTCCATGTTCCTTGTCGTTGGTAGTAAAACTATGCATATGATGCTTGGAGAAAACTCACATGCATGTTCCTGTAGTCCAGACTGCATGCGACAATAAAAAAAGTCCATGGCCAACTGATTGGCTATATATATAAATCATCTATAAGTTAAACGACTCATTGCATATGAAAGATGAAAATACATATTGGATACATATTAAGCTACCCATCCATGTATATATTCGTACTAGCAAATTTAGTACGGGTGAAATGAAATAAAATATGACTATATTGAGATGTCATACATGACAAATAAACCATAGCAACTTCAGAGATAATGCGAAGAAGATTAAATACTCCCCTTGAGTATGTCGGCGTCGACGACAGCGAGGAGGACTTCTTAGTTTTATTTCATGTTTTGTAATAGTCATGTTGATGTAATCCTATTGGAATTCTTAATCAGGGGTTTTCTCTTCGAAGATGTAATTAACGGAATTTCTATATAAATATATGAGTTCTGAAAGTATGAATCGCAACCTTTGATATTTGTCATTTACATACGCACACATTTAAATTCATATTCTATCTGTCTCTATGACGCGGACGCGAGTAATCTTAGTGGTCCCATTTTCCCGTCATCAGATTCTGAGTTTTCTACATGCATCGGATTTGAACAATGCATAGTTCTGTCACTAACGATAGTGGCATGTGAACTAGATATTTCGTATCATATTTCTTACTTGCACTTGTTCTATCGGTACAAGAAGTTTGTATGAAATTTTATCTAAGGAACATGCACGGGCCTTTTCTGCGTGCATAAAGCTCGAAAGAGACAATCTCCGAAGAGGAGAAGGATTACACGCCATCGATCCCCGAGGACTATACTCCGTCAAGCCCCGAGGATCTCAAGATCGAGGGCGTGGGCGAGAGCGACGTGGGCTCGTCGTCCACCATCAAGTGAAGAAAGAAACTAATGTTCCGCGCTCCAGGCCAGGAATATCGGAGAGCTTGGCGAAATGTCTAAAAGGACTTCCCCAAGAATTTGATGTTTTGGTCATTGGTGTTTTTGAGGATGATAGCGAGTCTCTTCACTTCCCTAAAGATGAAGAGGCGCCTGAAGTGGATCAAGTCCATCTTAGATCAGGCCGCCAGCAAGCTGACCCACATCCTCCACCTAGAAAGGAGCCTAGGAACAAAGATGTAGTTGCGAATGAAACGACTGACCGTTCTATTAAGGCAACGGTCAAATATGATGTAATCTCGCACTTGAAGAAAATACCACCTATGCTTTCTGTGTATGATGCTTTGTCTCTTTCTTCTAATTTGCGCAAAGCCTTGGTCACTGCATTATCATTTCCAGAAGATTATCGAGTGGAAGTTTCACAGACCGAAATTGAACCAAATGATGTACTAAATATTACATTTAATGATGAGGACAGACTGTTAGGATCAAAGAAACACAACATGCCTCTTCTTATGTTTGGTGAGATCGATGAATCGCCAACAAATCGCATAATGGTAGACGGAGGATCTGCTATAAACTTGTTACCTATGCGTACTCTGAAAAGAATAGGATACACTACTAGGGATTTGAGTCAATCTAATGTAGTGATTCATGGTTTTAATCAATCAGGTCAAGAAGCCATGGGTACCATATACTTGGTTCTGAAATTGGAAACATTACACACATGAGTAATGTTCCATGTAATCGATGCAGCTACATCATACAATGCTTTGCTAGGTCGACCATGGTTACATGATAATCAGGTTGTACCATCTACACTCCATCAGTGTGTCAAGTATATGGATCAATCCGAGGAGACTGTAAGAATATTTGCAGATAAGAGACCATTTACAGTGGCAAATCTTTCTATGTCGATGCCAAATTTTACTTTGAGCCTGTTGATCGTAGTGCCTGAAATAAATATCATGAAGGATGATATTGCTGAATCTTCATCAGGACAAAAAGTTTATCATTATATACCAAGTGATCAAAGAAAAACGGGCGACCCAATATTCCGCATTGTGAATAAGTTGTCCAATAAAAGAGGTACAAAATTTCCTACACCTCTACCTCCTTTGGTTCAATGCAAAATTGAATTAGCTAAGGAGTCACACCGGTATAAAAAGAATAAAAACAATCATGTAGCACAAATTACCTTGTCAAATAAAGATGATGAGTCGTTGCCTATTTCCTTATATGATAATAGAGTTTTGTATATGATGCAGAAAATGGGATATGATATTTTCACCGGCCCGTCTTTGTGCGACGGTCGGGGGCAACTTGCGCCATTTCAAAAGGCGTTGTCTCCAGAGCAACTTGAAGCTCTACATGAAGACCAAGTTTTAAAAGAAAAGAAGTATGGACTAGGGTATGAAGTTTGTATGGCGTCGACTGAATATATGGACATGGCTGAAGCATCTCCACAAATGGAAGATGGCAACCAGCCCACAGTCGACGACTTAGAAGAAATAAATGTTGGTACGACCGACGATCCTCGTCCAATTTTTATTAGTAAACATTTGTCTAAAGAAAATAAAGTAAAATATCATGATTTTCTTTGTGCAAATAGAGATGTATTCACGTGGACTTATGAAGAAATGCCCGGATTAAACCCGGAGGTAGCCGTCCATCGGCTCGCCATACAAAAAGATGTCGTGCCGGTGAAACAAGGACAAAGTGCTTCCAAAAATAGAAGTTGAGGTGGATAAACTCATAGTTGCAGGTTCTATTAGAGAAGTCAAATTCCCTAGATGGATCTCTAGCATTGTACCTGTTAAAAATAAAAATGGTCAAACTCGAGTATGTGTAGATTTCAGGGATTTGAATAAAGCATGTCCCAAAGATGATTTCCCGATACCTATTTCAGAAATATTAGTTGATGCCACAATGGGACATGAAATATTTTCCTTCATGGATGGTTATTCCGGTTACAATCAAATAAAAATGGCGTCGGAAGATGAAGAGTTAACAGCTTTCCGCACACCTAAAGGTATATTTTGTTATAAAGTTTTGCCTTTCGGGTTAAAAAATGCCGAGGCAACTTATCAGCGAGCCATGGAAATTATCTTGGACGAGTTGTTATATGATATCGTTGAATGCTATATAGACGACATAGTTGTGAAATCAAAGAGAGAACAAGATCACTTAAAGCACCTTGAAGTGGTTTTTGAGCGTCTTAGGCAACATAATCTGAAGATGAACCCGATGAAGTGTGCATTCGGAGTTTCTTCCAGGAAATTTCTCGGGTTCGTGGTCACCTAAAATGGTATTCAAGTCGATCCAAGTAAAATACTAGCGATTGTCAAAATGCCACCACCCACAAATTTACACAAATTAAAAAGCTTCCAAGACCATTTAGCATATATCAGAAGGTTCATCTCTAATTTATCTGGAAGATGCAAGCCTTTCTCACACCTTATGAAAAAGGGTGTCCCCTTTGAATGGGATCAAGCATGCCAAAATGCATTCTTAGAAATTAAAAAAATATTTAATAAATCCTCCTGTTTTAGGTGCGCCAGTTAAAGATCGACCATTAATCCTATATACGGCGGCCATGCCGACATCGTTAGGTCCTCTCTTGGCACAAAATAATGATGTAGGAAAAGAAATCTCTTTGTATTACCGATCACGCTCTACGCATGGGTTCTCGTCTGAATTCCATGATATGAGCCATACGATATTGAAAATATACATCATGCTCTAAAATGCATTTAAGCTGCTATACATTATATAGCCTTTTTAAAAATAAATCATACATATGGATATGCACCTCTTGTACTGATAATACTAGTTCAAGTAAAAATCTCATATAAAATGTTCATCTCCATGTTCCTTGTCGTTGGTAGTAAAACTATGCATATGATGCTTGGAGAAAACTCACATGCATGTTCCTGTAGTCCAGACTGCATGCATGCGACAATAAAAAAAGTCCATGGCCAACTGATTGGCTATATATATAAATCATCTATAAGTTAAACGACTCATTGCATATGAAAGATGAAAATACATATTGGATACATATTAAGCTACCCATCCATGTATATATTCGTACTAGCAAATTTAGTACGGGTGAAATGAAATAAAATATGACTATATTGAGATGTCATACATGACAAATAAACCATAGCCACTTCAGAGATAATGCGAAGAAGATTAAATACTCCCCTTGAGTATGCCGGCGTCGACGACAGCGAGGAGGACTTCTTAGTTTTATTTCATGTTTTGTAATAGTCATGTTGATGTAATCCTATTGGAATTCTTAATCAGGGGTTTTCTCTTCGGAGATGTAATTAACGGAATTTCTATATAAATGTATGAGTTCCGAAAGTATGAACCGTAATCTTTGATATTTGTCATTTAAATACGCGTACATTTAAATTTATATTCTATCTGTCTCTATGACGCGGACACAAGTAATCTTAGTCACCCCATTTTCCCGTCATTAGATTCTGACATGCCCGATGGAGCCGTGGTCGAGAACACTGGGTAGTGGCTGGTTTGAACACGGGTGTTCCAAGACTCCTCTCATAGACCTGGTCGCTGCAGATTTTTTTGAACTCGTGAGCGCTTAGCTCGTATGGAACCACATGCATATGGACCATGGGCTTAATAATTAAAATGTTATATTGTTAATCGTGTCACGTCGGCGCTTAATCCATGCATGCACGATAGGCTGTGGAGCTGTACGTACTTTTTTGGTGTTTTGTATGGCACGATAGCCTGAGAGTTAGCTAGCTTGTAAAGTTTTACTAGCTTATATGGCTAATAGTGATTATTTTTTTATACGCGTCATCAAATTTATTTTGATGAAATATTTTGTATAAATGTTGTCATTTAATTTAATACAACATGGCTGTATTTCACAAGGTTGTCGTGACAATATCAATATTTTTTTATTCCACGGTCGAATATTTAGCGACTTATGACTTTGTTGTGCACTAATATGTATCGATGATTAATATTTCTCGATGATTATACATTTCGTCTAGCAAATTTATCTATGTCAATCATGGTCGCCGGTTTTTTGAAATAAATTCTTTTTTATCATTATCTTGAATTTATACCGTTCTTTATATTACAACGGAATTTTGCCGTTCGAGTAATTTAATAAATTTTTGATATATTTTTTAAACTATTATTTTATGTAGTTAAAATCAATGTCAACAGGGGCTGCCTTCAGACTACTCTGATAGCTATTGTTATAAGAAAATTCTTCCAATGGTAAGTGATCTTCCCATGTTCCTCCAAAATCTAGTGCACAAGCTCTCTACATGTCTTCTAGTATTTGATTTGTTCTTTCAGTTTGACCTTCTATCTCAAGATGATATGCCGTGCTCAAATCTAACTTTGAACCAAGTGCTTCATGCAATTGCTTCCAAAATGCTGAAGTAAACACTGATCCCCTATCAGTTACGATCTTTTTGGGTACTCCATGCTTACTTACTATCTCTTTAACATATACTTCAACTAACTTCTCGGCATTATCGTTTTGATTCACTGGAATAAAATGTGCACTCTTAGTGAGTCTGTCCACAATTACCCATATCATATCCTTCCTTTTTAGCGTCATAGGTAATCCTGTAATGAAGTCCATACCTATTTCCTCCAATTTCCATTCAGGAATTTCTAAGGGTTGTAATGGTCCTGCTGGACTTTGGTGTTCAGCTTTCACCCTTTGACAAGTATGGCATTCAGATACATATTTAGCAATATCTCTTTTCATGTTATTCCACCAGAATAGTTATTTCAAATCCATATACATCTTAGTACTCCCTGGATGTATAGAATATGGGGTATCATGTGCTTCCTTGAGTATGACATTTCTGATCTCAGTCACATCTGGAACACATAGGAGATCTTGGAACCATAAAGATCCATAATCTCCAAGGCGAAAAACTGATTTTTTCCCTTGAGATATTCTCCGAATTTCCTCAGCAATAAAAGGATCTTCTTCTTGGTGTCTAACAATTTCTTGCTTAAGATCGGTGTCCCGCTCTGCAACTACCTGCATAGTCACTAATCCTCCAAGAACCTCTGTTCTGAATTGAAGTTCTAATCTTTCCAAGTCCATTTGTAACTCTTTTAGTAACTCCCTATTGCTTGGCTGAATATCTGCACTCTTTCTACTTAAAGCATCTGCTACAACATTTGCTTTCCCTAGGGTGTAATTGATTGTTAAATCATAATCCTTGATTAATTCCAACCAACGCTTCTGTCTCATATTAAATTTCTTTTGAGTGAAGAAGTATTTGAGACTTTTATGGTCAGTGTATAACTCACATCAGGCTCCATAAAGAAAATGTCTCCATCCTTTCACTGCAAAGACCACTGCTTCTAACTCTAAATCATGAGTTGGATAGTTGATTTCATGTGGTTTCAGTTGTCTTGAACCATAGGCAATCACCTTCCGATCTTGCATTAATACACAACCCAAACCTTCTTTAGATGCATCACAATATACAGTGAAATCCTTCCCTATTTCAGGAACTGCTAAGATTAGAGCTGTGGTTAATCTAGTCTTTAACTCTTGGAAACTTGCTTCACACTTCTCATCCCACTTAAATGGTGTATTCTTCCTTAATAATTTGGTCATTGGTCCGGCTATTTTGTAGAAACCTTCAATGAATCTCCGATAATAACCAGCCATTCCTAAGAAACCTCGAATTTGCTTCACATTAGTCGGTGCAGTCCACTCTAGTACCGACTGAACTTTAGATGGATTCACAGCAATCCCATCCTTACTGATCACATGACCGAGGAATTCTACCTCATCTAGCCAGAACTCACACTTACTGAAATTATCATAAAGCTTATGTTCCCTTAAAGTCTGCAATGCTATTCTCAAATGGTCAGCATGCTCTTCCTTATCCTTGGAGTATATCAGAATATCATCAATAAAGACGATGACAAACTTTTCCAAATATGGAATGAAGATCTTTTTCATTAGATTCATGAAGATTGCCGGTGCATTGGTCAAACCAAATGGTACTACCAGATACTCATGGTGTCCATATCTTGAGACAAATGCTGTTTTTGGAACATCTTCCGGCTTGATTTTTGTTTGATGGTATCCAGATCTTAAATCAACCTTTGAAAATACTCCAGCTCCCTTCACTTGATCAAACAAATCTTGAATTCTTGGTAAAGGATACTTATTCTTAATAGTCACGTTGTTCAGATTTCTATAATCACCACACATCTGTCTTCCACCATCTCTCTTATCCACAAAGATTACTGGTGTTCCCCATGGAGATACACTTTCCTGTATAAATCCTTTTCCTGCTAACTCATCAATTTTCTCCTTGAGTTCTTTCAACTCTTTGGGTCCCATTTTATATGGTGCTTGATCTATTGGTGCTGTACCAGGTATTAGGTCAATGGTGAATTCTATCTCCCGGTCTGGTGGCATTCCCGGTAACTCCGTTGGAAAAACATCTTGGAATTCATTAACTATAGGAATCTCTTCTAATTTTACTTCTTTCATTGAATTCAACTGCAGATCCACCATGATATGACTGTGTTTATCTGCCTGGTAAACTATCCTTGCTCCACTTGGAGTTTTGATTGAGACAGTTTTCTCCTGACAATTTATCTGAGCTCCGTGTTCCATCATCCAATCTATCCCCAGCACTACTGCAATTCCCTTCAAAGGAATCACATAAAGGTCTGCGAAATATGTACAACCACAGATCGAGATAACCTGATCTTGTTTTATGTGGCATACAATCACATTCCCTCTTGCCGTAACTACGGTCATATGATGTTCTAACGTTGCCCTTCTAATCCCGAACTTATCACAAAATTCTTCAGAAATGAATGAAGTAGTTGCACCAGTATCAAATAGAACTTTGCTGGGATTAGTAAGGATATTGAGCGTACCTATCACTGCATGCT
Source organism: Avena sativa (assembly GCA_916181665.1). Taxonomy (NCBI): domain Eukaryota; kingdom Viridiplantae; phylum Streptophyta; class Magnoliopsida; order Poales; family Poaceae; genus Avena; species Avena sativa. Next base: position 86,077,226 of record OV702293.1, on the reverse strand, counting down.
CCGAATTATCCACCTCCTCGAGGGTTGCACAGTTCAGTTTTCCAGTAGGTCAGTTTCTCTTGCCATCGTTGTTCTTGCCATTATTTCCTCCTTTATTGGGCTTTCCATTTCCTCCACTGGCTTGTCCTCCTCCCTTGGTAGGCCATCCTCCCGGTGCTTTGCTTGGACAATCTGGCTTGAAATGCCCTTTGTGGCCACAACCATAACAGATCACTACAGGCTTTTTGCACTCCATCTAGAAATGCCCTGGAATTCCACAGTTGTTATAGATAACATTCCTTCTCGGATTAGATTGATTTCCACCACTGCCCTTGTTATTGTTATTGTTACCATAATTCCTATTCCGAGGTTTGAACTCCAGGTTAGGTTTAGGTTTGCTTGCCTGAATTCTCTTGGTTTCCTGCTTGGCTCTCTTCCTCCGATCCTCTTGGACATTCTTGTAGTCATCCTCAAAAGTAATGGCTGCATCCAACAACTGCTGATAAGTTTGCTTATTGGCTAACCTTAGCTGCATCTTCACAAATGGATTTAATCCATGCAAGAAACGCTTCTTCCTCTTCTCTTCAGTGTTAACATCCTCTTCAGCATAACGAGACAGTTGGCTAAACTCCCGGATGTACTTCATGACACTAGTATATCCTTGCTAAAGCTCCTCAAATTCTCTCCGCTTCAACTCCATGACACTTTCCGGAACATGATATTCACGGAATATCTGCTTGAACTCCTCCCAGGTAAACTCCCTTCCTGGTTGTTGCATGGCTAACTGATTTTCCCACCATGATGCTGCATGTCCAGTCAGCAGATGAGTTGCATACCTTAATTTCTCCCCATCATTGCAACCCACAGTTTTCAGCTTCCTTTCTGTATCTGCTAGCCAGTCTTCTACATCCATTGGTTCAGGTGCTGATGCAAAAGGTAACGGTCTTGCATTCTGGAAATCATATAAACTCACTCCTCCACCTTCAGGTGCCCTCTGATTTGCTCGCCCTGGCAACTCTTCCATGAACTTGTTCTGGGTCTCTTGCATCATTTGCATGCATTGCATAAAGTTCTGCTCCATTAATAGCCTCATTGGTGGTGGTGGTAATGCTCCTTGATTTGCTGTATCGGCATCAGCCTTTTCCTTGGCCTCTCACTCCATCCGCTGCTGCTCAGTTTCCATTTCTACTCCCGTATCCATGACTCTTTAGTCCTGAAACATAAAGCGAATACTCATAATTACATCATGCACATGTGTTCTGAGCTCGACTTTACGCACAGAAATAGTCACACAATGAAGATCCAAAGAAAATCCAAATATGCATTTCATGTATTTTACATAATATCATAATGATACAAAGTCATTACAACATTACCATATTGGTATTATTACAAAACTACCTTATTTCTTGAGTACAATACACAGTACTTGATAATACTGACTAGTTGTCTCTTTCTAGTAGTAACTACGCTCATCATACATGCCTGATGTCCAACCGTGATGACATGTTGTCCGTCTACGCACAGTTTGTGGAACAAATGGCCTTCCAGAAGGAACATACTCTGTATCTGAAGTGTCAGGACTTGAGTCATTACTCAACATGAGCGCATTGACTCCCTCCAGCTCAGCTGAAAAGTCTTTAGAAACATATTCAACATTATCTCCAGCCTGCATCTCCTGAGCTTCATTCCTTGAGTTGTCAACAGAATACGCAGATCCTGCTGCTTCCCAGGTGCTCTCGTAGGCAAGATAATTGAACACTAGATAGTGTATATTCCCTGGGTTTTGAGAAGATGTTGATGATTCAAACACTCTCTCCTCAGGATCTTCTTCTTCATCCTGACCATCTATTGACATGGTATTTCTACTTCTATTATTAGGACTCATCCTTGCACCCATCCAACTAGATTTTCCAACATTTCTGTCAGAACCATATATGGACATCTGGTGTTCATGATATTCATTGTATGATCCCATCCTCCAACCATCCGAATTCTCAATAGGAAGTTCTGAGTCAGAACCATCCTCTGAGCCCTGTGGTACTGCATACCGCATATCTACAGTAGGATCATGTGTAGGTTCAGGTCTTGGTGAGTAAGGATATGGTATAAAAGATTCAGGATCTATAGGTATATCCTTAAAGATGGGTATTGCACTACTACTTGCTTCTTTCTCTAACTGGAATGCTAACTGATTCCTCCTTTCCGGATCAGTTAGATCCTCTAAAATGTCATTTTTTGTCTTCGACAATCACTTGATGAGTCTTATAAAAAGACGCAATGAGTGTTCGGTATCTATCCATAAACTTGGAATCTAACTTAGGATGCTTCTTAACCAAAGTAACATGATCCGGTATAGGCTCCAAGTCTATAGAATCATGAGGTATCACAGAGAATGTGCTACCTTCTAACTCCTTAGTTTTCTGCTCCCGGATATTAGCTATCGCCTCCACAACAGCAACATGATAGGCTGCTAAATGACTCCTACCTTCTCCTATGGGTAAATCGTGATATAATCCAAGCTTCTCTGGAAGTTGGATACTCACACGATACTTGGATAACATCCGGCCATTAAGGTAAGTGATAGTGTTCACTGGAATTCAAGTGGGGCAATTAAAGAGCTTTAAAAGTTGACGAAGTTGGTCTATAAATGATCCTTGATAATCATCAAGAGTCTCCTCTTTCCTGACCAAAGTCTGTTTTGGAAACTTTGGTGCCATTTCTCTGTATAACTAAAAAATAATTTTGATTAGTATCCAATAATATATTGCATCATATCAAAGAATTATCGCACTAAAATATATAACATAATATTCTCTTTTGAATATCCATTATATTACCTTTAGAGAATTCTTTATTGTTGTTAGCTTTCCTACAGGTAATACCCTTTACTAGGTTTCCAACCTATGGTCAAAGCAATTTGCTCTGATACCAACTGCGGTGACCCAGCATACCACTGCATGTGTAGTACACTATAGTCGTTGACATGACATCCACAGAACATCGTTCCGTAAATATCACATCCCTTAGAGTGGTACAACAGAAACATTGCGGGTCCATATTACAAAAGTACACATATTATTATTATTACAATACCGGAAGTTCAAGACTTCCAAAAGATCCAACTTACAAACCAAAATATAAAGTGTTCAGCGGAAATTTAAAAGTAACAACTCCGACTAGGAGTGGGGCTCAACAGCTTATTCTATAGAGTTCATGCTGTTCGGCTCCATTGGTTACTATTAACTAGATACTTAAGTGGACTCGTTCTCATTGACACCGTAGAGGATTTCGTAATCCACTCCTTCAACGCCTCCGGATAGATCAGGTTCCTCATAGAACACATCTTCTTGGCATTCGGCTGCATACATTGGCACGTCTTCGGGATTCTCAGAGTCTAAGCAATGGATCAAAGGAAAGAATGAGTAACATCATTACCCAACAAGTTCATTATATGCAACATGGGAAGTTTGATGCTCTAACTACCACCTCGGATTATAAATCCTTGGCAATATGCAGTTTTTGTAAATCTTTCTTCCAAGATTGATTTTATTCTAAAAAGCTATGACAATCAGCCTTCACAGGTTGACCAGAACTTTGATGGAGTTCCTTTCCTGCTGCGTTCGTAGCTCCTTCCCGGAACAGGGAGTAACAAGTTACAGTTCTTACACTCTACAGAGGTGCGTTACTTTACCCATGAGAGATCAACTCCTTGTTGCACAACAGGGCATACTTTATCGTCCACAATTCCATGATGTGGTGCCCAGTAGTTGGTCCAAGCCAATCACTGCCCCCTTCGCGACCCCGCATGCCTCCTTGGTGTACACCATGCCCACATAATGAATTACGGCAATGGTTTGTACAAACCGTTAGATGCCAGAACTATCGTGGCACGATGAGGGTTCCCACCCATATGCTGCATATCCTCTACGAATTACCAATTAATATGCACGCTACGAGGATAACAACCATGACCTGCACATCCGGCTTCATGCGAGAGGAAGGAGATACAACTGACTTCTCTGTCCCATTCCAAATCTCATGGTTAACGCGTAATATACGGCGCTAGAATCACTGATGTTAGGGGTTGTTAAGTCCCTACTTGATCATCATTGTTGCACATAGAACCCTAAGTTCTATTGCTCCATTATATCACCACTTAGGATGATATCTATGATTTCTTTATTTATGAAAATATTATTTTCTTTCTTTTATAACATAAATGATAACACACAATTTGCAAATACTTTGATAAAGACTCTTCAAAGGACATGAGAAAGTGATGAACTTGCCTTGTGATGGCAAGGTAGTGAAGTCTGATGTTTGCACTGGACCTTGAGCTTCTAGTTCTACAAAAACATCATTATTGCCCGGTAAGGACAATATTTAAAGAAGCAAAATGGTTATCCAAGTAATGTAATGCATTATTTAATTCTATATGCATTTCCCTATATAAGGTGCCCCTTTAATAAAGCATTTATAAATATTTTTTTATATTTATTGCATATATTGAATTATTTTATTTGATTTCCCTTCTTATTTGATTTTTATTGATTTAATAATTCTTTTAGGAATTATTAATTATACATTAAATTTATTACTAAATATTTATTTAATATTTATCAAAAATACTATAATATTAATAAATAATGAAAGTGATTTTTATTTATTTTTATCACCTTTCAATAATTTGTAAAATTCCATAAAGAATATATAAATTACAAAATTTTTATAAAATTTTAAATGTCCAGAATATTATATCTTAGTTTATTTGGATAGAGTGGATTATTGTGAATCCAAAAATATTTTATTTATAATTTTTTGACTTTTATTTTATTTTCTAGAATTTTATTGAGGTCAGGGGCATTTTGGTCTTTTCCAATTGATCAAAGGATTTATTAAACAACTTGGGCTGGCCCCTTGGGATTATTGGGCCAGTGTGGCCCAATAGGAAAAGGTCAAAATATCACCCCGAGGGGTTTTGGCCCACCCAGCCCACAGTCTCTGTCTCCCTCTCTCCCTGGACCTTATCCTCTCCTCCTCTGACCTGACCCTATGGCCGGTGATGCCGCCACCATCGATTCCCGCCATTGTCGGCCGTTCTGGTCACCACCGTGGTGCGAGTTGGGGTTGTCGATGACGCTCGTTCGTTCTATCCACTTGGATTTGACTTCGGGGCTTCCCGTGGCCAGGTCCACCTCGTTCCTGAACCCTAGGGTTAAGAAAAGGTGATGTCGCCGCCGCCGCGGTCCCGCCTGCGGTGGTGTGCTGGGCTCGTGTGCTGCTATGGCCGCCGCCATGGCTGGTGCAGGTTGCAGCGCCCCCTTGGGTGCTCCCTGTGTCGCCGCGGTTCGTCAGCCCATCTGCTTCCTCTTCGATTCGTCAGCGAGGACCTCGGGTAAGTTGCTTCTGTGGTCTTATTTCATGCTATTACCATGAACCCCTCTGTGTGTTTATTGGCTTCTCATGCCTAGTGACTATGTGCTGATTGGGTTCATCTCTGGATTAGGTTTCTTGCTCTGATTAGGGTTCATAACCCCCTGTTGATCATATCCATGATGCTTTAGACTTACTGATGATCATACTTGAGCATGAAGAATGATTGTCTATTGTGGTTAATGATTTGTTGTGGCTTTGATGATGCTAGTTGCCTATCAGATTTATTCTAGTGATGATTCACTATGATCCTATGCTTGTGTTTCTATGGAATCCCTGATTGGATTATGCTTGTTAATCTGAGAAGTTACTCTATTGTCAGAATGCTTGTACTGACAGTAGCTTTCTCTCAGTATTTGCTTACTGTAATTATAATGATAAGATTGTATGAGAATATACACACTGAATCAAATCATTACATATAATGATAAGATTGTATTTGCTTTCTGTGATTCCTGGCACTTGGCTTCAGGAAAATGATATGTAGTGGTTGTCCCTTTTATCTGTGGAAATTAAGCATAGATTGGTTTTGGTTCATTTAAAACCTGTCCTTATGATACCATTATGATCTGGCACACAAGTGATGCAGTTTTATTTCTAGGCTTAACTTGATAATGCTTTTGATTAAAACTGGCAAGATGAAATGAAAGCTTTTCTTAACTTTCCTGCCTATGATGTTGGTCTGAGGCTCTAGGATTTAATTCCTAGTTAGTTGAGTAATAGTTTGTTTGAAACTGATAGGATTAGAGGTGATACTCTCTTTGAGAGATGTGCCCTGATGTGATAAGATCAAATGAAGAATGATCTAAGTTGCAAAGTAACACTGAACACAGTGATGTTGGTCTGAGAGTTCAGTGCTTGTGGTTGAGCTTGGTTTCTTATCCTTATACTTAAAATCTCTAGGATAGATTCACCTCCCTTGGGTGATTATTGAGAGATCATTTCATAAAGCAACACATGCTTTTGTTTAGATAATATGATGAAATCATGTGATGGTTTTATGAGGCTCACCATAAAATCTGATGTTGGTGTAGTAGATTGATGATGATCTTGATCTTGATCTTGATCTTGATCTTAATCTTGATCTGCTTTTGCTGGGCTCCTGAGCTTTCTCTTGAGCTTGCCTACTTCTCCTAGCTGCTGGGCTTGACCTTGCTGTCCACCAGATCCATCCCCCTCCTTATGTCACCATCCTGGTGATGTTTGGGTTGATCTGGGTGGTTTGGTTTGGCTGCTATTCTTGGTTTAGCTGCTGTTTACCCTGGCTGTGCTGGTGTGTTGTGTAGTGGAGAGATGCACTGATGTGCTCCTCCACGGCTATGCTGTGGTTTTGTGATATTTGGTTGTGCTTGTGAGGTTGACAGCACACCATCTGCATGCTTGTGTGTGTCCAGCTTGTGTGCCTGCTATGCACTTGTGGGTAGGTTCAGAAGTTTGAACTTACTATTACTAACTTACTTTCACCTGGCTGGTGAATTGGTCCCTCTTGGCTTTCATTTGCATTCTGGCTGTGAATTTATGAAAGATGAAATCTTTCATATTGGTTAAACTTACTCCTTTTATAACATTTCTCAATGATGAGTTTGTCAAGTACACTTCACTGACATATATGAGAGAAATATACTAACACTAATTTTATTTTGTTTCTATTTAGTTTTTGTTTTGCAGGTTCAAAGATAAAGATGAAGATTTAGTGTAGATTTAGATATAGGATAGTTAGTAGATTTTCAAATGTAATTTTATTATTATTTTGTAATTTTTCTTTTATTATTCTTGTAATCTTTATTTTATTTAATTGTAATAAAGATTATATTATTATTTAATAAAGAATATTCTTAATCTTTATTCTGTTATAAGTTCTGAAATTTGGAAATGACTTCAGTAGTTATATTCTTTGTAACTTGTTTATGTGCTAATGAAATGAATTTCATATTCAATATTGTTTTTAGGTAAGATTTAAGTTATAATACTTTTCTCTTAATTAATTTAAGATTCAAATTTTATATCTAAATCATTGAAATTATTATTCAAACACTCAAGTTTAAAATTCAAATTCATTTTTAAAACACACATAATTCCTTTAAGATCATATCAAAGTTTATAGCAATTCTCCTTTATGACTAAACCTAATCTCAAATTAAGAAAGAAACATTGATCACTCAACGTTTTATTTGACGAAAATTTTACCCACATTTTCACAAATGAATTTATGCAACAATTCATATTCCTAAATCTACCCTTCGTTAGGTCCTATTTGTTGGGATGTTACACCGACTCCCATTGAACTAGTGCCCGAGTCGGTTTCGCCAATGAAGAGGTGGATGTCTCCGATAGGTATGATCGAGCACCGCGTAGGGTTCGTCTTCGCGGGGATCCAGAACTCGTCGGGAGGGACGATCAGAACATTGCCGGAGAAGAGAACGTGACCGATGGCTACGGTCTCGCCGATTCCCGCGAAGATCTTGTTCCTCGCCCGCTGAAGAGCCTGAAGCGCCTCTTGCCCCTCGGTGGGCGCCAACTGTCGTGGTATTGCCGACGATTACGCCATGGAGGGGTCCTCATAGTGCGTGTTTAGAGACATGGGGGAAGGCATACGGTTGGCGAGTACGAGGTAACATAGCTTACCCAGGTTCATATCCCACAACGGTGGCAGAATCCTACTCCTGCTATAAATCACTATAAGGGCAATACGCCGAGTTATAGAGATAGGTTCGCTGTGCGAGGTTGTCTAAATCGATGCCCTAAAGGCTCCCATAGGCCTGACTTATATAGTTGCCAGGTCCTAGGGTTACAGGGAAAAGTCCTAGCCAGACAAGTTACAGAGTCCTACACCGTCTGTTACTAGTCCTGTGTGTCTTGTACTCCAAGGCTCCGGGTACGTCGGTGACTCCAACCGTAGCCTTCCTTTATCCGGCATGGGCCTCCCTTCTGGATCCATCTAACTAGGCCGCCCAGCAGGGCATGGGCCATGCTACCAACTATGGGCTACCCGGGTTATCCGGATAGGAGACATGCTATAAGGATCCCCATATAGCATATCCCCAACAGGGGCAGATTTTACAATACGGCAAAAAACTACGTTTTCGGGAATACCTCAGTATGTTAAACCGTCGTATTCGCTCGATCCAAATGACTTAAAATATTGGAAACCATGTTTTTTCTAGAAACCACGGTATTCACGTGATACTCCAAAAATAATTTGTTGCCAAACGGACCCTAAACCCTTAACCCCTCAACCCATAATTAAACCCTAACCAAGCAGGTTTATCCTACAATTATATATATATATATCCAAATTTGAGATACTTTCATTATATTGCGGTAACGCCATTCTCTTCCACGAATATAACCAAAAAGTTTGAACATTATTGAAAATTCCCTAAACCCTATAATCCCAAACCCCTAAACCCATAATTAAACCCTAACCAATTAGGTATCTTGCACTTATAGATCCAAATTTGAAATACTTTCATTAAATTGTGGTAACGCCATTATGTTCCACACATATATGCATAAAGCTTGAACATTATTGAAAATTACCTAAACCCTAAACCCCTGAACGACCCTGACTAAGCAGCAGGTATATCATCTACTTATAGATCAACATTTGAGATATACTTTCATTAAATTACGCTAACGCCATTCTATTCTACGAATCTAAGCATAAAGCTTGAATATTATTGAAAATGCCCTAAAACCTAAACCTTTAACCATATAACCCTAAATCCTGACCAAGCAAGTAGCATGCACTTATATATAAAAATTTGAGATACTTTCACTAAATTGTGCTAATGCCATTCTAATTCATGAAAGCTCGAACATTATTGAAAATTCCCTAAAGTATCCTAATCCCCTAATAAAGCCTAAACCCTTATATATAACCCTAAAAACCCTAAACCCTCAACCCCTAACCTAAGCTCGGACATATTACTGAAAAATTCCTAAACCCTAAACTACCCCTAAAAAACCAAAACCCTAAACCCTCAATACTATAAAACACTAAACCCTAAAACCTAAAACACTAAACCCCTACACCCTAAAACCCGAAACACTCAACCCCTAAACCTTGACCGATCAGCTCTCATGCACACTTATTGTAACATCCCAAAAATATTAAACTAGAATCATCAAACTCTAATCATCAAAATTAGGGTTAACAAAAACTTTTCCAATTAAAATACGAAAGCATTCATATGTGTGTGCATTAAAATTTGGATTATTTTGAATTGCCTTGCTTGTGTGTTTCTTTGCTTGGAAAATGATTCTTAGGTGAATTCAACATCATCTAAACAATCCCCACACTTTTCCCAAAGACAAATAAATCAAAATAAACAAAATAAGGGAATGGTCACTTTGGCCAATTTAACTCCCATGCCTACTTTGGCTGTCTCTAACTTTCAAAACTTAACAAAAACTTGTTTGGATCTTTACACCCCTTGATAGTACTCATAACAAAGTACCAAGGCCCACCTTGTGATCATCCAAAAACATTTGAATGCATAGTTTAAAGGACAGTTCAAGATTGAATCTATATCATATCGGAAGATCCCACTTTTTCAAAAACCACTCAAACAAGCTCAACTTTCAAAACCCAAGCATCCACAGACTCACCAGCACATGCCTAGCACACCCACCAAAAATCTTTTCAAAATTCAAAACTTGAATTCATGCGGCCATTTCATCAAACACCTTGCAGATTCAAATCTAACAAAATCAAAACACTATAGTGTGCAGTGTTTTGGGCCTAACTTGTTCCCTCTCTGGACACCACTAGCCTTAGTAGATCATCTAACGACCCTAACTAATCCCTAGCACCACTGTAAGCTTGACAATGTCATCAATGGTGAACAGCCCAAGAGCACCCATGTCACCCCAGTGTGGACAGCAGGCTAGAGAAAGAACTAGCCGTGCCAACCTTGTCTGGGAGGTAGCCCATGCCTCACCGCCCCCTCTCGACTGACCCTGCCTCGCAGACAGCAGCCAGAAACGCCAGGAACGCCGCGCTCGTGCCACTGTCGACCATACCGACGTGTGCCGTAGAGCACGCGTTGTTCCCACTCAACCAGACCACCTCGAACCCTCACCGCCCGCCAACATGCTCCCCACCATCACAGGAGACCGCCAGACATGCCCATTTCACCGCCCGTGCCCAGTAGCCACCACACGCCGTCGAAGACGCCACCTCTGCCTCGCAGAGCATCGAGTGTTCCAGACCGTTTGCCACCGCCCCTACACGCGTATTAAAGCCATAGAGCATCGCCAGGAGACCACCAATCGATCGCCACCCTCGGCCACGCCTCTAGCAGCCCGTAGCCTTGTCGCCACCGTCGCCTTCCCATCCCGTTCGGTCTCACAGTCGAGCCTATAAAGGGAGGACTCCCCCGCTCAAACTCTTCACACCATCTCACTCCCCTCTCCTCACTGATCATTCCACCTTGTTCCCGGAGCAAGGCGAGCAGCGCAGCGTTGGAATTTCATCGCAGCCCGCCGCTGCTGGAGAAGAAGGGAGCCAGCGATTGGAGCCGCCCCAGGAGAAGCAGCCGGTACCAGGAGGTTCACCGTCATCGACTTCGTCGTTCGCCCGCCTCGCTGACCCTTGCCTGTGCCCCGGTGAGCCTCCCACGACCCCCACCTGCCGTGTTAGGGTCCTGTCTCGCCGGCGCTACCCGACGTGGACGATGAACCAGAGCCGTTGGATTAAAACTAGATCCAACGCACCACGTTGCCCCGTACCGCTTCGCACCACCCGTCTCACTGACGCGTGGGGACAGCAACTTAACCAGCCTGTGTAAGCGCTATGCGTAGCAGGCCGGCCCATTTTCTCTTCCCGTGCAGCCCACTCGTTTGAAGTTGGATTTTTCCATTTTCATTCAAACACAGTTCTGTACCTAGTTTCAAAAATCAACTCAGCTCGATTCAGTGAACCAAATTGAATAAAACCAATTTTGTTAGAAAGGTCTAGAAGTGCTGAATCCAAGCTCGTTGGATTCAAATCATTTGGATCTGTAGATCACCCTTGGTAAAAATAACAAGGCAGAAGCTTTCCTGCATTCAAATATTTTTCAAATTTAAACCATAATAGCTTTTGAGTTGATACCAACTCTCAAAAATCACAAGTAACCATACCTTTCAGAATACATAAAAACATTTGGGTTTACTTACAGAAATAATATTCAAGTAATAAAAGGATGCCACATAGACATTTCTAGTCACTTTATTTAAATGAAATAAAAGGTTAAATCTTATTAAATTGTGACACCACTTTAAATCACATTCCCATGTACTGAAATATGTGGTGATGACATGTGTCAACATGATCCCATGTTTGGTTTGGAGAATATTAAATCTTAAGTAGTTATTCAATGAGTAGAAATTACTTTTCTAGAAATAAAATCAATAATCCAAATGCTTTAATCTTGTAATGTTAGTGATGATGCTAGATCATCTATAGAACCATTGTGTGTGATGATTGAAAGTAGTTAAGTATTGTTTGGTGATTGTGTACCTCGTATTTATTCATAGATGCTAGTACCGACCAAGGATACGAGGAGGAAGGAGGATACTACGAAGAAGAAGCCGAGGAGAACTTCAACCACAGCTCTGCACAAGGCAATCCAATACTTGCAAGCTATTCACTTAGCAAGATAATACTGATACGGATGCAAGCCTTACTAATCAAGTTGACCTATGCAAGCTAACACTTGCAAGATACTATACTTATGCAAGCCTAATACTACTAGTTGATTGGGCAAGCCGATACTGGCAAGCTATTAACTTAGCAAGCTTATACTGATACTGATGCAAGCCTTGCTAATCAAGTTAACCTATGCAATGCACTAAGCATGCTTGGTTAGACACATTTGATGATACCCAATCCTAGTTTTACTTGCAAGCTTTCTACTTTATTTCTTTATAAAAGCTACTACTTAGAGTTTACTTGAGTGAATTGTAGATTCTAGAAAGATAATTGAAGGTTGCATAAAGAGCATAAAATTGGGCCTAAGATAGATAATCTTGATGTCATCCCAAGGCATAAGATTGAACTTAGTTAACTCCACTAGTTTACCACCCCTCATTAGTACTTACCCCCATTTGTAGATGCTAGTGCTAAGCATAAAACTTGATCAACATTAGATGGGAATACTTGGTGGAAAAATGGTTATGAAAACCTTGGAATGATGGATCATTCTATTGAGATGTTTTGACATGTGTTTCCAAACACCAGATGATTTTGGTGATGAAAATATTAAGGCATGAGCCTGAGCCCTGTATAAAACCGATGGTTGTCTGGATGGGATACCATTCCAATTTTACCGTACAGCCACAATACCCGAAGATTGGGTAGGGCTTAACTGGAAACTTATATACCTTAGTATTAGTTCCCTCCTGGCCAAGGTCTGAGCTGAGGCTACCTTGTGAAGATTGTCCACCTGTGCAGTACCCAAGATGACAGTTGGTCATGGTTGGGAGGCCAAACTCATAGGAGAGGCGCTTATACTAGGACGTGTAATCGAAAGGTTAGGATTGATTATCCGCATACTGAGTATGGTGAATTCAGGATTTTGTTCCTGACGGATGTATCGAATGTTGTGGTGAAAGTGTACAATCTCCGCAGAGTGTCAAACTATTCGAATAGCCGCGTCCGCGGTTATGGACAGTTGGAGTGGCCATACTGTTCCCCTGTCAGATGTTTTCAAAATGACTTGTGAAATGAATTGAGAATTTGACTTGACCACAATAGAGTTGTGGCATGAAATACAAGTTCCCACTTAGGTGTTATAAATGTTCAACTAGCTTTCGTTGATTCTGAACTTAGTAGAGGTAAATCTGGCTTTTTGCAAAACAACGCTAGAGCTTAGTGTCCTACTACAAAAACCCCCTTCACTTGTTAGTACTAGTTTGCGAGTACTTAAGGAGTACTCATGGCTTTGTCCCTGGCTATTCCCATGGCCAGACTATGAAGAGGAGTACCAAGAGGATGGACCCCAGGAAGGTTACGACAACTAGGATCATCTCCCATCGTCAGCATTGCCTGTGACCCCGAAGATGGAGCTTCGCCCACGCTACCGTTATTATTACGTATTCCGCTATTTGAGTTGTATTAAGAACTGGATCATGAGATCCTTATTTGTGTAAGACCTTATGTATGGTCTGTAATGGATGATGTACTGTGGTACCCAATTCTGTTATGTCTCGCAAAAATGGTATTCCTGGGATTGCGATGTATGGCGTAACAGGCATCTGGGATTAAAAATCCGGGTGTTGACACTTATAGATCAATTTAATTTTGAGATACTTTTATTATTTAGGGTCACACCATTCTATTCGACGAATATAGGAATAAAGCTTGAACATTATTAAAATTTCCCTAAACCCCCAACCCTAAAAAACCCCTAAAACATAAACCTAAACACATAAATAATACTAAAACCCTAAACCCTCAACCCACATACACCCTAACCAAACATGTATCGCTATTATATTTCGGTAACGCTATTATATTTCGTGAATGAAAGCATAAAGCTTGAACATTATTATTGAAAATTCCTTAAACCCTAAACCCCTAAACCCATAAATAAACTCTAACCAAGCAGGTATCATGCACTTATAGATTCAAATTTGAGATACTGTCATTAAATTATGGTAATGCCATTCTATTCCACGATTAAAAGCATACAGCAACTTAAACATTATTGAAAATTCCCGAAACCATAAAACCCTAAACACTAAACCCCTAAACCCTGACAAACAAAGTATCATGCACTTATAGATCAAATTTGAGATACTTGCATTAAATTGGGCAACGCATTATATTCGACGAATACAAGCATAAAGCTTGAACATTGTTGAAAATTACCTAAACCCTAAACTCATAAATACTAAAACCCTGAACCCTTCCCATAATTAAGCCCTAACCAAGAAGGGAATCATGCACTTATAGATTCAAATTTGAGATACTTTCATTAAATTGGGGTAAAGCCATTCTGTTCGACGACTAAAAGCATAAAATCTTGAACATTATTGAAAATTCTAGAAATCATAAAACACTAAACACTAAACCCCTAAAACCTGACCAAACAAGTATCATGAACTTTTAGATTAAATTTGAGATACTTACATTTAATTGGGCAACACCATTATATTCGACGAATATATGCATAAAGCTTGATCATTGTTGAAAATTACCTAAAGCGTAAACCCCTATATACTAAAACCATAAACCCTTCAACCCATAATTAAACCCTAACCAAGCAGGGTATCATGCACTTATAGATCCAAATTTGAGATACTTCCATTAAATTGAGGTAACACCATTATATTACACGATTATAAGCATAAACCTTGAAGATTATTGAAAATTCCCTAAACCCCTAAACGTCCCTGACCAGGCAGGGGTATCATCCACTTGTAGTGGTATGGTATTGTAAGAGATAAGATAAGAAAAAGATAAGATAAGAACTACTACCATGAATGGACGATATTTTGAATAACCTTCCCTCCCGATGTTTGGGAAGCAATTGAAAATTTTGAAATCAACGCCAAGTCACCAACGCCAATTTTGAAGGACCAAAGTTGTTTCCTTCCTATGTACTACTCCTACTCCACACCAAGTCACCAATGCGGCTGTCGAAAACGCCAGAGAAATAGAGCCGCTCCCTCAAAAAAAGAAAGAAATAGAGCCGCCATACCGAGGCACACGTGCGCTGCGCCACACTGTGGACGAGGGAGAGATCAGCTGAGCCGATGCACGAGGGGAGATAGGTGGAGATATGAGAGGCTGCGAAGGAGAGAGAAAACACATAATTTTTTGCATGCATAAGTACTGAAATTTACTACTAGTAGAGTGTACACTATAAGGCGACAGGAGTACCTCGTGTTAGGAACCCACCATAATAAACTTTGCTCTGACAGCGAACCGACTTCAACTCCTCTTTTCTCTTCGCTGCTGCCATCTTCCCTGCCTATATTTTATTCTCTCTCCATATACAACGCATGGACAGAGGTGAGCATATGTCCAAGCAAAATAAATTGACATGTTTTAGTAAATTGCCATGTTGTCAATTTATTACAAGAATTTAGCCAATAAGATTGATTGGTTCTATCCATTAAACATGTTAGTTTGTGTCGTGGTGGTGTCACGACAAATGGCATGGGTAGGCTTAAGTTGGGGGCCGAATGGGTGCTTGTGGTCACCAGGGAGGGTGTGCACGATCTTGCCATGCACGAAGAACAAGATGAACTCTCCACACTTAGGAGTATTATTGATGCAAGTGGTTTTACAAGTGCTCCTAGAGCTGTATGAACTAGGGTTCAGTTCACTAATTCCGTCCTAGCTCCAACCTCTTCTAACTACAGCTATGCCCTTCCTTATATAGGCGATGCTAGCTAGACTACACCCCTTTGGGTTCTAGGGTTACTGTTTGGATCTTGGTCCCTACTATATGGGCTGGGTCCTGGGCTTCTGCTAAGCCCAACGGCCCAGTCCTTAAAGCTTGACAGCTAACGGTCTTCTAGTACGTCGCCTCCATTTCCTTTGGCGTCATGCAGTAACTTTGTACGTTAGCCCTTGCTTTTGGCGTCACTCTGCTCCTTTCGTGTCACCCGACATCGCCCTTCTCTTTTGACCATGCTTTACCACGGTCCCTCCTGAGCCTCACTCGGAAAGGTGCCACATGTCCTATCCGACTCGGCCCTTCCTCGTAAGACTCGGCTCGGTGGTTTCTGCAAGGTCAACATATTTGTCCTATACGGACCGACACATGCTCTATGTTGGCCGCATACGATCTTCTTACCCGGCCGTCCTTACTCGGCCTGGTTCTTTCTTTACCTGGCGTAAGCCAAGCTGGGCTGTGTTTTACCCCTTGTGGCCCTACCAGGGTTATCCCCCGACATTAGTCCCCGAAGCTGGTGAGGTCTAGCAGTTCCTGCTGTTAGGCGTCTCCAGGTTCCTTTAATGTAATTGGAACTTCTTCTTTTGTCTTTATTTTACTGCTTAGGGCACACTGTTTAGCGCAATCTTGCACCTTGACAAGTCTATCTAACAGTTTTTGGGTTCGTTCTTTGACTTTTTGGCTTGTTTTTGCCTCGTGCCGAGTCAATTTGGCCAATTTCGAGTCATTTTTAGTCTCTGACAGCTGGTAATCATGGTGACTTGCCTCAAATTTTGTTCCAAGCCCTGCCTGCACAGTGACGGTTGCGCAGTAATTCCCCGTCACTATGGCAGTCCCATCGGTCTGCGCCCTTTGTCCTTCGTTGCATGACGTGGCAGTGGATTTTCCGTGTATCGTATACACGTGGCGCTTGCTGACTGGCTTACTCAGCCAAATACACGGAGACATGCTGGCCGCACGGCGCAGGGGGATCCCACGATTGGGGTTTTACTGTACTTAAGTAGGGGTGAGGGGATCATAACTTCACTTGCCCATTTAGTTTCCCCATAGCCTCTTCTTCTTCCTTGCGCCTCCAAAATCCAACTTCCTCCTCTGCAGTTCTTCTTCCCCTTAGTTCTTCATTTGCGATTGCCTTTCCCCTCTTTTCATTCCACTACGGGTCCTTTCTCTTCCAAGCCTCTTCCGACGGCGGAAGAGATTGAGTCCAGGGAAATCGTGGATGCTCACGATGTCGCTGAGGGAGCCGAAGAACAGGAGTTTCCCGCCGGAGAGCGTGGCGGCTAGGAGGGTTCAGAGGTCTCCGCCGAGGAGCTTGAATGTCTGCGCTCCACCAGGCGCATCCCTCTCGAGGTTGACTGCCGTCTTCCCATCGGTGAGATTTCCGCCAAACCCGATGCCAATGAAAGGGTGGTTTTCCTCTCCCATTTCGAGCGAGGTTTCGCCTTGCCCGTGAGCAGTTTCTTTGCTTCTTTTCTTTCCACCTTCCATCTTCAGACCCATCATTTGCCTGCCAATGCGATTAGCTCCCTTTCTTGTTTCATTTCTGCTTGCGAGGCCTACTTTGGCATTTGGCATACAGTTCTTCCGTGGTCCAAATATTTTAGTTTTAGGGTCCAAGTATTTCCTCAACCTAGAGCTCCCTGAGCCGAGAAAAGGCCGACCCGGTGCGGTGCTGCTAGCATCACACCTAGGAGAGGTTCCATCTTTCCTCGGGTTACTGGCCTAGACTCTTGCAAGAAATAGCATAGGACTTTCTTCTATGTCAAAAACAGCGGGGCCACCGATTACTTCCGGCTCCCCCTTTCTCGAACAAGGTCCCCAACCAAAAGTTCTGGCAGCTTGACCCGCGCGACCAAAATGCTGTGGTGATGAGGCCAACGTAATTCTGGAGAGGTTGCTATCGCCGAATGAGAACTTTCATCTCGCCGACATGGATCTCATGTGCACCTTCATCTCACGCCAGGTAAGCCCCATCCAAGCCAGGAGCCACAAGATGTGCTTCATGAGCGGCTTGCATGACCCCACTCGGCACTCCACGAAGGAGCTTACCCACGATTCTGTGGCCCGCAGAGTAAGCTCGATCTTCAAGCTGATCTTGGCGGAAGATTTGGCTTGGAGCTGCCCTCCATTTAGCCGGGTCAGGCCTGTCCCCTGGGTAAGTTTCCGAGTCACCTTTCGCTGCCGAGTCAATTTTAGCTTGTTTGCTATTTTCCGTCTAGTTTTCGATGCTTATTCTGTTCGTCTTTCGTAGAATGTTGTTCACCAGGCTGATGACAGTACTGTCCATCCTAGTGCTTACGACGAGGATCGCTTCGACTCCTACGCGGTCGAGTATGATCTAGAGTGCTCATGCCCATTCCGCATGCGGCTGCTGCTTCAACTCCGGGTAAGAGCCACACTCGAAACCCCTTACAAGATTGGTCTGACGACGGCGATGATGATGATTGTGAGATTCTGGAGGTACTTGCGTTTAGACCTTATCCCTCTAACTTATTCGAGTAAGCCTGTCATTTACTTATGCAGCTGGCCAGGTACATGACACTCCCCCTCTTGCTGTGGGTGGAGTCGGCAAAATCCCTGTCGCCAAGCTGAATAAGCGACGCGGGGCCTCCTCCAGTGCTCAGCCAGCCAAGAAACGCAAGGCTACGCTTGCTGCTACCATGCTGGCGGAGACTCTGAAAGCGGCTGGGCGCCGAGTCACACGTCGCCCAGCGCGCGACCCGATCGTTTCCGGGTAAGCTTTCACGATCTGCTTACTTTGCATTTTTCCTTCTTATGTTTTGCTACTGCTTTATCATGAGCATCTTGTTGTTTTCAGCGTCGCGCCTTTGTCGGTCAACCAGGCTTCTCCTAGCATCGCCTCACCGCTAAGGCCTGTGCCTCCACCAGCTGATTCCACGGTGCAGAGCCTTGTACGAGTTGATGCTTCCACTGGTGAGGCTCACCCTTCTTAGTGTCAGTCAGACCCGGTGGCACACCCGGTGGAGGAGACTCGGCCCAGCGCCTCTGCTGCACCCCAGGAACAACTTCCTGATCTTGGTGCCAGAAACACTGGTGTTGAGAAGATATTCGCCACCAGTTCCTCTGGCACCAGCCCACAAGTTGGTGTTCATGAACAACTTCCTGATCTTGGTGCCAGCAATATTGCTGAGCCCGCTTAGTCGGCTCCCATTTCATCTCCAAACAAACCTGCTCACTATCCTCCTCTGTCAAAGAACCAGAATCAGCATGCTGCTCCTGGTCCGGCTCGCACTTCATCCGGCAAGCCCACATCTACCAAGCAGACGACTTTGGTCTGTGCCCCCAGCACTGCTCCTCAGATCCGGCCTACAACACCAACAACGATTCTTGTTCCAGCAACTGCCAGGTCGGGTGGCAGTTCTAAAGTTGTTACCTTCAACAGCAGTGCCGCTGCGACCCGCGCCAATGTGGGAACTTCCCTAAGAAAGGGGCAAGTTCTCACTCGGACGCTCAGCCTTATATTGTGGCATGGAATGCAGCTGGCGAACAAGAGTTCAGCTCCCGTGCTGGAAAGAAGGTGAAGCTGGGCCCCAAGGCCGTTTCCGTCATGACCCAGCATGCCATTTCCTTAATGGCTTGCGCAGATGAAGTGAACGGGGTACGTAGTCTTCTTAGTATTTTGTGTATTGAGTATTTTTTGTTATACATATTCCCTAGTCCCCGAGGTTACTGCCGAGTGAGGAACTCACTCGGCGGTAAGCTCTAAGATAGGACTTCGCAATTTGCTCGGTATCTTTTTCCTTTGTGCAGCTCACACATAATGAGCGCACCAAGGTGCATCAAGCTCTCCTCTTGGAGCATCGCAAGCTCGAACTTACTCATCAGAAGCTGCAAGCCGAGACTCAAGGCCAAGGTAATCTTCTTACTCACCATATCTTTATTCGGCGCACCTTTCCCTGTTTCATTTCCTTATTCTTTTCTCGCTGTTTTCCCACAGCTTCTGCCCAGTCCACCATCAACACGCTGCACTTGCAGATCAGCGAGACGGAAAGTAAGTCCTTAGCCATCCTTTTGCTGCTTTGCATTCATGTTCCTTCCTTTGTTGGTGTTGACGAGTAATCTGTTCCGAATAAGCAGAGAAATACCAAGACGAGCTCTAGAAGGAGCGAGACGAGGTGATCTGGCTAAAAAAGAAGATGGCCGACATGGAGCAGAAGCACCAGGCCGAGGTGAAGGGGCTGAAAGAGGAGCTTGCCGAGAAAGACGACCAGCATGCCACCAGCGCCGAGAAGACCAGGGAGCTTCTCAAGGAGGTCGAGTCGGCGGTTGAGTCGGCTAACATGGATCTCGATGCGCTCCAAGACAAGGCCAAGACTTGGCAAAACAAGCTCGGGGCCATCAACTCTTTCCTCGGTAGTGAGTTCTTACCCTTTTTGCACTGTGCTTTCTGTCCTTGACTTTTTCATCTTCTTTGTTATTTTGCTAATGCTCTCTTTTGTTTTCAGAGAACTTTCCCGAGGCTGATATGTTTGCCATTCGGGCCATGAAAAGAGTACGAGCCGAGTCTGGCGCTCCAGCTGATGGCGAGGTGACTATTGATGAGCATCTCGAAGCGTTGTCACAGCGCGTCAAGACCCTCACGTCATGTGGTGTAGACTTTCTCAAATCAGCGATTCATGCGTTCTGAATGCTCTGGCCGGATGAAGACGCGGCCACACTCATCGAGCCCCTGGCTGAAAGGCTGCTTCTTACCGAAGATAGGCTGGATCAATGGCGCGAGTCAGCCGGCCGAGCTGCAGCGGACAAGGCCCTTTCCTTCGTGCTTTCCTGGTACGAGGACATCAATCTTGATGTTCCTGCATGCATAAGGGGGGACGGAAAGTGGCTCCATGAGCATGAGATGATCAAGAAACGCCAAGAGCGAGCCTACGCCATGATTGAGGATACTATGGTGCATGCTTGGTGCGACGGGCCCAGCTTCCTTGACCTCGGAGAACCACTTGCTGAAGTTGCTGATGAGGAAGGTGCTGACAACGAGGCCACCGAGTCGGACGAACCGGAAGACTCGGCGATCGATGCCCCTGACTCGGCAGATGCTCCAGGTGACGCTCCTTGCTCCAAGATCGTTCCTCCGAGCCCAGCTGCTTCTTAGGTTGAGTAGAAAAACGGTTGAACTTTGATGAGATCCCCGGTATGCCGGGTACAAATGTAACATATATCGCACTTATGTTTAGATGTGTGCCTTTTGATAAGGCTTTAAACTTCTAGTTATATTTTGAATGTGAATCATCCAAGGGCAAATCCCCGAGTCTCATCTTGCCGTTTTACCTTTCCTTGACTTTGGCCCTTGTCTACCTTTTTTGGCGTTCGACATTAGAGTCTCAAAGTACTAAGGATTTAGTTAGCGGGTATGAAACTTAGATCACTTGACCCAGGATCATTCAACATACAATGCGATATAACCTGCAGTGGGTTAGGTAAAAACATAGGGTCGACTCGCGCTTTTCCTTTTACTTATCTGGCATTCATGTTTACTCGTCCTGCATCCTTTCCTCTTGCTTGCCATGAAGCTGTGTTTTCAGATAATAGCATACTCGAAGAGTTGAATGTTTCCGAGTAAACATTACTTGTTCGAGATATGCTTTAGGTGTTACGCCAACCAACATAGAATAATTTAAAGGATAAACATAAGGGGCAGTCCCTGAGTCAGTTTTTCGAGTCATACCATTTTATTATCAGCACATTGCCGGCATAAACGTCCGACATATGAGAGTTTGAGTGATACATGCACTGCTTATCCTTAGTGTAGAAGGGGCGAAGTAATGCCACATTCCATGGCCTTTTGGTCTCATCACCTGATATGTCCACCTTGTTCTTTTGTGCTTCACGAGCATCTATTAGATAATATGAATCATTGTGCAATGCTTTGCTTACAATGAATGGACCTTCCCATGGGGGTGATAACTTATGCATTCCAGCTGTGCGCTGCACTAGTCTGAGCACCATATCCCCTTCTCGAAAAACACGAGGTTGAACTTTCCAGCTATGATAGCGTCAGAGATTTTGCTGATATATACCGGATCTAGACAATGCCAATTCTCTTGCTTCTTCGAGTAAGTCAACTCCATCTTCCCGGGCCTCTTTTACCTCGGCTTCCGAGTATTGCCTTACTCTTGGCGAGTAATATTCTATGTCGGCAGGCAAAACTGCTTCTGCCCCATACATGAGGAAAAATGGCGTATAGCCTGTTGATCGATTCGGAGTTGTCCTTAGACTCCATAGCACTAAGGGTAGTTCCTCTATCCAGCAACTAGGTGATCTCTAGAGTGGTTCCATTAAACGGGGTTTTATCCCGGATATAACTAAGCCATTAGCTCGTTCAACTTGTCCATTTGATTCTGGATGAGCGACTGACGCTACGTCGAGTCTTATTCGGTTTTTTCCACAGAATCAAGCAAAAATCCATCAGCAAAGTTTGTGCCATTATCTGTGATTACGCTGTGCGGGTAACCGTATCTCAGGATTATGTCCCTTATGAATGTGACAGCTATTTTTCTGTCCAATTTCTTGATGGGCTTCACTTATATCCATTTGGTGAACTTGTCAATCATTACCAATATATGAGTCATGCCTCCCCTTGCTAGCTTGAATGGTCCTACCATATCCAGGCACCATACCGCAAATGGACAAGTGATTGGTATAGTCTTTAGTTCAGATGCTAGTAGGTATGACTTGGACGCATATTACTGGCAAACGTTGCATTTTCCGACTAGCTCTTGTGCTTTTGCCAGTGCACTTGGCCAATAAAATCCATGTCGGAATGCCTTGGCCACCAATGCCCTTGATGATGCATGGTGCCCACATTCTCCTTGGTGAATATCCAACAAGATTTCTTGGCCTTTCTTTGAACTTATGCAACGCTGCAGTACACTCGTCACACTTCTATTGTACAGATCCTTGATGATTATGGTGTATGCTTTTGCCCTTCTTTCTGTTTGCCTTGCAAATATCTCATCATCTGGCAAAGTTCCATCTTTTAAGTAGTTGAATCTTGGTTGCGCCCATGTTGGTATCAGTGGTGCCGGATCTGTTTTCCCATCAATTTCCATTGGCTCAACCGGCATATGTTCTGCCGACATGACCCGAGGAGTCCCCGAGTGCGATTCGGCAACCCCTGAGGTGAGCGGATCAGTCCCCGAGTGACTTGATCCTGCCCCTGAGTCAATGTCCATTGGCACAACATCTGACTCTTGTGTTGCCGGGATGAATATTGACTCGGATTCTGGTGACGGCTTGATCTACGGTTTCCTGAGATGTTCCAATGCTATTCCTGGTGGTATTGCTTGCCGAGATGAGCCTAACTTGGATAGTACATCCGCTGCCTCATTCTTTTCTCTAGGTATGTGATGGAACTCACACCCGTCAAAGTATCCCGAAATTTGTTGTACATGGAAGCGATATAGTGCCATGTTTGCATCCAACGCGTCCCAATGCCCAAATACTTTCTGGATCACTAAGTCCGAATCACCAAAACACATGATACTTTTGATGCCAATCTCTTTGGCCACTTTGATACCATGGACAAGTGCTTCGTACTCGGCAACATTATTGGAAGAAGCAAAATGGATCTGTAACACATACTTGAGCTGATCCCTCTTTGGCGATGTGAGCACTATCCTGGCGCCTAAACCCATTTTCGTCTTGGATCCGTCAAAATGCATCTTCCAGTAATTCGGATCTAGCAGGGGTGGTTCGTATTGCATCTCCATCCAATGCACGAAGAAATCTGCTACGGCTTGATATTTAATTGCATCTCTCCTATCATATTGTGGAGTATACGGTGCTAGCTCTATGACCCATTTTGCGACTCGACCACTGGCATCTTTGCTACCCAATATGTCCGAGATAGGCGCCTCACATATTACCCGGATTGGGTGTTCTTGAAAATAATGTTTCAACTTCTTTGCTGCCATATATACCCCATATGTCATTTTTTGGTAATGAGGGTAATTTTTCTTTGATATAGAGAGCACTTCTCTCAAGTAATAAACTGGACTTTGGATTGATTTGCCCTCTTCTTCACGTTCAAGCACTATTACTGCACTTACAACTCTGTTGGTTGCAGCGACATAGAGCATCATTGGCTCTTTTGACAGTGGTGATGCTAATATTGGTGCCGTTGCCAACATCTTTTTGAGTTCATGGAAAGCGCCATCAGCTTGCTGTGTCTATGTGAATTTGTCTGATTTTTTCATTAGTTTATATAGTGGTAGGGCTTTTTCACCTAGCCGACTAATAAACCTACTCAACGAAGCCAGACACCTTGTGAACTTCTGGACATCGTTGATGGTTTTTGGCAATTCCATTCTTTCGATGGCCCTGATCTTTGTCGGGTTAGCCTCAATTTCTCGGCTGGATACAAGAAATCCGAGTAACTTCCCAGCCGGGACACCAAATGTGCATTTTTCCGGGTTAAGTTTTAACCGGAATCTTCTTAAGTTTGCGAATGTTTGACGCAAGTCCTCAATTAGAGTATGACTTTGCTTGATTTTTATCACCACGTCATCGACGTATACTTGAACAATTTTGTCCAATTGATCTTGCAAGCACTTTTGCATGCATCTTTGATATGTTGCACCTGCATTTCTCAATCCAAATGGCATGGTACAATCACAATAAGCCCCGTACGCGGTAATAAAAGCTGTCTTTATTTGATCATTCAGATTCAGTGGTATCTGGTGAAATCTAGAATACGCGTCCACAAATGACAAAAACTCACACCCAGCAGTAGAATCTATGACCTAATCGATCCGTGGCAGGGGAAATGGATATTTTGGACATGCCTTATTGAGGTTCGTGTAATCAATACACATGCGCCACACCACTGCCACGTTCGGGTCATCCTTTTTCTTCTTGACCAAGACTGGATTTGACAACCAATCCGGGTATAGTACCTCCATGATGAATCCAGCGGCTAAGAGCCTGTCAATCTCAGCAGCTATCTCTTTCCTCCTATCTTCGGCAAAGCGGCGGAGGGGTTGCTTCACCGGCTTGGCATTTGGCCTTACATGAAGAGAGTGCTTAGCCAGATCCCTCAGAACTCCTTGCAAATCATGTGTGGACCATGCAAAGATATCCCGATTCTCACGGAGGAAGGTGGTGAGCTCGCTTTCCTATTTGTCAGTTAGCCCAGCCCCAATGGTAACTGTGCGCTCTGGGAAAGTCTCATCCACTTGTACCTTCTTGGTCTCTTTGGTGGCTTGGAATGATACATTGCCATGCGGATTAGTGAGTGCCGACATGGATATTTGTGCTGCTTTAGCCAATACTGCCACCTCCAACATTTGATGCTTTTCCTGTGCTATGACCAGTGACTTGGCCAGTGAAGATCCGGCTGGGGCACAAGCAATAGATATTTTGTAATATCCTTCGACTGTGATCACCCCACACGAACCTGGCAGTTTTATCTTTAAGTAAGAAATGTGAGGAGTAGCCATAAACTTCGCCATAGCCGGCCTACCGAGTAAGGCATGGTATGAACTGATCAGGTCGACCACCTCGAACTCTATGGCCTCAGTGCGACAATTCTCTGTGTTGCCAAATAAGACGTCAACCTAGATCTTGCCAATTGGCTCACATGACAATCTCGGCACAATGCCATGGAAAGTTGTCTTAGTCGGCTCCAGCATGTTCATGGTAATGCCTAACTTGAGCATGGTATCCTTGTACATGATGTTGATGCTACTGCCATCATCGATCGGTACCTTGGAAAATTTCACGTTGATATCAGGGCCCATGAAAGTTGGATCCAAGACTAGAGCATAACCACCTAGGGTTGGCATGATCTTGGGGTGATCCTTTATGCTCCATGTTATTTCATGCTCAGACCAATGCATGTACTTTAGGATTTCTGACATTCACCTTCATCATCTGTCTCTGCTGACTCTTTTTGTCATTCGACTCTGTGACAAAAACAACGTAGCTCTGGTGATGTTCTCTGTACTCATTTCTGGTTCCATGGCCGACATGAGCGTCGTCACCTCTTGGATTGTGCACCTGGTGCACAACTTCCCTTCTTTCTTGATTATGATACCTCGGTTGCCTGTTTTCGTATCTATTATCAGCTCCAACATCTTGAGCATTTCCTCCTGTGAGTGGTGGAGGGGGAGGTGGTGGTAGCTGCTTACTCGGCGAATCCACTCCATCTCCCTTCTGAAACCAAGTGCATTGTCTTATTGTGTGATTTGCAGGCTTACTCAGACTAGGCGTGTGAAATTTACATGGCTGGTCCAGCATCATCTCATAGGTATACTTCTGTCTGTCCTTATATGACTTTCTTTGTTCGTATGGCTTTTTGCCATCATTCTTTGGTATCCACTGCTCCTGCCCACTTGTCCTTTGACGTTGGCTACTTCCAGCATCTGGATGATCCTGACTCACGGCCGCAACCCGAGTCGAACCATATCTATAGTCTGGTCTTTCATCTCTTCTTTTGCCTCTATACTCAGCTCTATCCTGGCGCCTTTGCGACCCGACAGCGTCATAGATCTGAGTCTTAGTCATCCCGTCTGCCGACATGAGCAGGGGCTGAGTCGGATCTCCTAACGCATACGAGTCAGCAATCCTTATTGTTTTTGCCAAGCTTGCCGGCGTATCCCTTTGTTACCTTTGCCACAACACACTTCCATGTCTGCATCCTTGTGCAAACCAAGTGATAGCCTGCGACTCGATTACCCCTTCGCAAGAGTTACGCATTATGCACCATCTCGTGAGGAATTCTCTGTCTGTCTCATTCGGCTTTGCTTGCACATCGCGAGCCGTTGTGGGCGATTCGGCCTCTTGTAAGTGCTCGTGAAATTGCTCACAAAAGTATCCTGAAAATCGATCCAGCTGTTGATGCTTCCATTGGTGGCAAGTTATTCAGCCACACCCGCGCTGGTCCTTCTAACATTTGCGGCACATATCGTACTGCCCGTCTTAAATTTCCCTGAGCGATTTTCACAGCAGTTCCATAATCTATGAACCAGTCTTCCGGCTTTGTGCTTCCATCGTAAGTTTTTGTTCCTCTAGCCAGCTGGAAATTTGGTAATGGTGGCTCCTTCATGATCCTCGGGCCAAAGAACGGTGGACCCTGTGGACCTTGCGACTCGATCAGTTCTGCCATCTTTATTCGATCAAGCTTTAGCCTTGCATCATCCGTTTGAAGGTTCCTGCCTCCGAGTCTGGCTCCCATTGCTTGGTATGCGTGATCCGACAATTCATACCCGTCATTCACCATCTCCGAGTAACCATCATTGTATCTGTGTGCGTTCGGGTCAGCAGATTGCTGTATTGCTTTTCCCGCGCTTTGCTGTCTTCTTTCGGGTTGAGCTGGAGCATTATCCGGCACTGGATTTCCTCCTCCTGCCGAGTGATCTCCATGCCTAGGCTGAGGCACAAAATTTTGCCCTCCATTGTCATTCCTTTGTCCTGCTTGCCTCTCTCGGCCTGCATTTTCCTGGTTCTCATTTCCCTGTACATTGTTCTTTCTCACTCCCTGTGCATGCGCTGGGTTTCCCTGAGCCATTGCCGGGTCATAGGTGATCATTTGCTTGTTCCTCCCTGAATCCACACTGTTTTCTTTTCTCTTTCTCGGCGCCACTCCGGGTGAGGAAGTTGTATGACCTGCTGATCTTGCCAGGATAGGAGTTGCCGAGTGAACCAGCTGCGTTCTCCCTGCTATACCAAGATTCGCCCTATAGTATGCCTCATTCAGCATTCCTCCTGCTCTCACCAGTTCATTGACTCGCTCTTGTTGCCTTTTCTTTGCTTCACCCGTCAAATGGGGTAGCTCTGCCATTGCTGCTTCTGCGGCTCTCAAGTTAGATGCTACTATATTGTATGTCGGCCGCATGGCTATTTCGTTGCTGTTCTCTGGTGTTAACTTCAATGTTGCATCCGCCAGCTCCTCGTTGAGGTTTCTTCCCCTTAATCTTGTTGCATCGAGCCGGGTCTTTGCGCCCTTGACTCGGTTTGCCGAGTTGAGCTCTTGGATTGTGATATCCACATCTTGCTATAACTGTGCTAACTCCTTTGCTTTCTCCTGGACCTTTATCCTGGCCTCCTCCAACTCGGCATGCACACGTGCTGGATCAGCTGTTTGCACTACCGGCTCTGCCAACTTGTCTATTACGTCTTGCAACTCTTTGGCTCTCTTACTTATAGCTATGTTCTCTGGCTTTTCTAGCGGTGTTTTTGCTGTTCTTGCAGCTCTTGGCGTTTCCTCTTGATTTCCTCCCTCAGGATCCTCATTCACTACATGAGCTACTGGAGGTGCAGCTGGGTTAGGAGATGTCATCATTACCTCAACGGAGACGAGCTAATGCAGCTTTCCTGCGATAGGAACTACAGGTGGATCCGGCGCCAGAACGACGCACTCTAGATATGCGCGCTCCACGCGCACCACGACGTAGACCTGGTGCTCGCCGAACTTGACGAAGCGACCGCCCCTAGGGAACGGCTTGGTCCCGAAGCACCCCACATTGTTGCTGACGAAGTTGAGTGCTCCAAACCTCTGGATGAGGCCGGAGTAGACGTGCTCGCTGGTCTTGGCGATGATGTTGCCCGTCCGTATGAAGACTCCATCAAACACCTGCTTCTGCCCCACGGTGGGCGCCAACTATCGTGGTGGTGTCATGGCAGATTCCATGGGTAGGCTTAAGTTGGGGGCCGAATGGGTGCTTGTGGTCATCGGGGAGGGTGTGCACGGTCTTTCCATGCACGAAGAACAAGATAAACTCTCCACACTTAGGATTTTTATTGATGCAAGTGGTTTTACAAGTGCTCCTAGAGCTGTATGAACTAGGGTTCAGTTCACTAATTACCTCCTAGCTCCAAACTCCTTATATAGGCGATGCTAGCTAGACTACACCCCTTTGGGTTCTAGGCTTACTGTTTGGATCTTGGTCCCTACTATATGGGCCGGGTCCTAGGCTTCTGCTAAGCCCAATGGCCCAATCCTTAAAGTTTGACAGCTAACGTTCTTCTAGTACTTCGCCTCCATTTACTTTGGCGTCACGCAGTAACTTTGTACGTCAGCCCTTGCTTTTGGCGTCACTCTGCTCCTTTCGTGTCACCCGGCATCGCCCTTCTCTTTTGACCATGCTTTACCATGGGCCCTCCTGAGCCTCACTCGGAAAGGTGCCACACGTCGTATCCGACTTGGCACTTCCTCGTAAGACACGGCTCGGTGGTTCCTGCAAGGTCAAGATATTTGTCCTATACGGACCGACACAAGCTCTATGTCGGCCGCATACGATCTTCTTACCCGGCCGTCCTTACTCTGCATGGTTCTTTCTTCACCTAGCGTAAGCCAACCTAGGCTGTGTTTTACCCCTCGTGACCCTACCGGAGGTTATCCCCTCGACAGTTTGTGTGACAATTGGCACAATGTCATATTGAGCCATAACCTTTGAAGTTGCTTCACAACCAAAAACAATGTTATCACTTGGAAAAGTGATTTTTTTGCATTCTCCCTTTGTAAATAAAAGCTTGATTGGCCAAGATGCATCCAATGTACTGAGTACAAGACATGGACATGGTACCAACAACTACAGTTGTGCAAGTAAAAAAGCAACTATGGCTATGACCTTGGTCATCTTGTTTGAAAGACAACAGATGTCTATCAACTCATTAAATGCTTGAAAGCGTACACGCATCTGGGTCTATATGACGGGGACAACATCCCCAAGTGGGAGTTGGAGTAGCATACCTTAGAAGCTTCAGCTTCAAAATTTCGAGAGATCACCGAAATATCCCGTCCATCCATTCAAATACCCCGCCCATTCATTCAAACATCCAGCCCCAAACATACTCGTCTTCTATCCCTGCTCCGGAAACAAGAACCCGACGAGCACTGCAATAATAGAGGGATATAGGTGGTAATTTTGTGTTTTCCTACCCATCTTCAATAAGTATATTTACCTGCGCTCCCACTCCGACCTTCCACTGACTTTTTGGACCCACTATGCAAGTGACCCGCATGTCAGTGACCCAGAATTACGGGAAGTAGAGATTTCTATCTTTTGCAGTTCAAAATTCAAACATTTTCCGCTAAACTGAGATAAAAATCGTTAAACTTGGAAAAATTGGATAGGAAAATTGAAAATTTTATGAATCTTGGGCATTATTCACCAAATAATTCATACTTTGTCATAAAATTGGTGCGGTGAGACTTTAAACCGTATATAGTCTTTGAACCATAAAATTAGTGTGGTGATAAAATTAGTAACGTCATTCTATTCAACGAATATAACCATAAATTTTGAACATTATTGAAAATTCCTGAAACACTAAACCCATAAACCTTAAAACCCTAAACACTAAACCCTAACCAAGTAGGTATCATGCACTTATAGATAAATTTTTTGATACTTTCATTAAATTGGGCAACACCATTCTATTCAACGAATATAAGCTTGAAGCTTGATCATTATTGAAATTTCCCTAAACCCTAAATAACCCCTAAAACATAAATCCCAAGTTCCCATTTGATATGCAGGATTCCTAGAACATAGGAATATGAAAACCGTAGGATTGGAGTGGCATGACCTCTTGAATCCTATAAGAATAGAAAACTACATGAATTTGGATCAAGTACGTGTTTGAATCATAGGAAAAGAAAAGTAATTCAATCATGAGGAGAGGGTGAATGGAAATTTTCCTACAAAATAGAGAGTAAAGGAATCCTTTGAAGAAATCACTCTGGATTGTAATCCTTTGAATCAAACGACCAACATAGGTATATTTCCTAAGATATAAAATCCTTCAAAAATCCTTTGAAATTCCTTTGAATCAAACAAGACTAAACCCCTCAATACTAAACCCTAAACCCTCAGCCCCTCAACCCATAATTAAATCCTAACCAAGTAGGTATCATGCACTTATATATCCAAATTTGAGATACTTTCAGTAAATTGTGGTAACACCATTCTATTCCACAGATATAACCATAAAGTTTGAACATTATTGAAAAATCCTGAAACCCTAAAGCCTAAACCCCTAAAGCCTAAACCCCAAAAGCCTAAAACCCTAAACACTACCCCCTATACCATGACCAAGCAGGTATCATGCACTTATAAATCAAATTTGAGATACTTTTATTAATATAAATTGGGTAACGCCATTCTATTTGACGAATATAAGCATAAATCTTGAACATTATTGAAAAATCCCAAAACCCTAAACCTAAACAACCCCTAAAACTTAAACCCTAAACCCCTAAATACTAAAACCCTAAACCCTCAACCCATAATTAAACCCTAACCAAGCAGGGTATCATACAATTATAGATCCAAATTTGAGATACTTTCATTAAATTGCGGTGACGCCATTCTGTTCCATGAATATAAGCATAAATCTTGAAAATTATTGAAAATTCCTTAAACCCTAAACCTCTAAACTCTAAACACTAAAACCCCTAAATCCTAAACCCTATATGACCTTGACAAAGCAGGTATCATATCATTGTAGATCAACATTTGATATATACTTTCATTTAATTACGCTAACACCATTCTATTCGATGAAAATGCCATAAAACCTAATGTCAACACCCGGATTTTTAATCCCAGATGCCTGTTATGCCATACATCGCAATCCCAGGATTACCACGTAACATATTTGGATATCACAGTACATCATCCATTACAAACCATACATAAGCTCTTACACAAATAAGGATCTCTTGATCCAGTTCTTAATACAATTCAAGCAGCGGAATAACGTAAAGATAACAATAGCGTGGGCGAAGCTCCATCTCCGGGGTCACAGGAAATGCTGATGATGGGAGATGATCCTAGTTGTCGTAACCTTCCCGTGGTCCATCATCATGGTACTCCTCTTCATAGTCTGGCCAAGGGAATAGCCAGGGACAAAGCCATGAGTACTCTTTAAGTACTCGCAAACTAATACTAACAAGTTAAGGGGGGGGGGGGGTTGTAGTAGGATACTAAGCTCTAGGGTTGTTTTGCAAAAATCCAGATTTACCTCTACTATGTTCAGAAGCAAAGAAAACAAGTTGAAAGTTTTATAACACCTAAGTGGGAACTTGAATTTCATATAACAACTCTGTTGTGGTCAAGTCAAAGTCACAAATCATTTCAAAAATTGTTTTGAAAACATCTGATGATAGAACAGTATGGCCACTCCAACTGTCCATAACCGCAGACGCGGCTATTCGAATAGTTTGACACTCTGCAGAGATTGTACACTTTCACCACAACATTCGATACATCCGTTAGGAACTATCCTGAATTTACCATACTCAGTATGCGGATAATCAATCTTAACCTTTCAATTACACGCCCTAGTATAGGCACCTCTCCTGTGAGTTTGGCCTCCCAACCATGACCAACTGTCATCTTGGGTACTGCACAGGTGGACAATCTTCACAAGGTAGCCTCAGCTCAGAATTTGGCCGTAAGGGAACCCATACTAAGGTATATAAATTTCCTGTGAAGCCCTACCCAAATTTCGGGTATTGTGGTTGTACGGTATAATTGGAATGGTATCGCATCCAGACAACCATCAGTTTTATAAAGGGCTAAGGCTCATGCCTTAACATTTTCATCATCAAAATCATCTGATGTTCAAGAACACATGTCAAAACATTTCAGTAGAATGACTCATCATTTTAAGGTTTTCATAACCATTTTCACCAAGTATTCCCATCTAAGTTGATCAAGTTTTATGCTTAGCACTAGCATCTACAAGTGGGGGTAAATACTAGTGGTGGGTAATAAACAAGTGTATCTTATCTAAGTTAATCTCATGCCTTAGGATGACATTAAGATTATCTAACTTAGGCCAAGTTTTATGCTCTTTATACTACCTTTAATTGTCTTTTTAGAATATACAAGTCACTATGTAAAATCTAAGAGAAAGCTTTGATAAAGAAAATAAAGTATTAATCTTGCAAGTAAATCTAGGATTGGGTATCAAGTGGTGTAAGATTGCTAAGTTAATAGCTTGCTCATTCAACTAGTAGCATTAGGCTTGCATAAGTAGGGTATCTTGCAAGTGTTAGCTCGCAAGGTTTCAAGTATTATCTTGCATAAGTAGGGTATCTTGCAAGTGTTAGCTTGCAAGGTTTCAAGTATTGGCTTGCATAAGTAGGGTATCTTGCAAGTGTTAGATTGCAAGGTTTCAAGTATTGGCTTGCATAAGTAGGGTATCTTGCAAGTGTTAGCTTGCCTTGTGCAGAGCAGTGGTTGAAGTTCTCCTCGTCTTCTTCCTCGTAGTATCCACCTTCCTCCTCGTATCCTTGGTCGGTACTAGTGTCTATAAATAAATACGAGGTACACAATCACCAAAAAATACTTAACTATATCTAATCATAACACAAAGGTTCCCACTAGGTGATCTACCATCATCACTAACATTACAAGATTAAAACACTTGTCCCATTTATTTTATTTTGAGAAAAGTAATTTCTACTCATTGAAAAACTACTTAAGATTTAACATTCTCCAACTCAAACATGGGATCATGTTGACACATGTCATCACCACATATTTCAGTACATGGGAATGTGATTTAAAGTGGTGTCACAATTTAATAAGGTTTAACCTTTTTATTTTATTTAATTAAAGTGACTAGAAATGCCTATGTGGCATTCTTTTATTACTTGAATATTATCTCTACAAGTAAACCCATATGTTTTCATATATTCTGAAAGGTATGATAAATATGATTTTTGAGAGTTGGAATCAACTCAAAAACTCTTATGGTTGAATTTTTAAAAATGTTTGAATGCAAAAAAGCTTCTGCCTTGTTATTTTTACCATGGTTGATCTATACATCCAAATGGTTTGAATCCAACGGGCTTGGATTAAGAATTTCAGTACCTTTCCAAAAAAATTCGTTTCATGAATTTTGGTTCAGTGAATCGAGATGGGTTGATTTTTGAATCTATGTATAGAACTGTGTTTGAAATTAAACGAATAAAACTAAATTTGAATTGGTGGGTCGCGCGGGAGGTTTTACTGGGCCGACCCACTATGCACAGCGCACGAGCGGGCTGGTTAAGTGGCTGTCCCCACGCGTCAGTGAGACGGTGAGGGGAGAAGCGGTACAGGGCAATGTGGACCGTGGGATCTAGTTCTAATCGAACGGCTCTGGTTCATCGTCCACGTCGGGTAGCGCCGGCGAGAAAGAACCCTAGCGCGGCAGGTGGGGGTCGTGGGAGGCTCACCGGTGCTCAAGCGATCTTCGGAAACGGGGGCGAATGACGAAGTCAACAACGGCGATCCTCCTGGTATCGGCAGCTTCTCCTGGGGCGGCTCCAATTGACAGCTCCCTTCTCCTCCAGCAGCGGCGGGCTCCTGCCAAATTTCGATGATGCGCTGCTCTCCTTTCTCCGAGAGTGAGGTGGGGTGGTTTTGAGGGAGAGGGGAGTGAACTGGTGTGGATAAAATGAGCGGTGGAGGCCTCTATTTATAGTGGCTGAAGGGGACCGACGGGCGTGGGCTGAGCTCGTCGTGGTCGACGGCACAGAGTGCTACTGGCATGGGCGACGGTAGGGGGCGGTGCTGTGCTCCCTGGCATAGCTCAACAGCGTGGTGGTGAGGCGTGGGGCGGTGCTGATCGGTCGTAACGCGTCGATGCTCTGGGCGGGTCCGACAACAATTTTAATGGCGCACAACATGCATGGTCCACGCGGCGACGAACGGGCATGTCTGCGGAGTTGCTGGGGCGGTGGTGATCACGCGCGCACGCGGCGAGGGCGGCACACGGTCTGTGGTTGTTGGTCGAGGTGTTTGATAAAATGGTCACAAGAACTTTGAATTTGAATTTTGGATTCAAACTTGGTGGGTTTGCTAGGCACATACTAGGGAGTGTCTGGTTAGTTGGATTAGTCAAGGGGCACTAGTTTGGTTGGGTTTTGAAAATGGGTGATCTTCACATATGTTAAAGATTCAATTTTGAATTGTGATTTGAATGAGGTTGCTTTAATTCACTTTTACTTGTTCTAGCAAGGGGTGAAAAGAATTGGGAAAGTTTCTGTTTGAAATCTTGGACTAGAAACACTCAAAGTGACCTAGTGAGCAAGATTGGAAAAAGGACCATTTGCTTTAATTGATTTGTTTTTGACTTTCCCTTGATTTGATTCTGCATGGAAATGTTTTATATGATGTTATTTTCCTCTTTAACCCATTTCTTTCAATTTGGGTTAATCACACAATTTCATTCATGCACTTATCAAATCATCTCATTCACACATGCATTCATATGATTTTAATTAATCAAAGTTTTTGTTAACCCTAATTTTAGTGATTAGAGTTTGATGATCATTGTTTTATATTTTTGGGATGTTATAAACCTTCCCCCCTTAACCAAAATCTCCTCCCGAGATTTGAAAAAGGAAGAAAAAGATTACCTAGGATTTAAAGAGATCGGGAAACTCCGTCCTGATGTGATCTTCGCGCTCCTAGGTAGCTTCTTCTTCAGTGTGGTTGCTCCACTGGATCTTGAGAAACTTGATGCTTCGGGTTCTGGTGGTTTTGAAAGCTTCTTCCAAAATACGGATGGGTACTTCAGGATAGGTCAGGTCATCGTTGATCTCTATGGTCTAGTGATCAATGTTCTTGAAAACTTCAGTCTTCTCCCGAACTTCAAGGCATTTGCGAAGTCACGATATATGGAACACATTGTGCACTGCTGACATCTCCTCGGGCAGTTCTAATTGATATGATACCTCTCCTCGATGATTCAGAATCTTGAAGGGTCCGATATATCTGGGGACTAACTTTCCTTCGAGCTAGAAACATTGCATTCCTTTCAAAGGCGACACTTTAAGGTACACGAAATCTCCGATTTTGAAGGCGCGGTCTCGACGTCTCTTGTCGGTGTAACTCTTTTGTCTTGACTGGGCGGTCTTGAGGTGCTCACGAATCTTGTGGACTTTCTCTTCTGCTTCTCATAGGATGTCGGGTCCAAAAATCTGAATCTCTCCTACCTCCGACCAATTCAAAGGGGTGCGACACTTCCTTCCATACATGAATTCAAATGGGGGCATTTGCAAACTAGCCTGGTAGCTGTTATTGTATGAAAATTCTGCGAAAGGCAGACAGTCTTCCCATTTAGATCGATACTCTAGCACACATGCTCTCAACATATCTTCGAGTATTTGATTTACTCGCTCTATTTGTCCATCGGTCTAAGGGTGATACGTGGTGCTGAAATCTAGTCGGGTTCCCAAACCTTCTTGGACTTTCTTCCAGAATCTCGAGGTAAACTGGGTTCCTCGATCCGATACAATGTTCTTGGGGACTCTGTGCAAACTGACGATTCTAGCAATGTATAACTCCGCTAGCTTCGAACTCTGGTATGTGGTCTTGACTGGTAAGAAATGGGCGACTTTGGACAATCTATCGACTATGACCCAGATAGAGTCATTTCCCCTACTAGAAGTAGGAAATCCGGTGATAAAGTCCATTCCAACAGAATCCCATTTCCATTCCAGAATCTATAATGGTTGCAACAGTCCTGCGGGTCTTTGATGTCCCGCCTTGACTCTCTGACATATATCACACTTGGCGATATAGCTTCCGATTTCTCTCTTCATCTTATGCCACCAAAATTGTTCCTTCAAATCCTGATACATATTCGTTCCTCCGGGGTGGATAGAATAAAGAGTATCTGAATCTGCTGGTACACAAAGGCATTCTTTCTACCACAGAACTCCTTCTTCATCTTCGGTGAATCCGGGTACTTTGCCTGTACCGATACGACGTTTGATTCCGTTGATACTAGCATTTCCTTTTTGCGCCTCCTTGATCTGACTGATCAAAGTGGGTTGAAGTTCTATGCTAGCCAAAAATCCTTCACTCACTAATTCCATTCGGAAATCTTCCATCTCTTTGTGCAAACTTGGTTGCTCCTTCAAAATCATGGAGTTCAAGCGACACGACAATCTGCTAAGGGAATCTGCTACCACATTGGCTTTACCAAGGTGATAGTGAATGTCCAGATCATAATCCTTGATTAGCTCAATACATATTCTCTATCTCATATTCAGCTCCTTCTGAGTGAATATATACTTCAAGCTCTTGTGATCCGATTAAATCTCACAATGGTTTCCCATCAGGTAATACCTCCATGTCTTCAGGGCGAGAAGTACGGCTGCGAGTTCGAGGTAATGGGTGGGATAATTCTATTCATGTTGTTTCAGTTGTTGGGATAGATAAGATATAACTTTGCCTTCTTGCATTAGCACACATCCGAGACCTATCTTGGATGTGTCACAATACACATCAAAGGGCTTCGTGATATCCGACATGATCAAGATTGGGGACGAAATCAATCTCCTCTTGAGTTCTTGAAAACTCGCTTCACATTTGTCCGTCCATTCAAACTTCTTGTCCTTCTTCAACAATTGGGTCATGGGTCTGGCGATACTCGAGAATCCTTCTACGAACTTGCGGTAGTATCCCGCTAATCCAAGAAATGCACGAACTTGGGTTTGAGTGGTTGGGGCTTGCCAATCTTCGACATCCTTCACCTTCGCAGGGTCAACGCCAATTCCTCCGGCTGATAAAATATGTCTGAGGAATCCTACCTCCTGTAACCAGAATTCACATTTGCTAAACTTGGCATATAGCTGATGCTCTCTAAGGGTTCCAAGAATGGTCCTTAGGTGTAGCTCATGTTCTTCTTCCGATTTGGAATAAATCAGAATGTCATCGATGAAAACAACGACAAACTTATCCAGGAAGTCCATAAAAATCTTATTCATGAGGTTCATGAAATAAGCGGGGGCATTGGTTAATCCAAAAGACATGACTGTATACTCCTATAATCCATATCTGGTGGTGAAGGCAGTCTTTGGAATATCCTCTGCGCGAATCTTGAGTTGATGATAGCCAGTTCTAAGATCAATCTTAGAAAACACTTTAGCACCAGTCAACTGGTCAAACAGGTCTTCTATCTTCGGCAAAGGGTACTTGTTTTTCATAGTGACATCATTCAACTTCCGATAATCCGTACACAAACGGTTACCTCCATCTTTCTTGTCCACAGACAAGACAGTTGATCTCCAAGGTGACACACTTGGTTGAATCAGTCCATTTTCCAGCATTGCGTCCAGTTGCTTCTTCAGTTCTGCTAGTTCAGACGGGTTCATACTATATGGTCTCTGGGCTATGGGTCCGTGTAAGGTTCCCAACCTTTAATAAGGTAGAGATCCCTGTGTTTACAATGCTAGTCCCTGGATCAATAGCTAGCATCCACAGTTAAGATGTAATATCAAGTTACAAAGGTCATAATACAACTTTATAACCAGGAATAAAATAATTTATTACATCTTACATAGCTCATTTGGCTATCTCATTTCAATGCAGCAGAATATAACAATAGCATGGGGTCCTTCATCTTCAAAGTGCCACAGGCAATATGTTGGCTGTAGACTTATAATCCTAATCAACACACTTCACTAACATCAAACAACCTACAACATAATAAGTTGCAGCCACAAGGGTCAATACATTTGAATTGTATTGGCAAGTTTCACTACTTTGTAGAAATAAGTGGATCCTATCATTACATGCATATTTGGCTAAGTAGGGTTTAGGATCTTTTGCAGAAAGCAATATAGTTTTATGCTATCTTTTCAAAATAGTTTTGATCTTTTGTCAAAATCTTTCTGAACTCCTTGGAAAACTCCAAGTGCTTCTAATCCCTTGTTGACACCATCAAGTTTTACTTTGAGAAATTGGAATGTCGAGATCTTCCATAGCTTTAGGCCTTAGTTGCTCAGAGTTGTCCGTAACCGGGGACACGGCTAAGTACTTAGAATTTGATCTTCTGCAGAATTTGTACACTTTACCCACATGACACAATCTCGTCTTGATGCCACCATTGGCCGCTGGATAAGTACTCACCAAAATGGAGTACTGGCAGATCGAGAATGTGACAAAGTCTTTCCATAGGAGTCCTCCCAATACACAATGCTAGCTTGTCTACCAGGCACCAATGTAGGGATAAATTTTCCCTTACACAATTCAAGTTAACCTGAAGATGCCAATGCATGGGTCTTCCACTATGTAGTTGACTAAGCCAGAGCCCATTTAGCATGTGGCTGTACACGGAAGCCACTGTATGAGAAACATGTTCAATCTCTAAGTCCCTGGGTGGTTTTCTTCTAGTGCACACACAAAAAGATAGCCATATAAACATGGTTCCCTTTGTTGCCACCTTGTCCAAATCTTGAGTATGCTTTTCCACCGAGGTGATTCATTGAGTACTTGTTTTATTATATAAAACATATATCTTTCCAACACTTCATATAATCATATCATGTATCCCATCCCAAATATATAGCAGGGCTAAGCATACTACAACTACAATGTTTTTCTCTAAGGAGATAATAGGGTATCCTATTAGGATTTAACATAGCATAAAATATAGTAGTCCTTATCATGCATGTTACAAAAATCCACTAAGTGTAATGAAAATAGTAGGACATGGATGATAGTGTCACTTGCCTTTTTAGTAGAGAATGTTGGTTCACTTCTTGATCTTGCAAATATCACACTCTTCTAACTCCACTACAATTCAATCAAGCAAACACAAATTTAACTAGCATTCAAACCATTTCACCACATAAAATAACAAAAACAAGGTCATGCATGCAAGCATGCAAAAGATGGTTTTATTTAGAAAAGTGGTTTCTATTAGGCTCTAAACTTTTTAAAGCTCAATGTGGTCATTTACAAAAGTGGTAAAACCATTTGCCAAAAGTTTCATCTCATAAACCAAATATTATGTTAAGGTGATATTTTATGTTGTTGAAAATATCTTTTAGCAAAGTAATAAATTTATATGGTTCATCAAATATGTTCTTAATTCAAAAAACTTGGTGTTTAGGGTCAGAAGGTTTGAATCACATCATTTCCCAAAGGCTTTACTCAAAAAAATCATTTTTAAACCATAAACAATATTTTTATTTGACTAGAAATGTGCTAATTCAAATATTTATTCCTTAACTTCACAAAATACATTTTTAAATCCATAAGTTATTTCTTATGGTCAGTAGGTTCAAAACAATCCATTTTGCAAAGATTTCACCTTCAAAATATATCTAGAACAATTTTTATATTCAAATTATGCCTACACAAGTTTCTGCAATTTCAACCCATTTTCCAGAATCAAAACATTAAACAAAGTGCATGGTTGCAAAGTACTTGTTCTGCTGAATCCATTGATATAAAATTTGCAAAATTTGGACGTGTAGAATTAAAGTTATAAATTTTACAAGTTTGCATATCTAATAGATTCTAATTTTTGTTTTAAATCAAACTTTGTCTACGTGGCGCTTCCTTACTGGTCGATACCGTTTCGTTTGGATCGACTAATACTGGCCGCAGGATCTTACTTAAAACGCACGGTGCAGATGGACGCGTACCCCTTCACTTATAATCTAATCTCATCTTTTCGATCTAGATCTGACGGACCACAGCGCATTGACCATGGTTTGGCGGCGCTGGAGGCGGCGGACGGTGGCGCACGCTCGGGCGGTGAGCTTGCCGATGATTCAGGAAGCGAGGGAGAGGGAGGAGTAGCTCACCGTGCTCGCAGTGGTGTGGCAAAGCTCAAGGTGGTCGCAGCTGTCCAAGGGGCGCACGGGAACGGCGGTGATTGCTCGTCGGAGTCTGCGACGGCGCCAGATGATTCGGTTCGTCATCGGGGGCGAAGTTTGCGAGCGCGCTAAGACAAAAGGAGCACGCGGTTAGTTACGTACAGGGCTGGGAATCCTGTGAGTATCAACGGGAAGGTTCGGGGCGGTCTGTGCTTACCAGGGGATCTCGCCGGAGAAATGGCAGACGACGGCGGCGCTCAGGTGTCGAGGTTGTCGAGGCTACAGTGCTCGCGCGGGATAACGAGCGGCACTGGGAGATGCGCCAGGAGATGGGGAGCAAGCCTACGTGCAGTGGGAGGCAAGGGGTGGTTGAACGACGCCGAAATTTGCTAGAGAAGCTCATCGGAGCAGAGGGGTTTGAGCTCGTGCTTCTCGCAGCCTGGAGGCAGAGGGGAGGTGTGGCTTGGGGGGAAAGAGAGAGGAGGGTGAGGAGTTTAATTGAGCGTGGTTGCTGTCGAGTTAAACCCAGCCATCAACGCGAATTGATCGCCGCAATCAATGGCAGAAACGGCGAGGAGGACATGGTCGCGGTGAAGACGACGATGAGGTGGCTAGTGGGGTCCGGCTGACAGCGAGAGGGAGGGATCGTTTACTGGGTCCACTGGTCAGCGACTTAGCGGGTGCGCAGTTGAGTGAAAAACGATTCGGCAGAGGGGTTTAGTTGGGCTGTGCTGCTGGGCTTAGTTGGGCCAGATGGGTTGGGTTGCTCTGTTTCATTTTTTTATAGTGAATGCTTTTTCTTTTTCTGTTTTGAATTTCTGTTTTGATTTTATTTCAACCAATTCAAACTCCATTTGAATTCAAACCACCACCAAACTTTTGGGTATAATTAATTATGTTTAACAACATATTCTAAGTCCAAAATAGAACAATTATTTTTAGGATTTATTATTTATTAAAAATAAATAAAAGGGCTTTAGTCTTTAATTCGAATAGGATTCAAATATGTTTAAAACTCTATTTGACTTTCTAATTTTTTC
This sequence comes from Avena sativa, assembly GCA_916181665.1. Lineage (NCBI taxonomy): Eukaryota > Viridiplantae > Streptophyta > Magnoliopsida > Poales > Poaceae > Avena > Avena sativa. The sequence continues at coordinate 86,035,803 of OV702293.1, read as the reverse complement.
CAAAACCTATTCAGTAGGTTTTATTAAAAACATAACACTTTGAAATAAAATACTTTATTAAGTTTTAATGCTCATTCAAAATAGGAAAAAGTCTATACTTGAATGAAATTTGTATATAAATAAATCCTCATGGTTTTATTTAAATAGACCTTTATTATTTTTATCAAACAAAACATTTTATTTTAAATGCTTGGCCAAGATTAATTTGGCTCTTTAAAATAATCCTTATTTATAATTCCACCTGTGCTTATAAAAACAATATCTTTTTATTTAAAGATCCAAAAATGGTGATTCCAACTATTAAAACTTTATTTATTAATTGTTTATCTTTTTAAATCCCTTTAGGATTTTATTTGATCAAAATAGGTTTTGATGTTTCCATTTGGAATCAAAAAGTTTCTTCTCACCCTAAATTTCAACAAAATTTTATTTTGTTTATTTATTTTTTCACATTTCAAAATTTGGAAAATTTTGGGATGTGACAGGCTACCACCCTTAAAAGAAATCTCGTCCCGAGATTTGGGAAGGCTAGGGTTACAAGTTGGCTTCAAGGAAACTAGGGTACTACCACCCTTAAAAGAAAGTCTCATAGGGTACATTGATGGTTCACTTGACTATGGGTTCAACACTTGATATCCAGACAAGGAATCCTTATTTGATTCTTCTGAGTTAACTAGTTCCTGACATCCACTTCTTCTATCTCTTCAAAGTTCCCATCTATGTCAATGTGGTTCACATGTCCTTTCTGGGTCACATTGGAGTCATTTCCATTGGAGTTTCTAGCATCCTTTTTCTTTTTCTTCTCATGATAGTCTAATGCATAGTGTCCAAGTTCCTTACAATTATAGCACTGCAACTGGCTAATGTCTTTCTTCCTGAAAGTGTCATGTTGGTTCTGACCAAGGTCATCTCCATTGTCAGTATCATTTCCATTATTATCACTTCCATTGTTGTTGTGGTGATACTGATGTGGTTCCGAATCTTCATTGCTCTTTTTGAATGAACGCTTCTTTTGTGATGATCCTGAGTGATACTTGAGTTTATGCTTCCTCTTTTTGTTCTCAACTTGATTCATCTTGTTTTCCAAGATGGTGGCTTTGTCACATAGTGATTGATAAGTTGGGACATAGGCAATAGCTAGCTGCAGGTTCAACTCATCATTAAGTCCTTCGAGGAATTTCTCCTTCCTCTTAGCATCTGTATCCACTTCATCCAGTGCATAGCGTGCCAGATTGTTGAATTCTTCAATATACTCAGCCACACTGAGGTGATGCTGTTTCAGATTGTGGAACTCCGTTTTCTTCAAGTTCATCACTCCAGCTGAGATGTGAGCTGTACGGAAACCATCCTCAAAAATATCCCATGTCACATCCTCAAGGGGAGTAGTGATCTGAAAGTTATCCCACCCTGTTGCTGCTGGTCCTTCAAGCAGATGTGATGCAAACCTAACTTTTTCTTCGTCGGTGCAGCCAACAGTCACTAAGTCCTTATTCACCGAACGTAACCAATCATTAGCTATCATTGGGTCAGTTGTTCCAGAGAACCTTGCAGGCCTTAGTTTCAAAAACCTGGTGAGCATATCATGTGTTGGAGGATTATTCTGATTGTTGTTGTTGTTGTTGTTGTTGTTGTTCTGATTCTGATTTTGCAGGAACTGTGTCATCATCTGCATCAGTTGAGCTTGCGATGTCATTACCTGCTGCATCTCAGGAGTGACATTGTTGTTGTTGTTTTGGTTGGGGTTGGCACGACGGGGAGGCATCTGTTGGTTTGATAGGGATAAGTAATGAGAGATAAACCTAAGGAAGTTCTAACACACAACTCAAAACAACCAAGTTCAATCAAACAATCAAGCAATCAACAAGCAACTATCCACTTAACAACTTGTGATCTTAACTCATGAGTTGAAGGAAACAACAAGTTTTTTTTTGAAATGATTAACTTGGTATGGTCATACCTCATAGGTCAATATGATCCATACACTAACATGATATCAATGTTTTGGTAGGCAATCTAATGTCTCTTGGTTCTCACTTGTAGTCCTTAGTGAAATCCTTGGTGAAACTAAAATTGAAGTCATTGGTCATGGTGGAGGCTTTGTCCATCAAATTGAAAAGGAAGAGATGTAGAATCAAAACCAAAAGGTTGAGGAAAGAGTTTACAAGATTGTTTGTAAATAAGATTTGGAACAAATACAACTCCTATTTTTCTAAGGGGTTTTATCCAATCCTAGGGTTACAATCCTACAGGCAACACAGTGCTCTGATACCATCTGTAAGGTTCCCAACCTTTAATAAGGTAGAGATCCCTGTGTTTACAATGCTAGTCCCTGGATCAATATCTAGCATTCACAGTTAAGATGTAATATCAAGTTACAAAGGTCATAATACAACTTTATAACCAGGAATAAAATAATTTATTACATCTTACATAGCTCATTTGGCTATATCATTTCAATGCAGCAGAATATAACAATAGCATGGGGTCCTTCATCTTCAAAGTGCCACAGGCAATATGTTGGCTGTAGACTTATAATCCTAATCAACACACTTCACTAACATCAAACAACCTGCAACATAATAAGTTGCAGCCACAAGGGTCAATACATTTGAATTGTATTGGCAAGTTTCACTACTTTGTAGAAATAAGTGGATCCTATCATTACATGCATATTTGGCTAAGTAGGGTTTAGGCACTTTTGCAGAAAGCAATATAGTTTTATCCTATCTTTTCAAAATAGTTTTGGTCTTTTGTCAAAATCTTTCTAAACTCCTTGGAAAACTCCAAGTGCTTCTAATCCCTTGTTGACACCACCAAGTTTTACTTTGAGAAATTGGAATGTCGAGATCTTCCATAGCTTCAGGCCTTAGTTGCTCAGAGTTGTCTGTAACCGGGGACACGGCTAAGTACTTAGAATTTGATATTTTGCAGAATTTGTACACTTTACCCACATGACACAATCTCGTCTTGACGCCACCAGTGGCCGCTGGATAAGTACTCACCAAAATGGAGTACTGGCAGATCGAGAATGTGACAAAGTCTTTCCATAGGAGTCCTCCCAATACACAGTGCTAGCTTGTCTACCAGGCACCAATGTAGGGATATATTTCCCTTACACAATTCTAGTTAACCTGAAGATGCCAATGCATGGGTCTTCCACTATGTAGTTGACTAAGCCAAAGCCCATTTAGCATGTGGCTGTACACGGAAGCCACTGTACGAGAAACATGTTCAATCTCTAAGTCCCTGGGTGGTTTTCTTCTAGTGCACACACAAAAAGATAGCCATATAAACATGGTTCCCTTTGTTGCCACCTTGTCCAAATCTTGAGTATGTTTTTCCACCCTGGTGGTTCATTGAGTACTTTTTTTATTATATAAAACATATATCTTTCCAACACTTCATATAATCATATCATGTATCCCATCCCAAATATATAGCAGGGTTAAGCATACTACAACTACAATGTTTTTCTCTAAGGAGATAATAGGGTATCCTATTAGGATTTATCATAGCATAAAATATAGTAGTCCTTATCATGCATGTTACAAAAATCCATTAAGTGTAATGAAAATAGTACGACATCGATGATAGTGTCACTTGCCTTTTTAGTAGATAATGTTGGTTTACTTCTTGATCTTGCAAATATCACACTCTTCTAACTCCACTACAATTCAATCAAGCAAACACAAATTTAACTAGCATTAAAACCATTTCACCACATAAAATAACAAAAAAAAGGTCATGCATGCAAGCATGCAAAAGATGGTTTTATTTAGAAAAGTGGTTTCTATTAGGCTCTATACTTTTTAAAGCTCAATGTGGTCATTTACAAAAGTGGTAAAACCATTTGCCAAAAGTTTCATCTCATAAACCAAATATTATGTTAAGGTGATATTTTATGTTGTTGAAAATATCTTTTAGCAAAGTAATAAATTTATATGGTTCATCAAATATGTTCTTAATTCAAAAAACTTGGTGTTTAGGGTCATAAGGTTTGAATCACATCATTTCCCAAGGGCTTTACTCAAAAAAATCATTTCTAAACCATAAACAATATTTTTATTTGACTAGAAATGTGCTAATTCAAATATTTATTTCTTAACTTAACAAAATACATTTTTAAATCCATAAGTTATTTCTTATGGTCAGTAGGTTCAAAACAATCCATTTTGCAAAGATTTCACCTTCAAAATATATCTAGAACAATTTTTATATTCAAATTATGCCTACACAAGTTTCTGAAATTTCAACCAATTTTCCAGAAGCAAAACATTAAACAAAGTGCATGGTTGCAAAGTACTTGTTCTGCTGAATCCATTGATATAAAATTTGCAAAATTTGGACGTGTAAAATTAAAGTTATGAATTTTACAAGTTTGCATATCTAATAGATTGTAATTTCTGTTTTAAATCAAACTCTGTCTACGTGGCGCTTCCTTACTGGTCAATACCGTTTCGTTTGGATCGACTAATACTAGCCGCAGGATCTTACTTAAAACGCACGGCGCAGATGAACGCGTACCCTTCGCTTATAATCTAATCTCATCCTTTCGATCTAGATCCGACGGACCACAGCGCATTGACCATGGTTTGGCGGCGCTGGCGGCGGCGGACGGCGGCGCACGCTCGGGCGATGAGCTTGCCGATGATTCAGGAAGCGAGGGAGAGGGAGGAGTAGCTCACCGTCCTTGCAGTGGTGTGGCGAAGCTCAAGGTGGTCGCAGCTGTCCAAGGGGCGCATGGGAACGGCGGTGATTGCTCGTCGGAGTCTGCGGCGGCGCCAGATTGTTCGGTTCGTCGTCGGGGGCGAAGGTTGCAAGCGCGCTAAGACAAACGGAGCACGCGGTTAGTTGCGTACAGGGTTGGGGATCCTGGGAGTATCAACGGGAAGGTTCGGGGCCGTCTGTGCTTTCCAGGGGAGCTCGCCGGAGAAACGGCAGACGACGGTGGCGCTCAGGTGTCGAGGTTGCCGAGGCTACGGTGCTCGCGCGGGCTAACGAGCGGCACTGGGAGATGTGCTAGGAGATGGGGAGCAAGCCTGCATGAAGTGGGAGGCGAGGGGCGGTTGGACGGCGCCGGAATTTGCTGGAGAAGCTCGTCGGAGCAGAGGGGTTTGAGCTCGCGATTCTCGCAGCCTGTTGGCAGAGGGGAGGTGTGGCTTGGGGGGAAAGAGAGAGGAGGGCGAGGCGTTTAATCGAGCGTGGTTTCTGTCGAGTTAAACCCGGCCATCAACACGAATTGATCGCCGCAATCAATGGCAGAAACGGCGAGGAGGACGTGGTCGCGGTGAAGACGACGATGAGGTGGCCAGTGGGGTCCGGCTGACAGCGAGAGGGAGGGAGCGTTTACTGGGTCCACTGGTCAGCGACTTAGAGGGTGCGCAGTTGAGTGAAAAACGATTCGGCAGAGGGGTTTAGTTGGGCTGCGCTGCTGGGCTTAGTTGGGCCAGATGGGTTGGGTTGCTCTGTTTCATTTTTTTTATACTCAATGCTTTTTCTTTTTCTGTTTTCAGTTTCTGTTTTGATTTTATTTCAACCAATTCAAACTCCATTTGAATTCAAACCACCACCAAACTTTTGGGTATAATTCAATTCTGTTTAACAACATATTCTAAGTCCAAAATAGAACACTTATTTTTAGGATTTATTATTTATTAAAAATAAATAAAAGGGCTTTAGTCTTTAACTCTTTATTTCAAACAGGATTCAAATATGTTTAAAACTCTATTTGACATTCTAAATTTTTCCAAAAACTATTCAGTAGGTTTTATTAAAAACATAACACTTTGAAATAAAATACTTTACTAAGTTTTAATGCTCATTCAAAATAGGAAAAAGTCTATACTTGAATGAAATTTGTATATAAATAAATCCTCATGGTTTTATTTAAATAGACCTTTATTATTTTTATCAAACAAAACATTTTATTTTAAATGCTTGGCCAAGATTAGTTTGGCTCTTTAAAATAATCCTTATTTATAATTCCACCTTTGCTTATAAAACCATATCTTTTTATTTAAAGATCCAAAAATGGTGATTCCAACTATTAAAACTTTATTTATTAATTGTTTATCTTTTTAAATCCCTTTAGGATTTTATTTGATCAAAATAGGTTTTGATGTTTCCATTTGGAATCAAAAAGTTTCTTCTCACCCTAAATTTCAACAAAATTTTATTTTCTTTATTTATTTTTTCACATTTCAAAATTTGGAAAATTTTGGGATGTGACAGTCCGGTTCCAGGGATTAGTTCAATGATGAACTCGATATCCCGATCTGGGGGAATACCAGGCAAAACATCTGGAAATACATTGGGGTATTCACAGACTCTCCGGACTTGGTCAATGGTTGGCTGGGCTATACTCTTGTTGCACTTGAATTGACGGGGCAAGGTTTCAGACACATGATCGACTGATATTCCGGCTGTAATGGTCATGGTTATGGATTTCTTGGTGCAGACAATTAATCCTTTGTGTTTGGACATCCAATCCATTCCTAGTACTACTTCCAAACCTTTAGTTCCGAGTACTACTAGGTTAGCATAAAAATCTATGCCATGGATTCAGATAGGGACGGCTTTGCAAATTTGCCTAGATTTGGTGGTTGAACCGGGTATTTGAACAATCATAACATGCTTCAATTTGGTTGGTTGAATCTTACTAGTGCATGCAAATTCTTCAGTGACAAATGAGTGCGATGCTCCAGAATCAAACAACACTCTTGCAAGTACTGAGTTAACAGAAAACATACCCAGCACGACATCTGGTGCTTCTTGGGCTTCTTCAGCATGCATGAGAAAAATATGGTCGTTGCGGTTGAGCGAGTTTCCTAGGGCAAACCTTCTTCCGGGTTGAACACGACGCTGCTGCTAAGATGGGGCATTTGCATTGGGGTCTGCGGCAATCTTCTTGGGGCACTCTTTGGAATAGTGACCCTTGGTTCCACATTCATAACAAGTCACTTGCGACTTGTCCTTTGCTGCAACACGCACATCATTGCTCCTAGTCCTTGTAGCAGTGTTGGTGTTGGTGGCGGCATTGTTGTTTTTGAACTTGGGTGGTACACGGGTGAAATTGCTGGAGTTGCCGGGGTTGTTGTGGTTTCCTCCGGGCCTTGGTTTTCCGCGGTTGGGATAGGTCGGACGGTTCATCGGGATTCTGTTGGTTCTTGTGCCAAATCCTGGAGATGGGTTGGGGCGATACTTTGGTGTATGGTGGGTTCCTGGATGATGCATCGTGTGGCACTTGCGATTCTCATTGGCTTGGTTGATCTTTCTTTCCATCTGAATGGCAGAGTCAACTAAGGCTTCAATATCAGCAAAGGGGATATTGACTAACACTGTCTACATCTCATCATGCAGACCATTCAATAATCTCTCCTTCTTCTTGGCTCCGGTGTCGATCTCATCCGGTGCATACCTAGCCAATGACAAGAATTTGTCACGGTATTCCACTACAGTCATCCTTCCTTGCTTCAGTTACCTGAATTCATCTCTCATCCTCTTGATTAAACCCGGTGGCACATGGGTTCTGCTCAACATGACCTTGAATTCATCCCAAGTCATCATCCGACCTCCGGTCATTGCACGAACGCTGTTCCACCATGCTCTTGCATCTCCGGCCAGATAATGAGTGGCGAATAGAACTTTCTCATTAGCTTCCACTCCTGTGACTTCCATATTGTTCTCCATGGTTTGCAGCTAATCATCTGCATCTAGGGGCTCTTCTGACTTAGTGAAAACATGTGGATTGGTGTTCTATAAATTCTTGAGCTTAGATCCATGGTTGTCCTGATTTCCATGGCCTTGATTGTTGTTGGCCATCTGAGCTATCTGTTGAAGGGTGGCTAAATTGGCTTGACGTTCGGCTCGTACAACTTCGCGGTCAGAAACCAATATTTGCAAGATCTGCAACATCGGGTCCGGGGATGAACCGCTTCCTCCACGAGGCATCTAAAGATTGAGATAGATCATGAGAAAAGAGGGAAATTTCTAAGGTTCGGGGGTTTTGAAATTTTTTTGAAGTTTGACTCAGATTTTTCTAGCTACTTGCTTTTCATTCATTCATAGCACATAGTACAAACACACACCACAACAAGGAAAACAGCTGGTTTTAAGAACCATTCTGGAAACTACGATACAGTGGGACCGAATACAACTCACTAACGCCAGTGCTCAAGTGCTACTACTCCTTGGAGTCAGTGTCCTCACCATCCTCATCATCATCATCATCGATGAAGGCGAAATCATCCTCATCGGTGAAGAAGTCCATGGCCTGATCCTCCAGAAAGTCATCATCATCACTGTGATAGGAGTAGGGGTCTCCACGAAGGTCTTCCCCGACATTCTCCCTCTCCTCTAGCTGCATATCTCTCTCGTGGATGGTCTCCTCCAAATCCGTGATCCGGTGGCGAAGACGGGCAATGATGCGCTCCTTCTTGTCGAGCTGACGGCGACGAGACTTGCGATCCTTCACTAGCATGGTGAGGGTCTAATCCTTCTTCTTGACGATGGCGTACTTGTGGTTGGCATAGGAACGAGCTTTGTCCAACTCCTTCTTACGGTTGTACATCATGAAGCTGAGGTGGTCCAATTGACTCTTCAGCTTGGGGTGATATGGGGCCTCCAGTGGCTGTCCCATAACATCACGCCTTGGGTAGAACTCAAAACGGGTACCCTTGATCTGATTGATACTCTGCCCACACAGACGGGCAAGAGCTTCCTGCATGTCCCTGGAAAGTCCATCGAGCCAACTGTTCTCTCTTAAGGTGAACTGAATTCCCTCTGTAGTGGGAGGTTCATTCTTTCCTCGGAGACTTGCCACAACTAGCCACTGTAGATATGCTCCCTCTTGATCATTGAGCTGAGCTCCGAAGAACTCGGGGTGTGGACGCTCCAGCATCTCTGACAGCTGGTCCAAGTCACACTCAAAGATGAGGTCTCCTCCATTCCCCAACTGATAAAACTTGTTGTACTTCACGTCCATCAATAAGAATATAGGATGAGTAAGTTAGTAGAGTGATCAAGTGTGTCAAATTTTATGTACTTGGCAAGAATTTTTGAGGAACATGTATTTTCAGGAAAGAATCCAAGTGATAAGAATGAGAATAGGTTTTTGTAAATACTCACTTCCTTTGGTTTTGAAACTAAGTTTTTGATTCAAACGTCCATTCTAACTAGGGTCTCCTATGGTCAGGATGGATCTGATACCAACTTGTCAACACCCGAATTTTTAATCTCAGATGCCTATTATGCCATGCATCACAATCCCAGGATTACCATTTTTGCGAGACATAACAAATTTGGATATCACAGTACATCATCCATTACAAACCATACATAAGGTCTTACACAAATAAGGATCTCATGATCCATTTCTTAATACAATTCAAGCAGCGGAATAACGTAAAGATAACGATAGCGTGCGTGAAGCTCCATCTTCGGGGTCACAGGCAATGCTGACGATGGGAGATGATCCTAGTTGTCGTAACCTTCCTGCGGTCCATCATCATGGTATTCCTCTTCATAGTGTGGCCACGGGAATAGCCAGGGACAAAGCCATGCGTACTATTTAAGTACTCGCAAACTAATACTAACAAGTTAAGGGGCGGGGGGTTAATAGTAGGATACTAAGCTCTAGGGTTGTTTTGCAAAAATCCAGATTTACCTCTACTAAGTTCAGAAGCCAAGAAAACCAGTTGAAAGTTTTATAACACCTATGTGGGAACTTGAATTTCATATAACAACTCTGTTGTGGTCAATTCAAAGTCACAAATCATTTCACAAGTTGTTTTGAAAACAAGTGACGATAGAACAGTATGGCCACTCCAACTGCCCATAACCGTGGACGCGGATATTCGAATAGTTTGACACTCTACAGAGATTGTACACTTTCACCACAACATTCGATACATCCGTTAGGAACAATCCTGAATTTACCATACTCAGTATGCGGATAATCAATCTTAACCTTTCAATTACACGCCCTAGTATAGGCACCTCTCCTGTGAGTTTGTCCTCCCAACCATGACCAACTGTCATCTTGGGTACTGCATAGGTGGACAATCTTCACAAGGTAGCCTTAGCTCAGACCTTGGCCGTAAGGGAACCCATACTAAGGTATATAAATTTATAGTCAAGTCGTACCCAAATTTCGAGTATTGTGGTTGTATGGTAAAATTGGAATGGTATCACATCCAGACAACCATCAGTTTTATAAAGGGCTAAGGATCATGCCTTAACATTTTCATCATCAAAATCATCTAGTGTTCAAGAACACATGTCAAAAAATTTCAGTAGAATGACTCATCATTCTAAGGTTTTCATAACCATTTTCACCAAGTATTCCCATCTAAGTTGATCAAGTTTTATGCTTAGCACTAGCATCTACAAGTGGGGGTAAATACTAGTGGTGGGTAATAACTCTAAGTAAATCTCATGCCTTAGGATGACATTAAGATTATCTAACTTAGGCCAAGTTTTATACTCTTTATGCTACCTTAAATTGTCTTTTTAGAATCTACAAGTCACTATGTAAACTCTAAGAGAAAGCTTTGATAAAGAAAATAAAGTATTAAGCTTGCAAGTAAAGCTAGGATTGGGTATCAAGTGGTGTAAGCTTGCTAAGTTAATAGCTTGCTCATTCAACTAGTATAATTACGCTTGCATAAGTAGGGTATCTTGCAAGTGTTAGCTTGCAAGGTTTCAAGTATTGGCTTGCATAAGTAGGGTATCTTGCAAGTGTTAGATTGCAAGGTTTCAAGTATTGGCTTGCATAAGTAGGGTATCTTGCAAGTTTTAGCTTGCAAGGTTTCAAGTATTGGCTTGCATAAGTAGGGTATCTTGCAAGTGTTAGCTTGCCTTGTGCAGAGCAGTGGTTGAAGTTCTCCTCGTCTTGTTCCTCGTAGTATCCTCCTTCCTCCTCGTATCCTTGGTTGGTACTAGCGTCTATAAATAAATACGAGGTACACAATCACCAAACAATACTTAACTATTTCTAATCATCACACAAAGGTTCACACTAGGTGATCTAGCATCATCACTAACATGACAATATGAAAACACTTGTCCCATTTATTTTATTTTGAGAAAAGTAATTGCTACTCATTGAAAAACTACTTAAGATTTAATATTCTCCAACTCAAACATGGGATCATGTTGACACATGTCAGCACCACATATTTCAGTACGTGAGAATGTGATTTAAAGTGGTGTCACAATTTAATAAGGTTTAACCTTTTTATTTTATTTAATTAAAGTGACTAGACATGCCTATGTGGCATTCTTTTATTACTTGAACATTATCTCTGCATGTAAACCCATATGTTTTTATATATTCTGAAAGGTATGATCAAATATGATTTTTGAGAGTTGGAATTAACTCAAAAACTCTTATGGTTGAATTTTGAAAAATGTTTAATTGCAGAAAAGCTTCTACTTGTTATTTTTACCATGGTTGATCTATACATCCAAATGGTTTGAATCCAACGGGCTTGGATTAAGCATTTCAGTACCTTTCCAAAAAAATTAGTTTCATGCATTTTGGTTTAGTGAATCGAGCTGGGTTGATTTTTGAATCTATGTACAGAACTGTGTTTAAAATTAAATGAATAAAACTAAATTTGAATTGTTGAGTCGCGTGGGAGGTTTTACTGGGCCGGCCCACTATGCACAGTGCACACGCGGGATGGTTAAGTGGATGTCCCTACGCGTCAGTCAGACGGTGAGGGGCGGAGCAGTTCGGCGCAATGTGGACCGTGGGATCTAGTTCTACTCGAACGGCTCTAGTTCACCGTCCTCGTTGGGCAGCGCCGGTGAGATAGAACCCTAGCGCGGCAGGTGGGGGTCGTGGGAGGCTCACCGGGGCTCAAGCGATGGTCGGCGATGGGGGCGAATGACGAAGTCGATGATGGCGATCCTCCTGGTACCGGCAACTTCTCCTTGGGAGGCTCCAATCGACGGCTCCCTTCTCCTCCAGCAGTGGCGGGCTCCCGCCAAATTCCGATGATGCGCTGCTCGCCTTGCTCCAGGAGTGAGGTGGGGTGGCCTCTATTTATAGTGGCTGAAGGGGACCAACGGGCGCGGGCTAAGCTCGTCGTGGTCGATGGCACAGAGTGCTACTGGCATGGGTGACGGTAGGGGGCGGTCCTATGCTCCCTGGCATAGCTCAACGGCGTGGTGGCGAGGCGTGGGGCAGTGCTGATCAGTCGGAAGCATCGATGCTCTAGGCGGGTCCGACAGCGATTTTAATGGCGCACAACATGCGTGGTCCGCGCGGCGGCGAACGGGCATGTCTGCGGTATTTCTGGGGTGGTGGTGATCACGCACGCACACGGCGAGGGCGGAGCGCGGTCTGTGGGTGCTGGTCGAGGGTGGCGCACTGGCGCGCTCTCGGATCGCACGTAGAGAGGTTTGGCATGGTCTTGTCGTGTGGTCCAGGGGCTGGCAGTGCTCGGGGCTGGGACAGGGAGTGGCGGTGGATGGTGGAGTGCCTTCTAGACATGCTTGCTAGGCTTGGTGCTGCTCCTAGCTTGCTGTCGACAATGGGGTGGCAAGGTGAGGCTCGGCATGCTTGCCATTAATGGCATGGTCTGGTTTATAGTGAGCTAGAGGGGTTAAACAAGTTAGATGATCTACTAAGGGTATAGAGTGAGCTAGATAGGGAACAAGTTAGGCCAAAATTACTGCACACTATAGTGTTTGATGTTTGTTTGATTTGTATCTGCAAGGTGTGATAAAATGGCCGCAAGAACTTTGAATTTGAATTTTGGATTCAAACTTGGTGGGTTTTCTAGGCACATACTAGGGAGTGTCTGGTTAGTTGAATTAGTCAAGGGGCACTGGTTTGGTTTGGTTTTGAAAATGGGTGATCTGCACATATGATAAAGATTCAATTTTGAATTGTGATTTGAATGAGGTTGCCAAATGTTTCTGTAAGTTTGAAAGGTGGGCTTTGATTCACTTTTACTTGTTCTAGCAAGGGGTGAAAATAATTGGGAAAGTTTCTGTTTGAAATCTTGGACTAGAAACACTCAAAGTGACCTAGTGAGCAAGATTGGCAAAAATGACCATTTGCTTTATTTGATTTGTTTTTGACTTTCTGTTGATTTGTTTCTGCATGGAAATGTTTTATATGATGTTATTTTCCTCTTTAACCCATTTATTGATATTTAGGTTAATCACAAAAGTTCATTCATGCACTTACCAAATCATCTCATTCACACATGCATTCATATGTTTTAATTAATCAAAGTTTTTGTTAACCCTAATTTTAGTGATTAGAGTTTGATGATCATTGTTTTATATTTTTGGGATGTTACACCTAAACCTAAACACCTAAAACCTAAGACCGAACCCTAAAATTAAACTCGGAACACTAAACCCCTAAACCCTAACCAGCAAACGGTTATCATATGCACACTTATATATATATATATATATCAAATTTCGAGATACTTTTACTAAATTGGGTAACGCCAATCTATTTCATGAAAATAGGCATACAAATTGAACATTATTGAAAAATCACTTAACCCTAACCCCTCCAGAACTTAAACTCCAAGCCCTATACCCCTAAACCCTAAAAACCATAAACCCTCAACCCGTAAACGCTAACCAAGCATGTACCATGCATTTATAGATCAAAATTTGAGATACTTTCATTATATTGTTCCTAAGTCATTATATTCCACAAATTTAAGAATGAGGCTCGAACTTTATTGAAAATACCCTAAAACCTAAACCCCTAAACCCTATAACTCGAAACACTAAACCCCTACACCTCACCAACAAGCAGCAATCATGCACACTTATAGATCAAATTTTGAGATACTTTTATTAAATTGGTCGGGTAACTCCATTCTATTCGATGAATATATGCATAAAGCTTGAACATTTTTGAAAATTCCCTAAACCCTAAACCCTAAATAGCCCCTAAAACCTAAACCCTAAACCCACATACACCCTAACGAAGCAGGTATCATGCACTTATTGATCAAAATTTGAAATACTTTCATTAAATTGCAGTAACGCTATTCTATTCCATGAATATAGGCATATAGCTTGAATGTTGTTGAAAATTCCCTAAACCCGAACCCCTAAAACCCAAAACCTAAACTCCTATCTTATCTTACCACTATGTAGTGTACGATTAACTTTGAATATTGACCGTTGGATTAAGACTCGTGAATCCCAACATTGTCAGCCATCGGATCTTATTTTCCATTTTATTATAGCTTCTGCTAGAATATACTATTGATAGTCTTTAGCATAATGAATGCTATGCACAAACCTCAAAACACACTTCTCCATCGTACTAGAATTAATATTCTCCATCACTTCTCTAGATCATGTTACCAAGATTTTCAATTATTAGGTATAGCTAATAATAAACATTGACTTCGAGATGATACAAACTACAAGAACCAAATATACAACTATAATTTATACAGTTTTTAAATTTTGGGAGATTTACCTATTATATAATCTTGGCACTATATATAGTGTACGAATAACTTTTTGATCAAACTTTCAATGTTGGATCTGATCGACCAGCAAATCCCAACTTTGCAAACCGTTGGATCTTCTATCCATTCAAGCTTCCAGAAGATTCTCTATTGATAATCTTTTGCAAAATGATTGCTATGCACAAGAATCACAACACACTTCTCAATAATTCTGGAATCTACTTCATCATTTATCCAGAGCATATATGGCGAGTATTAGGTAGCTAATAGGTTGATTTCTACACGATACAAAGTACAAGAACCAATATACACCCAATACTTTACTGAAGGGAATATGCCTAGAGAGGCAATGATAAAGTTGTTATTATTTATATTCCAAGTATATGATAGATGTTTATTTTACATGCTATAATTGTATTAATATGGAAATGTTAATACATGTATGTTTAATAAACAAACAGAAAGTTCCTAGTTATGCCTCTCTTATAAACTAGATCGTTGATTAACAAGATGATCAAGGTTCCCTTATCATGGACATTGGATGTTGTTAATAACGAGGCCACAACATTATTGGAATGGTGTGATGAACATCCATCCAAAGTATAGCATTACGATCAAAGTCATTAAGTTTATATTTCTATAACATCCATGAGTACAACCTCGTTAAACTTTCTCGATCTTGAGATCGGCAAGCGTCCGTCTACATCATCCATGAGTACAACCTCGTTAAACTTTGTCGGTATTCAAGGGTATGTTCTCTATGGATGTATATCTACCCATTGCTTGTATCTAGTAGATAGATCTTGGTACTTAGTTGTTCCCATCATAGGAATTTTTTGTTTTCTATGCTGCGAACCCTACATTTACTCATTTGGCTGCTCACGTGGCTGCTCTCCTCAAGAATCAAAAGTCTGACGAGGTACACTTTTGATTTCAGGAAGACTGTAGTCCTCACATGGCTGCTCTCCTCAACATACTATTTACTCATTTTCAATCTTGTTTTTCCAAAATTGTGATCTCAGGAAGAATGCTGGTAACCGAAGACTCGAACTTAAAAAGAGATGAGAAGAAGAAATCCCATGAGGTAACGAAGATGGATCAAGCAATGACAAAGATAGAGTTAGCAAAGAATGGGAATGGAGAAGAGAAGCATAGATTCGAAGAAGTGAAGATGCAAATGGAGCTATAGATCGCAGATATCATCCACAGACACAAGATCCAGACGGATGAGTATAGGTTGAAGCTTAGGAAGATCAAAAGATATGCTACAGAGAAGGATATATGCCTACAATATGCATTCAATATTATTTTTATCCTCACTACGGTTATAATTGCAATGTTCGGATTATTGTTAGGGTTAATTAGAGGCACGAGGTAGTAGGGTTACTTAGAAGGCATCAGGTAGTCGCGCTATAAAACTATCGTAATTCTCGTAGAGATTGTAATCACGTTATTCGAACTATTATCAAATCATTTGCAGTATCCGCAAGATTAGGAAGTTGAAAAGAAGTGTAGTAGTAGTAGTACTGTGATCTCATGTTTATCCGCTCACGGAGTAGAATTTACTGATGTGCAGTTCATACTATCGCGCATCGCGTGTAGTAGTAAATTACACGCAAACCAATGATCTTCACTGTCTCCCATCGTTCCTGTTGGAGACATCTTGTCAATAGGTACGAAATAATGATCAAAAAACATGAAATCAATGGTAATAGAATACTACTAGTACTTCAATAGAGTTCGCGAGTTCTCCTAAAATTTCTCCCTATATCTAAGAATCTTGGACTCCCCTAAAACACTCCCCTAAAAATTGCCCGACTCCAGCATTTCTCCCAAAATATCTCCCCTATTCTAAGAATTTTTAGTAAGTATTACTCCCTCCTTCTCCCAAAGGGAACTGCTGGACTCTCTATAACGCCCTCCCCCACCCCCACCCCTCACCCCACCCCCCACTGCTTCCTAACATCGGAACCACGTTCTTTTCATCCTCCAGTTTACTAGAGCTTCCATGAGCAACCAGATGCTCTTCGTCGGCCTCGACGTGGGCCAAATCCCTTGTCCCAGCATGGAATGTGCATCAAATACCTCGGTCACTGAACCTGACCCACACCACATCGGATCTGCTTCACCGACGCCGTTGTGCACTGCACAGGATAATATTCACCGACGCCGCACTAGAAACGCACTGTCTGCTTCAAGAAGCCTACCGACAACAATGTGAGCTGCTGCGTGACACCGCAAAGTTCTATGGTAAGTCTCTTGTTTTAGTTTGATGTTCTTTGTAATTAGTTTGTTCATCTGAGTTTTACTAAAATAAAGTATTTCCCATTACTCTATATATCTAGGATACCCATATTGAATTAATTGTATAGTTTATACAAGCCACGATATTTTTAGTTTCTTCATTCATGGCTAGCTAATCGCACATGATTAGTACTCCATAATGGTTTACTTGCATTTGGTCCAAGGCGATATGTTATTTGGGAAATGATTAAATCAATTCCACACTATGTAGTTATCCAATAGTTATTGCTTGCATAGAGTGTTAGTTCTCGATTCCTTTGACTATCGCTTCTCTAACTACAGAATGATATGATGGTATAAATGAGACAAGCATAGTTCTAATATCTTATTTAGGTATGTATGTAGTCTTTAGAAAACGATATGTAAATTACTTGTTTGTCCGTTAATATTACCTATCTATTGACTAAATACAACCAATATCCGGTTACTATTTCATTGTATTATACACAAAAATAGATCTCATTTCATTGTACTGGTAGTGTATATTAACCTCATAACGACTAAAATATGGCTTCTTTTATTTTAATTGTGAGTTTATCAATGACTAAAACAAGTCCGCCAACCCCTATTAAAGATACAATAGTCAGAGCAAGGTAGCATAGTGAAGCTAGTATTCTACCTGTGGCACTGTTACTGATAATTTTATCTCCAACTGAAAAATGATTTAGCTAGTTTATCTGCGGTACATGATTACTTGTTTTTCTTATACGGAAAATTCTTCTTGTCTCGAACAGTTATAGGAAAAGTATTCTATTATGCTTCTTTTCGCTGTGTAGTTGCTGGAATTCATTTGCAGCGTCTTGCTATTCTATGAAGTTCTAAAAGTCTACTCCCTCCATTTCAAAATATAAGATGTTTTAGCTTTTTAAACCAAATGTATCTTTATTCGCTTCAAAACATCTTTATTAGCTTCAAAACATTCTAAGTCGCAAGGGAGAAGTTGCATATGAAATCGAAGTGCCAGCATCTTTATTAGCAGTCCATAATGTTTTTCATGTGAGTCAGCTCAAGAAATGTCACCCAGAAATGGAAGAATCTTCTTTGAAGGATACCATACCTTTGGAAGAAGTCCAACTAGAAAGTGATTTCACCTACGAAGAAAAGCCTGTCAAGATTCTTGAGACCGCAGAAAGAGTCACAAGGACAAAAACTATCAAGTTTTGCAAAGTGCAATGGAATCATCATTCCGAAGAGGAAGCAACATGGGAAAAAGAAGATGATCTTCGGAAAGACCACCCTCACCTATTTGCTAGCCAATCCAAATCTCCAGGGCGAGATTCATCTTAAGGGGGTTAGATTTGTAACATCCCTAAATTCATGTTTCAAAAACTCATTCATATCATCGGTGCATCTTTTATCATTTAGGGTTTTTCTCAAAATCATTTCAGAAAAACAGAAGCTTGGTGCTATGATTTCATGTGAGCACATTTAATTCAAATGGCCATCACCCTTTGAAATTGAATGTTTAGGAACTTGTATGCTTGCCACCATTGTTGGAAAGTTTAGGTGTAAAAGTTTGACCAAAGTTTTCAACTTAGAAATAAATTTCAAAACCCTATTTTGTTTTATCAACATTTGCAAACCAGAGGCAAAGTCTCTGTTTGTATTAAGTCCAAGCTTGACCAAGCCTTTGCAGGGTAACTACTTGTTAAATAACTGGTTTTTGAAACCACAGAACCCTGCAAAGATCCCCAGAATTGTTTGAATTCAAAAAGGATTTGAATTCATATCAAAATCATTTTAGAAAATAGAATTAGAAAAAGAAAAGAAGCAATCAAATGAAAAGGGCCGTGCGCCAGGTTTCTGTCCCAGCAACGAATCGAGCCCAACTAGCCCACCCGGGGAGTTTCCTTTTCTTCTCTCACGCACGAGCGCACGCACCCAGTCCCTGCAGCCAGACCCCACCTACACCTCGCACACTTCGCTGACGAGCGGGCCCTGTCCACGTTGTCCTCGTCTTCCCCAAACCGCGCCCGCGACCACGTCGCTGCTGCAGTCATGGCCAGTAATGGCGCGGCGTAATTGGGCATTAATCCGCGAGCGTTTCCTGTCGCACCAGAGCCTATTTAACCCTCTCTGCCCCGCGACCATTTTCCCCCAGTCAATTCTACCTCCACGCCATCAGGCTGCCCACGACTCACACAACACCGCCGCAGGCAGAGCTCACTCTGGCGATCGATTCCGGTAAGCTCCGTGCGCCCCTTCCTCTCTGATTCATTCGAGCCACTTCACAATATCCTTGCGCACCTCCTGACCCCACCAGTTCATCCTGTACTGCCCCAGGTCACCATTCCGCTCGACGCCGCAAGCATATGACGACCACCTCGACTCTGACGACCAAAATCCGTAAGTCCCGTGCGCCCCTTCACTTCTGACTCACACGAGATTGTTCGCCACGTTCTTGTGCATCTCCTAAACCCTCTGACTTGTGTTAGGGCGACGCGGAACCTCGGCAACGACTCCGACAACAACCACCCGATGCCGTGCACAACTCCGACGAGGAATCATCACCGTGACAGCACGCCCCTTCGCAAACCGACGCTACCTTGAGCTTCAGCAGCTTCCTGCGAACCTGGTATGGTCCTTCTCCCTCTCGCGGACGACCTGGAACGCACGCGCCGCCGTAGACCGAACGCTCCGCCGCTCGCTGACGCCGCGCGCCGCCAGGACATGGTCGCTTGCTCGCGCGCCGTTAGATCTAGATCCGAGCGCTAGGATAGATTCATTTAACTGCGAAACGGTACGCGATCTGGAGCGTGCGATCTGTTTAGATCCGGCGGCTGCAGAGCTCGATCCGGTGCGAACCGGTACACGCCAATCACAACACGACGCGTGGCTGGGAACAGATCTAAAAACAGATTTTAAATCAGATTTTGATCCAAATTTCAAATGCTTATAACTTTTGATTGCCACGTTGGTTTTTTGCAAACTTTATACCGTTGGATTCAGTGAAACAAGACCTTTCTGAATATCCAATGTGTTTAAAAAATAGTAACCATTAGAATGACTTTGTTTGTAGAAACATGTTTAAGGCTATTTTGAGTACGGATTTAGTTTAGTAATTTGTTTTAGGGTTAAATAAGTTTGTTTTGGCAATTTTGTGTCTTGTTATGTTTCTGTAAACATGCACTTGCTTGTTAGAGTTTTCAAAATCACCACTTAGTAAATTCATGCATGCATGCATGCATTCATATTATTTTTGATTGTATATATATTTGTGTGTAATTGTATGCTCAAATTTTGTGTAGACCTTGCTAGTGATTGTGATTGTGAAGAGTGCTACTCTCCCCATTACCAAGGCAAGTGATGCTTCATACTTTTTGTCCCATTATTTACACTATGCATTAGTGATATTTTCTAAGTAGGACTTGCATGGAATTTTGCTAAGTATAAACTATGCTATGGGAAAACCTAGTAGATGAAACCTTAGTAGAAATTTCCTAAGTTAAGATTCCTACTACTATCATGCTTAGCTTAGCTAATAGAAAACAAGGGTGGAATATATATTCACACTATGGAAAATTTCTAAGTCTGTGGACTTATGTTTTGTTTAATAAAACAACTAAGTGAATGAATCACCTGGGTGGAATGGAAGGAATGGTTTGTGTTGAGTGGTTCACAAGGCCATGGCCTTGGCTTGTGTATCTCACTTGTGGATGGCCACCCAGGAACAAAGAGATTTAAGATGTCAAATGTTGAGAAGCTTCAAGAGCAGCCACTTGGCATTATGGGCTCTGCCTGGATCATATAGGTTGCAATAACTTAGCCAAATGGACAGTTGGTGGTAGAGGATTGATAGGTTGGAGCACGTCCATGTTGGTCTAAGGGAAGGCTTCTGAAAGATCTTGTCTTGGTGAAACCAAGTCTTGTGGGGAAAGTGCACCACCTCTGCAGAGTGTAAAATCTAAGTACTTAGCCATGTCCCTGGAAAAGGACAATTTGAGCATCAAGACATGGAAGCTATCAAGAATCTCCTCATCCCAATTTCTAAGTAAAAACTTGTGGGTGAACAAGGGTTAAAAGGATCTTCAGTCTTTGATTAGTAGATGCCTTGGGGGATTTGTGCCAAACAAAAACTTAGTGTTTTCAAATAGTAAGGAAGAAATCTATTTTGAGCAATGCAAGCCTAAGCTCCACTTAGCCAAATGCATATAGTATTATAGTCCACTTTACATAAGCTAAGGTATCACTTGCCAATACTATTCCAAAGTATTGACCCTCTGTGGCTGTAACTTGTAATGTTGCAGGTTACTCCGATGATGAATAGGAGTCATGAGTCTACACTCAACATGCTTGCCTGTGGCACATGAAGATGAAGACTTATGTTTATTTACTTATTCCATAAACTCTTGTATTAGGCCTTTGGCCCCGAGTTGTAAAAAGACTATGTTTTATCTCTGGAATGAATGTAATAAACGACCTTTGTATCTGTGTACTTCATCTTAAACTGTGGATGCTAGCATTGATCCAGGGACTAGCATTGCAATCACAGGGATCCTTTCCTTTATATAGGAGGGGTCTAACAGATGGTATCAGAGCACTGTGTTGCCTGTAGGATTATGACCCTAGGATTGGAAACCACTAAGGAAAATCTTTAACTACTTCTACACTTGTCTATTCTTCTCGTAAACTTTTCTAATCTTCTCATTCTCATCTCTATTTGTAGATGAACTCCATCAACGAAGCCGTGAATAAAGGACCACTCATGACCATGACCTTGGAGTGTGAAACTGAGTTTCCCAAGATTCTCAAGGACCTCATGGAGGCAATGGAAGCACATGGTGCAGCTGTGTACAAGGGCTTTCCAGTGATGGAGGAAGGAGTGGAGTATTGGTGGGTGCAACTTCACTTGTACAAAAACAAGGAAGACAACCACAAAGAAAGAGGCTTCTGCATGTACACCAACACTGTGATGCATACCACATTCTTTGAGTCAGCCAGAGAAGCAGCTTGGAGGACTATCAAAGAACTCAGTGCTAGAGTCAAGTGCAAGATGCTCAACCTCCAAAAAGACTTAGAGAAAGAGAAGGAACATACCCAAGAGTGATGGAAGCATGTGAACAAGATAGGCTGATTGCCTCTAGGAACATTGTGTTAGCCACCAGATCCAGTGCGATATGTTTGTAAACGCACTTCGTTAGTTGGACCACCACCTATCACCTTATTTTCCAAATGATACCTTAAATAAGTTTGAACCTTGGTTGATGTAATGGAATCATGTATGCATGACTTGTGTGATTTTTGTGTTCCATGGATATGTATGAATGTTTGTCTTGTTTATTTTAAATTGTGTTATTCTAACTTTTTCAATCTTATAAATAGATGCCTATTACCATCAGCACTGTTGAGGAGTTCCAGGTTACCCGTTTTGGCCCTCGTATCGTAGAGCTTACTACCTTGCTCGATCTCCCTCTTCCCACCATTACGGTGCACCCACTCACCAAGTTTGAGAGGAAGGACCTCTGGGGCTTCAAGGTGAACCAGCCAGGACGCCAGACAGAGCCTACTACGGAGGCCATCGTCTTCAAGCTTATGCACGATGACAGGGAGAGAGGCATGGAAGTTGTCATGCAGGACCTGATAGGACGACTGTTGGGTCGTCACTCCCGACAGGTTAGAGGCACTCACTTCCACGCCTTCGGAAGGCGTGATGATGACGGAGAGTCCATCGACTTTGAGGACGACTCGAGGGCCACAGCAGAGCCGATACGCCTGTACCTCCAGGACTTAGAGACTCTTATTAGGCACGTGGATACTGACAGGACCAATGTCATGCTCAGTAATGACGAGCTCCAGGTGCAGCTTCGCGGGAAGGACAAGCTCTTCGCGCAGCAGGGCGAGATTGTCAAGGAGATGGAGGCGAGGTTCGAGACCCAGGACCGTAAGTTCAAGAGTCAAGAGAAACGTGTCCAGGATAGGAACAAGAAGATTCAGGACATGACTGAGGAACTGTAGTCCAAGGACTTCGAGTTAGAGCAGCAGCAGACGGTGATTGAGAGACTTCGTTCCCAGAAGAGGGCTCTCAAAGCCAAGATCGACTCCTTGACCACCACCATTGAGGAGAACAAGACCCCAATGGAGAACGCAGGTCTTACCTTTGTCGAGGAGGAGATTGATGCTGACGAGTAGACTTGACTACTCAGTTACCTCTATTTTTACCGTACTTGTTATTTGTGAACTTATTATTGGACCATCCGACATGTGGATGGCTTGCCACTTGTGTGTTTTTACTTTGAGACTTTTGTTATCTTGTTGTTGAAATTTTGATCCTTGTTGCATGTTATGTGTTTGCTTACGTGATGTATTGTGCATAAACATCTATGGGTATCTCATCCTTTCCTTGAATCAACCACAGATGCCTCCCCGTCGCGCAAACCCCAACCCCAACAACATTACCCCAGAAATGCAACAGATGATGAATGCGCAAACACAGCTTATGCAAATGATGACGACATTCATCCAAAACCAGAACAACAACAACCCCAATAACAACAACAACAACAACAACAACCCTCCGGGCTTTGATATGCTCACCAGATTTCTGCGTCTGAGGCCAGCTAAGTTTTCAGGAACGACTGATCCCATGGTGGCCAATGATTGGCTACGTTCTGTGAACAAAGACTTAGTGACTGTGGGCTGCACGGATGCTGAAAAAGTCAGGTTCGTAGCACATCTATTGGAAGGACCAGCCGCCGCATGGTGGGACAACTTCCAGATCACCACTCCTATTGATGAGGTGACTTGGGCTATCTTTGAAGATGGCTTTCGCACTACTCATATCTCACCAGGAATGATGAGCCTGAAAAAGAAGGAGTTTCACAACCTGAAGCAGCGCCACCACAGCGTGGCTGAATATATAGAAGAGTTCAACAATCTGGCGCGCTATGCACCGGATGAGGTTGACACAGATGCCAAAAGAATGGAAAAGTTTCTGGAAGGCTTGAATGATGAGCTGAATCTGCAGCTGTCTGTGGCATATGTTCCAACTTATCAGTCGCTGTGTGACAAGGCTGTTATTGTGGAGAATAAAATGAAGCAAGTCGAGAGTAGAAAGAGGAAACACTCCGACAAGCACAGCTCGGGATCGTCTCATAAACGATCTCACTACGATGATAGTGTCAGCTCAGGATCCCACAAGCATGGGAAATTTAACAAGCACCACAACCACAACCGTCATGACAACAAGCATCATCGCAGTCATGACAATGATAAGTACAAGAATCACAAGAGTGGACATAAGAGCCACCATAGTGGAAGTGGAAGTGGAAGTAGAAACCAGCCTAAAACGGACATCAGTCAGGTCGAATGCTACAAATGCAAGAAGCTGGGGCATTATGCTAATGAGTGCCCTGAGAAGAAAGTTGAAGGACCTAACAAGCCCAATCCTTTTCAGAAAGGACATGTTAACCACATCAATGTGGAGGAAGTCTATGAGGAGCCTGATGCTGTTGCTGGTAAGTTCAGACTCAATTCCATTACAGCATTTGTACTCTTTGACACTGGTGCATCCCATTCATTCATATCAAAAGCATTTGTTGATAGAAACGGGTTTGCATCTGAAAACATTGGGTGTCCGATAAAAGTTAGCTCTCCGGGAGGAGATATGATAGTGAGTCTTGGATGTCGGGATCTAGTCATAGAGATCGGAAAACATAAGTTTCCAGTGAGCCTAATAATCCTAAATTCCCAAGGATTGGATGTGATTTTGGGAATGGATTGGATGGCTAAGTATGAGGGAGTACTAGATTGTGCTAATCGCACAGTTGCACTCACAACCCCTGAAGGTAAGAGGATAAAATTCAAATCCAATTTTGAATCTAAAGGAAGTAAGCTGAATTCTCTTAAGGGGGTTAGCATGGACACTGTGCCAATTGTGTGTGAATATCCGGATGTGTTTCCAGAAGAGTTACCGGGAATGCCACCAGATAGAGATGTAGAGTTTATAATAGATTTGGTACCAGGTTCTGGACCAAGAGCGAAGAGGCCTTATAAAATGTCAGTTGACGAACTTAAGGAACTCAAGAAACAGCTTGGAGAACAATTGCAGAAAGGATTCATCCAACCAAGTTCTTCATCTTGGGGAGCTCCAGTTTTGTTCGTAGAAAAGAGAGACAGAACTCAAAGATTATGCATAGATTACCGTTCTCTCAACGAGGTAACCATCAAGAACAAATATCCTTTGCCAAGAATCAACGATTTGTTTGATCAACTAGAAGGAGCATGTGTATTCTCGAAGATTGATTTTCGGTTAGGCTATTTTCAACTCAAGATAAGAGAGCAAGACATACCTAAAACAACATTCACCACAAGGTATGGATTGTATGAGTACACTGTGATGCCTTTTGGTTTAACCAACGCTCCAGCATACTTCATGAATATGATGAACAAAGTGTTCATGGAATTTCTCGACAAGTTCGTTGTCATTTTCATCGATGACATCTTAGTCTACTCCAAGAGCAAGGAAGAGCATGAAAGACATCTACGCTTGATACTTGAGAAACTGAGGGAACATAAGCTTTATGCCAAATTCAGAAAGTGTGAGTTTTGGTTAGAGGAAGTTGGATTTCTTGGTCACGTTATGACAAAGGATGGTGTAGCAGTTGATCCTGCTAAAGTTTCAGCTGTGACAGAATGGGAATCTCCTAAGAGCGTAAAAGAGGTTCGTAGTTTTCTTGCTTTAGCAGGATACTACAGAAGATTCATAGAAATTTTTTCAAAGGTTGCCAAACCAATGATAGAATTGTTAAAGAAAGATAAGAAATTTGCTTGGTCTGAAGGTTGTGAACTCAGCTTTCAAGAATTAAAGAAGAGACTTGTGTCAGCACCAGTTCTGTGCCTACCAGACTTGGAAAAGGATTTCCAAGTGTATTGTGATGCTTCTCATCAAGGATTAGGTGCCGTACTTATGCAAGGCGGAAAAGTTGTGGCTTATGCCTCGAGACAACTCAAAACTCATGAAGTAAATTATCCTACTCATGATTTAGAGTTAGCCGCTGTTGTCCATGCACTCAAAACATGGAGACATTACCTTTTGGGAAAACGTTGTGAAGTATTCACCGATCATAAGAGTTTGAAGTATATCTTCACCCAGAAGGAAATCAATATGAGACAAAGGAGATGGCTAGAACTTATCAAGGATTACGACTTGAGTTTGCAATACCACCCCGGTAAAGAAAATGTAGTAGCAGATGCTCTAAGTCGTAAGGCGTTTGTAAATGGCCTTACCAAAGGTGAATTGCCAGATGACTTGTGTAAGCAATTCAAGGAACTCAGGTTAGAGATTGTGCCAGAAGGACATCTTATGTCTTTGGATGTTCAACCCACTCTGTTGGATAAGATTAAAGAAGCCCAAAAGACGGATAAAGAAATCGAAGAGATTAAGGAAAGGATTAGCCAAGGGAAAGCTAAAAGTTTCCATATAGATGAACAAGGTACTTTATGGCACGGGAAACGTATTTGTGTTCC
The DNA here is from genome assembly GCA_916181665.1 of Avena sativa. Classification (NCBI taxonomy): domain Eukaryota; kingdom Viridiplantae; phylum Streptophyta; class Magnoliopsida; order Poales; family Poaceae; genus Avena; species Avena sativa. The sequence goes on along the minus strand of OV702293.1, from coordinate 86,009,572 downwards.
ACAAGATCCGGAATTGCGGAAACTGATTCTACAAGAAGCCCATAACTCTCCATATTCTATCCACCCGGGAAACACCAAAATGTACATGGATATGAAAGAAAGATTTTGGTGGAACAATCTAAAAAGGGACATCGCCGAACACATTGCTTTGTGTGATGTGTGTAGTAGAGTGAAAGCGGAGCATCAGAAACCAGCAGGTTTGCTTCAACCACTGCCTATTCCTGAATGGAAGTGGGAAAATATTGGTATGGATTTCATTACCGGATTACCAAGGACCAGGTCAGGGTATGATTCCATATGGGTAGTAGTGGATCGCCTAACCAAAGTGGCTCATTTTATACCCGTAAAGACAACTTATACCAGTGCCAAGTTAGCCAAAATCTACATGAGCAGAATTGTATGCCTTCACGGTGTGCCTAAGAGTATTGTGTCTGATAGAGGAACTCAGTTCACTTCTCACTTTTGGAGACAGCTTCATGAATCTTTAGGAACGAGGTTGGAATTCAGCACGGCCTTTCATCCTCAAACGGATGGACAAACGGAAAGGACTAACCAAATTCTTGAAGACATGTTGAGGGCATGTGCCCTAGACTATGGAGCAAGTTGGGATGAAAGTCTACCCTACGCAGAGTTCTCTTACAATAACAGTTACCAATCTAGCATTGGGATGGCACCATTTGAGTTTCTCTACGGAAGGAAGTGTACCACCCCATTGCTATGGAATGGTGTGGGAGAAAGAAGTTTGTTCGGACCAGATCTTATCAAAGACGCTGAAGAAAAGGTCAAATTGGTTAGGGACAGGTTGAAGATAGCCCAGTCTCGACAGAAAAGCTACGCAGATTCTAAGCATAGAGAAGTCACCTACGAAGTTGGGGATAGAGCTTATCTTAGAGTATCACCACTTCGTGGAGTGAAAGATTTGGAGTCAAAGGAAAGTTGGCACCAAGATATGTTGGACCATTCAACATTCTAAGTCGCAAGGGAGAAGTTGCATATGAAATCGAACTGCCAGCATCTTTATTAGCAGTCCATAATGTTTTTCATGTGAGTCAGCTCAAGAAATGTCACCCAGAAATGGAAGAATCTTCTTTGAAGGATACCATACCTTTGGAAGAAGTCCAACTAGAAAGTGATCTCAGCTACGAAGAAAAGCCTGTCAAGATTCTTGAGACCGCAGAAAGAGTCACAAGGACAAAAACTATCAAGTTTTGCCAAGTGCAATGGAATCATCATTCCGAAGAGGAAGCAACATGGGAAAGAGAAGATGATCTTCGGAAAGACCACCCTCACCTATTTGCTAGCCAATCCGAATCTCGAGGGCGAGATTCATCTTAAGGGGGTTAGATTTGTAACATCCCTAAATTCATGTTTCAAAAACTCATTCATATCATCCATGCATCTTTTATCATTTAGGGTTTTTCTCAAAATCATTTCAGAAAAACAGAAGCTTGGTGCTATGATTTCATGTGAGCAGATTTAATTCAAATGGCCATCACCCTTTGAAACTTGAATGTTTAGGAACTTGTATGCTTGCCTCCATTGTTGGAAAGTTTAGGTGTAAAAGTTTGACCAAAGTTTTCAACTTAGAAATAAATTTCAAAACCCTATTTTGTTTTATCAACATTTGCAAACCAGAGGCAAAGTCTCTGTTTGTATTAAGTCCAAGCTTGACCAAGCCTCTGCAGGGTAACTACTTGTTAAATAACTGGTTTTTGAAACCACAGAACCCTGCAAAGATCCCCAGAATTGTTTGAATTCAAAAAGGATTTGAATTCAAATCAAAATCATTTCATAAAATAGAATTAGAAAAAGAAAAGAAGCAATCAAATGAAAAGGGCCGCGCGCCAGGTTTCTGGCCCAACAACGAATCGAGCCCAACTAGCCCACCCGGGGAGTTTCCTTTTCTTCTCTCACGCGCGAGCGCACGCACCCAGTCGCTGACAGCCAGACCCCACCTACACCTCGCACACTTCGCTGACGAGCGGGCCCTGTCCACGTCGTCCTCGTCTTCCCCAAACCGCGCCCGCGACCACGTCGCTGCTGCAGTCATGGCCAGTAATGGCGCGGCGTAATTGTGCATTAATCCGCGAGCGTTTCCTATCGCACCCGAGCCTATTTAACCCTCTCTGCCCCGTGACCATTTTCCCCCAGTCAATTCTGCCTCCACGCCATCAGGCTGCCCACGACTCACACAACACCGCCGCAGACAGAGCTCACTCCGGCGATCGATTCCGGTAAGCTCCATGCACCCCTTCCTCTCTGATTCATTCGATCCACTTCGCAATCTCCTTGCGCACCTCCTGACCCCACCAGTTCATCCTGTACTGCCCCAGGTCACCGTTCCGCTCGACGCCGCAAGCATCTGACGACCACCTCGACTCTGACGACCAAAATCCGTAAGTCCCGTGCGCCCCTTCACTTCTGACTCACACGAGATTGTTCGCCACGTTCTTGCGCATCTCCTAAACCCTCTGACTTGTGTTAGGGCGACGCGGAACCTCGGCAACGACTCCGACAACAACCACCCGATGCCGTGCACAACTCCGACGAGGAATCATCACCGTGACAGCACGCCCCTTCGCAAACCGACGCTACCTTGAGCTTCAGCAGCTTCCTGCGAACCTGGTATGGCCCTTCTCCCTCTCGCGGACGACCTGGAACGCACGCGCCGCCGTAGACCGAACGCTCCGCCGCTCGCTGACGCCGCGCGCCGCCAGGACATGGTCGCTTGCTCGCGCGCCGTTAGATCTAGATCCGAGCGCTAGGATAGATTCATTTAACTGCGAAGCGGTACGCGATCTGGAGCGTGCGATCTGTTTAGATCCTGCGGCTACAGAGCTCGATCTGGTGCGAACCGGTACGCGCCAATCACAACACGACGCGTGGCTGGGAACAGATCTAAAAACAGATTTTAAATCAGATTTTGATCCAAATTTCAAATGCTTATAACTTTTGATTGCCACGTTGGTTTTTTGCAAACTTTATACCATTGGATTCAGTGAAACAAGACCTTTCTGAATATCCAATGTGTTTAAAAATAGTAACCATTAGAATGACTTTGTTTGTAGAAACATGTTTAAGGCTATTTTGAGTATGGATTTAGTTTAGTAATTTGTTTTAGGGTTAAATAAGTTTGTTTTGGCAATTTTGTGTCTTGTTATGTTTCTGTAAACATGCACTTGCTTGTTAGAGTTTTCAAAATCACCACTTAGTAAATTCATGCATGCATGCATTCATATTATTTTTGATTGTATATATATTTGTGTGTAATTGTATGCTCAAATTTTGTGTAGACCTTGCTAGTGATTGTGATTGTGAAGAGTGCTACTCTCCCCATTACCAAGGCAAGTGATGCTTCATACTTTTTGTCCCATTATTTACACTATGCATTAGTGATATTTTCTAAGTAGGACTTGCATGCAATTTTGCTAAGTATAAACTATGCTATGGGAAAACCTAGTAGATGAAACCTTAGTAGAAATTTCCTAAGTTAAGATTCCTACTACTATCATGCTTAGCTTAGCTAATAGAAAACAAGGGTGGAATATATATTCACACTATGGAAAATTTCTAAGTCTGTGGACTTATGTTTTGTTTAATAAAACAACTAAGTGAATGAATCACCTGGGTGGAATGGAAGGAATGGTTTGTGTTGAGTGGTTCACAAGGCCATGGCCTTGGCTTGTGTATCTCACTTGTGGATGGCCACCCAGGAACAAAGAGATTTAAGATGTCAAATGTTGAGAAGCTTCAAGTGCAGCCACTTGGCATTATGGGCTCTGCCTGGATCATATAGGTTGCAATAACTTAGCCAAATGGACAGTTGGTGGTAGGGGATTGATAGGTTGGAGCGCATCCATGTTGGTCTAAGGGAAGGCTTCTGAAAGATCTTGTCTTGGTGAAACCAAGTATTGTGGGGAAAGTGCACCACCTCTGCAGAGTGTAAAATCTAAGTACTTAGCCATGTCCCTGGAAAAGGACAATTTGAGCATCAAGACATGGAAGCTATCAAGAATCTCCTCATCCCAATTTCTAAGTAAAAACTTGTGGGTGAACAAGGGTTAAAAGGATCTTCAGTCTTTGATTGGTAGAGGCCTTGGGGGATTTGTGCCAAACAAAAACTTAGTGTTTTCAAATAGTAAGGAAGAAATCTATTTTGAGCAATGCAAGCCTAAGCTCCACTTAGCCAAATGCATATAGTATTATAGTCCACTTTAAATAAGCTAAGTTATCACTTGCCAATACTATTCCAAAGTATTGACCCTCTGTGGCTGTAACTTGTAATGTTGCAGGTTACTCCGATGATGAATAGGAGTCATGAGTCTACACTCAACATGCTTGCCTGTGGCACATGAAGATGAAGACTTATGTTTATTTATTTATTCCATAAACTCTTGTATTAGGCCTTTGGCCCCGAGTTGTAAAAAGACTATGTTTTATCTCTGGAATGAACGTAATAAACGACCTTTGTATCTGTGTACTTCATCTTAAACTGTGGATGCTAGCATTGATCCAGGGACTAGCATTGCAATCACAGGGATCCTTTCCTTTATAAAGGAGGGGTCTAACAAAATTGGGCGTCTAGTCAACACAACAGACCAGGATTATGTTTATCAGTCCTTGAATGGGATATATTTGAACAAAACAGTAATGGGAAGGAACAATTTCATCTTATTGAAAATGTCGGTCGGGCTGCAGAATTTACCGCGTGCCTACTATGTCTCTTTTGAAGGTACTTTTCCCAATTTCTGCACAATTATGCTCATGGATGTGACAATCGGCCTTGAATTCCTGGACAATTAGCATATGGTCTACTACCGTTTTTGCTATAATAGTAGATGGACGGTAGCCAAATTCGAAATCTCAAATCGAGCGGAAAAATCATCCACCGAACTTAAAGAATTTCCCGCCCCACTGTTTCAAAAATTTTGAGGCAAAATTTCCCACTGGGACTACCATTTTTCTTTCTGTAGATAGACGGAGGCTAGCCAAATGCATAATCCTAATCGACCGGTAAAATCACTCATCGCCGCAAAAGTATTTTACGCCTCTCTATTTCAAACATTTTGGGCCAAAATATTCTACCAACGGCAACCATTTTTTTATTATTACTTGGACGGTAGGAAAATTTAAATCTCAGTCAAGCGGCAAAATTTACCGTCTACGCTATGTGAATCGAATGCATCCGATTTTTTTTGCAAAAATACTCAATGGTTATGGATGAGTTGATGTGACGCTCGGCCTTGAATTCCTAGACAGATAGCTTACAGTCTACTAGCTTTTTTATTAGTAGATGGACACTAGCCAAATTCAAAATCTCAAATGAGCGGCAAAATAACCAGCCGACCTTGAAGCATTTCCTGGCCCACCAATTCAAAAAAATTGAGCCAAAATCTCGCACCGCGTAGTACCACTTCTCTATTATTATTATATGGATGCTAACCGAATTCAAATCTCAATCGAGCGGCAATATCACACACCATGCTTGAAGCATTTTGCGCCCCTCCATTTCAAAAACTTTTGACATTAAAATTCCTGTTCTACCCTTTGTTAAGACTACAAATGGGCATGATAAAGTCGATCACTTGGGGGCACGATCGTAATTATGTTTATGTTCACCTCTATGGTCCCTATTCGTGTAGTTTTTCCCGCTGGCCCTCCCAAAAATCCCAAGCTCCCCCATCCCCTCCACGACCATCGCGCACTAGCCAGCGGCAAATCGACAGCGGCCTGAGCCTCATGAACTGCGGTCTCGTGCACCGCCACGGAGCCGCTTCACCGACACTCACCCCACCAGATCTAGTTCACTATGTCTCTCTGCCACAGCACCAGAGCTGCCGTCTCTATCACCATGCTAATGGCGTCATTGACCACCCAAGCCCTTCTTTCCTGCCGCCGAATGCTACCCAACCGTACTGGAGCTGCCTCAATGGTGTCCACTGGATGGGATCTAGTTCAACGAGTTCCATGTCCACCGCTCCAAACCAGATGCACGGGCGTCGCCTTTCACTTCACCGGATCTGCATCAGCGACGCTCTCATCCACCGCGCTCAAGCCGGCATTGATCGCCCAAGATCTACTTCCCCGCAACCGCATCACCCTCAGTGACCTGGACATCACCCGCATGGTACCGAGGATGCTTAGACGCCTCTCTGACCAAGGTAACCAAATCTCCAACCCTTTTTGTTTTGTCAACAGTATAGCAGGTTCAAGCCTGTCGCAGTGAACTGCATTTTTGTAATCGTTCTAGTACATACAAGTCACTGGTCATGCATGTTCTTTATGCTACATACAGGTCACTGTACATGTTTGTTTCCATTCGCTACTCTACATATTTCAAGTCATGCACATGTTTGTTATTTTGTCATCCACATGTTCTTAGCTACTCCCTACAATAGTAATTGCCGGCTATTGTGTAGTTCTTGCAAAATGTAAAGTCAGTGGAAAATATTAGTGTGAATTCCCTGCTCCACAGTTATTGAATCTATCTGGTTCGTCCTGAGCTAAGTTCCTACTATTATTTCCTCCCTAGCATCGTTCTTCTATCATGTAGTACCCGTTTAAACTCATTATACTAGTTCGATTATAATTTTCTTTTTCTTTGCATAGAGATCCAAAAGGGAACACGAAACATGTTGGTTTGCACAGCCTCTTCTACAGGTTCCCAAGCGATGCCATTGTTTCCTTATCTAGTGCTGGTTCATCCTAAGCAATGGCATAACTATCCTCTACTCTGTAGTTCATTTGTGGTTTGCATTCCTTCTCTACAAGTTCTCTTATGATGTCATCATAATTTCTATCCGGTTGAATTCTAGCTAAGAAAGTAACTGCATCCCATTGTGTAGCTCACCGCAAATTCTGAGTCACCCAATGTCTCTTGCATTCCAGGATATGCTACTTCTTCTATATATATTTGTTGGAATGAGCTAGCTAGTTTATATTTGCTGAAATTCTAAGAAACACTCTGTTTGATTTCTCAATTCATTTGTAGGAACACTTGTGTAATGCTTGATTGTCCTGTTCTACAGGTTCACAAGCAATGCCAATATATTTCATACCTAGTGGTTCATCCTAAGCAGCGACATAGCTATCCTCTACTGTATATACTGTTCATTCGTGGTTTGTATTCCTGCTCTACAAGTTCTCTTATGATGCCATTATAATTTCTATTTGGCTGATTCCTAGTTACGACAGTAACAACAAGGCCCACTATGTAGATCACCTCAAATTCTGAGTCACCCAACGTCTGTTGCATTCCAGGATAAACAACTTCTTACATATTTATTTGTTGAATTTCTAATAAACAGTTTGATTGATTGCTCATTTCATTGTAGGAACACTTGTCTAATGCTTCCTTGTCCCCTTCTACAGGTTTGCAAGCGATGCCATTGTTTCCTTATCTGGTGCTGGTTCATCGTAAGCAACGTCATAACTATCCGCTAGTCTGTAGTTGATTTGCGGTTTGCATTCCTGCTCTACAAGTTCTCTTATGATTCCATTATAATTTCTATCCGGTTAAATCCTAGCTATGAAAGTAACTGCATGCCCATTGTGTAGCTCACCGCAAATTCTGAGTCACCCAACATCTCTTGCATTCCAGGATATACTATTGCTTCCATATAAATTTGTTGAAATGACCTGGATAGTTTATATTTGCTGAAATTCTAAGAAACACTCTGTTCGCTTTCTCAGTTCATTTGTAGGCACACTTGTGTAGTGCTTTCTTGTCTTGTTCTACAGGTTCACAAGCAACGCCAATATATTTCATATCTAGTGGTTCATTCTAAGCAGCGACATAGGTATCCTCTATTGTATATATATAGTTCATTCGTGGTTTGTATTCTTGATCTACAAGTTCTCTTGTGATTCCATTATAATTTCTATTCGGTTGATTCCTAGCTACAACTATAAACAAGGCCCATTGTGTAGATCACCTCAAATTCCGACTCACCCAACATCTCATGCATTCCAGGATAAACAACTGCTTCCATATATATTTGTTGAATTTCTAAGAAACAGTTTGATTGATTGCTCATTTCATTGTAGGCACACTTGTCTAATGCTTGCTTGTCATGTTTTACAGGTTCACAAGTGATGCCACTGTTTCCTTATATGGTGCTAGTTCATCCTAAGCAACTACATAACTATCCTCAATTGTGTAGTTCATTCCTAGTTTGTGTTCCTACTCTGCAAGTTCTGGTATGATGCCATTATAATTTCTATCTAATTCATTCTTAGGTATGACATTAATTGCATGCCATTGTCTGGTTTGATTGCAAATTTCATTGTAGGCACACTTGTATAATGCTTGCTTATCCTGTTCTACAGGTTCACAAGTGACGCCATTATATTTTGTATCTTGTTCTGGATTGTCCTAAGCAATGACATAATTATCCTTTTTATAGTGGCAACTTGCCAATCTGTATAGTTCACTTGTGGTTTGGATTCTGACTCTACAAGTTCTCGCATGATGCTATTATAATTTCTATCTCGTTCATTCTTAGCTATAACAGTAACTGCATGCCATTGTATAGTTTATTCTTCTATATATATTTGTTGAAATGACTTGGATAGTTTATATTTTCTGAAATTCTAAGAAACATACAATGTTATATTTCTCATTTCATGGCAGGCACACTTGTTTAATGCTTGCTTGTCCTGTTTGTTTGACGTGATGGTAAATATATTTGAACCATTGACCAGTAGTAAACTCCAGTTCATAGCTCCTGTCGTATCAGTTAAATGAGTAGTTTTCCTTGTTTAACGTATTAACTTGTTATTACTTAGTTTCATACTTCAATTATTGCTATCGCCACCAAAGAGGGGGCTGCAAGATCATGTCTCATGGTTGTTTTCCAATGTAGATGTCACACTCAAAAGAGAGATGCAGGTAATAGATGGAGAAAGCAAATAGAGGACTGCTATCAACTCGATTGTCAACTAAAATGCCGACTTTTCATTCCCTTGAGTTGATAATATGTAATAATTTTAAGTAGTTTGCATTTGATGTAATATCTAGAAAACTTTCAGAGGCCTCTTAGGCATTTAGTTGATGTCGTCCATACATAGTGGTAGGCGGTACCGTACCTGCGCTAGACAAGTCGATTAGGATACATTATCATGCTCTATATTTGCCCGTCTTGTATTAGGCTGACGATGAATAGTAAAAATACTCACAAGTTGTACACTTTTTATGATATTGGAATGGGATCCAGAAATATAGAAACTCTAAAAGACCGTAAAAGTAACGGGGCCGATCCATATGCACGATTAGTAATAGTAACGGTCCGTAACAGTGGCAGGACATAACAGTGGTAGGCCGAAACAGTAACAGACGGAAATAGTAACATGCCTGTAACATCACAAAAATATAAAACAATGATCATCAAACTCTAATCACTAAAAGGAGGATTAACAAAAACTTTGATTAATGAAAATCATATGAGTGCATGTGTGAATGAGATGATTTTATAAATGCATGAATGAACTTATGTGATTAACCTAAGTAGCAAGAAATGGTTTAAATAGGAAAATAACATCATATAAAACATTTCCATGCAGAAAAAAATCAAGAGAAAATAAAAAACAAATCAAATAAAGCAAATGGTCATTTTTTCCAATCTTGCTCACTAGGTCACTTTGAGTGTTTCTAGTTCAAGATTTCAAACACAAACTTTCCCAATTCTTTTCACCCCTTGCTAGAACAAGTAAAAGTGAATCAAAGCCCACCTTTCAAACTTACAGAAACATTTGGCAACCTCATTCAAATCACAATTCAAAATTGAATCTTTATCATATGTGAAGATCACCCATTTTCAAAACTCAACCAAACCAGTGTCCCTTGACTAATCCAACTAACCAGACACTCCCTAGTATGTGCCTAGCAAACCCACCAAGTTTGAATCCAAAATTCAAATTCAAAGTTCTCGCAGCCATTTCATCAAACACCTTGCAGATACAAATCAAACAAACATCTAACACTATTTGCAGCAGTAAATTTGGCCAGCCTTTTTCCTCTCTGGTTGCAACAAGCATTTATTAGATCATCTAGCTTAGTTATTAACCTCTAGCACCACCGTGAGCTTGCCATTGCCATCAATGGTGAGCAGGCCGAGCCTCACCTTGCCACCCCAATGTGGACAGAAAGCTAGAGGAAGAACTAGCTGCGCCAACCTTGTCTGGCATGCTGCCCATGCCTCACCGCCCCCTCTAGACCATCCCTAGCTTGAAGAAAGAGACATGAACTGCCGGAAACGCCGTGCCCGTGCCGCTGTCGACCATGCCGACACACACCACCGTGCACGCGCTGTTCCCACTCAACCCGACCACCTCGATCCCTTGCCGCCCGCCAGCATGAAACCCATAGTCCCAGGAGACCACTTGACATGCTCGTTTCCTCGACCATACCCTGTAGCCGCCGCATGCCGTGAAGTTTGCTGTCGGTACCGCGCAGAGCACCTTACGTTCTAGACCAAATCCCACCGCCCTACGCCTCGCCTTTAAGCTAGCAACGATTGCCAGGAGACCGCACACCGTCCCCTAGCCTCAGCCACGCCGATAGACGCCTGTACCGTTGCCTCTGACGACCTCAGCCCATGTCGTGCTGTCCCTCTTGCTTGCCTATAAAAGGAGGCCTCCCCAGCTCGATTCCTCCACACCATATCACTCCCCACCTCTCACTGATCCTTCCCACCTCTTCCCGGAGCAAGGCGAGCTCTCCCTCGTCGGAATTTAGCCGGAGCCCGCCGCTGCTGGAGAAGAAGGGAGCCGTCGATTGGAGCCGCCCCAGGAGAAGGTGCCAGTACTAGGAGAACCGCCATCGTCGACTTCGTCATTCGCCCCCGTCGCCGACCCTCGCCTGAGCCCCGATGAGCCTCCCACGACCCCCACCTACCGCTCTAGGGTTCTGTCTCGCAGGCGCTGCCCGACGTGGACGATGAACCAAAGCCGTTCGATTAGAACTAGATCTCACGGTCCACATTGCCCCATACCGCTTCGCCCCTCCTCGTCTCACTGACACGTGGGGACAACCACTTAACCAGCCCGCGTGTGCGCTGTGCGTAGTGTGCCGGCCCAGTAAAACCTCCCGCGCGACCCAACAATTCAAATTTAGTTTTATTCGTTTAATTTCAAACACAGTTCTGTACCTAGATTCAAAAATCAACCCAACTCTATTCACTGAACCAAAATGCATGAAACTAATTTTATTAGAAATGTACTGAAATGCTTAATCCAAGACCGTTGGATTCAAACCATTTGGATGTGTAGATCAACCATGGTAAAAATAACAAGGCAGAAGCTTTTCTGCAGTCAAACATTTTTTAAAATTCAACCATAAGAGTTTTTGAGTTTATTCCAAGTCTCAAAAATCACATTGAACTATACCTTTCAGAATATATAAAAACATATGGGTTTACTTGCAGAGATAATGTTCAAGTAATAAAAGAATGCCACATAGGCATTTCTAGTCACTTTATTTAATTAAAATTAAAAGGTTAAACTTTATTAAATTGTGACACCACTTTAAATCACATTCCCATGTACTGAAATATGTGGTGATGACATGTGTCAACATGATCCCATGTTTGAGTTGGAGAATATTAAATCTTAAGTAGTTTTTCAATGAGTAGAAATTACTTTTCTCAAATTAAAATAAATAAGACAAGTGCTTTAATATTATAATGATAGTGATGATGATAGATCATCTAGTGTGAACCTTGGAGTGATGATTGGAAATACTTAAGTATTGTTTGGTGATTGTGTACCTCGTATTTATTTATAGACGCTAGTACCGACCAAGGATACGAGGAGGAAGGAGGATACTACGAGGAAGACGCCGAGGAGAACTTCAACCACTGCTATGCACAAGGCAAGCTTATACTAATATCTATGCAAGCCAATACTTGCAACCTTGCAAGCTAACACTTGCAATACCCTACTTATGCAAGCCTAATACTACTAGTTGAATGAGCAAGCTATTAACTTACACGGCTTACACCACTTGATACCCAATCCTAGTTTTACTTGCAAGCTTACTACTTTATTTTCTTTATCAAAGCTTTCTCTTAGAGTTTACATAGTGACTTGTAGATTCTAGAAAGATAGCTGAAGGTAGCATAAAGAGCATAAAATTTGGCCTAAGTCAGATAATCTTGATATCATCCTAAGGCATGAGATTGAACTTAGATAATCCCCACTTATTTATTACCCCTCTTTAGTCATTACCCCCACTTGTAGATGCTAGTGCTAAGAATAAAACTTGATCAACTTTAAATGGGAAGACTTGGTGAAAATGGTTATGAAAACCTTAGAATGATGAGTCATTCTACTGAAATGTTTTGACATGTGTTCTTGAACACCATATGATTTTGATGATGGAAATGTTGAGGCATGAGCCTTAGCCCATTATAAAACTGATGGTTGTCTGGATGCGATACCATTCCAATTTTACCGTAAAACCACAATACCCGAAAATTGGGTAGGGCTTGACTGGAAATTTATATACCTTAGTATGGGTTCCCTTGCGGCCAAGGTCTGAGCTGAGTCTACCTTGTGAAGATTGTCCACATGTGCAGTACCCAAGATGACAGTTGGTCATGGTTGGGAGGCCAAACTCACAGGAGAGGTGCCTATACTAGGGCGTGTAATGGAAATGTTAGGATTGATTATCCGCATACTAAGTATGGTGAATTCAGGATTGTTCCTGACGGATGTATCGAATGTTGTGGTGAAAGTGTACAATCTCTGCAGAGTGTCAAACTATTCAAATAGCCGCGTCCGCGGTTATGGACAGTTGGAGTGGCCATACTGTTCTATCGTCAGATGTTTTCAAAACAACTTGTGAAATGAATTGTGACTTTGACTTGAACACAACAGAGTTGTGACATGAAATGCAAGTTCCCACTTAGGTGTTATAAAACTTTCAACTAGCTTTCTTTGCTTCTGAACTTAGTAGAGGTAAATCTGGCTTTTTGCAAAATAACCCTAGAGCTTAGTATCCTACTACAAAACCCCCTTAACTTGTTAGTATTAGTTTGCGAGTACTTAAAGGGTACTCATGGCTTTATCCCTGGCTATTCCCATGGCCAGACTATGAAGAGGAGTACCAGTATGATGGACCACATGAAGGTTACGACAACTAGGATCATCTCCCATCGTTAGCATTGCCTGTGAACCCGAAGATGGAGCTTCGCCTACGCTATCATTATCTTTACATTATTCCACTCCTTGAGTTGTATTAATAAATCGATCATGAGATCCTTATTTGTGTAAGACCTTATGTATGGTTTGTAATGGATGATGTACTGTGATATCCAAATCTGTTATGTCTCGCAAAAATGGTAATCCTGGGATTGCGATGTATGGCATAATAGCCATCTGTGATTAAAAATCCGGGTGTTGACAAGTTGGTATCAGAGCCATCCTGACCATAGGAGAACCTAGTTAGAATGGATGTTTGAATCGAAAACTTAGTTTCCAAACCAAAAGAAGTGAGTATTTAGAAAAACTTATTCTCATTCTTATCACTTAGACTCTTTCATGAAAATTCATGTTCCTCAAAAATTCTTGTAAAATTACCTAAATTTGACACACTTGATCACTCTACTAACTTACTCATCCTATATTCTTGTAGATGGATGTGAAGTACAACAAGTTTTATCAGTTGGGGAATGGAGGAGACCTCATCTTTGAGCGTGACTTGGACTAGTTGTCGGAGATACTGGAGCGTCCACACCTCGAGTTCTTCTGAGCTCATCTCAATGATCAGGAAGGAGAAGATTTGCAGTGGCTAGTTGCTGCGAGTCTTCGAGGAAATATTGAACCTCCCACTGCAGAGGGAATTCTCACCTTAAGAGAGAACAACTGGCTCGATGGACTTGCCAGGGCCATGCAGGAAGCTCTTGCCCGTCTGTGTGGGCAGAGTATCGATTAGATCAAGGGTACTCGTATTGAGTTCTACCCAAGGCGTGATGTTATGGGACAACCACTAGAGTCCCCATACCACCCCAAGTTGAAGAGTCAACTAGACCACCTGAACTTCATGATGTATGACCGTCAGAAGGAGTTGGACAATGCCCGTTCCTACGCCAACCACAAGAACACCATCGCCAAGAACAAGGATCAGACCCTCGCTATGCTAGTGAAGGATCGCAAGTCTCGTCGCCGTCAGCTCGACAAGAAGGAGCGCATCATTGCCCGTCTCCGCCATCGGATCACGGTTTTGTAGGAGACCATCCACGAGAGAGACATGCAGTTGGAGGAGAGGGAGAATGCAGGGGAAGACCTTCGTGGAGACCCCTACTCCTATCTAAGTGATGATGATGACTTTCTGGAGGATCAGGCCATGGACTTCTTCACCGATGAGGATGACTTCGCCTTCATCGATGATAATGATGATGAGGATGATGAGGACACTGACTCCAAGGAGTAGTAGCACTTGAGCACTAACATTAGTGAGTTGTAGTCGTTCCCACTATATCGTAGTCTCCCAGAATGGTTCTTCAAACCATTTGTTTTCCTTTGTTGTGGTGTGCGTTTGTATCGTGTGCTATGAAGGAATGAATGAAAAGCAAGTTGCTAGAAAAATCTGAGTCAAACCTTGAAAACTCTTCAAACACAAAACCCTGAACCTTAGAAATTTCCCTCTTTTCTCATTGTCTATCTCAATCTTCAGATGCCTCGTGGAGGAAGCGGTTCATCCCCGGACCCGATGTTGCAGATCTTGCAAATGTTGGTTTCTGACCACAAGGCTGAACGAGCCGAACGTCAAGCCAACTTAGCCACCCTTCAACACATCGCCCATATGGCCAACAACAATCAAGGCCATGGAAATTAGGACAACCATGGATCTAAGCTCAAGAATTTCCAGAACACCAATCCACCTGTTTTCACTAAGTCAGAAGAGCCCTTAGATGCAGATGATTGGCTGCAAACCATGGAGAACAATCTGGAAGTCGCAAGAGTGGAAGCTAACGAGAAAGTTATGTTCGCCACTCACTATCTTGCCGGAGATGCAAGACCATGGCGGAATAGCGTTCGTGCAATGACCGGAGGTCAGATGATGACTTGGGATGAATTCAAGGTCAAGTTCAGCAGAACCCATGTGCCACCGGGTTTAATCAAGAGGATGAGAAATGAATTCAAGGAACTAAAGCAAGGAAGGATTACCATAGTGTAATACCGTGACAAATTGTTGTCATTAGCTAGGTATTCCCTGGATGAGATCGACACTAAAGACAAGAAGAAAGAGAGATTCCTGAATGGTCTGCACGATGAGATGCAGACAGTGTTAGTCAATATCCCCTTTGCTGACATTGAAGCCTTAGTTGACTCTGCCATTCAGATGGAAGGAAAGATCAACCAAGGCAATGAGAATATCAAGCGCCGCATGATGCATCAACCAGGAACCCACCATACACCAAAGTATCGCCCCAACCCATCTCGAGGATTTGCCCCAAGAACCAACAGAACCCCGATGAACCGTCCGACCTATCCCAACCGTGGAAAGCCAAGGCCCAGAGGAAATCACAACAACTCTGGCAACTCCAGCAATTTCAACCGTGCCCCACCCAAGTTCAACAACAACAATGCCGCCACCATCCCCAACACTGCTCCAAGGACTGGAAGCAATGATGTGCCTGTTGCAGCGAAGGACAAGTCGCAAGAGACTTGGTATGAATGTGGAACCAAGGGTCACTACTCCAATGAGTGCCCCAAGAAGATTGTCGCAACACCCAATGCAAATGCCCCATCTCAGTAGCAGCGTCGTGTTCATCCCAGAGGAAGGTTTGCCCCAGGAAAGTCGCTCAACCGCAACGGCCATCTCTTTCTCATGCATGCTAAAGAAGCCCAAGAAGCGCCAAAGGTCGTGTTGGGTATGTTTTCTGTTAACTTAGTACTTGCAAGAGTTTTGTTTGATTATGGAGCATCGCACTCATTTGTCACTTAAGAATTTGCATGCACTAGTAAGATTCAACCAACCAAATTGAAGCTTGTTATGATTGTTCAAATACCTGGTTCAACTACCAAAGCTAGGCAAATTTGCAAAGCCGTCTCTATCTGAATCCATGGCATAGATTTTTATGCTGATCTAATCGTACTCGGAACTAAAGGTTTGGAAGTAGTACTAGGAATGGATTGGATGTCCAAACACAAAGGATTAATTGACTGTGCCAAGAAAGCCATAACCATGACCAGTACAGCCGGAATATCAGTCGAGCATGTGTCTGAAACCTTGCCCCGTCAATTCAAGTGCAACAAGAGTATAGCCCAGCCAACCATTGACCAAGTCCGGATAGTCTGTGAATACCCTGATGTATTTCCAGATGTGTTGCCCGGTATTCCCCCAGATCGGGATATTGAGTTTATCATTGAACTAATACCTGGAACCGGACCCATAGCCCAGAGACCATATAGTATGAACCCGTCTGAACTAGCAGAACTAAAGAAGCAAGTGGATGCCATGTTGGAAATTGGACTGATTCAACCAAGTGCTTCACCTTGGAGATCACCTGTCTTGTTTGTGGACAAGAAAGATGGAGGTAACCGTTGGTGTACGGATTATCGGAAGTTGAATGATGTCACTATCAAAAACAAGTACCCATTGCCGAAGATAGAAGACCTGTTTGACCAGTTGACTGATGCCAACGTGTTTTCTAAGATTGATCTTAGAACTGGCTATCATCAACTCCAGATTCGCGCAGAGGATATTCCAAAGACTGCCTTTACCACCAGATATGGATTATATGAGTATACTGTCATGTCTTTTGGATTAACCAATGCCCCCGCTTATTTCATGAACCTCATGAATAAGATTTTTATGGACTTCCTGGATAAGTTTGTCATTGTTTTCATCGATGACATTCTGATTTATTCCAAATAAGAAGAAGAACATGAGCTACACCTAAGGACCATTCTTGGAACCCTTAGAGAGCATCAACTATATGCCAAGTTTAGCAAATGTGAATTCTGGTTACAGGAGGTAGGATTCCTCGGACATATTGTCTCAGCCGGAGGAATTTCTGTTGACCCTGCGAAGGTGAAGGATGTCGAAGATTGGCAAGCCCCAACCACTCAAACCCAAGTTCGTGCATTTCTCGGATTAGCGGGATACTACTGCAAGTTCGTAGAAGGATTCTCGAGACCCATGACACAATTGCTGAAGAAGGACAAGAAGTTTGAATGGACGGACAAATGTGAAGCGAGTTTTCAATAACTCAAGAGAAGATTGATTTCAGCCCCAATCTTGATCATGCCGGATATCACAAAGCCCTTTGATGTGTATTGTGACGCATCCAAGATCGGTCCCGGATGTGCGCTAATGCAAGAAGGCAAAGTTATATCTTATCTATCCCGACGACTGAAGCAGCATGAACAGAATTATCCAACCCATGACCTTGAATTAGCAGCCGTAGTTCTAGCCCTGAAGACATAGAGGCATTACCTGATGGGAAACCATTGTGAGATTTATTCGGATCACAAGAGCTTGAAGTATATATTCACTCAGAAGAGCTGAATATGAGACAGATAAGATGGATTGAGCTAATCAAGGATTATGATCTGGACATTCATTATCACCCCGTTAAAGCCAATGTGGTAGCAGATGCCCTTAGCAGATTTCTGTGCCGTTTGAACTCCATGATTTTGAAGGAGAAACCAAGTTTGCACAAAGAGATGGAAGATTTTTGAATGGAATTAGTAAGTGAAGGATTTTTGGCTAGCATAGAACTTCAACCCACTTTGATCAGCAAAATCAAAGAGGCGCAGAAAGAAAATGCTAGTATCAATGGAATCAAACGTCGTATTGGTACAGGCAAAGTACCCGGATTCACCAAAGACGAAGGAGTTCTGTGGTAGAAAGGACGCCTTTGTGTACCAGTAGATTCGGAGTTGAAATAAGTTATTTTGAAAGAGGCCCATGATACTCTTTATTCTATCCACCCCGGAGGAACGAATATGTATCAGGATTTGAAGGAACAATTTTGGTGGCATAAGATCAAGAGAGAAATCGGAAGCTATATCACCAAGTGTGATATATGTTGGAGAGTCAAGGCGGGACATCAAAGACCCGCAAGACTGTTGCAACCGCTACAGATTCCGGAATGGAAATGGGATTCCGTTGGAATGGACTTTATCACCGGATTGCCTACTTCTAGTACGGGAAATGACTCTATCTGGGTCATAGTTGACAAATTGTCCAAAGTCGCCCATTTCTTACCAGTCAAGACCACATACCAGAGTTCGAAGCTAGCAGAATTGTACATAGCTAGAATCATCAGTTTGCACGGAGTCCCCAAGAACATTGTATCGGATCGAGGAACCCAGTTTACCTCGAGATTCTGGAAGAAAGTCCAAGAAGGTTTAGGAACCCGACTAGATTTCAGCGCCTCGTATCACCCTCAAACCGATGGACAAACAGAGCGAGTAAATCAGATACTCGAAGATATGTTGAGAGCATGTGTGCTAGAGTATGGATCTAAATGGGAAGACTGTCTGCCTTTCGCAGAATTTTCATACAATAACAGTTACCAAGCTAGTTTGCAAATCGCCCCATTTGAATTCATGTATGGAAGGAAGTGTCGCACCCCTTTGAATTGGTCGGAAGTAGGAGAGAGTCAGATTTTTGGACCCGGCATCCTACGAGAAGCAGAAGAGAAAGTTCACAAGATTTGTGAGCACCTCAAGACCGCCCAGTCAAGACAGAAGAGTTACGCTGACAAGAGACGTCGAGACCTCGCTTTCAATATCGGAGATTTTGTGTATCTCAAAGTGTCGCCTTTGAAGGGAATGCAGTGTTTCCAGCTCAAAGGCAAGTTAGCCCCTAGATATATCGGACCCTTCAAGATTCTGAATCGTCGAGGAGAAGTATCATATCAATTGGAACTGCCAGAGGAAATGTCAGCAGTGCACAAATTGTTCCATATATCGTTACTTTGCAAATGCCTTGAAGTTCCGGAGAAGACTGAAGTGTTCAAGAACTTCGATCACCAGACCATAGAAATCAACGATGACCTGACCTATCCTGAAGTACCCATCCGTATTTTAGAAGAAGCTTTTAGAACCACCGGGACTCGAAGCATCGAGTTTCTCAAGATTCAGTGGAGCAACCACACTGAAGAAAAAGCAACCTGGGAGCACGAAGATCACATCAAGACGGAGTTTCCCGATCTCTTTAAATCCTAGGTAATCTTTTTCTGTAACATCCCAGCAAGAGATTAAAAATAACCTGAACCCAGATGTGTGCATTGCATTCATGCATAGAAAATACGAATAATTTTCGCGCTTTTAAAACAGAACTTGTCAAATTGAATGAAGCTTCTCTTAGATTGATGGAATTGAAGTAGATCATCAAGTTGTAGCGATAAGTATCAATAAGACCTTTGCTAAAACCTTATTTTGGGTAAGGGAGATTTGATCTAAGGGTAGATCAAATGTACTATAAGTTAAACCTTAATACAATGTGAATTATACTTGATCATTAGGTGACCATATTATAGTATTCATTATAATCACTCACGAGTACCAAGTTAGAGGATATAACACCAAATATGAATTGGGTAAGGGAGATTTGATCTAAGGGTAGATCAAATGTACTATAAGTTAAACCTTAATACAATGTGAATTATACTTGATCATTAGGTGACCATATTATAGTATTCATTATAATCACTCACGAGTACCAAGTTAGAGGATATAACACCAAATATGAATTTGACAACTATATCTTAATCTCATCTGCATATACCTTGAGTATCATGGTAATATCTAACCCTACTTGTTAAGTAAGATTGAGTAGGAAAGAAACTAAGTTTAGATCATGCACCTATACCTTTCTTTCCATATCAATCCTTATCATCCCTATTGAGTTATATTTCAATATCTTTTGTTCATTAATGTTGAGGAATCAACTATTGAATCACCAGATCTCAATCTATCAACTCTTGACCATATCATAGTTTATACTTAAAGTTCCTATATAGAAACAATTAAGAAGAGGTAAATAGTGATGTTAGCTTTAGAAATCATCTATAGGATGGGAAAGATTGAAAAGAATCCAATCAACAGGATAATTGATGAAGTTAAATTCCTCATAGATAAATATAAGAACTATTTATATTATCTAATCCTATCGTAGTAAAGAAGATTACAAGGATGAATACTAAAGATAGTTACCAGGAGTAGTCCTATTGGATCAAGTAGGTATAGTCAATGAATTATATCTCTTAATCCAATAGAACTAAACAGAAGATATTTATCATACAACTGCAATGTTGTATGGATGGAAACCTAAACCATAAAGGATCACAAGATTATAATGATCAAGCCTTATTCACCAAGATTGGGTACTTATGTCATGTATAAGTGGTATTAGTGGATAAAACATGATTGAAACCCTAGTAGAGATAAGTTATCCTAGAGTAGTCATTACAAACCATATAAATATGATTTAGGGTTGGAGTGTGAGTTATTTTAGTAAAGTGAATCTAAGATGATATTATTCAATTAAAGCTAGTATAGCATAGAGTCATAGAAGTGGTGTTATTCATCTTTAAGGATAGTCAACTTTAGAGAAAGGTAGTTGGATGCATACAACTAATAGAGATACATTATTAATGAATGATTAAGGAAGATTACGAGTGGAGTTTGAAGGAACTATTTGTTGGATGGAAGGCTATCAATAGTAGAATAGTGGGTATAATCAAGCAAGGATATAAGAAAACTATGAAATGCTTTAATATCAAACTCATTGGATTCATCCATGAGTTTAGAAGAATGATATATGAATAAGAAGATTTTAATGAGTAAAGCTCATCATACTAACCATGATGATGGATAGGAAGAAGTATTATATCTAGGAAAGGAATTCCTTAATTAGAAATCCAGGATTGTGAAATATAATTATATGTTATAAATTACTCTTCTATTTATTCTTGGTAAACAATCAATTCTAAATCCCAAACCAAGTAGAATATCCATTTCATGTTATTGATCTATCATCTTATGTCCATATCACTTTATAGGAATATTTTCCTATAGAAAATTCTATAAGCATATCTTTATCAATTCCTTTCTATAAAACACTCTAATTACAACTTTCTATTATAAAAGGTGATGTCATCAAATATCATAAACATAAGACAATATGCTTAGTCATTAAATCCTGACTCATATCCATAAAGGAATCTAAGTATATAAAAAACCCTAAACCCTAGGGTAAATATTCATAATTCAAAACCTTAAACTTCTTTGTTTATCACAGTAGAATATATACATTGCCATTTTCCAAATTAATGGGAGTAGTAATAACCATATCAATGTATTTTATATTTCATGCATCAAATAATGATATAGGATCATTATACATATAGAAGTTTATATTCAAACTCTGAGCCAACTTGAGTTAAGTCTTATAAAAAAATAAGAATACATCATTCAAGAAATCCATAACTAAAAGAGGAGAGAAAAATAATAAGAAAGGTTTCTATAAATTATTAAAAGGGGGTTCATATTGAGTAAATAAAAGGAATATAAAAAGATTATATATAATAAAAGTTCACAAATGATACTAAATATATTTAGTATTATTGAAATTATCCAGCAAAGAAATCCTACAAAGAAAAGTTCAAAATCTAAATCAAATTCAAATCTGAAAAGGAAAACAGAAAATAGAAAATGGTAAAACAAAAAAAAACATTACCTGGACGTGTCCCAACATCTCTTTCCTTATCTGACACCCAGGTGCAGCCCACTTTGGCCCGCGACCAGCCCACCAGCAGCCCGTACCGCTTCGGCCTTCCGTTTCTCGTTGTCTTCCTCGTCGGTGGAAGCAGCTGCATGGCGTCGCGGCAGTCGTCGATCTCCGACGCGTTACGATGCGCGCCGCAAGTGAGGAGGGGGATAAGAAAGCCCGCGAGCTCCTCTATCCACTCATACCCGAATCACCCTCTCTCGTGCTCTCTCCAAAATTTCCCCAATCATGCCGAAACCCTAACTAGCCGGAGTTGCTCGTTGTCGTTGTTCGAGACCGCCCCAAGGCCAACTGAAGGTTCCAGTAGCACCTCCATGGTGGACTTCGTCTGCTAGGAGGAGGAATCGAGCCGGGAAGCCTGAAATCATGTGCATCGAGCTCGTCTATCCGCCGTTCGCCGCCGACCATGGTGACGCCGTCTGAGCTCGCCTCTCCTTGTCATTACCACTACAAGCTTCCTGGTGAGCTTCTGATTCTGCTAGTTCTCTTCGATTTGATCCTAGTCGTCTGTAGCGCCCAGTACGCATGAACCCGAGCGGGTCACCATTGGAGCTAGTGCTCTGGGGACCATTCCGGGGTGGCGCAACCATAGTTCGACTCGTCTTTGCACCCTCTCTTCAACGCACCTGACCACGCGTGCTAAAACGCCATAAATCATCGTCCGCGACCTTGATCTGGTGGTGGAGGTCGCGCTAACGTCAGCGTGACGTCGTGCTGGAGTCACCCTAGACCTAGTTCCATGTTTGACCCGGTCTTTGTCTCGCGTGGCAAGCGACATGGCCTAGGGCCCATATGTCATTGACTGGGGGTAGCTAACCAATCGGTAACAAATGCAATTTCTTTAACCTGAGAGTTGAGGTGGACAATGGCCCACTAGTCAGTGACTGAGGCTAGCTTTAGGTGCGGTGTAAAAAGTATTTCCTATTTATGAAATAAACAGAATGTTATAAACCTCATTATTAATATTCTAGAAATCAAATAAATGATTAAATATTGTTTAATTAATAAATTTTGATTTACAATTCAGAAAAATATGTATAATATATGAAAATTTGTAGAAAAATAAAATTTACAACTTAAACTTATTATCCAATATTATTATGATGATTATTTAAATAAATATTACTTAATAAAGGTTTATAAGTAATAAAACTTTGATAAATCATATTTTAATAATGGTAAATGTTAAAAATATAAATGGAATACCAAAAATCTTAGAAAAATAAGAATTTTAATTTAAAAATATAATCATGTATTATTATTTCACTTAATTAAATATTTATTTTTTATTAAGTAATTATAAAGTAATAAGAATTATAAAAATCATATCTTATTCTTTATAAATCACAAAAATAAATGCGATATACCAAAATGATCACAAAAAGAATATCTACATGTTAAAAATCTAATAATCTCCTTTTGAGTTAAATAAAAATTTAAATATTTTAATAACTCAAATTTAAACTTATTTACTTCATTAATAATTCATATAAGGATAAATAAAATTTATTAATATTTCTAAAATGTGTCAAATAAGTCTAATAAATAGTATTAGCCTTAAAAATTAATAATATAAGGCCATAATGGTTTAAAACATTATAAATACGCTTTTATTTAAATTATCCTCAACCTTGAGGGAAGATTATATTCTCAAAGGATCCCAATTCATGATAAAAACCTTAAAGAATAACTTGTAAATAAGTCAGATCATTCCTATCTACTTTAACCACAAGATTACAAAAACTACCACCACACTATAATAAATCCATAAGTAGTTAAGTAATATTATATTTTGGTTTATAAACTATAACCACTCATTGATAGAAGGTAAATGATACTACTCCATTATAAAAATCAAGAAACCACTACACTAAGTAAAAGGATAACCAATTTTAAGTAACCTAACGGAAACATTCCAAATACACAAGATACAAATGTTATAAGTATTATACTTTCAAAATTATCTATATTTTAAAGTTAACCTTAGTCTCCAAAAATCTAAATATAATACAATAAACATTACTATATGTTTTATAGTTAACTTTGGTCTGAAGTAGTTAAGTTATAAAAACATCTCAAACCCAAACCATTCGAGCAAACATAAATACTAGCTACCCAACTCAACTAACCTTAAAGCTTGTTTAAAGCTTAGAAGAGAAACCTTTTATTCGAAGGTTATTATTTTTGACACTTCAAACAAGAACTCTTATATAAGCAATTTTGACTAGTATTTCATAAGTATATATTTTATTGCTACATATGTGTTGCTCACATGCACTTATAAGCTCTAATAGAAGCACAAATGTGAAACTTATCTAAAACGACCACACATTCCAAAGTAACCTTTCCGGAATCCAAACCCTAGGACAACGTTATCCCCAGGATTTGCATTTAGAACGTGCATCACATTACTTATGCATAAAAGCATATTGCTTCTTTAAACATTAGTCCTTACCGGACCAATGATGTTGATTTCAGATTTTGGATCTTATACTGACTCGAAGACCGTGAGTGCATAATTTTGCAATCACAAAAGTCAAGTTCACACTTGATCATGTCCTTTCTTTATTTTCTGTAAAGTATTTTACAAATCCAGTATTGTTATCAACTGCATTTGTAAAGGATCTTAAAACACTATTTTTGATAATACTGTGAACTATTGGTTACTGATCCAGGGTGATCAGCTAATCTATTAAATCTGACAGTTGGAATACCACGGTTAAGAACTATATCACCTAGTACTTAACAACCAATGTCGCCAGTGATTCTTGCGCCGTATATTACGCGTTAACCATGAGATTTGGAATGGGACAGATAAGTCAGCTGTATCTTCTTCCTCTCGCATGAAGCCGAATGTGCAGGTCGTGGCTGTTGTTCTCGAAGCATGCATATTAATTGGTAATTCGTAGAGGATATGCAGCATATGGGTGGGAACCCTCATCGTCCCACGATAGTTCTGGCATCTAACGGTTTGTACAAACCATTGCCGTAATCCAATATATGGGATGTGTACACCAAGGAGGCATGCGAGGTCGTGAAGGGGGCAGTGATTGGCTTGGATCATCTTCTGGGCCCCACATCATGGAATTGTGGACGGGAATAAGATGCCCGGTTGTGCAACAAAGAGTTGATCTCTCATGGGTAAAGTAAGGCACCTCTGCAGAGTGTAAGAACTATAACTTGTTACTCCCTGTTCCGGGAAGGAGCTGCTAACGCGGTGGGAAAGGAACTCCATGGAAGTTCTGGTAAACCTGTGAAGGCTGACGGACATAGCTTTTCAGAATAAAAGCAACCTTTGAAGAAATGTTTATGAAAACTTGCATTGCCTACGACCTACGGTCTGTGGCTGTAGTTATAGTGCATCAAACACTCCTTTCTAGTGAATTTGCTGAGTACGCTCGTACTCAAAGTATATTCTTAACCCTTGCTAGATTCTGAAGTTGGAATAGACAACAACCACATCGAGTTATGCTCAAGGACTTATCATGCCCAGCTAAAGGTCTTCAATGAATACAAGGAAGTCAACATATACCTCAACTCAAGTGAAGATGAAGTTTCTGTAGTGCGTTGCGATAGCAGCAATGCCAACCTCTTAGCCAGAATACTAGACTTAATAGTATAATCGTTCGTGCGTTATTTATCTTTGATTCTTCTCCGTAAGAAGTTATTTCTCTCTCTTTAACTTAGAGTGTTCTCTGGATCTTGTGTAAAGAGTATGTTGTAACCTCTATCCATGTATTGGACCCATTGTGTTTCTGGTGTGCCATTCTGAGGGATGTAATACTAGTGAACGGTGTTTCATTAGCGTTATGTCAATGACTATAGTATACTACATCATGCAGTGGTATGCTGGGTCACCGCAGTTGGTATCAGAGCATATGCTTTGACCTTAGGTTGGAATCCTAGTAAATGGGTAGAACCTGTAGAACACATCTTAGTGATGATAAAGAGTTCTCTAGTGATATGAGGGACATTCACTTGAGAATAATCCTGTTAAGTTACTAGTGCGATAACTCTTTCATATGATTGCAATTCTGATCATTACCCAAGAGTTTTAACTCTATGTGACTGATGATAATTTCTTATCAACAGTTCCACATGGCACCTCGATATCCACACCAGAATGTTCAAGTGATGAACACACTACTAGGAAAACGTCTATAGGTAATCAGCACATCCGTGGCTCACATGGTTGAAGTGCCCCACGGCTAAAACAGGTGTGGCTCACCTGTGGGTAGTGCCCTACTAGTAACTAGAACAACCGTGGCGCACATGGTCATAGTGCGCCATAGATATGTGTGGGCCAGGGCCCTGCTGGCCGCATGCCGCATATACGTAGCGCACATGGGGGAGGTGCGCTACGGTTGTCAGGGATAGCCGTAGCGCACATGTGGCAAGTGCGCTACGCCTATGTGAATCCCCCTCTGCTCCTTAAATGGGCAGAAACATCCGTGGCGCACTCTGGCATGTGCACCACGGATGTGATTTTTCCCTGTGGCGCACTAGGGACATGTGCGCCACAGATGTGTCAACCATGCATGTGCACAAACATGTGATCATGTGATCATATCCACCACCCACACTTCACTTTCCCCTTCTTCTTCCTCCATAGATCTAGTCGGGATCCTTCTCCTTCCCACCTCAATTTCTCCACTCATTCACCATTTTTAGCATGTGGAACTTGCCTTGGATGTTACATACGTAATAGAGGAAGCTCTTTGGTCTCTCATCTCCTTCTCCGGCCTCGCACGCACCTCTCCTTTCCATCTTCTTGCGATCTTGGTCTCTCATCTCTGTAAGTTGTCCATGTAAGGATGTGTTCATGTGTATATGGATGATATGCTCATATGTATGTAGATGATTGATTCTCATGATGTGTGTATATGGAGAGGATCGATGGTCATGTGTGTGTATATATATGGAGAGTATCGATGCTCATATGCATGCATGTGTGTCTATGGAGAGGATAATGATATGTTCATGTGTGTATGGATCGGTCTCTCTCTCTTGTGTTTGTGTGTGAACAAGTTGCCATTTGTTTTGCCAAAATGTTGATTCATTTCCATTTTGGCAAGAATTTGGCATTTCTCAAAGGTCCTAATTTTAGGATAGGTCATGCCAAAAATTTCTATCGACCATTGCATGCATGCATTCATTATGTGGTTCTAATAGACTTCTAATTGTACTGTGTACACCGTGCAGGCAAAAATGGTCCGCATAATGAGAGAAGGAATTGTGGCTAGATTTTTGAAATGTGCGACGACTGACATGATACGAAATAACAAGACGGAGATAAGATGTCTGTGCAAAAGATGCAAACTCAACTGGGTGATCGACCCATATTCCAGGAATAATCTGCAGACGCACCTGCTCCGCCATGGTTTCATGGATGGATACACTCGTTGGATAAGCGATGACAAAGACGATGGAGATGGTGAAGGTGGGCAACATGACGGTGTTTCATTGGCGAGGATGGGCGAGATGATGAAGAGTCTCTTGGAGATGGTGAAGGTGCGGAAGCAGACCGGGATGATGATGATCTAGATGTCGGAGGAGCAGACGATGATGGAACAACGTCAGGCTGGGTGCGGTACCCTTATGTGCAAGAGCTGCTTCTCAAGCAGACGAGTAACACCAGGTCTGCCGCTAGAGAGAAAGCCAAGCTTGCGCAACTTGAGAAAGACGAGGTTACTCCATTGTATGAAGGATGCAGGCCCGATGATACCCGGTTGAATGTAACGCTCAAGGCTATGGAGATGAAGGAAAAACACAAATTGAGCGACGCAAGCTTCGACGATATGATGGCATTCTGGCACGATCGTCTCCCGGAGGGGAACACGTGTCCAACTAGTATCGAGGAAGCCAAGAAAATCGTCTGTCCTCTCGATCTACCGCATGTTAGATATCACGTATGCATCAACGATTGCATCATTTATCGGGGCAAGGACGCGGAGAAAACCACATGTCCGGTGTGTGGTGTGAGTTGACACAAGAAAGGGAATAAAGCACCTCGAAAAGTGGTCTGGTACTTTCCCATCACTCCTCGTCTGCATTGCTATTTCGTGGACCCTAAGGAAGCGAAGCTCATGCGATGGCATGCGGAAAGGAAGAAGCCAGGAGATGACGATGACCCCGAAAAGGATGAGCTGCTAACTCACCCTTCAGATGCTAGCCAGTCGAAAGCATTGGACCTCGATTTCCCAGAATTCGGTGGAGATTCGAGGAACATCAGGCTTGGTGTGAGCACCGATGGACTCAATCCGTTCGGTAGACAGGGCAGCACGCACAACACTTGGCCCGGGTTTGTATGGATATACAACCTCCCTCCATGGTTGTGCATGAAGAATAAGTACATACAAATGAGTATGCTAATTCAAGGGCCGAAACAACCTGGTACCGACATCAATCTGTATCTCGGGTTATTGAAAGAGGAGATAGCCACGTTATGGGAATCTGGAGCCATAATTACGACGCCGTCGCACAAAATTATTTCACTATGAGAGCCGCGTTGGTCACTACGGTGCAAGACTATCTAGGTTGCGGGTATATCTCGGGGCAGGTTATCCAAGGATTATGCGCATGCGTTAGGTGCATGGATAACACAAGCTATCTCCAACTAGAGAAAGATCCAGGGTCTTCGAAAACCGTGTTCATGGCGCACCGGAGGTGGCTCGGCAAGAATGATCCATGGAGAAAACGTGGAGACCTGTTCGATGGCAAATCCGAGACCCAAGGAATCCGAGAGCATAGGAGCAGCGAAGAAGTGGAAGAGTTGCTGAAAAATGGAAAGATTGTCCTAAGCCTGGAAAGAAGTGAAAGAGGCAGCAAGACAACCCACTGATGAAGGTATTGAAAACAAGGTCTATTTTTTGGGAGTTGCCATACTGGAAGTTTCTCCGCACGTCTCATAGCCTCGACATCATGCATATCACGAAAAACGTGTGCGAGAGTCTGGTCGCCACCATAATCAACATGCCAGATAGGACGAAAGATGGTCCGAAAGCAAGGCACGACCTGATATTCATGGGTATCCGGAAGGAGCTTCACGGAGGACGCACTACTCCTGATGATCAGGAAGATGACGATGATCATGAGTCGGAGACGACACAATGTCGTTGGAAAGGTAAAAAGTTCAAGAAGAACGAATATTACTGCCCTCCTTCTTGCTTCACCCTAAGCCAATATGAGATCAAACAGTTTTTCAAGTGCCTTCTAGGAGTCAAATTTCCTTATGGCTACGCGGGCAAGATAAGCAGATACCTAGACGAGGCGAAGCAGAGGTTCAGTGGCATGAAGTCCCACGACTGTGCCGTGCTAATGACGCAGGTACTTCCGGTTGCACTAAGAGGGATAATGGACGAGCACGTCCGTGAAACGTTATTTGGCCTCTGCAAGTTTTTCGATGTCATCTCTAGGAAGTCGATTGGCGTGAATCAGCTCGGGAGGCTACATGAGGAGATCGTGGTGATACTATGTGAGCTTGAGGTCTACTTCCCGCCCGCATTCTTTGATATTATGGTGCATCTGCTGGTCCATGTCATGGAGGACATCGTCCAACTCGGGCCGATGTTCCTCCGCAGCATGATGGCGTTCGAAAGGATGAACGGACACATCAAAGGATACGTTCGCAACAGGTCCCGTCCAGATGGAAGCATAGCCAAGGGCTTTCTGGCTGAAGAGTGCATCTCTTTCTGCATGAATTATCTAGACATCGAGAACCCTGTCAGTCTTCCCGTCAACAGGCACCTTGGCAAGCTCGACGGATCTGGTCACCGAGAGGGTCGTCGCATACTGCATGCAGACTTTGATTTTCGACGCGCAGACTTTGATCGAGCAAACCTCGTCACGCTACAGCATTTAGAACTGGTCGATCGTTGGGTACAGAAGCACAAAAGGTTAATCGAGAAGAAGTACAGTGACCAGGGCATACAGAGGACGCAGGGAGAAATAATCAAAAAGCACAACTCAGATTTCACGCGTTGGTTTAGGCAGATGCTCCTTGATAATCCCCCACGATCGCATTCTTTTGAGACGGAAAAGATCATATTCACCTTTTCGCAGGGACCGATGCAAAACCTGGTGACCTATCAGGCGTATGATATCAACGACTACACATTCTACATGGAGGAAAAGGACAACAAGTGTGATTATCAGAACTCAGGCGTAACGTCGGAATTCTACACCGATGACAACATGAAGGAAAGATTCTACGGAAGAATAGAGGAGATCTGGGAGCTCGACTACTGTGGAGAAAAGTTGCCGATGTTTCGTCATCACCGCGCGCTGCAAGTGTTGGTGACTCCCCCTTCCATCACCGCGACGCCAGACATGTTGGTGGCCCCCCTGCCATCGTCGCGGCGTCACCGGAGCTCCAACCACCCGGTATGGAGAATACACCGGCGGCCAGCACCGCGCCATCAAGAAGCCCCTACCTCTCTTGCATGCCCGTAGCTTTATGCGGTGCCTCGACATTAGCCGATCTCGACGCCATCACGGTAAACAAATTGCTTTACCGCCTTTCACGCCATCTATTACTCTTATGGCATCTATGACGACGCCATACATGTTTTCCACAGATGGATGTTCCTTGCACTCTCTTATGCTATGTGAACAATGAGCTAAGGGATGTTGCCAAGGGTACCATCGTTCAACCCTTGCAGCGCACGTTCCACTCAAGGCCGATGACAGATAGCGTGCACAGGGTTAAAATTAGTCGGGTGCTAAGGGGCTACGACGACCTGGAACCTCCCATTCAACCCCCAGGAGCGGATGAAGAAGAGCCGGTTGTCCTCAGAAGTTGCTTCGACTTATTCTTGCAATGGCCAAAGAGCATTACCCGTTTGGGGACGGCGGGGGCCATCACGCCACAGACAACAACACCGCCTATCATGCCAGCAACAAGCGATGGCAAGGCCCCCTTACCGCCCTCGCCGTCACCTCCACGCAGTGGGTCAGATGATCATGTTGATGATATGCACATGGCCCAGGATCCGGCCGAGGACGACGGAGACTGGAATGATCAATTCTTCAACACTCAGTTTAGCAACGAAGACCTAGCTGCTGGCCCTACAGAGAAATCCACTATCACCAAGCGTCTGTTTGGTTCTCAGGAGACGCCTCTAGCTTGCGCCTTTACAGAGCCAGCTGATACAACCAACCGGCCCTTTATTCTAAGCCCTGACACAGTAAAATAGGGCGGCCAGTGCTCAGATTGTGGTGCCTTCCCGCTCTCCAAAAGGAAAAAAAGGGCAGGAAAAGAAAATCTAGCAGCTCGAGCCAGTCGGTGGCGTCAACTGCGAATCCGATCAGGTTTCGGGACGGGCCACCAATACCCGAGGGTATTATGTGGAGGATTCATGTGGCGGGTGAGCCCATTCTACCTAAGAATTTGCGGAGGCTCGCTAGTTCGGAACTGTAGAGTGTGCATGACGGCGTGCTGACGATAGAGAGACGCCTTCTGGCGGAGAAAGATCCCTCGCACCGGGTATTCATGGTTAAGGTGCCACCAGGCGTGGGCTTCATCGACAATGCCCCTGCGGATCTGTTCTTCCTGCGGTTCGACGACATCTTCAATATGTTCCACCTATACCCGCTGCACTATACCATGGTCCGCCTGTTTTCTCTCAGCCTGGCCATGCAGATCATTAGAGAGAACACACCGGGCATCGCTATAGTGGACCCCTACTACATGCGTGACGGCTGCTTGGGTTCCCCTGCTGAACGATGTATCGTGACCTCGTACCTAAAAAGAATCCTCGTGGCGAACAAGACAAAAGAATACATTCTCGTGCCTTACTTTCCTGAGTAAGTCGTTATTCACTCGCCACCGTCGATTGGCTTTATTAGATTATCATCATTCTTTTTCCAACACATTCCATATGAATTTTTTGCACAGAGATGAGCATTGCACGCTCATCTCCTTATCGCCGAAGCATTCCCACGCCACGTATTTCTACTCGGGGAGTTTAGAAAAGAAGAAAAACTACGACAAGATCAAGGAAGTTCTGGATGATGCTCTCACTGGCTATGCCTCGACGGAAGGCACCACCTTCGTGCGTATGAAGGTCAAGTTCGGCAGGCACGTCTTCAACCACGTAACGGAGTTCCCCTGCATGAAGCAGCCGGAAAATAGTAAGAAGGAAGCCTACTACGCAGTCCATCACATGAGGGCGTTCCTACTAGGCTACCAGAATTCTACGCTGCTAGATCATCTCAAACAGTGGGCCGAAGCAAAGGCCAAGATCACTGATTCAGATATTAGACAAGAGATGTATCGCATCTAGCAGCAGTTTGGGGCAATCATCTTTCGTGATGTCATGACTTCGGGGGGGATCTTCTACGGAGGAAATATCCCGAATAACCGTGACATAGAAGATCGCCTAGAGATGCAGGGTGACTATAGGAAGTTCATGATTAGACAAGGCGTCCTCCCGTTCCATAAGACGAGCCAGAAGGCTTGATGTTGGCCTAGTTGTAGTTACAAACTATAGATGACCTTTGTGTGTGTGTACAAGTGTACATGCTACTACTTATCTTATTAGGTTTATGAATATCGCTTACTTCTTTTGCTTATTATTATTATATATCAATCAATGCTTGCTTTTTTTGCTTACTCTTTGGTCCTTTGCTTACTTTGGTACTTCTTTTTTTCCTTACTTTATTAGTCTTTTTCGAGAATAATGTCGATGATTGAAATGTCGTGGCACACTATATATGTGAATGTGCTACGACAGGATTGTGAGCCTTGTGATATGCACAAGTCCAGGTGTTGTGCATCCTACTTGGCTCACAGTTCCATCATAGCATATTCCTGTGTCCAACGACCTATGTATATATATGAGGCATTCTTTTTGATTTACTTTGGTATTTTTCGAGAATAATTCCAATGATTGAAATGTCGTGGCACACTATATATGTGAATGTGCTACGACGGGATAGTTAGCCTTGTGATATGCACATGTCGAGGTGTTGTGCATCCTACTTGGCTAACTGTTCCGTCGTAGCATATTCCTGTGTCCAACGACCTAGCTAGTAATATATGAGGCATTCTTTTCGAGTTACTTTGGTCTTTTTCGAGAATAATACCGATGATTGAAATGTTGTGGCACACTATATATGTGAATGTGTTGTGATGGGATTGTAAGCCTTGTGTTATGCACAAGTCCAGATGTTGTGCATCCTACTTGGCTTACGGTTCCATCATAGCATATTCCTGTGTCCAACGACCTAGCTAGTTATATATGAGGCATTCTTTTTGAGTTACTTTGGTCTTTTTCGAGAATAATGCCGATGATTGAAACGTCGTGGCACACTATATATGTGAATGTGATGCGATGGGATTGTACGCCTTGTGCTATGCACAAGTCCAGGTGTTGTGCATCCTACTTGGCGTACAGTTCCATCGTAGCATATTCCTGTGTCCAACAACCTAGTTATATATGAGGCATGATTTTTGAGTTACTTTGGTATTTTTCGAGAATGACGATGATTGAAATGTCGTGGCACACTATATATGTGAATGTGCTGCGATGGGATTGTTCGCCTTGTGCTATGCACAGGTCCAGGTGTTGTGCATCCTACTTGGAGGACGGTTCCATCATAGCATATTCCTGTGTCGAACAACCTAGTTATATATGAGGCATGCTTTTTGAGTTTGGTCTTTTCGATTTAGGAGTACTTTCTATAAGTGTATCTTCACAAGCGACTTTAATTATACATGTTTTTTTTCAATCACCGGTTAATTATTATTATCAACTTGTAGATGACGTGGTACGTCGTGTACAAGGGACGGGTTCCCGGAGTCTACGATGATTGGGAAGACTGCCGGAGACAGGTGCGTCGTTTCAGCGACAATAGCTACAAAGGGTACAACACTATGGCGGAGTCGGAAGCTAGATACACGCGTTATCTAGCGGGAGTTAGGACGAGGAACCAGATGAAGACCTACACCTTCGTCGCAGTGATCATGCTTATCGTTTTTGGTTGTTTATCCCGCGTTTGTGTCTAGCTAGTTTAGATGTCTAGGCGAGCTTCCGAGATCTAACTTGTTCGAGACACATGTATTCGCATGTCACCAACTACTTTGTAACTTGATCGAAACAATGTATAACTTATGTATTCATGTATGGGACTTATCTATATGTATTTGTTTCAATCTTGTTTTGCGAATTGTGTATTTATATATATATATAACTGTATATCTTATATCAGTGTGTATATTTGCCTGTAATATTGTATATAATCTGTATTGTATATCATCTGGCTCTGAAATTAAAAAAACACCCGTGGCGCACATGACCTAGCTTTTGTGGCGCACTACATCTAAAGCACACCTGCGCAGCTTAGTGGCGCACTGCAATGTGCGCCACAGAAGATCCAAAGCTTAGCGCACCTGCCCACATAGCCATGGCGCACTAGCAGGTGCGCTACACCTATCTCGACACAACCGTGGCGTACCAGGAAGTGCGCCACGGCTAGGAGATAGCCGTAGCGCGAGGCTCGTGGCGCACTCCTAGTGCGCCACAAATGCTGTTTACAGGTGCTCGACAAACGACCTATTTCCTAGTAGTGACAGGACGTTGGATGACTACGGAGGGGATTGGACAGACAACCTCCGACAACTTCTATGTAGTTTGGAATGTGAATCGAGACTTTTGGTCAAGATTTACAGTTACTATGATGGGCAGGTATTAGCTAAATACCGTATCATGATCATGTTACCTAAGAAGTTAGGACTTACGGGAGAAATGCCATCAGGAGAGGCATGGTGCATGGCATCTGCATATCAGATTGCCATAGCAGCAGCCAGAACCATGATCCGAGAATAGAAGTCCCAAGCTCTAGAAGGTAGTACTCATACTATTATACCACATGAAACCTCAAACCCAGAGCATGAGTTAGATCACTCTACTCTAGTCCAAGCTGAACCAACTCTAGCTATAGAGTATATGGATTGTTATCGGTCTTTGCTAAACACTTATCATAACACTCACCAAGTCTTAGTTCAGGAGCTGGATATGGTCATTGAGGATTTTACTGATCCTGATAAAGCAATGGCTCGTAGGAAGAAGCTAGATAAAGGAGCTAGGCATCCCAAATACATACCTTCAGGAGAAGTGTTTGCGGAAACTGAGTTTGATGACCCAAACTCGGAAAATTATGCCTATTACCAAAATGACTTCAAGCCACATGAAGACCTATGGACCAAATATAACTCTGAACAACAGGAATGGAATAAAGTTATTCCAAATAACCCTGAGGCCAACAAGTACGGATGGGAAATAGAATCTCAAGATAAAACCATAGGAAATCCTATACCTTGTGATACAGGTATTGAAGAAGAGACCAACTATAACCATAGAGAGCCTTATGGACCATATGGGGGTAATACTAATCCAATCAACTTAGAAGAGTATTCCGATAGCTACTACACCAATATATATGACTGGATCCAAGAAACAGCTAAGGAACCAACTTACTATGAGGAAGCATTGCCAGAAAACCTGGAATATTCGGTGGAGGGTTACGCCAACTCTAGTCATTTTTCCATGACTAATCTCAGTGTCGGTACTTTTAACCAAGAATACGCACCTCCTGGATGCTGTTATGCTCCAGAAGGTAGTCGTAGGACTTCACGTCATCATGGACGGAACTCCAGGATGTACTAGAGGAAGATGAAAGTAAGAAAGGAACGACATCCCAAGGGATGAGGGCTTGAATAATGTATATAGAGGGTAATGTGTATTGTAGTTTGAAGGGTTTGCCGAAATAAGTGAGGATATATCCACAAGAACAAGAAGTTCTTGTAAGATAGTTGTGTAAATAGGTATGGAGCAAACCGTTGGAACATATAGTACATTTGTAAATTATTTAAAACCTATGTATAATACATGGTATATGTTTTGTTGTTTATCGACTTTTGAATCTTATTGGATCTTCTTGATTGACTAGATCTGTACATGAAGTTTAATTAGGTGTGCAAATGCATGATGTAACACCCAGTTATTACTTGATGTTATAGACATAGATAGAAACGGGAATTCGTGTAAGGGAG
Source organism: Avena sativa (assembly GCA_916181665.1). Classification (NCBI taxonomy): domain Eukaryota; kingdom Viridiplantae; phylum Streptophyta; class Magnoliopsida; order Poales; family Poaceae; genus Avena; species Avena sativa. The sequence goes on along the minus strand of OV702293.1, from coordinate 85,973,771 downwards.
TGACGAGTTTCGAAGATCATAAGGAAGACTGACTTCAAGGATGAAGCATGATATAAGGGGTATTAACACCATTTGGAAGATGGATCAAGCTTAGATCATCATTAGTCCGCAACAAGATATGATAAACTGAAAGTTCATTTAAAGTAGGTAAGATGCTAAGAAGTTAATGAAAGAGTTGTACCAAGTTCATTGAAGTATCATGAAAAAGTACCAAGAAGACGCCTTGGAACCAAAAGGGTATTCAAGCTCTAACAATTCAGAGAGAATGCCTGTTGTAGGTCGGAAACTATAAGGAAGTAACTACCACCCAGAATGATCCGCCTTTGGTACCTAATCCCTAGTTGGCATTCTGATCCGCAGTTGGTATTTTGTCTGCAGCTGGTATTTGGTTGACATAGTTAACCAAATCATCTTAATGGTTGCATAAAGAGCATTAAATTTGGCCTGAGTTAAGTAAAACCTAAGGAAGTATAAAAATTTAAAGGCGATCGTCTTACGAGAGGCTTCGCAAAGTTAATTTTATCCCATCATAAATGTCCAATAGTAAGTACGACATATAGTGCTGAAAGATTTGCTTCGGAGATCCACAACTATGTGGATACACCGTATAATCTTTCATCGGACCCTAAACCAATAAAATATAAGTTGAACATGAACCAACATTCTAGTTTAAGAACCAATGGTCTCTATGTATGTAGTTTAAAGACTATTAGTAAAATCTAAGGGGGAGAGTAGACATTATGAATGAAAGTTGAAGAAGTACTATAGGTAATAATGAAAGATTATCTAAAACTTAATAAGGTAAAAGCTTGAAGGTGATAAAAGGTTAATCCTAACCGACTAATTCTAGAAGAAACAACTCTTAAGTGGTCTTTAAGAAGTAATAGAGAACCTTCACTGGGACATGGAGTGATAATAAGAAATTCCAATGGGTACGAACTAAATAAGTTCAAATCCAATCTTCACAAGGACTACCAGTATAAACCATACCACCACAAATCAAAAGTTATTCCTTTAGCCACAACTATTGATTAATAAAAATTTAAAAGCCTATTTTAGTGAGACTTCCAAGACCTTATATAGTATAATAAGAAAGATTGATGATTAAATAAAAAAGGAATTGGATTAGGATATCTAATCAGCTTATGGAATACTAAAATTAATTACATTTAAGGTCATCATGGAGTGGAGAATGTAGTAACCACTACAAGTCAATTTCCTACTCCAGAACGTGAGAGTTTGCGAACTTCGAGGATGAAGTTTATTTTAAGAGGGAGAGTCTATAACATCCCAGCATTAGAGTTTAAAAATAACCTGAACCCAGATGTCTACATTGCATTCATGCATAGAAAATCCGAATAATTTTCGCGCTTTTAAAACAGAACTTGTCAAATTGAATGAAGCTTCTCTTAGCTTGATGGAATTGAAGTAGATCATCAAGTTGACTGCGATAAGTTTCAATAAGACCTTTGCTAAAACCTTATTTTGGGTAAGGGAGATTTGATCTAAGGGTAGATCAAATGTACTATAAGTTAAACCTTAATACAATGTGAATTATACTTGATCATTAGGTGACCATATTATAGTATTCATTATAATCACTCGTGAGTACCAAGTTAGAGGATATAACACCAAATATGAATTTGACAACTATATCTTAATCTCATCTGCATATACCTTGAGTATCATGGTAATATCTAACCCTACTTCTTAAGTAAGATTGAGTAGGAAAGAAACTAAGTTTAGATCATGCACCTATACCTTTCTTTCCATATCAATCCTAATCATCCCTATTGAGTTATATTTCAATATCTATTGTTCATTAATGTTGAGGAATCAACTATTGAATCACCAGATCTCAATCTATCAACTCTTGACCATATCATAGTTTATACTTAAAGTTCATGTATTGAAACAATTAAGAAGAGGTAAATAGTGATGTTAGCTTTAGAAATCATCTATAGGATGGGAAAGATTGAAAAGAATCGAATCAACAGGATAATTGATGAAGTTAAATTCCTCCTAGATAAAGATAAGAACTATTTATATTATCTAATCCTATGGTAGTAAAGAAGATTACAAGGATGAATACTAAAGATAGTTACCAGGATTAGTCCTATTGGATCAAGTAGGTATAGCCAATGAATTATATCTCTTAATCCAATAGAACTAAACAGAAGATATTTATCATACAACTACAATGTTGTATGGATGGAAACCTAAACCATAAAGGATCACAAGATTATAATGATCAAGCCTTATTCACCAAGATTGGGTACTTATGTCATGTATAAGTGGTATTGGTGGATAAAACAGGATTGAAACCCTAGTAGAGATAAGTTATCCTAGAGTAGTCATTACAAACCACATAAATATGATTTAGGGTTGGAGTGTGAGTTATTGGAGTAAAGTGAATCTAAGATGATATTATTCAATTAAATCTAGTATAGCATAGAGTCATAGAAGTGGTGTTATTCATCTTTAAAGATAGTCAAGTTTAGAGAAAGGTAGTTGGATGCATACAACTAATAGAGATACATTATTAATGAATGATTAAGGAAGATTATGAGTGGAGTTTGAAGGAACTATTTGTTGGATGGAAGGCTATCAATAGTAGAATAGTGGGTATAATCAAGCAAGGATATAAGAAAACTATGAAATGCTTTAATATCAAACTCATTGGATTCATCCATGAGTTTAGAAGAATGATATATGAATAAGAAGATTTTAATGAGTAAAGCTCATCATACTAACCATGATGATGGATAGAAAGAAGTATTATATCTAGGAAAGGAATTCCTTAATTAGAAATCCAGGATTGTGAAATATAATTATATGTTATAAATTACTCTTCTATTTATTCTTGGTAAACAATCAATTCTAAATACCAAACCATGTAGAATATCCATTTCATGTTATTGATCTATCATCTTATGTCCATATCACTTTATAGGAATATTTTCCTATAGAAAATTCTATAAGCATATCTTTATCAATTCCTTTCTATAAAACATTCTAATTATAACTTTCTATTATAAAAGGTGATGTCATCAAATACCATAAACATAAGACAATATGCTTAGTCATTAAATCTTGACCCATATCCATAAAGGAATCTAAGTATATAAAAAACCCTAAACCCTAGGGTAAATATTCATAATTCAAAACCTTAAACTTCTTTGTTTATCACAATAGAATATATACATTGCCATTTTCCAAATTAATGGGAGTAGTAATAACCATATCAATGTCTTTTATATTTCATGCATCAAATAATGATATAGGATCATTATACATATAAAAATTTATATTCAAACTCTGAGCCAAGTAGAGTTAAGTCTTATAAACAAATAAGAATACATCATTCAAGAAATCCATAACTAAAAGAGGAGAGAAAAATAATAAGAAAGGTTTCTACAAATTATAAAAGGGGGTTCATATTGAGTAAATAAGAGGAATATAAAAAGATTATATATAATAAAAGTTCACAAATGATACTAAATATATTTTAGTATTATTGAAATTATCCAGCAAAGAAATCCTACAAAGAAAAGTTCAAAATCTAAGTCAAATTCAAATCTGAAAAGGAAAACAGAAAATAGAAAATGGTAAAACAAATAAAAACATTACCTGGACGTGTCCCAACATCTCTTTCCTTATCTGACACCCAGGTGCAGCCCACTTCAGCCCACGACCAGCCCACCAGCAGCCTGTACCGCTTCGGCCTTCTGTTTCTCGTCGTCTTCCTCGCCGGCGGAAGCAGCTGCGTGGCATCACGGCGGTCGTCGATCTCCGACGCGTTATGGTGTGCGCCGCCGCCAGTGAGCAGGGGGATAAGAACGCCCGCGGGCTCCTCTATCCACTCGTACCCGAATCACTCTCTCTCGTGCTCTCTCCAAAATTTCCCCAATCATGCCGAAACTGTAACTCACCGGATTTGCACGTTGTCGTTGTTCGAGACCCCCCCAAGGCCAACTGAAGGTTCCACTAGCACCGCCATGGTGGACTTCGTCTGCTAGGAGGAGGAATCGAGCCGCGAAGCCTAAAATCATGTGCATCGAGCTCTTCTATCCGTCGTTCGCCGTCGACCATGGTGACGCCGTCTGAGCTCGTCTCTCCTTGTCATTGCCACTACAAGCTTCCTGGTGAGCTTCTGCTTCTGCTAGCTCTCTCCGATTTGATCCTAGTCGCCTGTATGCCCAATACGCATGAACCCGAGTGGGTCACCGTCGGAGCTCGTCGGAGCTACTGCTTCGGTGACCATTCCGGGGTGGCGCAATCATAGTTTGACTCGCTGTTGCACCCTCTCTTCAACGCACCTAACCACGCGTGCTAAAACGCCGTAGATCATCGCCGGCGACCTTGATCTGGTGGTGGAGGTCGCGCTGACGTTAGCGTGACGTCGTGCTGGAGTCACCCTGGACCTAGTTCCCTGTTTGACCTGGTCTTTGTCTCGCGTGGCAAGTGACATGGCCTAGGGCCGATATGTCATTGACTGAGGGTAGCTAACCAATCGGTAACAAATGCAATTTCTTTAACCTGAGAGCTGAGGTGGACAATGGCCCACTAATCAGTGACTGAGGCTAGCTTTAGGTGCACTGTAAAAAGTATTTCCTATTTAAGAAATAAAAAAAATGTTATAAACCTCATTATTAATATTCAAGAAATCAAATAAATGATTAAATGTTGTTTAATTAATAACTTTTGATTTCAATTCAGAAAAATATGTATAATATATGAAAATTTGTAGAAAAATAAAATCTACAACTTCAACTTATTATACAATATTATTATGATGATTATTTAAATAAATATTACTTAATAAAGGTTTATAAGTAATAAAAATTTGATAAATCATATTTTAATAATGGTAAATGTTATAAATATAAATAGAATACCAAAAATCTTAGAAAAATAAGAATTTTAATTTAAAACTATAATCATGTATTATTATTTCACTTAATTAAATATTTATTATTTATTAAGTAATTATAAAGTAATAAGAATTATAAAAATCATATATTATTCTTTATAAATCACAAAAAGAATATCTACATGTTAAAAATCTAATAATCTCCTTTTGAGTTCAATAAAAATTTAAATATTTTAATAACTCAAATTTAAACTTATTTAATTCATTAATAATTCATATAAGGATAAATAAAATTTATTAATATTTCTAAAATGAGTCAAATAAGTCTAATAAATAGTATTAGCCTTAAATATTAATAATATAAGGCCATAATGGTTTAAAACATTATAAATACCCTTTTATTTAAATTATCCTCAACCTCGAGGGAAGATTATATTCTTAAAGGATTCCAATTCATGATAAAAACCTTAAAGAATAACTTGTAAATAAGTTAGATAATTCCTATCTACTTTAACCACCAGATTACAAAAACAACCACCACACTATAATAAAGCCATAAGTAGTTAAGTAATATTATATTTTGGTTTATAAATTATAATCACTCATTGATAAAAGGTAAATGATACTACTCCATTATAAAAATCAAGAAACCACTGTACTAAGTAAAAGGATAACCAATTTTAAGTAACTAAAGGAAACATTCCAAATACACAAGATACAAATGTTATAAGTATTATACTTTCAAAATTATCTATATTTTAAAGTTAACCTTAGTCTCCAAAAATATAAATATAATACAATAAAAATTATTATATGTTTTATAGTGTAACTTTGGTATGAAGTAGTTAAGTTGTAAAAACATCTCAAACCCAAACCATTCGAGCAAACATAAATACCAGCTACCCAACTCAACTAACCTCAAAGCATGTTTAAACATTAGAAGAGAAACCTTTTCTTTGAAGGTTATTCTTTTTGCCACTTCAAACAAGAACTCTTATATAAGCAATTTTGACTAGTATTTCATAAGTATATATTTTATTGCTACATATGTGTTGCTCACAACCACTTATAAGATCTAATAGAAGCACAAATGTGAAACTTATCTAAAAGGACCACACATTCCAAAGTAACCATTTCCGGAATCCAAACCCTAGGACAACTTTATCCACGGGATTTGCATTTAGAACGTGCATCACATTACTTATGCATAAAAGCATATTTCTTCTTTAAACATTAGTCCTTACCAGACCAATGATGCTAATTTCAGATTTTGGATCTTATACTGACTCGAAGACCGTGAGTGCATAATTTTGCAATCACAAAAGGCAAGTTCACACTTGCTCATGTCCTTTGTTTATTTTCTGTAAAGTATTTTACAAATATAGTGTTGTTATCACCTGCATTTGAAAAGGGTCTTAAAACACTATTTTTGATAATACTATGAACTATTGGTTACTGATCCAGGGTGATCAGCTAACCTATTAAATCTAACAGTTGGAATACCACTGTTCAGAACTATATCACCTAGGACTTAACAAGCAATGTCGCCAGTGATTCTTGCACCGTATATTATGCGTTAACCATGAGATTTGGAATGGGACGGAGAAGTCAGCTGTATCTTCTTCCTCTCGCATGAAGCCGGATGTGCAGGTCGTGGCTGTTATCCTCGAAGCGTGCATATTAATTGGTAATTTGTAGAGGATATGCAGCATATGGGTGAGAACCCTCTTCTGGCATCTAACGGTTTGTACAAACCATTGCCATAATCCAATATGTGTACATGGTGTACACCAAGGAGGCATGCAAGGTCGCGAAGGGGGCAGTGATTGGCTTGGATCATCTTCTGGGCCCCACATCATGGAATTGTGGACGGGAATAAGCTGCCCGGTTGTTCAATAACGAGTTGATCTCTCATGGGTAAAGTAACGCACCTCTGCAGAGTGTAAGAACTATAACTTGTTACTCCCTGTTCTGGGAAGGAGCTGCGAACGTGGCGGGAAAGGAACTCCATGAAAGTTCTGGTAAACCTGTGAAGGCTGATGAACATAGCTTTTCAGAATAAAAGCAACCTTTGAAGAAATGTTTATGAAAACTTGCATTGCCTACGACCTATGGTATGTGGCTGCAGTTATAGTGCATCAAACACTCCTTTTCTAGTGAATTTGATGAGTACGCTCGTACTCAAAGTATCGGCTTAACCCTTGCTAGATTCTGAAGTTGGAATAGACAACAACCACATCAAGTTATGCTCCAGGACTTATCATGCCCATCTAAAGCTCTTCAATGAATACAAGGAAGTTAACATATACCTCAACTCAAGTGAAGACGAAGTTACTAATTAGATAGGAATATAATCTCTAGCCAAAGAACCTATTTCTGCAGTGCGTTGCAATAGCATCAATGCCAACCTCTTAGCCAAAATACTAGACTTAATAGTATAATCGTTCTTGCGTATTATCTTTGATTCTTCTCCGTAAGAAGTTCTTTCTCTCTCTTTAAATTAGAGTGTTCTCTAGATCTTGTGTAAATAGTATGTTGTAACCTCTAGCCATGTATTGGACCCGCTGTGTTTCTGTTGTGCCATTCTGAGGGATGTAATACTAGTGAACGGTGTTTCATTAGTGTTATATCAATGACTATAGTATACTACATCATGCAGTGGTATGCTGGGTCACCGCATTTTCTTCCTTTTTCATATCTCGGGACGAGATTTTGTTTAAGGGGGGAAGGTTTGTAACATCCCAAAAATATAAAACAATGATCATCAAACTCTAATCACTAAAATTAGGATTAACAAAAACTTTGATTAATTAAAATTATATGAGTGCATGTGTGAATGAGATGGTTTGCTAAATGCATGAATGAAGTTGTGTGATTAACCTAAATAGCAAGAAATGGTTTAAAGAGGAAAATAACATCATGTAAAACATTTCCATGCAGAAACAAATCAAGAGAAAATCAAAAACAAATCAAATAAAGAAAATGGTCATTTTTGCCAATCTTGCTCACTAGGTCACTTTGAGTGTTTCTAGTTCAAGATTTCGAACAGAAACTTTCCCAATTATTTTCACCCCTTGCTAGAACAATTAAAAGTGAATCAAAGCTCACCTTTCAAACTTACAGAAACATTCGGCAACCTCGTTCAAATCACAATTCAAAATTGAATCTTTATCATATGTGAAGATCACCCATTTTCAAAACTCAACCAAACCAGTGCCCCTTGACTAATCCAACTAACCAGACACTCCCTAGTATGTGCCTAACAAACCCACCAAGTTTGAATCCAAAATTTAAATTCAAAGTTCTTGCGGCCATTTCATCAAACACCTTGCAGATACAAATCAAACAAACATCTAACACTATTTGCAGCAGTAAATTTGGCCAACCTTGTTCGCTCTCTGGTTGCAACAAGCATTTAGTAGATCATCTAGCTTAGTTATTAACCTCTAGCACCACTGTGAGCTTGCCATTGCCATCAATGGTGAGCAGGCCGAGCCTCACCTTGCCACCCCAATGTGGACAACAAGCTAGAGTAAGAACTAGCTGCGCCAACCTTGTCTGGCATGCTGCCCATGCCTCACCGCCCCCTCTAGACCAGCCCTAGCTTGAAGACAGAGATAGGAACTGTCGGAAACGCCATGCCCGCGCCGCTGTTGACCATGCCGATGCGCACCATCGTGCATGCACCGTTCCCACTCAACCTGACCACCTCGAGCCCTTGCCGCCCGCCAGCATGAACCCCACAGTCCCAGGAGACCACTAGACATGCTCGTTTCCTCGACCATACCCCGTAGCTGCCGCACGCCGCGAAGTTCGTCGTCGGTACCGCGCGGAGCACTGCACATCACTACTAGAGAAAAGGCTATAGGAGACATGCTTATGCGAGGCACATTTAGACCATATGCGCCTCCTATAAAATAGGCGAGGCGCACTCCTTCTCCATGCGCCTCTAGTATAAAAATAGGCGAGGCGCATATGATAAGAATGCGCCTCCTATAATCCATGTACGGACGGAATCTAGCAGCCCCATATTATGCGAGGCGCATTCTAGTCATATGCGCCTCCTATATATCAGATAGGCGAGGCGCATATGGACAAAATGCGCCTTGCATAATCTGTGTGGGCCCGCGTGTTGGTAGGTGCACGAATATGCGAGGCGCATATGGTTATATGCGCCTCCTATATTTGATAATATGCGAGGCGCATATGGTCATATGCGCCTCAAGTAACTCCTGCGGGCCCGGGCGGTGGTAGGTGACCGCATATGCGAGGCGCATATTGCTATATGCGCCTCCTATAGTTTGAATTATAGGAGGCGCATATTGTGCAATATGCGCCTCCTATAACCTGGCACCACTTTTTTCCAGCTTTTTGCACATGGAGCCAACTACCACCCCACTCACTTGTGTCACTTCTTCCTCCTCCACCAAGACAAATCTGGTCGCCCCTCTCCTCCTCCCCACCTCTTTCCCCCAATGATTCACCATAGAAGCTTGCTCAACATCCATTGGTTGACACCCATATGTAAGTGAAGTCTCTTTCTCCTCTAGATCTACAACATGTCCATATATGCTCTAATTATTCTCTTGCTTTTTGTACCATGCAGGCGGCCATGGTCCGACCACTGATCAACAAATCCCGCGTGGATAGGTGGATGACATGCGCGAGGGCCGACATGGAACGTGCAAACAATACAGAGATAAGATCTCCATGTCGGGACTACAAGCTGATGTATCTGATAAGGCATGATTTCGGAATGCTGGAGTCGCACCTGCTTCGACGTAGTTTCATGGATGGCTACACTCGATGGATACGTGATGACGAATATGATGATGAGGATGTCAATAATGGTGAAGATCAAGATGCCAGTGATGATCATGAAGATCAAGACGCCAGTCACGATCACGAAGATCAGGGTGGCACTGGACATGGACACGAAGATGATCAAGGTGGCGTCGGGCATGGACACGAAGATGATCAAGGTGGCGCCGGTCATGAACATGAAGATCAAGGTGCCGACCATGATTCGAGCTGGTTGCGAGACCCTCATGTCCAAGATCTGCTTCTCAAGGAGACGAGTAACGCCAGAGCCGCCGGTAGAGAGAAAGCTAAACTGGAGCAAATGGAGAAAGACGCGGTCAGTCCATTGTTTGACGGATGCAACGACGGGGATACCCGTCTAAATGTAACGCTTAGGGCTCTGGAGATGAAGGCGAAACACAAAATGACCGACGAATGTTTCGACGACAACATTGTATTCTGGCACGATATTCTTCCCAAGAAGGGGAACACATGTCCGACTAGTATCGCTGAGGCGAAGAAAGTCGTGTGCCCTCTCAATCTACCGCACGTGAAATACCACGTCTGCATAAATGATTGCATCATCTACCGGGGCGAGGACGCAGAGAAGACCACGTGTCCGGTGTGCAAGACCTCTCGATACAAGAGAGGGACCAAGAAAGCTCCTAGGAAGGTGGTGTGGTACTTTCCTCTAACTCCTCGTTTGCAGCGGTATTTCGCAGACCCTAAGGAAGCACAGCTCCTGCGCTGGCACGCGGAAAGAAAGAGGCCGGAAGACGATGATCCGAAGAAGGAGGAAATGTTGAGGCACCCTTCGGATGCTTGCCAGTGGAAGGCGTTGGACCTCCAATATTACCAACATTTTGGGAAAGAGTCAAGGAACCTCAGGCTGGGCATGAGCGCTGAAGGACTCAATCTGTTTGGAAGCCAGAGCAGCACACACATCACCTGGCCCGTGTTTGTATGGATCTACAACCTCCCCCCTGGTTGTACATGAAGAAGAAGTACGTAACCATGAGTATGCTCGTTCAAGGGCCAAAAAAACCTGGTACAGACATCAATCCGTATCTCACGTTGTTGAAAGAGGAGTTGGCCACGTTATGGGAAGAAGGAGCCCGTACATGGGACGCCTCGAGACAAGAGTACTTTGACATGAGAGCGGCGGTGCAAGACTATCCCGGTTACGGATACTTCTCGGGGCAGGTGGTCCAAGGATTCTATGGGTGCGTTAGGTGCAAGGATAATACAACGTACCGCCAGCTACAGAAAGATCCCGGGTCCGGGAAAACCGTGTTCCTTGGGGCTCGGAGGTGGCTTCCCAAGAATCACGCCTAGAGAAAGTTAGGACATCTGTTCGATGGGACGATCGAGCTCCGAGGAATCCCACACCAGAAGAGTGGCGCAGAAATCTACAAGCTGTTGAATAACTGGAAGGAGTGCCCTGCGCCAGGAAAGACCCAGAAGAAGCCCGAGCCGTTGCTGAAGGTATGGAAGGCGAGGTCTGTTTTCTGGGACTTGCCATACTGGAAGATCCTCCGCATGCCTCATAGCCATGATCTCATGCATATCACGAAGAACGTGGGCGAGAGTCTGCTTGCTACCCTCCTTAACACCGACAAGACCAAAGATGGGCCGAAGGCAAGGAACGACTTGAAGCATATGGGCATCAGGGATGAACTTCAACCACCACCTAGCGATGATGAGGAGGACAACGAGGTGGGGGAGACAGAAACACAGAATATCCATTGTCGCAAGGGGAAAAAGGTTAAGAAGGGAGAGGTCAAGCTCAAGGCCTCATGCTTCACTCTGAGTAAGAAGGAGGCCATACAGTTTATGAAGTGCCTCCTCGGAGTCAAATTTCCGAACGGCTACGCGGGGAAGATAAGCAGATGGCTAGACGAGGCGAAGCAGCGCTTCAGCGGGATGAAGTCTCGCGACGTCGCCGTGCTAATGACGCAGGTACTCCCGGTCGCGATCCGAGGTATAATGGACAAGCACATCCATGAAACACTGTTTGGCCTCTGCAACTTTTTTGACGTCATCTCTCGGAAGTCGATAGGCATTAAGCAGCTCAAGAGGCTACAAGACGATATCGTGGTGATAATGTGCGAGCTCGAGATCTATTTCCCCCCCCCCCCCCCCCCCCCGCTTTCATCGACATCATGCTTCATCTGCTTCTCGATGTCGTGGAGGATATCGTCCAGCTCGGTCCTGCGTTTCTGCGAAGCATGATGCCGTTCGAAAGGCTCAATGGACACATCAAGGGATACGTTAAGAACAAGTCCCGTCCAGATGGAAGCATAGCAAACGGCTTCCTGGCTGAAGAGTGCATCTCTTTCTGCTCGAACTTTCTACAAACCGAGACCCCTCTTGGTATGCCATTCAACAAGCACCTCGGGAGGCTCGCTGGATGGGGTCACCGCGAGGGTCGACGTGCAAAGCATGTCGACATGGAGGGCCGAACCAAGGACTTTGACAGAGAAAACCTGGTCGTGCTGCAACACCTGCAGGTGGTTGATCCATACATACATGAGCACAAAGAGTTTATCAAGAAGAATTACGCTGATCAGGGGCGCCAGGTCCCGAGGGAGGAAGATGTTATCAAGGAGCACAACTCCGGTTTCACGCGGTGGTTCAGGGAGAAGGTCATAGCTAATCCACCGCAGGGCGAGTACTCGGAGGAAGATAAACTCATATTCTCATTGTCATAGGGCGCCTCGCACAACCTCATGACCTATTAGGCTTACGATATCAACGGATACACGTTCTACACAGAGGAAAAAGACAATAACTGCGATTACCAGAACTCAGGGGTAACGGGGATATTCTACACCGGCGACATCCCGGAAAGATACTATGGAAGGATCGAGGAGATTTGGGAGCTCGACTATGTTACGGAGAAGGTGTCGATGTTCCGTGTCAGGTGGGCCAAGAGCGTCGAGAAAGAAGACCGGTATTTCACCACCATGGTTATCCCGTCAAAGACCACCAGCGCGAACGCACCCGCAAGAAATGAGCCTTGGGTTTTGGCTAGCAAAGTCAACCAATGCTGGTACATCAAAGACCCGTCAAAGCCTAGCCGGGTTGTCGTCAGGAGAGGCAAAAGGAACATTATCGGAATGGACGGAGTCGCCAACGAGCAAGACTTTGACCAGAACGATTACCCGAAGATAGAAGACGGGTATGGCAACCAAACACCGTACACCACAACCCTACCTAAGAAAGGACTTCCGTTCAAGAGAAGTAGTGAAGACGTCCCGGACCTAACCTATGCAACCGCGACAAAGAAGGGCAAGAAGACGACCATTGTCAAGAAACGCTAGCGCGCTCCGACCATTGTCAAGAACCATCGTGTGTGTGGCCTACTATTATGTATCAAAACATTCTTAATTTTCATTATGTGTGTGTTATAATAATATTGCATAGAATATTATGTATCGACAAGACACATTCATTGAGAATACTCACTTTTGTTGTTTTAGCAATATTTGAATAATATTGCATAGTATATTTTATAGTTCATATTGTGTTTGGACAATGCTTTTACATGAAAAATGGCCTTAGTATTCGAACCTGGGTGGCCAGTGAAATAGGACAGGGCATGTTACCACTAGGTTGTTGTGTGTTTCTTGACAGAAACTTGCGCACTGCCCTATTTGTCTAGGATTGCATATTATACGAGGCGCATTTAGCCCAGATGTGCCTCGCGTAATATTATACGAGGCGCAATTTGCGATATGCGCCTCGCATAATCCGGCACACATCAAGCCACGCAGCTGGTACAGCTAGTACACGACTTCACATCTCAGATAGATCGAAGCCGTCGCCGCCGTGGAGGAGGAGCCCGACGGCGCCCTGTGGAGGAGGAGCCAGACGCCGCCGTCCCCATGAAGGAGGAGCTCGCCGCCGCCCCGCCTCGTGGAGGACCTGCTGTTGCTGCTGCGCTCGTGAAGGACCGACTGTTGCTGCGCTCGTGGAGGACCTGCAACCTCACCTCCGTCCTCAGCACCCCAAGGTGAGAACCAATCCCCCTTCTCCCTTACCCCTCGTAATCCTTGAGAGATTGAGTCCAGATGGTTTCTTCGGTTGCTTCGGTCCAAGGGTTTGGCACCTGTTCTTTCCCCCCTCCGGAGGCCCCGATCTTGCCGTCCGGGCTCGTCCAGTGATTTCCTCTCCTTGGCTTTTCTCTAGTGCTAAACGCGTTCGGTTTGGGCGGATGCTTGCAGGCCAGGCATTGATTCGATCTTTAAGTGGTCCAGGTGCGTGTCTGGCCTTGTTCCTCTACTTGCTTTGCCTCCGCCCCTGTCTGTCGTCCTCTCTGGATTCTTGAATCTGGAGGAGCAGCAGTAGCTGCTGCTGCTAGCCGTCGTTCGTTTGCGGGGCGTGAAATTCCTAGAGGTAGGTGGGTGTTCCTGGTTCTGCTTCCTGTGGTATGTACTCATGATTGATCTGTTGTATGCGGTGAACTTTGTTCTTTAGTTAAGTCTCTGAAATTTGTGGGGAAAATGTGAGGGGAAATTGGTTAAATTCAGTTTTAGGTTTGGTTAGCTGATGAACTGTATAGATTATGGAGGAAGGGTAGAGCAGTCTACTAGTACTTTGTTACATCAGAACATCAAACTGCTAAAATAGATGGTTGTCATATGATGGTTGTATACAACTTAACCGAAGGAAGTAAGATAAATGGCAGATTTAACTCTCTATTATAGATTACTTGAATTGACCTCCAAACTTGTTATATTACCTCTTTCGTCAATGCTGTATATAGCCTTCAAGAAGGAAATCAAGATTTAACATTGATGTCTCTGAACAGAAATCTTTTTCTTCCTATTGTATGGTCACCTCAATGATCCTATATCGTCAGGCTTGCCAACCACCACCTTAGCTTAGTCACCCCACATTCACCCCAAACCAGCCCCAGGAATCAAGCAACCTTCTGAGCATGTGGGTGTTTTTTTTTGAAGGGGATAAAAATGTGTATTCACAGTGCAGCATCACTATCACAGCATTGTTACTGGTCATGTGTTGTTGCAAACAGTTGGGGCTTGCAGTTGCAGGTGGAGTCTTCCATCCCTGCCTTTGAGATTATGTAGTGCTGCTGATAATATGTATGGACTTATTCTCACTGGAATTGGGAAGCGGACAACTTGGCTGTTGTTGTTTCCAAATCAAGATTTAACATTGATGTCTCTGAACAGAAATTTGGCTGTGTTTGTGTATGCTGGCAGCAAAACTTGATGTTCTGCTGGCTGTGTTTGTGTATGCTGGCAGCAAAATGGCTGTGTTTATTTCTATTTAGGATTTTTTGTGCAGGTTTTTCTTTTTGAGTTGCCAATGTTTCACCGGAATGTTGATTCATTTCCGTTCCGGCGAATTTCTGGCACTCCTAGACATAGAAAATTAGCAAAGTTCATGCCAAAATTTTCTGTGAATTTTTGTACTTATTAGTTTCATTTATTTGTGTGTTTAGAAATGTCGGAGTCGGGCCCTTCTAGCCAGAAGCCCTTTTGGGAGCAGCAGGCGGAGATGGAATCCCTAGAGGACCCGAAATTTGTTCCGCGGGACGACGAGATGGAGGAGGACGAGGATAGCTCGTCGGGCAATGAGGAGATGGGGGACGCCGATGGCGACGCCACTACCACTAATGGCGGCGGTGAAGCTACTACAAACGGTGGTAGCGCATCAAAGAAGTCTCGGAAGGATCGGACCCCGATCCCGGTCGACCTCAAAAGGTCCATCATCACAAGCGTCAGCCCTAAAGGTGCGCCTTTGGAGCCAGAAGAATTTGTTGGGGGTTACTCTAACCAGCTCGCGGCAATCCTCCAGAACACCGTCACGATCAACATGGAGAACCTGAAGGCCGAAGAGAACAAGGGTTTCCACATCCAGCTTTTCCGGAAGCTGCACGCAAGATACGCATTCCCGGGTGATGAGGAAAACAAGTATAATAATGACAATCTCAAAGGGAATCCGGTGAACAAGTATGCCCTCGGGATGATGACCAAGGCCTTGTCAAATTGGAAGGCTCGGGTGAAGAATCTGATTTTCGAGGAGAAGCTAAGTTATTCAGAGCTCGTCAAGAAGGAGCCTCTAGTCAAGGAAGAAGACTACAATGTGTTCAAGGCCAGATGTAACTCCGCCTTGGGCAAGGCCAGGACTGAGAAGGGCAAGGATATGAGATCCCGAAACATTGGTACCCACCATCTCGGCTCTGGTGGTTATAGAGCCACGAGGCCCAAATGGGATAAGGAGGACACCGACGCTCGTGCAAAGGGGTTGACACGTCCCTTTGACGACATAAAGGAGGAGCAGGCAAAGAACTTCGTCAGGGCCCGGTTTGCCAAGCCGAAAGGGAGTTCTGATTATTCTTCGGAGCCCGCCGGCCCCTTTGCTCCGAGGGTGAAGGACTTCATGCAAAAATATGTAAGTAGTTTGCATGCAAGTCGATTAATTGCATTCATGATTAATCAATGAAGTCCAGTTTTCTGATCAAATGCTTCGCGTTCCTTGTGCGCAGGACGAGGAGTGTAGGAGCTCCTCATCCCAGGGGTCAGCGCCACCGCCTGTCGCCAAGTGGGACACCACTTTTAATAGGGCGCTAAACCGGACCAAGAGTGTCGATCCCCTGGCGGCCCCGTTGGCTGGTCGTGTGGTCGGCTGTGGCGGCATATCATGGTCTGAGTACTATGGCACCCCGGAGCGGAAGGGCAAGAAGGCCGAAAGCGCCGAGGTAAAACTCCTAAGGGAACAGGTGGAAGCCTTTCCAAATATAGTCCAAGATGCCGTGAACAAGGCTGTGTCGGCTGCCGAGACAAAGTTCCAAGAACAAGTCCAGACACAAGTCCAGTCACAAGTCCATTCACAAGTGAACGAGAAGCTCAACACCATCCTTCCCGTCTACATGGAAAAGTATAACAAGTGGCAGAAGGGTGGTAAACAGGGGCCGCCACCGGATCCCAACCTCAACAGCGCCCAATCGGACAATGTGGCGCGGCCGGAGGCGTTGGTGACTCCTCCAGCAGGGCCAGTGGTGGTGGAGACTCCTCTAGCTCCGGAGCTTAACTTGCCCACTGCGGCGAAGGCACCAGCCCGCACCACCGTGCCATCAGGCAGCCACTCCGCCACTTGCGTGGTCAAGTCTGTCGGCGTCGGTGCCTCGACATTGGCCGAGTTTGACGCCCTCAAGGTAACTAACTAATTAAAGCGAGAGTTGGGAGGCTCAACCACACCGATGACTTGATCTCTGTTTTTCTAACACTCGGCCTATATGTCGATCTTTCGCAGGGAGACACTCCTTTCACTCTAATGCACTGGGTGGGAGGCCAGTTGATGGATGTTGCCAAGGGTACTATTGTTCAACCAGAGAACCGCAAAATGCACAATGTCACAATGCCACCTGACATGATGAGGGTCAAATACAGTATGGTGCTTCCGGGCTATGAGCAAGTGGAACCTCCCTCTCAACCTCAAGGATGGGATGATGAGGACACGGCAGCGGTCCTCAATACCGGCTTCGGCTACTTGTACCTATGGCCGAAGAGCCAGATGCGTTTGGGGACAGAGGACCAGCTCAACATCACCCTAGAGGCAGCACAACCAGCACATGATGAAGACTTCGAGATGGGAGACTTGGACAACATGGCACAGAATCCCGATGATGATGAAGAAATTGACCCGAACTACGGTAACCAGTTTGTTAACACAAGGTTTTCTGATTTGTATGAGCCGGGACCATCAGGCACACATCAAGTTGCCGATACCCAACCTGCACCAGCGAACCCCCCTTGCAAGGTGCGTCTCTTCCCAACTAGTCAGGAGACGCCGCCACCTATCCCCTTCACCGAGCCTCCAAGGCCAGTAGTTCCTTTGATCAGCCCTGGCACCCTCCATAAGACGGTCGGTGAGGTGAACACAGTGGCCGAAGCTGTAAAGAGCAAGAAGGGTCGCAAAAGGAAGCCTAAGGGTGATCGGGGCCAGGATCCAAATCCTCTTTTCCGAGACGGCGCTGTGGGGCAAGCCAGGAATCAGCAGCACGTGGCAGGTGTACTGATGATGTGTAAATCGATGCTCGAGGTCGCAGGCTCGCATATGCGTAGTATTCATTATGGCTGTCTCACAATTGAGCAGTGCCGCATTCGCGACAACGATCAGTCGTACCTCGTTTTCAAGGCTAAGGTGCCTTCTCATATGCCGTTCTTCGTCACTGTACCCCCCGGGGATATCTTCTACGTGCGGCATACCGACCTGTTTGACATGTTGAACGGGTTTTGACTGCACAATACCCTGGTCCGGCTGTTCTCCCTCAATATGGCCATGGAGATCACCAGAGACAAGATCCCGGGCATCCAGATAGTGGATCCCTACTTCATGCGTGACGTCGTCCTGAAAGATGCTGAGGCCATAGATCTAGCGACCGACTACCTCTCAAACTTCCTGCAAACATACTCGAACAAGGATGTGATTCTCCTTCCCTACCATCCCATCACGGAGGATGATCGGACAGGCTGTGTGCTCATAAGCTTGAATTTGAAACACTCAACAGCCTTGTACCTCGACTCAAACAGTGCGATCCAAAAAAACTACACCAATATCAAGAAAATTCTTGATGGCGCCCTCACCGGCTACGTCGCAGCTGGAGGCGTCAAACCGGCAAGGCCACATGTAAAGTTCGGCGCGCACGTGTTCCGCCACACGATGAAGTTTGCCTGCGTCAAGCAGCCGCCTGGCAGTGGGAAGGATGCCTTCTACGCCCTTTACCACATGAAGGCGTTCTTCAATGACATGGAGACCAAAACGCTGCCATCTGACCTCGTGAAGTGGGCTGAAAAGCTTGCATGCATACAGGCTCGCAACCTCAGGCAACACTTCTTCAACATCCAGGAGGAGATCGCGACAATCATGTACTAGGGAGTCATAAAAACTGGAGGCACCTTCTACGGCGGCTATACACCGTCCAACAGGGAGATAGACAAACGCTTAGCGCAGCAGGGTGACGGCAGGATGTTCATGCAAATGGCGAAAACTCGGTCGAGCTTCATCAATGCCCCCCCAAAGCCGACTCCAGAGCCGAAGAAGACTTCATGATTGCATTGCATGGGTACCTAGCTGTTAGTTCCGAACTTGTGTTGTAACCTCTTATCACTATGTTAAACTTGCCTAGCAAAACCTCTAGAATATGTTTCATCAACCGTTGAACTTGATTGTGAGAGACTCTAGCTAGTTATTTGTGTTACGAACTATTTTAAGTGCTTGTTGCTTTTCATTTGTCATTGCTTCCCTACTTCTTGTGGTTGGCTTTCTTTGTCTTTCTTCGAAATGTTGATGATTAGAACATGTTATGGCGGATCTGGTGTGCCAAGTAGACTAGTAATTTGGGCATATATATTCTACTTGACGCACAAGATCGAACAACGAGCATTATTATTTCCGTGCCCAACCTAAGTATGAGGTACTAATCCAAGTCATTCTTGGTTTGCTTTTTTTTGGTGTTTCTTCGAAACGCCGATGATTAGAACGTGATTTCTTACATTTTGTTGCACCCATATATATATGCATGATTCTATCTTGTGAACTGCTAGCTATTTCTTTCCACTGACATAAGTAATATCATCTTTATTATGTGTAGGAGATGCCGAGGTGTTATGTCGTGTATGTCGGTCGGGTTCCAGGTGTGTACGAGGAGTGGAAAGACTGCCAGAAGCAAGTGAACAACTTCTCGGGCAACAGCTACCAAGGCTATGAGACTAGAGAGGTGGCGGAAGAGAAGTGGAGGAGGCATGGAAGGAAGAAGTGGAGGAACTTCCTCGTGATCACCACCTTGTTGCTCTTCATGGTAGGTTATGTGTTCTACTTCATCTAGGTAGAGCTACGTCGTTGGAGTTGTAATGTGATTGTGAACTTGTACTCGAAGGTGTAATGTGATTGTGAACTTGTACTCGGAGGTGTGAACTTGTGGCACAAACACTTGATGTATGAACTTGTATGTCATGATTGATGTGTAATGTATTGTATTCATGTTGGTTCTATTATGCTTTGGCAAATTGCAAGTTTCTGAAAAATTTTGTGCTCTTTATACTGTATTCTGGACTATATTGTATATTTGAATATCTGTATATTATTATTTATAGTGGTCTGTAAAACTTGAATTTCGAAAATATTACCGGAAGCGCATATAGGATACTATAGGAGGCGCATATACTATAAATATACGAGGCGCATTGTAAAACATATGCGAGGCGCATTATGGGAGGCGCATATCGATATGCGCCTCGCATATGTGAAGTATAGGAGGCGCATATCATATGGGCCTCGCATAAAAAATAGCCGAGGCTTGAAGCTAGAGGCGCATATGATATGCGCCTCGCATAAGCTTTTAGGTGCGCCTCGCATACGCTTTTCTCTAGTAGTGCGTTCTAGACCAAATCCCACCTCCCTACGCCTCGCCTTTAAGCTAGCAACGATCGCCAGGAGACCGCGCACCGTCCCCTAGCCTCAGCCACGCCGATAGCCGCCGGTACCGTCGCCTCCGACGACCTCAGCCCACACCATGATGCCCCTCTTGCTCGCCTATAAAAGGAGGCCTCCCCAGCTCGATTCCTCCACACCATCTCACTCCCCACCTCTCACTGATCCTTCCCTCCTCTTCCCGGAGCAAGGCAAGCTCTCTCTCGCTGGAATTTGGCCGGAGCCCGCCGCTGCTGGAGAAGAAGGGAGCCGTCGAATGGAGCCACCCCAGGAGAAGCTGCCGGTACTAGGAGAACCACCGTCGTCGACTTCGGCATTCTCCCCCGTCGCCGACCCTCGCCTGAGCCCCGGTGAGCCTCCCATGACCCCCACCTGTCGCGCTAGGGTTGCCCGACATGGACGATGAACCAGAGCCGTTTGATTAGAACTAGATCTCACGGTCCACATTGCCCCGTACCGCGTCGCCCCTCCCCGTCTCACTGACGCGTGGGGACAGCCACTTAACCAGCCTGCGCGTGCGCTGTGCGTAGTGGGCCGGCCCAGTAAAACCTCCCGCGCGACCCAACAATTCAAATTTAGTTTTATTCATTTAATTTCAAACACAGTTCTGTACCTAGATTCAAAATTCAACCCAGCTCTATTCATTGAACCAAAATGCATGAAACTAATTTTTTTAGAAAGGTACTGAAATGCTTAATCCAAGCCCGTTGGATTCAAACCATTTTGATGTGTAGATCAAACATGGTAAAAATAACAAGGCAGAAGCTTTTCTACATTCAAACGTTTTTCAAAATTCAATCATAAGAGTTATTGAGTTGATTCCATCTCTCAAAAATCACATTTGACCATACCATTCAGAATATATGAAAACATATGGGTTTACTTGCAGAGATAATGTTCAAGTAATAAAAGAATGCCACATAGGCATTTCTAGTCACTTTATTTAATTAAAATAAAAGGTTAAACTTTATTAAATTGTGACACCACTTTAAATCACATTCCCATGTACTGAAATATATGGTGATGACATGTGTCAACATGATCCCATGTTTGAGTTGGAGAATATTAAATCTTAAGTAGTTTTTCAATGAGTAGAAATTAATTTTATCAAACTAAAATAAATAAGACAAGTGCTTTAATCTTGTAATGATAGTGATGATGATAGATCATCTAGTGTGAACCTTTGAGTGATGATTAGAAATAGTTAAGCATTGTTTGGTGATTGTGTACCTCGTATTTATTTATAGACGCTAGTACCAACCAAGGATACGAGGAGGAAGGAGGATACTACGAGGAAGAAGCCGAAGAGAACTTCAACCACTGCTCTACACAAGGCAAGCTTATACTGATATATATGAAAGCCAATACTTGTAACCTTGCAAGCTAACACTTGCAAGAAACCCTACTTATGCAAGCCTAATACTACTAGTTGAATGAGCAAGCTATTAACTTAGCAAGCTTACACCACTTGATACCCAATCCTAGCTTTACTTGCAAGCTTACTACTTTATTTTCTTTATCAAAGCTTTCTCTTAGAGTTTACATAGTGATTGTAGATTCTAGAAAGATAACTGAAGGTAGCAAAAGAGCATAAAATTTGGCCTAAGTCAGATAATCTTGATGTCATCCTAAGGCATGAAATTGAACTTAGCTAATCCCCACTTATTTATTACCCCTCTTTAGTCATTACCCCCACTTGTAGATGCTAGTGCTAAGCATAAAACTTGATCAACTTTAGATGGGAAGACTTGGTGAAAATGGTTATGAAAACCTTAGAATGATGAGTCATTCTACTGAAATGTTTTGACATGTGTTCTTGAACACCAGATGATTTTGATGATGAAAATGTTGAGGCATGATCCTTAGCCCTTTATAAAACTGATGGTTGTTTGGATGTGATACCATTCCAATTTTACCGCACAACAACAATACCCGAAAATTGGGTAGGGCTTGACTAGAAATTTATATACCTTAGTATGGGTTCCCTTGCGGCCAAGGTCTGAGCTGAGGCTACCTTGTGAAGATTGTCCACCTGGGCAGTACCCAAGATGACAGTTGGTCATGGTTGGGAGGCCAAACTCACAGGAGAGGTGCCTATACTAGGGCGTGTAATGGAAATGTTAGGATTGATTATCCGCATACTAAGTATGGTGAATTCAGGATTGTTCCTGACGGATGTATCGAATGCTGTGGTGAAAGTGTACAATCTCTGTAGAGTGTCAAACTATTCGAATAGCCGCGTCCGCGGTTATGGATAGTTGGAGTAGCCATACAGTTCTATCGTTAGATGTTTTTAAAACAACTTGTGAAATGAATTGTTACTTTGACTTGACCACAACAGAGTTGTGACATGAAATGCAAGTTCCCACTTAGGTGTTATAAAACTTTCAACTAGCTTTCTTTGCTTCTGAACTTAGTAGAGGTAAATCTAGCTTTTTGCAAAATAACCCTAGAGCTTAGTATCCCACTACAAAACCCCCTTAACTTGTTAGTATTAGTTTGCGAGTAATTAAAGAGTACTCATGGCTTTGTCCCTGGCTATTCCCGTGGCCAGACTATGAAGAGGAGTACCAGGATGATGGACCACAATAAGGTTACGACAACTAGGATCATCTCCCATCGTCAGCATTGCTTGTGAACCCGAAGATGGAGCTTCGCCTACACTATCGTTATATTTACGTTATTCCACTGCTTCAGTTGTATTAAGAACTGGATCATGAGATCCTTATTTGTGTAAGACCTTATGTATGGTTTGTAATGGATGATGTAATGTGATATCCAAATCTGTTATGTCTCGCAAAAATGGTAATCCTAGGATTGCAATGTATGGCATAACAGACATCTGTGATTAAAAATCCGGGTGTGGACAATACCAAAACAGTATCAGTAACATGTCGAAACAGTAACAGCTCGAAACAGTAACAAGCTGAAATAGTAACACTCGAGACAGTAATGGACCAGGAAAGTAAAGGGCCACAACCTTAAATGGCCAAAACAGTAACGGGCCAGAATAGTGGCATGCCAGGACAGAAAAGGTCAAGGATCGTAGCAGGCCAGAATAGTAACAGGCCGAATTTGCACCAAGCTAGAACAGTAACAGGCCGAGGAAATTACCAGGTTAGAAGAGTAACGGGCCAGAACATGGGCCAGACATTTATGGGTCTGAACAATATCGGGACCAAAGTATATGTGCATGTTTCGAATGGTGCATAACAATACAGTAACAGGACAAAAAGGTTACGTGCCAAAGTGGGCTGGCGAAACGGGCCCATCTCAATCAGTGTAGGGCGGAACACTAAGGGGCCCAGAAATTTATGGGACATGCAAACGGGACAATTTCAAACAGTGTATGTGGAAACAATAACGGGCCAGAAAGTTTACGAGCCGCCAATGACAGCACATGTGGGCCCATTTGTAACAGTGCAAGACGAAACAGTAACGGGCCATGATACTATTGGGCTCTCTTAATGGGCCGGTGCACTTAATAATTATCAGGCCTTGGTTGGGCCTGGCTTCTACCATAGGTTCAATGATAGTTAATGGTGCTAACTAGCTATTAACAGCGTTTGCCATGTGGCAGTCTGCATGACATCAGTAGTCAACACAGCTAGCAAACATATCTACGATGGAACAAATTTTCGTGGCTAAAGGGTGCGATCCGCCATGGTTGAAAAAAACCATGGTAGAATCATTTGTGATGGGGCTGCTACCACGATGGTCATCCATTGTAGAAGGCTTTTCAACCATGAAAAACGGACCTTCAACCACGAAAATCATCTGTTGTAAAAGGACATTTTTCTTGTAGTGTGGCGGCCAGGCGTCGATCGTGCTCCCACCAGGGGACGTCGCATGTACCCCTGGCATCGCGGGAAGGAAAAAACCCTCCTTTTCCTAGAAGCGGGTGGAAACCAAGAAGATCCCTCTTGATCCGGAGGACTCAGTGGCTACTATCACCATCGGTGCCCACCTCTCCCCCAAGAGAGAGGAGGCGCTCATCACCTTCCTTAGGGCCAACACGGGCATGTTCACCTGGACCCCATCTGATATGACGGGAGTGCCTTGGGAGGTAATCGAGCACCACCTAGCGGTATGCACCACGGCACGCCCGGTGAAGCAGAACGCTAGGAAGCTGTTCATTATTTCTGAGATGGAGAAGTAGGTAAAAGCAGAGGTCGTCAAGGAGGTCTTACACGCCGAGTGGTCGGCCAACCCGGTCGTGGTCCCCAAGGCCACCGGCAGCAGACGGCTCTGTGTTGACTTCGCAGATCTCAACAAGGCCTTCCCGAAAGACCCCTTCCCGCTCCCGCAGATAGATCAGATCATGGACTCCATGGCGGTGTGCGACCTCATGTGTTTCCTAGACGCCTTCTCCGCATACCACCAGATCAAGATGGACAAAGAGGAAGAAGGAAAGACAGCCTTCATCACCCTGTGCGGCATGTACTACTACACGTGCATGCCGTTCGTCCTCAAGAATGTCGTTGCCACCTTGTAGAGGATCATGCGTATCGCGTTGGGCGAGCAGATGGGAAGGAATGCAGAGGCTTACATCGACGACATCGTGGTCAATACTCGTGAGAATGACACCTTGGTGGCAGACCTGACGGAGACTTTCTCCAACTTGCATCGAGTGAACATCAAGCTCAATGCTGCCAAGTGTGTATTCGGAGTCCCTTCGGGCAAGCTCCTCGTTTTCCTAGTATCGTACCGGGGAATTGAGGCCAACCCTGACAAGGTTAGGACCATCGAGGAAATGCGTCCGACCACGCAGCTAAAGGAGATGCAACACCTGGCGGGGTGCATGGCAGCGCTGGGCAGGTTCATCTCCAAGATGGGCGAGAAAGCGTTTCCCTTCTTCAAGATCATGAAGCGGTCCAGGAAGTTCGAATGGACACCAGAGGCTGACGAGGCCTTTGAGTCCCTCAAGAGGTATCTCACCAGCCCCCCGGTCATGGTAGCCTCGATATTCCGTGAGCCACTATTGCTGCACCTGGCGGACACACCATAGACGGAGAGCACCGTCCTATGTAACATCCCAAAAATATTAATCAAGTTTATCAATTTCCATCACCCAAAATTAGGGTTAACAAAAACTTTTGTTAATTAAAATCATTATGAATGCATGTGTGTATGTGATGAATGTATGAATGTGTGGATGGACTTGTTTGATTGTTTTGAATGTCAAGTATTTGTTTAAATATGAAAACACCATCATCTAAATAAATTCCAAGAAGAATCAAATCAAAGAAAATTCAAAAACAAACAAAAACAAGCAAATGGTCATTTTTGCCAATCTTGCTCACTAGACCACTTTGAGTGTTTCTAGTACAAGATTTCAAATAGAAACAAATCCATTTATTTTCACCCCTTGCTAGACCAAGTGAAAGTGAACCCAAGCCCACCTTGCAAACCCACAGAAACATTTGGCAACCTTATTAAAATGACATTTGAAATTTGAATCTAGTTCATAGGGGAAGATCACCATTTCTCAAAACCCAACCAAACCAGTGCACTTTGACAAATTCAAGCAACCAGAGACTACCTAGTATGTGACCATTCCACCCACCAAGTTTCATCGAAAAATTCAAATTTGAATTTCTTGCGCCATTTCATCAAACACTTGGAGACAGAAAATCAAATTGGCCAAACTTCACTGTTTTGAGCAGTAATTTTGCGAAGCATTGTTCACCATTCATCACACTTGTCTCGCCTAGTTCTAACCAGTGCCTTGAACACCCCTAACCCATACCCATTGCACCATGCCATGCTAACCCGAGAGAACCCTTGCCAGCCGACCATGGCTAGCTAGCCATAGCAAGCGCCGCGCCTAGCCACCATGTCCAGGAAGCACGCTACCGTCCACCGCCACCCCTGTCCAGCCCTCGAGCCCTGCTAGCCACTGGACCACCCAGAATGCACGTGCCCATTTCTCTGCGACCATGTCCAGAGCACGCCAGAGCGCCGCGCTCGACACGCTCGCACATACCGCGCCCCGCCTTCGCCGCCCGTGTACGTGATCACCATCGCCCCAGGAACCTCCCAGATAACCCTGTTTGCCGTTGCGCGACCCGTAGCCGCTGTGCGCCATTAGAACTGCCGTCGGTGCCACCCAATGCATTAACGCTTTCCGACCAAACCGCACCGCCCCACGCCTCGCCATCAAGCCATTGAGCTTCTCCAGGAGA
Source organism: Avena sativa (assembly GCA_916181665.1). Classification (NCBI taxonomy): domain Eukaryota; kingdom Viridiplantae; phylum Streptophyta; class Magnoliopsida; order Poales; family Poaceae; genus Avena; species Avena sativa. The sequence continues at coordinate 85,947,449 of OV702293.1, read as the reverse complement.
CCACACACCGTCCCCTACCTTCAGCCATGCCATTAGCTCACTATGAAGCCAACCCCGACGAGATCAGCCCGCACCCTTCGGTTCCCTCGTCGCACTATAAATAGAGGCCTCCCCGTTAGTTTTCTTCACACCATTCCACTCCCCACCTCTCACTGATCGTGCCCACTTCTTCCCGAAGCAAGGCGAGTGCAGCATCGCCGGAATTTCACCGGAGCCTACCGCTGCTGGAGGAGAAGGGCTCCGTTGATTGGAGCCACCCCAGGAGGATCCACCAGTACTAGGAGAACCGCCGTTGTCGACTTCGTCGTTCGCCCCCATCATCGACCATCTCCTGAGCCCTGGTGATCCGCCACAGACCCCCACTGGACATGCTAGGGTTCGTGCTCGTCGCGTTCTATTCAGATGTGGACGATGACCCTCAGCCATAAATCTTACATCTAATCCTATGGTTCTAATATCCCCGTACCCCTTCGCACCCCCAGTCCCACTGACAGGTGGGGACAAGCACTTAATCCGCCCCCGCGTGTGATGTGCGCAATGGGCCGGCCCAGTTAGCACTCCCGCGTGACCCAGTAGTTTAAATTTAGATTTTTCATTTTAGTTTCAAACCTAGTTCTGTCTAGTGATTCAAAATTCAGTCCAGAGAGTTTCACTGAACCAAATTGCATGAAACTAATTTTGATAGAAAGGTTTGGAAATTATTAATCCAAGCCCATTGGATTCAAACCATTTTAATTTATAGATCAGCTATAGTAAAAATAACAAGGAAGAGACTTTTCTGCACTCAAACATTTTTCAAAATTCAACCATAAATGCTCTTGAGTTGATTCCAACTCTCAAAAATAACATTTTATAAGACCTTTCTGAATATATAAAAATATCTAGGTTTACTTGCAGTAATAATGGACAAGTCATAAAAGAATGCCCCATAGGCATTTCTAGTCACTTTAATTAATTAAAATAAAAAGGTTAAACCTTATTAAATTGTGACACCACTTTAGATCACATTCCCAAGTACTGAAATATGTGGTGATGACATGTGTCAACATGATCCCATGTTTTAATTGGAGAATATTAAATCTTAAGTACTTTTTCAATGAGTGGAAATTAATTTTCTAAATAAAATAGATGAAACTAGTGCCTTAATCTTTTTGATGATTGTGATGATGCTAGATCATCTAGTTAAAACCCTAGTGTGATAAATAGAATTATTTAAGTATTGTTTGTTGATTTTGTACCTCGTATTTATTTATAGATGCTAGTACCAACCAAGGATACGAAGAGGAAGGAGATTACTATGAGGAAGAAGTCGAGGAGAACTTCAACCACTGCACTCCACAAGGCAAGCTAACACTTGCAACTGTTAAAGCTAGATAACCTATGCAATGCATTAGGCATGATTGATTAGAAAAAACTTTATTATACTAAATCCCAATTTGTACTTGCAAGCTAGTTTATTTTTATTTCTTTATCAAAGCTCTTTATTACTTTTACTTTGTGACTTGTAAGTTTGGGAAAGATATTAAAGATAGCATAAAGAGCATAAATCTTGGCTTAAGTTAGATAGATCTTGATGTCATCCTAAGGCATGAGATTGAACCTAGATAAGTTACACTTGTTTACCACCCCTCATTAGTGTTTACCCCCAACTTTAGTGGCTAGTGCTAAGCATAAAACTTTATCACTTTAGATGGGAATACTTGGTGAAAATGATTATGAAAACCTTAGAATGATGAGTCATTCTAATGAAATGTTTTGACATGTGTTCTTGAACACCAGATGATTTTTGATGATGAAAATGTTGAGGCATGAGCCTTAGCCCTTTATAAAACTGATGGTTGTCTGGATGCGATACCATTCCAATTTTACCATACAATCACGATACCCGAATATGGGTAGGGCTTGACTGGAAGTTTATATACCTTAGTATGGGTTCCCTTGCGGCCGAGGTTTGAGATGAGGCTACCTCGTGAAGATTGACCACCTGTGCAGTTCCGAAGATGACAGATGGTCATGGTTGGGAGGCCAAACTCATAGGATAGGTGCCTATACTAGGGCGTGTAATTGAAAGGTTAGGATTGATTATCCGCATACTGAGTATGGTGAATTCAGGATTGTTCCTGATGGATGTATCGAATATTGTGGTGAAAGTGTACCACCTCTGAAGAGCGTCAAACTATTCGAATAGCCGCGTTCATGGTTATGTATAGTTGGAGTGGCCATACTGTTTCGTTGTCAGATGTTTTCAAAATGACTTGTGAAATGAATAATGACTTGAGTTGACCACAACAGGTTTGTGATATGAAAACTCAAGGTCCCCTTAGGTGTCATAAAACCTTAAACTAGTTTTATTTGCTTCTAAACTCAGTTAGAGATAAACCTGGATTTTTGCAAAACAACCTAGAGCTTAGTATTCCTACTCAAACTATTTACCTGTTAGTGTTAGTTTGCGAGTACTTAAAGAGTACTCATGGCTTTGTCCCTGGCTATTCCAATGGCCAGACTATGAAGAGGACTTTCAGGAGGATGGACCACAGGAAGGTTACGACAACTAGGATCATCTCCCATCGTCAGCATTGCCTGTGACCATGAAGATGGATCCTCGCCCACGCTATCGCTATTATATTATTCCGCTGCTTTGATTGTATTAATACTGGATCATGAGATCCTTTATTTGTTGTAAGACCTTATGTATGGTTTGTAATGGATGATGTACTGTTATATCCAATATGTTATGTCTCGCAAAACTGGTAATCTTGGGATTGCGATGTATGGCATAACGGGCATATGGGATTAAAAATCCGGGTGTTGACAAGTTGGTACCAGAGCCATCCTGACCATAGGAGACCCTAGTTTAGAATGGACGCTTGAATCAATAACTTAGTTTCAAAACAAAAGGAGTGACTATTTATGAAAACTTATTCCCATTTTTATCACTTACATTCTTTCAGGAAAATTCATGCTCCTCAAAAATTCTTGCAAACTTACATAAAATTTGACACACTTGATCACTCTACTAACTTACTCATCCTATATTCTTATAGATGGACGTGAAGTATTGCAAGTTCTATCAGTTGGGAAATGGAGGAGATCTCATCTTTGAGCGTGACTTGGACCAGCTTTCGGAACTTTAGGAGTGCCTGCATCCTGAGTTCTTCGAAGCTCAGCTCAACGATCAAGACGGAGGAGAATTGCAATGGCTGATTGTTGCAAGTCTCTGAGGGAAGATTGAAGCCACCACCTCAGAGGGAGTCCATTTCACCTTAAGGGAGAATAACTGGCTCGATGGACTTGCCAGGGCCATGTAGGAAGCTCTTGCCCGTATGTGTGGGCAGAGTATCAATAAGATCAAGGGCACCCGCTTTGAGTTCTATTCAAGGCATGATGTTATGGGACAGCCACTAGAGGTGCCACGTCACATTGAGATGTAGCATCAAGTGGACCACCTCAGCTTCATGATGTATGACCGGCAGAAGGAGTTGGACAATGCCCGCTCCTACGCCAACCATAACTACGCCATGGCCGTCTAGAAGGACCAGACCATTGCCATGCTAGTGAAGGATCACCAGTCTCGTCGCCGTCATCTTGACAAGAAGGATCGCATTATTGCTTGCCTTCGTCACAAGGTGATAGACTTGGAGGAGACCATCCATGAGAGGGACATGCAGCTTGAGGAGAGGGAGAATGCAAGGGAGGACATCCGTGCAGATCCCTACTCCTATCTCAGTAATGATGATGACTTTCTAGAGGATGAGGCCATGGAATTCTTCACCGATGAGGATGACTTCGCCTTCATTGATGATGATGATGAGGAGGATGATGATGATGAAGCCACCGATTCCGAGGAGTAGTAGCACTTGAGCACTAGCGTTAGTGAAGTTGTATTCGTTCCCATTGTATCATAGTTTCACAGAATGGTTCTTAAAACCATCTGTTTCCTTGTTGTGGTGTGTGTTTGTATCGTGTGCTATGAATAAATGAATGAAAAGCAAGTTGCTAGAAAAAACTGAGTCAAACTTCAAAAACTTTTCCAAAAACAAACCCCTGAACCTTAGAAATTTCCCTCTTTTCTCATGATCTATGTCAATCTTCAGATGCCTCGAGGAGGAAGCAGTTCATCCCTGGACCCGATGTTGCAGATCTTGCAAATGTTGGTTCCTGACCATGAAGCTGAAAGATCCGAACATCAAGCCAACTTAGCCACCCTTAAACACATATCTTAGATGGCCAACAACAATCAAGGCCATGGAAACCAGGACAACCATGGATCCAAGCTCAAGAACTTTCAGAACACCAATCCACCCGTCTTTAGTAAGTCTGAAGAGCCCTTAGATGCAGATGATTGGCTGAAAACCATGGAGAACAACTTAGAAGTTGCAGGAGTGGAGGCCAACGAGAAAGTACTGTTTGCCACCCACTATCTGGTAGGAGATGCAAGAGCTTGGTGGAACAGTGTTCACGCCATGACTGGAGGACAAATGATGACTTGGGATGAATTCAAACTCAAGTTTAGCAGAACCCATGTGCCACCAGGTTTAATAAAGAGGATGAGAGATGAATTCCGAGAATTGAAGCAAGGGAGGATGACAGTAGTTGAGTACCATGAAAAATTTCTGTCCTTAGCTAGATATGCACCTGATGAGATTGACACTGAAGCCAAGAAGAAGGAGATATTCTTGAATGGTCAGCATGATGAGATGCAGATAGTGTTAGTCAACATTCCATTTGCTGACATTGAAGCCTTAGTGGACTCTGCCATTCCGATGGAAGGCAAGATCAACCAAGCCAATAGAACCGCAAGCGTAGAATGATGAATCAACCAGGAACCCACCATACCCCAAAGTATCGCCCCAACCCGTCTACAGGATTTGCCCTAAGAAACAATAGACCCCCGATGAACCGTACAACCTACCCTAACCGTGGAGGAGGAAACCCAAGGCCAGCAGGAAACCACAACAACAACCCCGGCAACTCCAACAATTTCAACCATGCACTGCCCAAGTTCAACAACAACAATGTCGCCAACAACACCAATACTGCCCGAGAACTGGAAGCAATGTTGTGCCTGTTGCAAGAAAGGAAAAGTCTCAGGTGACTTGATATGAATGTGGAACCAAGGGTCACTATTCCAATGAGTGCCCCAAGAAGATTGCAGCAGCCCTCAATGTGAATGCCCCAGCTCAGCAGCGGCGTCGTGTTCAGCCTGGAAGAATATTTTCCCCAGGGAACTCACTCAACCGCAATGGCCGTCTATTTCTCATGAATGCTGAAGAAGCCCAAGAAGCGCTAGATGTTATGCTGGGTATGTTTTCTTTTAGCTCAGTACTTGCAAGAGTGTTGTTTGATTCTAGAGCATCGCACTCGTTTGTTACAGAAGAATTTGCATGCACTAGTAAGATTCAACCAACAAAATTGAAGCATGTTATGATAGTTAAAATACCTAGTTTAGCCACCAAAGCTAGAGAAATTGCAAGGCCATACCTATCATAATCCATGGCATAGACTTTTATGCTAATCTAATAGTACTTGGAACCGAAGGTTTGGAAGTAGTACTAGGAATGGATTGGATGTCAAAATATAAAGGATTAATCGATTGTCCCAAGAAAGACATAACCATGACCAGTACCTCTGGAGTATCAGTAGAGCATGTATATGAAACCTTGACCCGTCAATTCAAGTGCAACAAGCGTCTAGCCCAACCAACCATTGACCAACTCAGAATAGTCTATGAATACCCCGATGTATTTCCAGATGTTTTGCCCGGTATGCCCCCAGATCGGGATATTGAGTTTATCATTGAACTAATCCCTGGAACCGGACCCATAGCCTAGAGACCGTATAGTATGAACCCATCTGAATTAGTGGAGCTGAAGAAGCAATTGGATGTTATGCTGGAGATAGGATTGTTCAACCAAGTGCTTCGCCATGGAGATCATCTGTCTTGTTTGTGGACAAGAAAGATGGAGGTAACCGTTTGTGTACGGATTATCGGAAGTTGAATGATGTCACCATCAAGAACATGTACCCACTGCCAAAGATAGAAGATATGTTTATCCAGTTGAGCAGTGCCAAAGTATTTTCTAAGATTGATCTCAGAACTGGTTATCATCAAATCAAGATTCGCACAGAGGATATTCCATAGACCGCCTTTACCACCAGATATGGACTGTATGGGTACACTGTCATGTCTTTTGGATTAATCAATGCCCCCGCTTATTTCATGAACCTCATGAATAAGATTTTTATGGACTTCCTGGATAAGTTTATCGTTGTTTTCATCGATGATATTCTGATCTATTCCAAATCAGAAGAAGAAGATGAGATACACCTGAGGACCATCCTTGGAACCCTTAGGGACCATCAGTTGTATGCCAAGTTTAGCAAATGTGAATTCTGGTTACAGGAAGTAGCATTCCTCGGACATATTGTGTGAGCCGGAGGAATTGCCGTTGACCACGCCAAGGTTAAGGATGTCGAAGAATGGCAAGCCCCAACCACTCAAACCCAAGTTCGTGCATTTCTCGGATTACCGGGATATTACCGCAAGTTTGTAGAAGGATTCTCGAGCATCACAAGACCCATGACCCAATTGTTGAAGAAATATAAGAAGTTTGAATGGATAGACAAATGTGAAGCAAGTTTTCAAGAGCTTAAGAAGAGATTAATCTCAGCCCCAATCTTGATCATGCTAGATATCACGAAGCCTTTTGATGTGTATTACGACGCATCCAAGATCGGTCTCGGATGTGTGCTAATGTAAGAAGGTAAAGTCATATCATATCTATCCCAACAACTGAAGCAACATGAGCAGAATTATCCTACCCATGACCTTGAACTAGCAGCCGTAGTTTTAGCCTTGAAGACATGGTGGCATTACCTCATGGGTAACCGTTGTGAAATTTATTCGAATCACAAGAGCCTAAAGTATATTTTCACCCAGAAGGAGATAAATATGAGGCAAAGGATATGGATAGAGTTAATCAAGGACTATGATCTGGACATCCACTATCACCCCGGCAAAGCCAATGTGGTAACAGATGCCCTTAGTAGATTCCATGTTGCTTGAACTCTATGATTCTAAAAGAGCAACCAAGTTTGCACAAGGAGTTGGAAGATTTAAGAATGGAATTAGTAAGTGAAGGATTTTTGGCTAGCATAGAACTTCAACCTACTTTCATCAGTCAAATCAAGGAGGCGCAGAAAGGAAATGCTAGTATCGACGGAATCAAACGTCTTATCGGTACATGCAAAGTACCCGGATTCACCAAGATGAATGAGTTTTGTGGTACAAAGTACGTATCTGTGTGCCAGCAGATTCAGAGTGGAAACAAGCTATTTTGAAAGAATCCCATGATACTCTTTATTCTATCCACCCTGGAGGAACCAAGATGTATAAGGATTTGAAGAAGCAATTTTGGTGGCATAAGATGAAGAGAGAAATCGGAAGCTACATAGCCAATCGTGATATTTGTCAGAGAGTCAAGGCGGGACATCAGAGACCCGTAGGACTATTGCAACCATTGCAGATTCGGAATGGAAATGGGATTCAGTTGGAATGGATTTTATCACTGTTTGCCTACATCTAGTAGAGGAAATGACTCTATCTGGGTCATAGTAGATAGACTGTCAAAAGTCTCCCATTTCTTACCTGTCAAGACCACTTACCAGAGTTCGAAGCTAGCCGAGTTGTACATTGCTAGAATCGTCAGTTTGCATGGAGTCCCCAAGAACATTGTATCGGATCGAGGAACTCAGTTTACCTCGAGATTTTGGAAGAAAGTCCAAGAAGGATTAGGAACAAGACTAGATTTCAGCACAGCTTATCACCCTCAGACAGATGGACAAACGGAGCGAGTAAATCAAATACTCGAAGATATGTTGAGAGCTTGTGTTTTAGAATATGGATCTAAATGGGAAGATTGTCTGCCGTTCGCAGAATTCTCATACAACAATAGTTATCAAGCTAGTTTGCAAATGGCCTGATTTGAATTAATGTATGGAAGGAAGTGTCATACCCCTTTGAATTGGTCGGAAGTAGGAGAGAGACAGATTTTTGGACCCAACATCCTAAGAGAAGCAGAAGAGAAAGTTCACAAGATTCGTGAGAACCTCAAGACCGCCCAATCCAGACAGAAGAGTTATGCCGACAAGAGAAGTCGAGACCTCGCCTTCAATATCGGAGATTTTGTGTACCTCAAAGTGTGACCTTTGAAAGGAATACAACATTTCCACCTCAAAGGAAAGTTAGCCCCCAGATATATCAGACCCTTCAAGATTTTGAATCGTCGAGGAGAAGTATCGTATCAACTGGAACTGCCAGAGGAGATGTCAGTCATGCATAATGTGTTCCATATATCGTTACTTCGAAAATGCCTAGAAGTCCCGAAGAAGACAGAAGTATTCAATAATATTGATCACCAAACCATAGAGATCAACGATAACCTGACATATCCTGAAGTACCCATTCGTATTTTGGAAGAAGCTTTTAGAACCACCAGGACCTAGAGTATCAAGTTTCTCAAGATACAGTGGAGTAACCACACTTAAGAAGAAACTACCTGGGAGCGAGAAGACTACATTAGGACGGAGTTTCCAGATCTCTTTAAATCCAAGTTTTCTTTTTCTCAAATCTGGTGACGAGATTTTTTTAAGGAGAGAAGGTTTGTAACATCCCAAAAATATTAATCAAGGTTATCAATTTCAATCACCAAAAATTAAGGTTAACAAAAACTTTTGTTAATTAAAATCATTATGAATGCATGTGTGTATGTGATGAATGTATGAATGCATGGATGGACTTGTTTGATTGTTGTGAATGGCAAGGATTGGTTTAAATATGAAAACAACATCATCTAAATCAATTCCAAGAAGAATCAAATCAAAGGAAATTCCAAAACAAACAAAGCAAGCAAATGGTCATTTTTGCCAATCTTGGTCACTAGACCACTTTGAGTGTTTCTAGTCCAAGATTTCAAACAGAAACAAATCCATTTATTTTCACCCCTTGCTAGACCAAGTGAATGTGAACCCATGCCCACCTTGCAAACCCAAAGAAACATTTGGCAACCTTATTCAAATGACATTTGAAATTTGAATCTAGTTCATAGAGGAAGATCACCATTTCTCAAAACCCAACCAAACCAGTGCATCTTGAAAAATCCAAGCAACCAGAGACTACTTAGTATGTGACCATTGCACCCACCAAGTTTCATCGAAAAATTCAAATTTGAATTTCTTTCGGCCATTTCGTCAAACACTTGGAGACAGAAAATCAAATTGCCAAACTTCATTGTTTTGAGCAGTAATTTGGCTAAGCATTGTTCACCATTGATCACATTTGTCTCCCCTAGTGCCAACCAGTGCCTTGAACACCCCTAGCCCCTACCCATTGCACCATTCCATGCCAACCCGAGAGAACCCTTTCTAGCCGACCATGGCTAGCTAGCCAGAGCAAGCGCCGCGCCTAGCCACCGTTTCCAGGACACATGCCATTGTCCACCGCCACCCCATGTCCATACCTCGAGCCCTGCTAGCCACTGGACCTCCTAGAACGCACTTGCCCATTTCTCTGCGACCATGTCCAGAGCGTGCCAGAGCACCGCGCTCGACACGCTCGCACAGACCACGCCCCGCCTTCGCCGCCCGCGTACGTGATCACCATCGCCCCAGGAACCTCCCAAACAACCCCGTTCGCCGTCGCGCGACCTGTAGCCATTGTGCGCCATTACAACTGTCATTGGTGCCGCCTAGAGCGTCGATGCATTCCGACCGAACCGCACCGCCCCACGCCTCGCCATCAAGCCGTTGAGCTTCGCTAGGAGACCACGCACCATCCCCTACCTTCGGCCATGCCATTAGCTTAGTTTGAAGCCAACCCCGATGAGCTCAGCCCGCACCCTTTGGTTCCCTCGTTGCATTATAAATAGAGACCTCCCCCATTCGTTTTCCTCACACCATTCCACTCCCCACCTCTCACTGATCTTACCCACTTATTCTCGGAGCAAGGCGAGCGCAGCATCGCCGGAATTTTCCCTGTGTCTGCCGCCGCTAGAGGAGAAGGGCGTCGTTGATTGGAGCCACACCAGGAGGATCCACCAGTATCAGGAGAACAGCCGTCGTCGACTTTGTCGTTCGCCCCCATCACCGACTATCGCCTGAGCCCCGGTGAGCCACCACAGACCCCCACTGGTCGCACTAGGGTTCATGCTCGTCGCTTTCTGTTCAGACGTGGATGATGACCCTCAGCCATAGATCTTAGATCTAATCCTACAGTTGTAATAGCCCCATTGATATGTCCAAAACGCATCTACTTTCCCGAACACTTTTGCTATTGTTTCTCCTCTAAACTTGTGTGATTTGGATACAACTAACACAGACTAACGCTGTTTTCAGCAGAATTACCGTGGTGTCTAGTTTTTGTGCAGAAAATCAACTATAAGGAAAAATCCTAGAAAATATGCCAAAAATCCTATGTCACCAGAAGATCCACGGAGCCAGAGTACGAGACGGAGAAGGGGCCTGGAGGCCCACACCCCTCTCAGGAGCGGGCCCACCTCTGACCGTGCCTAGGGGGGTGCATCCACCCCAGGCACCCCCCTCGGCCTCCCTCTGTGCCTATAGTTGCCTCTCGACCTAAAACAGAGGGGGTTTCAATAGTTTTCCAGAAAGAGTTCCGCTCCGCCGCCGCCACCAGAAACCAAGACTCGGATCCAGAAACTCCGTTCTGACACCCTGCCGGGACGGGGAATTTGGAGAGGATCATCGTCATCACCAACGCCTCTCCATCAACCATCGATGTTTCCCTCATCCATGAGTGAGTAATCCCCTGCTGTAGGCTTGGGGATGGTAGGGATTGGATGAGTTCTATCATGTAATCGAATAAGATTGTTAGGGCATAGTGCCTAGTATCTCTATTAGTGCTATTTGACTTTGTTGCAACTTGTTGTGCTTAATGCTTGTCACTAGGGCCCGAGTGCCATGATCTCAGATCTGAACTTATTATTGAATCATTATGATAGTATTGTTTGTGATCTTATCTGCAAGTTGTGTACACATATCATTGTCCGGATCCAAAGGCCCCAAAGTAACAATAATTGGGACAACCGGAGGGAATGGCCGTGATGTGAGGATCACATGTGTTCATGGAGTGTTAATGCTTTGCTCCGGTGCTCTATTAAAAGGAGCACCTTAATTGCAGTAGTTCCCTAGAGGCCCCGCTGCCACGGGCTTGCTGGACAGAAGATGTTGTGCAAGTTCTCATTGCGAGAACGTATGACTATATTTGGGGCACATGCCTAGGATTGTTTAGTACTTGGATGCTTGTTATTATTTATCTGCAATGCCCTAGATCCTTAAGTTACATGTTTAGACTCGTTCATGCAACGCCCGTTCATCCATCCCTATGCCTACCGCGCTCGAATCCTACTATTACCGTTACTGTTACTATTGCTCTTGTTCTACTGTTGTTGTTGCTTTGCTGTTGCTACTACAAACTGTTGCTACTAATAAACTTCTGTGAGCAAGTATTATTTCCAGGTGGAGCTGAATTGACAACTCAGTTGTTAAGGCTTGCAAGTATTCTTTGGCTCTCCTTGTGTCGAATCAATAAATTGGGTAATACTACCCGCGAAGACTGTTGCGATCCCCTATAGTTGTGGGTCATCAAGACTATTTTCTGGCGCTGTTGCCGGGGAGCATAGCTTTATTTCTAAGTTCACTTGGATCTTATTGTTCACTGCTACTACTTTCATCATGGGGAAGTCTCGTGATGGAAAGTTCCCTATTTTACCATCCACTACAAGAAGAGGTACAGTCCTAAACACCTCTGTTGCTCTTGATTCACCGTCTCTTATAAGTAAGCTTGTCACACCACCACCACATACTCATGCTACACACACTGCTACTACTGCTGAATCTGAAACTGCTTTTGATGCTCATGATGTTACTTCACTATGCTTGATGCGAGTGATTCATTAGGTCCTTTCCTAGATACTACTATGGCTAGTCTAGGAAATACCAAAACTCCTAGTGAAGACACTGTTACACCTGTTAGCTCACCTGAGTCTAGTGAAAGTTATGATATTAATGATGGTTACATTGAGTTCACTGATGAATTTGTTGAAGAGTGCCGAAACACACATGGTACTAGTGCTATTAAGAGTCTCCTCGCTAGACGTACTATTATGCCTAAGTTGTCCTCTAATCCTAAGTTTGCCACCTCTCCCATAGATATTAAAGATAAAGATTATGATTTCTCTCTTGATTTATCCTATTTACATATTGTTGAGCAAGAACCTTTCTGTCAGACTGAAAATGAGAGTGTTGTGGCTCATATGAATGAGCTTTCTACTATGAGTGCTTTATTCTCTGATGATTTTAAGATGCGCAAGTATTTTGTTACTAAGATCTTCCCCTTTTCACTCAAAGGAGAAGCTAGGGCTTGGTTTAATAGATTACCTCTTGGTTACGTTGATAGCCCTGATTGCTTCTTTCTTCTAGAAATATTTTCCTCCCAGTGCTATACATGCTGCTTTGCAGAGACTTTTTGATTTTAAAAAGGGAGAAGAAGAGAAATTTCCTGAGTCATGGACAAGGTTCTGTGCCTTGATTCAGGCACATCCTGGATGTCCATTACCTAAAAATGAGCTTCTTGATATTTATTATAATGGACTAACTGATGATTCTAGGACCTACCTATATAGCTTTGCTGATTGTGTTTTTAGGAAAAGAACTCCTACAGATGTTGAAGAATTAATTGCTAAGATAAGCAAGAATTATGATGATTGGACTTCAACTGAGCTAAATACACCTGAGCCTATTACTCCTGAACCAATTGAGCCTGAAGCAGTTCCAACACCAACACTAAAGAAGAGGGGAGTTATTGCATTAAATGATGAAGTGATGAAAGAAGCTAAGAAATTTCTAAAGGAGAAATGTATTAGAGCTGAAGATGTGAACAATCTACCTCCTATAGAAGAATTATGTAAGCCAATTCCCCACTCATCTACTATTGAGGTACACTCTCTCCAACAATTTGATGAAGGTGATATTCCCTATGGTAAGCCTCCTGATCAATGTTTAGAGGAACTTGACATTTTTATTGTTAAGCAAGGTAATTTTAATAAACAAGTTCAGAATCATTTGTTGGAAAACTCTAGAGCTATCCATGAGTTGTAAGATATTGTGGAAAGAACTTCTAATGATATTAAAATGCTTTGTAAACACTTTCAAATGGTTCAAACCCAACTTGATCAACTTGCTAAGGTACAAAAAGATATGCTAGTTAATGCCTCTGGAGATAAACATGCTTATGGAATTAGAACTAGGAGTGGTATAGCTACTCAAGGTCCTTTATATAATGAAGGACACCCCAAAAGAGTTGAGAAGGATTCTTAACAAGGTGAGAATAGTGGTAGTCCTCGTAAGAGAAAGAAACATAAGGTAGTTGAGGAACCCCTTGAACCTGCTGTAGATCCTAATAGTATATTTGTCTCTGATGTGGAAACTGAGAGTGGTAATAATAATGATGCTCCTGATAAGGAGGAAGTTGAGGAAGAACCTGAGAAGCACACTAAGAACACTAGGTACACAAAGGAAGATTTTATTGCTAATAAACATGGTAAAGAGAGAGAACCTTGGGTGCAGAAACCTATGCCTTTTCCAGGTAAGAAACACAAGTCGAAGGAGGAAGAACACTACAACAAGTTTTGTGAGTGGATGAAACCTTTATTTTTGCAAATTCCTTTGACTGATGCTATTAAGTTGCCTCCTTACTCAAAGTACATGAAGGGTATTGTCTCTATTAAAAGGAAGATTCCTAATGAGGAGATTTCTACTTTTCTTGCTAATTACTCCTTCAATGGTAACGTTCCAAAGAAACTAGGTGATCTAGGTATACCAACTATTCCTTGTTGTATTAAGAATAATTATGTTAGAACTGCTTTATGTGATTTGGGAGCTGGAGTTAGTGTTATGCCTTTTTCTCTCTACAAGAGACTCCAGCTAGAAAAGTTGATACCAACTGATATATCTTTGCAAATGGCAGTTAAGTCAACTACTATTCCTGTTGGTATATGTGAGGATGTTCCTGTTCAAGTGGCTCATAATTGATTTGTTTTGATTAATTCTGTTGTGCTTGAAATGCCTGAAGATGATAATATGTCTATTATTCTAGGGAGACCTTTTCTTAATACTGCAGGTTATGTCATGAATTGCAATCAAGGAAAAGTAACATCCAATGTTGATGACGAAGAGCATACTGTCTATTTCCCCAAGAAGGTTGCTAGAAGCTATTGCCTGAATTCCATTGAAAATATGGAGAGCATCAAGGTTGGAGAAATATATTGTCCCATTCCACAAGAAAATTTTGAAACTATTATGATTGGGACCACTGCTATCAAGTATGAGGTAACATAATCACCTTGTGGAATGCAAAGTTTTGTTTCATATAAGATTGTTTTGGTAACAAGATTTGATCAACCTTGTTAACAAAAGGATTTTAATGAACAAAATAATGTTTCCACTGTGGTTATACTTGCTTTCTTTTACTTTTCTCCTTCCTAGTCTTTGCCTTTCTTTTGCTAGCTTTGGTTTTGCTAGTTGTTTGCTTGTTAGAGTGTCTTAGAACTTCTGTAGTTTGGCTTTTGGTTTGCTTTTGCTTTTTCTGAAAAAACCGTTTCTGCGAGAAAATCAATTTTCATACCCTGAAAATTGGCCAAAAATAAAGTTTCCTGAAAAATCATAGAAAATTCAAAATAAATTTTTCCTCGGAAAAAGCGGCAGAGGGACACCTGAAGTAACCCAGGGGGCCACCCCAGGCCACCACTGAAGGGATACGGGTAGGCTACACTAGCGCAAATCAAAAAATTTCTACCGCGTATACCAGGATTACTGTTGTCATAGATCACGGGATTACCACTAGACGCGCAGTTGCAGAATTGATGAAGCGTGTCGAGGCAGTGCAGACGTTCTCCTCCTTGTCCTCGTCCCACGAGCAGCTCCCCTTGCACGGCTCGTCCAAGCGCTACAGATGCAGCGCCTCCGAGGTATCCACACGTACAGGGTGAAAGTGTCAGACGCCGGACTTCTAGGTCCGCGCGTGCAACACAGGCGTGAGGAGTGGCGACTGGGAATGATCTGAGGTCTCTATCTGGCCAGCTCGCCCCACCCTCTCTTATATAGGAGTCCCTAGTGGGCTTCTACATTAGCAGCCCATTAGTAGCCTAAGCCTGGTCTAATTCGGATCCAATCCTCATTAGGGTTCCAGCCCCTTAAGTGTGTGACCCTATAGGTTCATATGCGTATAGACATGACACGAATACACTTATTCTGTCAATAGTTGGTAGCGGCCTCTAGCAAGACGTGCCAACTCCTAAACGCATACAAAGATCATATCGGACGAACCATCACAAGGTTTAGTACATGTCTTTCACTTTGCCTCATGATATTTGGTCTAACTCCAAGCTGACCTCCCTTTCTCGATACCGTGATTCAGAATCCCTTTACTAGGTTAACTCTTAACCATATGTATCACGGCCATGCATTTCTGGATCCGATCACTCGAGGGCCCCAGAGATATCTCTGTCAAGTAGAGAGGGGCAAATCCCATCTTGATTGACCATGCCTTGCAGCATGCTTCAGGACAAACCCGAAAGCTACCTTTATAACTACCCAGTTACGGTGCAGCATTTGATAGCCCCAAAGTAGGTCGATCCACATCTCAAGTACATGCGACAATCTCAGGTCTAAGGACAAAACGTACACGATGTGTAGAGAGAGAGCTGCAACTAATTGCCACTCTCAAGTTGGGTTAGTCCAACTCCATGTTCATAACATCTGTCCACATCATTGGTTTGACATCTCCATGTCTATGACTTGCGAAACATAGTCATCAACCAATCGATGTGCTAGTCTAATATTCACGTGTGTCCTCACATGAACTCCGACTAGGGACAACTCTTAAATAACCATACAAGTAAAGAGTTTCACAAACAATTCACATAATTGCCAATCAATACAAGTTGCCTGATATGGATATTCAAGGAACATAACAATAACTCATGGATACATATGAAATATCATCATCTCTATGATTGCCTCTAGGGCATATTTCCTTCAGTCTCCAACTTGCACTAGAGTCAATCTAAAATGTATCTAATACCAATTGCTCTTGTGTGCGCTTCATGCGCGGGCTGCGGGAGAGGCTTGGTCAAGGGATCAGCAACATTTGAGTCCATATGTATTTTGCATATCATGACACTACCATCCTCAGCGAACTCTAGAATCTGATGGTAAGGCATGCGAATATGTTTGTTCTTCTGGTGCTGTCTAGGTTCCTTGGCTTGTGCAATAGCACCATTGTTGTCACAATAAACATCCAAGGGATTGGACGCTCCCTGAACCACACCGAGAGCGATCAGGAAATTCCTAATCCAAACAGCTTCCTTTACTGCCTCCGAGGCAGCAATATATTCAGCTTCTGTTGAAGAGGAGGTCACCGTATCTTGCTTGGAACTTTTCCAGCTCACAGCACCACCATTCATGACAAACACATAACCTGATTGCGATTTCGAATCATCTGAGTCTATAAGGTAACTCGCATCTGTGTAAACCTTTACATTGAGTTCATCCTCACCTCCATAAACTAGGAACACATCCTTAGTCCTTTTCAAGTACTTAAGGATGTTCTTTACCGCTGTCCAGTGACCTTCACCTGGATCAACCTAGTATCTGATCGTAACACTTAGAGCATAGGAAACATCTAGGTGAGTACATATCATTGCATACATGATGGATCCAATAGCCGAAGCTGATGGAACCCTACTCATGCGCTCACGGCCATCAGTAGTCGAAGGACACTAAGTCTTGCTGAGTTTAATGTCATGAGACATGGGCAAGAACCCCTTCTTAGCCTCTTCCATGATGAACCGTTTCAACACTTTGTCAATGTATGTACTCTGGCTTAATCCAATTAGCCTCCTTGATCTATCTCTATAGATCTTGATGCCCGGAATATATGCCGCTTCTCCCAAGTCCTTCATCGAAAAACTATTTTTCAATGAGGTCTTAACAGACTCGAGCATTGGAATGTCATTTCCAATCAGCAATATGTCATCTACATATAAGATTAGAAATACCAGCGCTCTCCCACTTTCCTTCTTGTAAACACAAGGTTCTTGTTCGTCTTTGATGAAGCCAAACTCCTTTACAACTTCATCAAATCGAATATTCCAACTTCGAGATGCTTGCTTTAGCCCATAAATGGACTTCAGAAGTTTGCATACCTTTCCAGCATTGTTTGGATCGACAAAACTTCGGGCTGCATCATATACACGTCCTCAGTTAGGATTTCATTTAGGAAAGCCGTCTTGACATCCATCTGCCATATTTCATAGTCGAAATGTGCAGCAATGGCTAGAATTATCTGTATAGATTTAAGCATCGCTACGAGCGAGAAAGTCTCGTCGTAGTCAACTCCTTGAACTTGTCGAAAACCTTTTGCAACAAGTCGAGCTTTATGGATGTGAACATTTCCATCCATATCAATCTTCTTCTTATAGATCCATTTGCACTCGATGGCTTTAAAACCATCAGGCAGGTCAACCAAGTTCCAAACTTGATTGTCTCCCATGGACTCTATCTCGGATCTCATGGCGATCAGCCATTTCTCAGAGTCTGGGTCCACCATCGCTTCTGCATAGGTCGCAGGCTCATCATTGTCTAACAATAATAATTCCCGCTCTTCGCGGAGCCTCGCCGACCTTCGTGGTTGTGGTGCTTCTGTTGCCATGGGTTCTTCAACTTGTTCTGCTACAATAGAATCACTCGTAGAAGCATCCCCAACTGGCTCATCTTGAACTTCTTCAAGTCGCACCGACCTTCCACTTGTTCCCTTTGTGAGAAACTCTTTCTCTAGGAAAACACCGCTACGAACGACAAACACTTTGCCCTCTTCTCGGTTGTAGAAGTAATACCCTAAGGTTTCCCTAGGATATCCCACGAAAATGCACTTATCCGATTTGGGTGTTAGCTTATCCGACTGAAGTCGCTTGACAAAAGCATCACAACCCGAAATCTTTAGAAAAGACAAACTGGGATTCTTTCCAGTCAACATCTCATATGGTGTCTTAACTACGGATTTAGATCGTACCCTATCATAGATCGAACCATGTCCAACAAAGTTCGATTACGCCGTTCGGAGACCCCGTTTCTTTGAGGCGTTCCGGGCGGCGTATGTTGTGGAACAATTCCGCAACTCTAAAGATGATCGCTAAATTTGTGACTCAAATATTCACCTCAACGATCAGATCGCAAGGCCTTTATTTTCTTGCCACATTGATTCTCTACTTCACTCTGAAACTCCTTGAACTTTTCAAAAGTTTCAGACTTATGCCTCATCAAGTATACATAACCATATCTACTGAAATCATCAGTGAAAGTAATGAAGTAGTGATATCCTCCTCTGGCTGTCGTGCTCATTGGCCCACATACATCAGTATGTATGAGTTCCAACAAGTCTGTCGCTCTCTCGGGTAAACCCAAAAAAGGTTACTTGGTCATCTTTCCAAGTAAACAAGCCTGACATGTATCGTATGATTCAAAATCAAACGAAGTTAGAATACCATCACCATGGAGCTTCTTCATGCGCTTTTCACTTATATGCCCCAAACGACAATGCCATAAATAGGTAGGACTCAAATTATTAGGCCGAAGCGTTTTAGCACTAACATTGTAAACAGATGCATCATCAAGATTTAAAATAAATAACCCATTCACAATGGGAGCATTAGTCATAAACATATCATTCTTAGAGATTACACAACCATTGTTTATACTCGCAAATGAATATCCATCCCTCATCAAACATGAAGGTGATAAAATGTTTCAACCCATACTTGGAATATAATAAAAATTATTCAACTCCATAATAAATCCTGACGGAAGGTGAAGTTGCATGATGCCGACGAACAATGCAGCAACCCTTGCTTTATTTCTGACGCGAAAATCCACTTCACCTTTGTGCACTTCTCTAGTCCTTATTAGCCCCTGCATCGAATTGAAAATATGAGCAACCTATTCGGTATCAAATACCCAAGAGTTAACATAGGAATCAGCGAGAAGAATGTCCACAACATTTACAACAAGCGTACCTGAGTTAGAAGTACTCTTACTTCCACTCTTCTTCAAAGAAGCCTGGTACTTGCTGCAGTTTCTCTTCCAGTGGCCATGTTCATGACAAAAGAAGCACTCAGTGTCTTTTATAGGTCCAGCCTTTTTCTTGGGTGCAGACTTAGGGATCGTATCCTTAGCCTTGCCCTTCTTCTTCCAAGAAGTACCTTTTTTCTAGAAGCTAGGCTTGTTCTGCACAACCATCACATGACTATGCCCTGCACACTTCTTCATGTCACTTTCTGCTGTTTTAAGCATCCCACATAATTCATTAAGTCCCTTCTCCACCCCATGCATATGGTAGTTCGAAACGAACTGCCCATAGCTGGATGGAAGAGACGCCAAAATGAAGTCAGTGGCCAACTCTTGGCCTAGTGGAAAACCAAGATTTTCCAAAGTCTGACTGTAACCAACCATTTTGATCACATGGGGGCCTATAGCTTCTCCCTCTGCTAGCTTGCATTCGACAAAGGACTTGGCAACATTATACCTCTTAGTCCTTGCCTGATCTTGGAACATTCCTTAAGCGCTATGATCATATCGTACGCTTCCTGATCCTCAAACTTCTTTTGGAGTTCAGGTTCCATGCATGCAAGCATAAGACAGCTAACCTCAAGAGAATCATCACATGCTCTCTTGTAGGCGTTCTTTAGGGCAGCAGATGCATTATCAGCAGGTTCATCAGGGATTGGGGTATCCAGAACCGTTTCCTTTTTATCAGACCTAAGAACCATTCTCAAGTTACGGACCCAGTCCAAATAGTTTGTTCCATTTAGTTTATCTTTGTCAAGTATCAAACGCAAAGAGAAAGGTGATGTAGTGTTCGGTGCCATTGATCTACAACAGAAAACATGCAAAATACTAAGCCATGTAACCATGAAAGAGTAAAACATATTAAACAATTTAATAGCATATACTCCCACTTAAATCAATATCCCTCTATTGATACTAAGTGATTCAAGATCCACAATTAACAAGTCGACTAGTGAGCTTTAGCATCACTACTAGAATACAAGGTAAATCGGTAAGCAACACTTGCTAATCATATCACATATGACTCTTGTTGTTGGGTGACATCTCTATGTCAAAAACTAGGCGCCCAACCTTTATGCCCCAAGATCCTTAACTGTTAAGATGACCTTGTCAAGTTCACCAACCCTTATGCGTGTAGGTATCCGATACAAACCCATCCAGCCAAGGAAAACCGCGGCACCCTAATTTCATAGGCCCACCAACGATTGTACAGGGCATAGGATGGTGCAAGGTTTGGTTGGGAGGGCATGGTTTAACTTAAACTTTGTGAGGGATCGTTCTACTTCTATCATCTAAGCATGCATAGTAGTAAAACGCATAAGAATAGCATTCACATAGATGTGACATAATATGGCCCATTTTCTCATGGTGATCTCCATCGCCATAGAACCTGTCCACCATGATGATATCCATCTTCATGTTCCATGTGAGCCATCCTCCAAGTGATGAGTCCTCCAAGAACTAATACAAGCTATTACTCCTAACAGCTAGTAATCAAAATTACATAGTATTGGGATCATCACAAGTTGGCACGCAGGCCATTACAATAAATGACAACACATATGGCTCCAGCCGTGTTGCCCTACTCACGACACGCAGGTCATGAAAATTTTCATACATGCATCACATACATATATGGGCCATACTGAACACATACATCCTGCAAAAACAAGTTATGCATAGAATCACATTCTACCGGATCATGTGACATCACAGCACCTAGTTACCTTAACGAGATACAAAAGGGGCTACGATTAAGGGGGGTTTAGGGGGTCTCCCCCTACGGGGTTCGAAGGGGCAGCGCCCCTCGCGGTATCTCCGGGCATCCGGAAAACCGTGAAAAATGAGAGATCGAATCTTCACAATTTTCTTTAAGGATTTTGATCGGAAAGTCAAATTTACCATAAACCGACTCCTGTCCCGATTCAATCAAACTCCTTTGATCACGGTACATCGATTTTAGATCTAGGTTCCGATTCGATCAATCATATTTATCTTCGCATGATTCAACAGGATTTATGTGTCACTGTCTACCCCGATGGCGGAAGCCGACCGGTAGAGGTAAGTCGTTCGACAACCTCAGAATTACGATCACGGAAAGCAAGATCATAGATCAATCCTGAACCACCGCCATATAAACGATCACATCATTCATATCAATCTACATATCACCATATGCAAACATCCCGAACCTATAACTGAACAGCATCGGCTCGGATACCACTGAAGGGATACGGGTAGGCTACACTAGCGCAAATCAAAATATTTCTACCGCGTATACCAGGATTACTGTTGTCATAGATCACGGGATTACCACTAGACGTGCAGTTGCGGAATTGATGAAGCGCGTCGAGGCAGTGCAGACGTTCCACGACTCCTCCTTGTCCTCGTCCCACGAGCAGCTCCCCTTGCGCGGCTCATCCAAGCGCTACAGATGCAGCGCCTCCAAGGTATCCACACGTACAGGGTGGAAGCGTCAGACACCGGACTGCTAGGTCCGCGCGTGCAACACAGGCGTGAGGAGTGGCGGCTGGGAATGATCTGAGGTCTCTATGTAGCCAGCTCACCCCACCCTCTCTTATATAGGCGTCCCTAGTGGGCTTCTACATTAGCAGCCCATTATCTAGCCAGCTCGCCCCACCCTCATTAGGCTTCCAGCCCCTTAAGTGTGTGACCCTACAGGTTCATATGCGTATAGACATGACACGAATACACTTATTCTATCAATAGTTGGTAGCGGCCTCTAGCAAGACGTGCCAACTCCTAAACGCATACAAAGATCATATCGGACGAACCATCACAAGGTTTAGTACATGTCTTTCCCTTTGCCTCACGATATCTGGTCTAGCTCCAAGCTGACCTCCCTTTCTCGATACCGTGATTCGGAATCCCTTTACTAGGTTAACTCTTAAACATATGTAGCACGGCCATGCATTTTTGGATCCGATCACTCGAGGGGCCCAGAGATATCTCTCTCAAGTAGAGAGGGGCAAATCCCATCTTGATTGACCATGCCTTGCAGCATGCTTCAGGACAAACCCGAAAGCTACCTTTATAACTACCTAGTTACGGTCAAGTACATGCGACAATCTCAGGTCTAAGGACAAAACGTACACGGTGTGTAGAGAGAGAGCTGCACCTAATTGCCAGTCTAAAGTTGGGTCAGTCCAACCCCATGTTCATAACATGTGTCCACATTATTGGTTTGACATCTCCATGTCTATGACTTGCGAAACATAGTCATCAACCAATCGATGTGCTAGTCTAATATTCACGTGTGTCCTCACATGAACTCCAACTAGGGACAACTCTTAAATAACCATACAAGTAAAGAGTTTCACAAACAATTCACATAATTGCCAATCAATACAAGTTGCCTGATATGGATATTTCAAGGAACATTACAATAACTCATGGATACATATGAAATATCACCATCTCTATGATTGCCTCTAGGGCATATTTCCTTCAACCACACCCATGGTAGGTGCAACCTACCTGTGGGTGGCGCCTTGGGGGGGCTGGGGGTCTGGCCCACCTAGGCCCCTTCAAGGTGCCCCCTCACAGCCATCTTCTTTCTCTCTCCCAAAAAACAACGGAAAACTTGCTCAAGCTCGAGTTCTTGTTGTTCTTGCTCGCGATTTTCGATCTCCTTGCTCAGCCCTTCTTTGCTGCTGATTTTTGGAGGGATTGCTCCTTGGTATGTACCTCCTCCACTTGTCCAATTAGATTTGTGATTGGTAGATTGTATCTTGAGTATTTTGCTGCTATAGGTGACAGGTTGTGTGAGGTTGCATGCTTGTTATATGCTTAGAGATTTCATTTTGATGCATGTGTATCCCTCTAGCAAGTTCCTATATTAGTTGCTCATCATGTACCAACTTGGAAATCACTTGGTTTGATGTTTGTCTAAAAATTTCAGAAAAGAGTGGTCATGGACAACCACACATTTGGAGAGATATTTGAGAGTGATGCACCTACAAGGACAAGGCCTTCAAGATCATCCTCCCGTGCTGGTCCCTCATACAATGAGGATCTCATCACTCCGCGATTCGGCGACGAGTGAGATGAGGGGGATGCACACCCCTCCGCTTTTCCTTGCCAAACCTTCTTGCAGGCTGCTGGGATTCTTGATGATTTTATTACCTTGGTTCGGAGGGCTGGTCTAACAAATCTCATGCAGGATGAGAGCATGAAATATGCTACGCTCACTAAAACATTTGTGGAGAGCTTCTCCTTTACTAACAGCATGTTCAATCCCAATGTTTCTTTCAAGATTTATGGCAGGTCTTACCATATGACTTTGAAGAAATTTTGTGAGGCTCTGGGACTTTGTACAGCTGGATCAGCAAAGAAGATCCTAGCTCAACCCGCTGATTTGTTGGAGATTTACCACGGGATAACCAATGATGATAACCGTAGAGCTCAACGGGGAAAGATAAGAAACATTCAGCTTTCAGCCATCATGTACTTCACTTACTATCTTGCCACTAGTGTTCTTGGTAGGGAGAACACTAGTAATATTTCCAGCTATCATTTGGCTTTCTTAGGTGCTGCGCTCAACAATGATACTAAGTACAATCTTGGTTCTCTCATTGTTCGTCGTTTAACTACTAAGGGACCCATTTATGGGGGAATTATTGCTATGCGTGTTGCTGCTGCCTTGGATATTGCTGTTGATCCAAATGATACAGTTTTGACTCCTCAGAGGCTTGATTTTGCTGCCATGAAGGCACACCACTTTGTCACTAATGGATCTACCCTTGAGAACTTGTTCTATAAAATGTTGTTTATTGACGGGGAAGAGAGAGATCCCTTTACCCCAAACCACTTTATTCAGTATTTCATAGGGACCTTTATCACGCTCCAAGGAGGAGATGGATGACAAGATGCGCTCTCTTAGCTTCTATGGACAGTATCAGGAGGAAGCGCCCTCTTACGACCCCGCTGTACACTACACAGGGGATTCCTCGAGCTCGTACCAGGATGAGGGAGCCTCCTCATCATACTACGGAGGTGCACCTACATGGGCACCATGGGATTGAGCCCCACTTAGGCCAAACGCCTAAGCTTGGGGGGGAGGTATAACAACATCACACCCATCTATATATCATGTTCGGTCGGTCCTTTGTATATCCATTGTTTCTTTCTCTTTTTGGTTCTTATTGCTTCTTTCTCAAAAACACAAAAATACCAAAAATATTTTTGTTGTTTCTCTTGGTTTGTTTCTTTTTTTTTGCTTTGGTTTGCCTTAAAAGATTTTTCTTTTTTTGGTTTTTTTTGGTTTGCTTGTTTTTGCTTTGTTGGATTGTTTGAAAAATCAAAAAACACCAAAAATATTTGTTGTTCTTCTTTGGTTTTGTGAGTTCTTTGCAGGGTTCAGCCATCCTCAGTGGATTTTGGTTTCATGTTATTATTCAAAGTCACACAAGTGAAGGGTAATAATGAATATTAAGACAACTTGAGGAGTGGTAAGAGGCTGGTAACGAACTCCATTTGTTTCATTTTTGTACATATAGTCATCACTGTGAGCATGCTTAGTCTGTTCATTGTAAGGTGTATGTTACTGATGGATGCTTAGTAGTTCTTGCTTTTCCGTGATTAGTTCCAGCTTGCTAATAGTTTGTAGCATGTCAAATGAATGTTTGCTTGCATTGTTTTATTCATATTTTGGTATGATATTGTGGTATCCTCGTCTGGAAGCTTCATGTGAATCTACTTGGCACATGCTCACGCATGCATATGACTAAACAATAGTCAGTAAGCCTCGATGATTTATTTTGCCTCAGAGTTCTAGTATCACTTTCATACCATAATTAGTCATGTTTTGTTGCAAGCATGATTATGATAATTATTGCTCTCTCGTTTGTCGCTCCCTCTCTATTGGTAGCCTTCACTTGCACTGAGTATGAGATCTACCTGTGCTTCCAACTCCCCAAAGTCTTTATTTCCAACTGTGTCCACCATACCTACCTATTAGCATCATTTTCTATTTTAGTGCATATTCTATATGCCTTGTTTTCTTCCAAATAAAATGTTTGTTTGTTTTGAGAAAGTTAGTTAGTAAAGCTCTCACGAACTTGAAGGCACACTTTATTCCTTGCACTTAATAATCCTGAACCATTGTGACCTGTCCATGAAAGTTATATGCTTGCAAATTATATGCTGGGAGTCAGTAGAACCGTGCTGTCATGGGGAACGCTTTCAACACTTTTTTTGGATATCCTATCCAGTTGATACCTTGCTCTTTTGTTTACGTATGTCGACGGTGTAAAATAAAAGGGGAGCTTGTGAGTTCATGGAGTCTATACATTGTGTTAGAGAAACGCCTGGGCTGCTAGCCTAATCCATGCCTAATCATGGTGGAAACTTGCAGCATCACCATAATGAGCATTCTGTGAAGCATCCTCAATAAAAAGCTATGCACATAGTAAATAAAAAGATCGCTAAGATGCTCATTGTCTGCTTGCCTTGTCATTTTGATCACGGGATAGCTCATGTATCATGTGTAAGTGGTACCCCATTGGCGGTTCTCTATGATATGCATGTATTTACAATGACAAGAACTTACAGGTAACCAAAGTTGAGTAGCATGCACTGTGTCCCTCGTACTCAAGGGACTTGGGATTTCGAGTTTATGGTTTGTCAAGCATATAACTCATACTGGACCTCACTTTCGAAGATGCCTATGATACGGGCAATGAGAGCTCAAAGCTAATGAGTACCTTTCTTTCAGCATTAGGAAGCCTTTCAAACTCTTCAAAAACTGTTTTCACTCCCTTGTTGAGTCACCACTTATTCTATGAGCAACTTCTTGAGAGCATAGTTGTCATTCTTGTGTTTGTCTCAAAACTTGGTTAATCATGTCATGACTTTGATGCTTGTATCTCTGATATCTTTACCTCTAGTCTTCACTTGAACTTTAGAGGTGCCTTGGCATTTATATTGTGCTCTACAAACAAAGGCAAGCGAGATACCACTCTATCATACCTTACTATGAGTAGTGCAATGTTGCTTATGTTTATGTTCCATGCTACTTATTATTATTGAGTTGGTTTCTCTTCATAGCTTGAAATGACTATTGAGTGGACTTGGTTGCATACTTCTTATTATGAATGGTTTAAGCATCTACTCCTGTGCTGAGAATATATACAACACATGAAGCAAATGTGTTCATGAAAGTTCTTTTATCGCACTCAGTTTTCAATAGAATTGTTTGAGGACAAGCAATAAGATAAGCTTGGGGGAGTTGTTACGTCCAAAATGTGTCTACTTTCCCGAACACTTTTGCTATTGTTTCTCCTCTAAACATGTGTGATTTGGATACAACTAACACGGACTGTTTTCAGCAGAATTACCTTGGTGTCTAGTTTTTGTGCATAAAATCAACTATCAGGAAAAATCCCGGAAAATATGCCAAAAATCCTATGTCACCAGAAGATCCACGGAGCTAGAGTACGAGACGGAGAAGGGGCCTGGGGGGCCCACACCCCTGCCAGGCGCGGGCCCACCTCTGGCCACGCCTAGGGGGGGTGAAGCCACCCCAGGCACCCCCTCAGCCGACCTCTACGCCTATAAGTTGCCTCTTGACCTAAAAATAGAGAGGGGTTCGATAGTTTTCCAGAAAGTGTTCCGCTCCGCCGCCGCCACTATAAACAAAGATTCGGATCTAGAAACTCCGTTCTGGCACCCTGCCGGGACGGGGAAATTGGAGAGGATCATCGCCATCGTCATCACCAACGCCTCTCCATCAACCATCGATATTTCCCTCGTCCATGAGTGAGTAATCCCCCGTTGTAGGCTTGGGGATGGTAGGGATTGGATGAGTTCTATCATGTAATCGAATAAGATTGTTAGGGCATAGTGCCTAGTATCTCTATTAGTGCTATTTGACTTTGTTGCAACTTGTTGTGCTTAATGCTTGTCGCTAGGGCCCGAGTGCCATGATCTCAGATCTGAACTTATTAATGAATCATTATGATAGTATTGTTTGTGATCTTATCTGCAAGTTGTGTACACATATCATTGTCCGAATCCAAAGGCCCCAAAGTGACAATAATTGGGACAACCATAGGGGATGGCTGTGATGTGAGGATCACATGTGTTCACGGAGTGTTAATGATTTGCTCCGGTGCTCTATTAAATGGAGCACCTTAATTGCCACATGTTCCCTAAAGGCCCCGCTGCCACGGGCTGGCTGGACAGAAGATGTTGTGCAAGTTCTCATTGCGAGCATGTATGGCTATATTTGTTTATTACTTGGATGCTTGTTATTATTTATCTGCAATGCCCTAGATCTTGAAATTACATGTTTAGACTCGTTCATGCAACGCCCGTTCATCCATCCCTATGTTTACCGCACTCGAATCCTACTGTTACCGTTACTGTTACTATTGCTCTTGTTCTATTGTTGCTATTGCTACTACAAACTATTGCTACTGATAAACTTCTGTGAGCAAGAACTATTTCCAGGTGCAGCTGAATTGACAACTCAGTTGTTAAGGCTTGCAAGTATTCTTTGGATCCCCTTGTGTCGAATCAATAAATTGGGTAATACTACCAGCGAAGAGTGTTGTGATCCCCTATACATGTGGGTCATCACCCGTACACCTTCGCACCCCCAGTCCCACTGACGGGTGGGGGCAACCACTTAACCCGCCCGCATGCGCTGTGCGCAGTGGGCCGGCCCAGTTAGCACTCCCGCGCGACCCAGTTGTTTAAATTTAGATTTTTCATTTTAGTTTCAAACCTAGTTATGTCTAGTGATTCAAAATTCAATCCAGAGAGTTTCACTGAACCAAATTGCATGAAACTAATTTTGTTAGAAAGGTTTGGAAATTCTTAATCCAAGCCCATTGGATTCAAACCATTTGAAATTATAGATCATCCATAGTAAAAATAACAAGGCAGAGACTTTTTTGCACTCAAACATTTTTCAAAATTTAACCATAAATGCTTTTGAGTTGATTCCAACTCTCAAAAATCACATTTGATAAGACCTTTCTGAATACATAAAAATATCTAGGTTTACTTGCAGTAATAATGGACAAGTCATAAAAGAATGCCCCATAGGCATTTCTAGTCACTTTAATTAATTAAAATAAAAAGGTTAAACCTTATTAAATTGTGACACCACTTTAAATCACATTCCCAAGTACTAAAATATGTGGTGATGACATGTGTCAACATGATCCCATGTTTTAATTGGAGAATATTTAATCTTAATTAGTTTTTCAATGAGGAGAAATTACTTTTCTAAAATAAAATAGATGAAACTAGTGCCTTAATATTTATGATGATTGTGATGATGCTAGATCATCTTGTGAAAACCCTGGTGTGATAAATAGAATTAGTTAAGTTTAGTTTGGTGATTGCGTACCTTGTATTTTTTTATAGACGCTAGTACCGACCAAGGATACGAAGAGGAAGGAGATTACTACGAGGAAGAAGCCGAGGAGAACTTCAACCACTGCACTGCACAAGGCAAGCTAACACTCGCAACTGTGAAAGCTAGATAACCTATGCAATGCATTAGGCATGCTTGATTAGACAAAACTTGATTATCCTAAATCCCAATTTCTACTTGCAAGTTGGTTTATTTTAATTTCTTTATCAAAGCTCTGTATTACTTTTACTTAGTGACTTGTAAGTTTTGGAAAGATATTAAAGGTAGCATAAAGAGCATAAAACTTGGCCTAAGTTAGATAGATCTTGATGTCATCCTGAGGCATGAGATTGAACCTAGATAAGTTACACTTGTTTACCACCCCTCATTAGTGTTTACCCCCAACTTTAGTGGCTAGTGCTAAGCATAAAACTTGATCACTTTAGATGGGAATACTTGGTGAAAATAATTATGAAAACCTTAGAATGATGAGTCATTATAATGAAATGTTTTGACATGTGTTCTTGAACACCAGATGATTATTGATGATGAAAATGTTGAGGCATGAGCCTTAGCCCTTTATAAAACTGATGGTTGTCTGGAAGCGATACCATTCCAATTTTACCGTACAACCATGATACCCAAATTTGGGTAGGCCTTGACTGGAAGTTTATATACCTTAGTATGGGTTCCCTTGCGGCCGAGGTTTGAGGTGAGGCTACCTCGTGAAGATTGACCACTTGTGCAGTTCCCAAGATGATAGATGGTCATGGTTGGGAGGCCAAACTCATAGGAGAGTTGCCTATACTAGGGCGTGTAATTGAAAGGTTAGGATTGATTATCCCGATACTGAGTATGGTGAATTCAGGATTGTTCCTGACAGATGTATCGAATATTGTGGTGAAAGTGTACCACCTCTGCAGAGCGTCAAACTATTCGAATAGCCGCGTCCGCGGTTATGCACAGTTGGAGTGGCCATACTGTTTTGTCGTCAGATGTTTTCAAAATGACTTGTGAAATGAATAATGACTTGACTTGACCACAACAGGGTCGTGATATGAAAACTCAAGTTCCCCTTAGGTGTCATAAAACCTTAAACTAGTTTTCTTTGCTTCTAAACTTAGTTAGAGATAAACCTGGCATTTTCCAAAACAACCTAGAGCTTATTATTCCTACTCAAACTATTTACCTGTTAGTGTTAGTTTGCGAGTACTTAAAGATTTCTCATGGCTTTGTCCCTGGCTATTCCCGTGGCCAGACTATGAAGAGGACTATCAGGAGGATGGGCCGCAGGAAGGTCACGATAACTAGGATCATCTCCCATCATCAGCATTGCCTTTGACCATGAAGATGGAGCCTCGCCCATGCTATCGCTATTATATTATTCAGCAACTTTGATTGTATTAAGACTGGATCATGAGATCCTTTATTTGTTGTAAGACCTTATGTATGGTTTGTAATGGATGATGTACTGTGATATCCAATCTACTACGTCTCGCAAAAATGGTAATCCGTGGATTGCGATGTATGACATAACAAGCATCTGGGATTAAAAATCCGGGGGTTGACATCCTAGTAGCTGAGCGTGAAGAGGTGCGCGAGAAAAATAGGAGGCCAAAGAAACCGAGCCCCTCTAGAGGCTCGGAGGCTGGGGCAGAAAATGAGGATCAGGAGGGCAAGGCTGGCGAGGGAGGGGCCACCCCCGCCCCGACTAAGGTCATAGAGCATGTGCAGCGGCCAGTCTACTTTGTCAACATGGTCCTTTGTGACGCTCGTGAAAGGTACCCCGTGCAACAGAAATTCCTCTCTGCTCTCCTTGTGGCATCGTGCAAGATGCTCCACTACTTCCAGGGGCACCCCATCAAGGTGGTCACCAAGTTCCCCCTGGATATGATCCTCCGCCACCCAAACGCCACGGGTCGTGTGGCTGAGTGGGCCATCAAACTGCAACCCTTTGATTTTTCGTTCGACACCACGCCTACCTCCCGTGAGAGGGCCCTGGCGGAATTCACAATGGAATGGACTGACCCAGGGTAACAAGCCTCGGGAGGAGGCAACCCAACTCCCTGAGAAGATGGCCCCGGGGCGCTGGAGCATGAGCTTCGACGGGGCCTTCAATAGTGATGGAGCGGGGGCATCTGTCGTGGTCACGTCCCCAACCGGCGACAAGCTCTACTACGATGTCCAGCTATGCTTCAGGAACAAAGTCCAGCGCTCCAACAACATCGGCAAGTACGAGGGGCTGATCGCCGGCCTAAAGGCAGCCATCACCCTCGGCATCAAGCACATCACGGTCCAGGGAGACTCGTTTCTCCTGGTTAACTTTTCCAACAAGAGTTACCAACCCAAGGACGAGCACATGGCGGCGTACCTCGGGGAGGTGTGGGGGCTCGAGAAGTACTTCCTGGGCATGGACCTGCTCCACATCCCTAGGGGCTAATCACGAGGCAGACAAATTTGCTAAGAGGGCGTCTCGCCAGGAGCCGCAACGACCAGGGGTCTTTGAGGAAAGGTTGTTTGAGCCTTCGACCGTGCCACCGCCTAAGGAAAAGACCCGGCCCTAGGAGCTTCCTCCGCCACACTCGTCGGGTGCGTTGGACTATGGTCTGCCCTCCGGCGACAGGTTGGTTCTGGCGATAACCCCCCAGGATTCAAATTGGATCATCGAGCTCAAGAGGTACCTCCAGCATGGCACCCTCCTCGATAACGACGACATGGCTAAAAGCCTCATTCGTCAAGCAAAGAAGTATTGCATGGTGGACGGAGACCTCTATTTTCATCGCCCCAATGGTGTGGCGCTATAGTGTATCTCCGACGATAAAGGGCGCGAGATGCTGGCGGATATCCATGCCGGGGTGTGCGGCCACCATGCGTCGACACGGACCCTCGCTGCTAAGGCATTCCGTAGTGCCTTTTACTGGCTCACAGCGCTCACTGACACCATGGAGCTAGTAAAGTCTTGCGAGGCTTGCAAGTTCCATGCCAAGAAGATACACCAGCCGACGCATCAACTCCCGACTATCCCTCTCTCATGAACCTTCGTGGTCTGGAGGCCGGACATCCTAGGGCCTTTCCCGTAAGATCCAGGGGGCAACCGGTACCTCTACGTTGCAATCACCAAATGGGAAGAGGTGGAACTAGTCAAATCCATCCAGCACGATCAGCGGTAAAGTTCATCCAAGGATTGGCGTGTCGTTTTCGTGTGCCCAACCGCATCATCACCGTCAATGGCAGCCAGTTCACAAGCGACGCATTCAAAACCTACTGTGAGGGCATCGGGACCAAGATTTGCTATTCATCAGTTGCCCACCCTCGCAGCAACGGGCAGGCCAAGCGCGTGAACGCGAAAGTCCTAAGGGACTCAACACCAAAAGTGTCCACCGCAAGCTCAAGGAATGCGGGCGTGGTTGGGTTGAAGCTGTCCCCGGTGTGCTATGGTCGATCCGCACAACTGCAACCAAGCCCACCGGGGAGACCCCGTTCTTCCTCGTCTACAACACGGACGCGGTCATCCCCACAGAGCTCAACCATGGTTCCCCGTGGGTGCAGGCCTTCAATGAGGTAGCCCGGGAAGAGATGCGCCATGAGTACCTACTCCTCATTGAAGAATCCATGCACAAGGTTAATGCGTGGGCAATCAGGTACCAATAGGTGTTACGCCGGTACCACTGTCGCAACATCCGGGCACGCATCCTGGAGGTCGGGGACCTTGTCCTTCGATATGTTCTTTCTCGCAAGGGTATCCATAAGCTATCCCCAATGTGGTAAGGCCCCTTTCGAGTTGTGCACGTAGTGAGGCCAGGGCGGTCTGGCCGGAGACAGAAGAAGGGGTCCTAATCCCCAACGCTAGGAACATCCAGCATATTTGCCAGTTCTACCGGTGAGCTCCGCTCATGATGGCAGCGGTAACAAACAACTCCTTCCCTTGGATGTTATGGAGACTCAAGAACGATTTCCTCGTTTCTTACTCTTCTTGCCTATGGTTTTCCCATTTGCATATTTAGTTTTTATGTGATGCTCTTTACCCTCGTGCATCACATGCGCGGGGTCTAGGAACGGTGTCTATCACTGGTGTCATCCCCGGTCAACATCGGGGACTAAAGGTGTCGAGCTCTGAACTGTCGCTCCAACGCGATAAGTCACCTCACCCACGGTTCCCTGTGCTTGATGATCCTCACACGACACACGAGAGAAGAGCATCCACCGTTCGGAACCTACGGTTACCTCTACGAGAGACTATACAGGGAAAGCACGCATCCTGTGGTCACCTTTATGACGGGTTTTGGGACGGATCTGAACATACAGAGCCTATGGTCACCTCCTCGAGGGGCTTACAGGACATGTACAAGTCTAAGAAACGTTCTCCTTGAGAAGCGAATGAGGCGACCCTTGATACTACCCCTCAAAAAGCGTGCGGAACCTACGGTTACCTCTACGAGGGACTATATAGGGAAAGTACGCATCCTGCTGTCACCTCTACGAGGGGATTCTGGGATGGATCTGAACATCCAGAGCCTATGGTCACCTCATCGAGGGGCTTTTGAGATAAGTACAAGCCTAAGCGACCTTCTCCTCGAGAGGCGAGTGCCCGCGACCCTTCAGACTACCCATCAAGCAGCGTGCGAAACCTACAGTTACCTCTCCGAGGGACTATACAAGGAAAGTACGCATCTTGCGGTCACCTCTACGAGGGACTTCTGGGATGTAATTGAACATACATATCCTACGGTATCCTCCTCGAGGGGCTTACGAGACTAGTACAAGCCTAAGCAACCTTCTCCCCAAGAAGCTAGCTTGGCGACCCTTGAGACTACCCCTCAAGCGTTGTGTGGAGCCCATTGTCATCCCCTTTCGGGGAGGCACATGGAGGAAGCACGCGCCCTATGGTCACCTCTTCAGGGGGCTTACGGGGCAGATACAAGTGCAGGAATGGCAAAATACTCCCCGAGAAGATCAAGAAATGGTGTTGAAAAGCAAGCAGAAAGTTAAGGCCCCAGGACAGGGAAGATGTCGTTACATGTCTTGACAGGAGTAAGAGTAAAAATTCCTAAAGATCCCCATGGGCGTTACATGGGAAAGGTCTCAATTTGCTTCGATGACGACTCCTGAGTTCACCACCTCGAGATGTTCCTCTTTGGTGGTGCTGCTGCCAGACCCAGCCGACAGCGGCCCCTCCTCGCGGAACTCCACGCGAGGAAATGCCTTGACCAAAAATTCTACAAGCGGGGTGACTCACGCCTCGAGGGTGTCCAAGACCTCCAACCACCATATGACCCGGGAGTAGTCGAGCTCCGGAGAAAGCTGCAGAAGGTTGGTGAAGAGAGACCTCCCGACAGCGGTCATCATGTCCTTGCACTCCGTGGAGATAAACTTGTCGTGGTATTGCCGACGAGTACGCCATGGAGGGGTCCTCACAGTGCGTTTTTAGAGACGTGGGGAAAGGAGGAAGGTTGGCGGGTACGAGGTAACACAACTTACCTAGGTTCAGATCCCACGATGGTGGCGGAATCCTACTCCTGCTATAAATCACTATAATGGCAATACGCCGGGTTACAAGGGTCGGTTCGTTGTGCGCAACGTGAGTCAATTGATGCTATAAAGGCTCCTCTAGGTCCAGCTTATATAGTCGCCAGGTCCTAGGGTTACAGGGA
Organism: Avena sativa; assembly: GCA_916181665.1. Classification (NCBI taxonomy): domain Eukaryota; kingdom Viridiplantae; phylum Streptophyta; class Magnoliopsida; order Poales; family Poaceae; genus Avena; species Avena sativa. Next base: position 85,913,213 of record OV702293.1, on the reverse strand, counting down.
AAGTCCTAGCCGGACAGGTTATAGAGTCCTACACAGTATACAACTAGTCTAGTGTGTCTTGCACTCCAAGGCTCCGGGTACGCTGGTGACTCCACGTAGCCTTCCTTTATCCGGCATGGGCCTCCCTTCTGGATCCATCTAACTAGGCCTCCCAGCAGGCCATAGGCCTTGCTACCGACTGTGGGCCACCCGGGTTATCCAGATTAGAGACATGCAATGGTGATACCCTTTTAGCATATCCCCAACAGTAATCCCTCGGAGAACTACGAGATCTTGCACCGTCTTGCCTCTTCATATTGAATGCTCCATCTAGGTAAATGTTGGCAAATCGTCAAGAAATATCTTGTAGTCCTCCCAAGAACCCTGTGATATTCTCTGTCTTCAACATGTAACTCGGAGAATTTGCTGAATCTTCCATTGTACTCTTCCCGAAGCCGGACTGGATCCGTCCATGCCGGAATCTTCAGATGGGATGGTTCACCTGCCTATGCCAGTAGAGTGACCTAGACTATAGGTCAGTGAATCCTTGTAACTCACACATGCAGAGAACATAATCATAGCCGTTTTTCTTGCGTGAAGGATACGAAACATTGGCGGCGGCGGTGGGAACCTGGCAAAATTTCCGCACACACGTTGTCCACGCAGCAACCGTCCGATCAACTTGCACGAATCTTAATTCCGAGTACTATCTATTGTAACCATGGTGATTTTCATATTTCCACCTCATTCTTCCTTGCATCGTCTTCTTCCTCTAGCCAACGTCTCATCGAGCTCTCAGCGCACAGAGGAAAAACCCTAACTCTTCTTCCAATCTCACAGTCACTTTCCCTCCGTACCAATGGCTAGCAGCAGCACCACTCCATCCATGGCGGCATCGGGCGAGGCCACGGCTAAGCCGACAGGCTCTGTCCATGTCCCACCGGAGGGCGTGGTGGTGCCGCGTACCACGGTGGTGGAATCCACCGGCGCTGACCTTATTCCAGCGGGGCTAGAACTGCTAGAAGAGGAGGCCGATTCCGACAAGGGGGAATGGCGCATCTCGGACATCACCGAGAATGACCTCAGAGAGATCTCGACGAGGGGTACCTAACCGCGATGGAGGGTCTGCTCTGGCGGGCGGCACCGACCGGCGAGGTTGTCCCTTCTCCCCTAGCCGGAGAAAAGGTATACCTGAAAGACCAACTAGTGTGCGGCCTGCCTCCCAATCTCCGACTTCTTCATAGAAGTCCTTAACCATTACCGGGTTCAAGCTCAGAACTTATCCCCGAATAGCATCCTCACGCTTAGCAATTACATGGCTCTATGTGAGGGTTACCTAGGGATCAGGCCTAGGTTAGATTTGTTTATCTATTTCTTCACCGTAAAGAGGGAAGCCGAAGTGAGCAAGGAGGAGCTTAGGTATTGCGAAACCATTAGCTTCAAGATCTGGCCTGGCCGGCGGTTCCCCGACATTGTTGGCCACGAATCCTACAAGAACTGGCAGAGGACGTATATCTACGGCCCATATATTCCTCTAGCTGGCGGAGAAAAAACATACCCGGACTTTGTCGATGGAGCCGCCGCTGAAGCCCCACCACGGAGATCCCATGCCTCCTCCCCTCCGACGACGAAGCCTCTCGCGCCGTAAGGCGGATAGATTGGTTCGTAGAGATGGGTCTCACCGGGTTGGACCTAGATATGTGCTAGTTCATCAAGCGGATTCAGCCTCTGCAGCACCGTGTGAAGCTTATGCATGAATATTCCAAGGATAGGAAGGATAGCCTCCGCATCTTCGAGGACAAATTTTCGAGTGACTCCGTCAAGCTTCGCCTCAAATACATAGTCAAGGTGAAGGATAGGAAGTGTGGCTTCACCATCACCTATGACATATTCGAGGGCGGCACGTGCCCAGAGGTATTTTATTTATTTTTCCGTGTATGACATATACTCCAGTTCTTCCGTCTTGCATTAACCTTTGCGTCTAACACTTTGGGATTCACTTAACAGCTGAAGAATCTAGATGAAGGTAGCATGGCTGCCCAAGTCTACGATCCCAAGATAAAGGAAGTCACCGTCGTGTCCGACGATGATGTCCCACTGGCGCGTAAGCGGAAGAGATCCACCTCTAACGCTGTCGACGAAGGGAAAAGAAAGAAGACGGAGGGTGGAGCCTCCAAGTGATCCACCGCCTCCCTGAAGGCGGAGAAAAGAAGAATGATCGGTATCCTATTAACCAAGGCACCAACTGTTGTGTAAGCTTCTTAACATCCGATATTGTCTCTTTCTCTTCTTATTCATGTACTTATACTTTTTGCACGTTTCAGGAAGAAGGCCAATATGAGTTTGAAGAAGACCTCCAAAACATCGGGGGCTTCTAAAAACATCAAAGAAATGTTTAACCAAGCATCTCCCTCCATCGCCCCTCCGACTCCGAGCGTCCAGCCTACTACTGCACCGACAAGTTCTCTAGCAAAGGTAACGTCTGAACCTTCCGCCATGGAAGTGGACCCAACTCCTTCTCAGGAGGTCCCAGACGTTGCCACGGATCCCCACATTGTCGGCGAGCAGGCAACATAGGAGAGCACGTCCTCTAAAGTGGCTAAAGCTCTGGCTAAGGATGACACTGGTAGCGGTAAGGCAATGGTGGAAGGCAGAACTTCTGCCTTAGGCGGAGCCATTGCACCAAACACGCCAACAGAGCTCGCCAAGATCATCTACCCGGTGCTTAAACCGAGTAGCTCAGCTCTGGCTCCTGGTGCAGCGCTGACTTCTCCCACGTGCGGTCTTGAGGAGCTACTCAAGAAAGCGGAGATCTTGCACGTAAACAGTCTTGCTTTTAGCAAGATATTCTCCGAGAGCTATAGCAACCTCAAGATCATTGCACTTGTAAGTTTTGTATGCCTTTTGCATTTCATATGTACTATCCCACTATAGCCCCCGAGGCTTTAGACGGAAAACCATAGGTCTTTGGGTCTGAATGCTCTAAGAGTGACTAAGCTAGAAACTTTTCACTGTAGACCGCAAGTTTGTAGTTTGAATCAATTATTCCGACTAGATGCTTTTAGAGTAGCATACGTAGTGTTTGTAATTTATCAATACTATAGCCCCAAGCCTCTAGTTGAAACAAAATTAGTTCCAACTAGATGCTTAAAGAAAGACTAAGCATATTGCCGACTTAAAAACTCGAACTGTAGCCCCCAAGCCTCTAGGCGGATACTTATCCGGCTAGATGCTCCAAGCAGACTAAGTAACTTTAATCCTTTTGCAGAATGAGAATGCCCGGAGGAACGTCGCCAATGACAAGTTCCACAAGATGTGTGCAGATCTTGAAGCTCAAAAGGGTAAAACTGCCTTCTTGAAGGATCAAATCACCAAGAGCAAGAGTCTGTTTTTCTTTTCAATTTTGCACTCAATCTTGGTCTTGCGCCATTAACTTCTGACTACTCATTGTGCCTTTTAATTTCTCCGACTTGCAGAAGATATTTCCAAGGCCAAGGACATTGTCGAGCAATCCAACCACATTCTAGAGCTGGATAGCGAGAACAAGATACTTAAGAAGGAGAGAGCTGACACGTTGAAGATGCATGAAAATTCTATGGCCGCCGTGCAATAATCCGCTAATACGGAGATCAACCGTCTAAAGGAGGAAATTGCAATCCTCAAGGAACAGAACAAAGCTGTCGCCGAGCAGCATACTTGTAACCTCGAGGCTTATAAGGCCATCCGACAAGAACGGGACTCAATGGCAGAGATTCTCCAGCAAGCTGGGGATAGCATCTTTGGTAAGCATACTCCATCTTGTACTTCTATAAACCAGGTACTCTAAACTTTTGTTGTATTGAACTCATGTACTCAATAATTTGGTCAAAAATGCAGCTCCTATTGGTTTGACCAATAATCCTGCACTGCCAAAGGAATGCATGGTTCTTGCCGGCAACTTCATCAGCACCGCCATCACCCAAGCAAAAGAGATTGACAAGCCCTTGAACATTAACATCAAAGCGGTGGACTCCGTCATGAAGTACTTGGAGATCTTGTGTCAAACCCTCGAGCGTATCGTAAGATGGAAAGCTTCATGTACCCGGGATGGTGCAAGGATGGCGCTAGCTATGGTCAAGGCCCACTATGATGATGTTGACATCAACACGGTGACCTCTGGTTTGCCTGACATAGACGATGACTGCCAGAAGATCTATCACGGAGCTATCTGGGCATCGCTTGTCGGCTATGACACCAGAGTTGCCCAGTTGGTGGATGCAAACACGTTTGTGCTCCTTGAGGTAATTGGCGCCGACCAAGCCAGCTCCTCCGAGTCCCTCAAGACTTCCTACTTCACTAATGGGCCAGATGGCTCTCCTGCAGCTAATGACATTACCTCGAAGTCTCCTGCAGCAGAGGAATAAAAACACTGTAATATTTGTTTCCTCTAGGTGTTTTGTATGTATGCGGCAAACAATGGGTTAACCTTAAGGCGGAAAACAACAGCTATATGTTTCCTCCTACTTAAGTACTAATTCAAGCATGTTTATATTTTTAAGCAAGTGTTGGCTTATCCATTACTCTGGTTTTTATGCTTGACTTTTCGTGAGTCGGAAGACCCGTAGTCCGAACTATGCACTAAGGTGATGATACCTAATGGCACCGTCAAAAACCTAAACACAAAATCGCTGACTTTGAGTGCCAAAAGTCACTACTCCAGAATCCACATAAAAACAACAAAGAACGTGTAGACCAGAAAACTTAAGCTAATGCTCGTAGGCGGAATTTTCACAAGTGCAAATTCAAAGCTTACGCATAAAAGGTTTTATATGATCCAAAAATGAACACTAAAGGAGGTAAAAGACTCAAGCATATGAGTGAACCAAAGAGCTTTATTTCATTTATCATATAAGAGGTACATAGTAGATAGTAAAAAATATGCTAAGTATAAAAAGGACGTAGCTATGCTATGTTCCATGGCCGATCAAGCTCCGGGTAGTCATCATCTGGGTCACGTTGCTTATGCTTATGATCCTCGTTTGGTCTATCCTATAGTTCACGATTGTCAACGAGGTAGTAGGAACCATTGAGTAGAGCCTTGCTTATGATGAACGGTCCTTACCATGGCGGGGATAGTTTGTGTGACTTCTTCTGCTTAAGTCGGAGAACCAGATCCCCTCTTTAAATGATTGATGTCGAACACGGCGACTATGGTAGCTGCATAGCTTCTGCTGGTAGATGGCGGAGCTTTGGCATGCCAGTATGCGCTCTTCCTCAAGAAGGTCTACATCGAGGCGCCTAGAGACTTCAGTGTCATCTTTGTCATAGGCGGCAACTCTTGGTGAATCGTGAAGGATGTCAAAAGGCAGGATGGCTTCTACTCCATATACCATGAAATAAGGGGTGTAGCCGGTAGATCTGTTAGGAGTAGTTCGTAAAGTCCATAAAACAGATGGTAATTCCTCCGCTTAGGCTCCAACTGCTCTATGTAGCGATGCCTCTAGACGTGGCTTGATTCCCTACAGAATTAATCTGTTGGCTCGCTTAACTTGCCCATTGGACTATGGATGTGCCACAGATGCCAAATCAAGTCGGATGCCCTTCTCCCAACAATAAGCTTCCACTTCTCCAAGTGACAAGTTGCTACCATTATCAGTGATTATGCTATGTGGGAGACTAAATCTCACCACTAGATCCCCGGACAAACCAAAGGGCAGTTGTCCCATCAAGATTTCTAATGGGTTTAGCTTCTATCCATTTAGTGAATTTATCAATTGCTACTAGCAGATGCGTAAACCCACAAGGTGTCGTTTGTAATGGACCAACCATGTCTAGCCCCCAGACTGCAAACAACCAAGTTATTGGGATTTTTCGCAATTCCTGAGCTGGTATATGTGGTTGTTGGGTATAGTACTGGCATCACATGCATGTCTCAACAAGCTTGTCGGCGTCCACCTTCACGGTCAGCCAGTAGAATCCTTGCCGGAAGGCTTTGGAGACCAACGATCGAGGAGCGATGTGATGCCCGCAATCTCTGATATGGATCTCACGAAGGATTTCAATACCTTCTTGCTGGGAGACACACTTCAGGTATACACCAGCGGTGCTTCTTTTATAGAGCTATCCATTGATTATGGTATAGCCCTTCGCTCGACGTACTATTTGCCGACTTTTGACCTCGTCGATGGGCAAAGTTCCGTGTACGAGATATTCCATGAACGGTTTTGTGCAAGCCGGAGGGACCTTTGTTACTGTATGAACAAAAGAGTCAACTATATCCGGGTTCTCGGGGTCCGCTCCCTTCACGAATGGTGTCCGTAGATGCTCCAGAAAAACGCCAGGAAGAATTGGTTTGCACCCTGATCCAAGCTTTGATAGTATATCAGCTGCCTCATTTTCCTCCTTTGACCTACTTGACTTCGTAGCCCTCGAATTCGTCCACTTTGTCTCGATATGCCGCCATCATAGGGTTCCGCGCATTCCAGGTGCCAGCCACCTTCTAGGCAACCAAGTCAGAATCTCCACAACAAACTATGCGCTTGATGCCAATATCCTTGGCTACGCGAAGTCCGTGAATGTGTGCTTCATATTATGCCTTGTTATTTGTAGCCTCAAAGTGGATCTGCAGAACGTAGTGAATTTTTCCCCTGTTCGTGACTGTAGCAGTACACCAGCCCCCGAGCCGTTGAGTAGCTTTGATCCGTCAAAGTGCATCACCCAGTATTCTGGCTCTAGTACAGGGGTAGCATCCGACATCTTCGTCCAATCTGCAATGAAATCCGCCAAGACCTGTGATTTGATAGCATAACATCTCTTGTAGGTGATCTCAAAGGCGGCAAGCTCAATGCCCCACTTCGCGACCCTTCCCGTAGCGTTGCTGTTATTGATGATGTCGGACAGTGGATCCTTGATCACAACTATGATAGGGTGCTCCTGGAAGTAGTGCCTTATCTTCTGAGAAGCAAGGAACATTCCATAAGCTAGCTTCTGGTAGTGCGGGTAACGCTGCTTCGACTCTGTCAAGACCATTCTTACATAGTAAACTAGTCGTTGCACTTCGTACTCATGCGTTGGTTCTTTCTGCTCCACCATGACGACGATGCTGATTACCCGGTTGGTGGCCGCCATGTAAATCAACATAGGCTCCATAGGCTCGGGTGCTGCGAGTACAGGTGCTGAGGAGATTATCCCCTTTAGCTCCTTAAGCGCAACATGTGCTTCGTCCATCCATATAAATTTGTCCACCTTCTTCAGCAACTTGTACAGCGGCACAACCTTCTCTACAAGTCGACTGACGAACCGGCTTACCGCTGCAATGCAGCCTGTGAGCCGTTGGATGTCCTTCAGGCATGTCCGACGGTTTATGTTTAGGATGGCTTTGATCTTCTCTAGGTTGACCTCGATTCCGCCCTGGGAAACGATGAAGCCCAACAATTTGTCGGCTGGAACCCCAAAGACGCATTCTTTGGGTTAAGCATCATGTTGTATTTTCGGAGATTATCAAAGGTTTCCTTTAAGTCGCAGATTAAGTCATTTGATTTTTTAGACATCACTGCAATATCATCCACATAGGCGTGAACGTTCCGACCAATTTGGTCGTGTAGGCAATGCTACATAGTCTGCTGGTACGTAGCACATGCGTTTTTTAGCCCAAAGGGCATTCTGACATAGCAAAACGCGTCGTAAGGTGTGGTGAGCGAAGTGGCCAATTGGTCTGACTTCCTCATCTTTATCTGGTGGTATCCTGAATATGCATCTAAAAAACACAGAAGTTCCGAGCCAGCCGTTGAGTCAATGACTTGGTCAATGCGAGGCAAAGCAAACGGATCCTTTAGGCACGCTTTGTTCAAGCCAGTGTAATCAACACACATTATTAATTCTTTGGTTCCCTTTTTGGGGACAAGTACAGGATTGGCCACCCATCAGGTGTGAAGGACTTCTTGGATAAAAATAGCCTTAAGTAACCTAGCTATCGTTTTTCCTATGGCGCGTCTCTTCTAGTCTCCGAAGCGTCATAGAGGTTGTTTCACTGGTTTACATTTTGGATCAATATTCAAGTTATGCTCGGCAAGTTCCCTAGGTACACCTTTCATGTCGGCAGGTTGCCAGGAAAACATGTCCCTATTCTCACGGAGGAACTCGACGAGCATGCTTTCCTATTTATGGTCCAGGTATGTCCCAATGGCGGTGACCTTGGAGGCATCGCCTACCACAAGTTCCACCGACTTGGTTTTGATGGCAGCCTTGAAGGCGGGATCGGAGTCAGAAATCTGTTTCTTCGATGTCGGCATCTCCAAGGTGTCGACCTTGCTATGGATCTCCTTGAATTCTTCGCTATAGAGCACAGCTTCTGCAAAGGATGCTTCTCCAATCTCGCAGTCCTTTGCCTTTAAAAAGCTTCCGGATATGGTGATGACACTGTTGGGTCCGGGTATCTTGAGCTTGTTGTAGACGAAGCATGGCTTGGCCATGAAGGGGACTACTTTGAAGGTCATGCACTCTTGGCGGTAAATGTTAACATCAGCAAAAGCGACAGGAAGCATGATGCACCCAAGGGATCGAGCCTCCCGGACAGGAAATACGCCCTAGAACACGGTGCTGGTCTGTCTTAGGTTGGTCTCCATCAAGTTCATCTTGTGCAGTGTATCCAAGTACAAGATATTGATGCTGCTTCCACTGTACACCATGCATTTGGTGAACTCGTTGCCGTCAATCAAATGGTTGATGAGCATGGCATATTGGTTCTCCGTTGGAACGAGGTCTGGGTGATCCTTCCTGTCCCAAGTGATTGAAACTTCCAACCAGCGCAGGTATTGGGGAACTGGGGGTAGGATGTCCATCAGTATCCTCAACGTGGTTTTCTGTGCCCAAATAGTTGGGGTGCCAAGGAAAGTGTGGTAGACGGGGTCCTTCTTCTCGAAGGGGTTCTTGCCTTTGCCATCGCCCTTGTCGGCGCGCTTGGGATCAATGTCCTCGTCCATGTCAGTTGAATCCTTGGACCCATCTTCCTTCTTCTTCCCTCTACCATTGCCTCGCGGTCGGTTCTTCTGGCTTCATTTTTAGCCGGACTCCGGATCTTCCTTGAGGTCGTTTATGAACTTGCAATGGCGATTGGTGTGAGTGGCTTTGCCGTTGGCGTCGAGGTGTACAAGGCATGGCATATCACGGTACTCCTTTTATGTTTGGGGAACACGGGGCACTGTCGGGGTAGTTTCACTACCTCGCTGCTGCCCACAACCGGCCCTCGTCCTCGGCCACGCTGTCCGCCATCACCTCTTCCTACAAACGTCATCGCGGCCATGTCAGAGGATATCTTTTCATCTGTCGGACTCTTCTGCTTAGTGCTGTTATTCCTCTTCTCTTGGGTTGGGATGCCAATTTCCTGCAAGGAGCTGCGAGCATCGTTGTCGGCAGCCGCGAACTCACTAGCGAGCGAGATCATATGATTGAGATCTAGCCTATGATTGTCCTGCAGACGCTTCAACTTATGTCGTAGAAATGTACCCTTTTCCAAGCCGTTAATGTAGGCGTCCACAACGGTGTGATCGTGCACTCCTGCGCATGAATTTTTCATATACAGCCAGCGGGAGAGGTAGGCTCGAGATGTCTCGTCTTTCTCTTGCATGCACCGCTGTAGATCTCCAACAGTGCAGGGTCATTTGTATGTACCCTCGAAGTTTTTGGTGAATGCTTCTTGCATGTCTAGCCAGTTGCATATGGACTTTTCTGGCAAGTCATCAATCCATTTGCGGGCCATGCCCGTCAACATCAGTGGGAGGTACTTGACGGCAACGTTGGGGTTTCCCCCTACAATTTCCAACGCGTTGTTGTAATCCTGCAACCACGTAGCTGGTTTGGCGGTGTCGTCATAGGGATTGATTGTCTTGTATATCCGGAAACCATTGGGGGTAAGTTGCGGTCTGTACTACAGGTCCAAAGCAATGTGGTCCCATGTACTGTCCTTTCCAGGCCTCGTGAATCTTGTCCAGGCGTGAACGTGCATCATATGGCTTCGGGCTTGCTTTCTTCTTCTTGTCATCAGGGGAGGGGCTGCGCGAGCGACGTGGCCCTCCTCCGCCATGGTGGCTGCTAGGCGGCGACGGAGGCGGAGGTGGCGGCGGGTTAGCATTCTTGCTGTTACCCTCCTGCGTTGTCGTGAATGACGATGCCACCCTGAGAGTGTCTTTGTGGAGGCGTGATCGTATGATGGGTCTTCATGATGTCGGGGGGACCGGGGCAGAGGAGATGCATGGGCAACGAGGATCAGCCTCGCCTCCATGGTTGGAGGATATGGGGATAACATCTTTCCTGTTGTGTGCATCCCTCCGTCTTTGTTCTGATGAACCCGTCTGGGACCCGACGTCGTGAGGAGATCTCTCCCTTGGCGGATTAGGATTGCTAGACTGGCAATATGCTAGGTCGGACTCAAGCCTCTGAGAGGTGGCCTTTTCCTGCTGTTTGACCGCCTGTGCTACAAGGTCATAGACTTGTTCCACATCTGCAGGTGATCTATCTTGCTCCAGTAGGGTCTTGGCAATGTCAAAGTTGAGAATAGGAGTGGGCATGACCTTCCTTCCTTCGCTATCAATGTATGGCTTGGCTTGTGGCAGCTTCGAGGGATCCCATCCTACTTTGCGCCGTACACCAGGATCGTTGATAACGTGAGCTGCAGCTTTCCTAGCCTTCTGTTGCTTGAGCAAAGTCTTGTACTCAGCCTCCATGGCTCTAGCTTTCTTGATTGATTTTTGCGCCTTGGCCAGATCTTGATCTAGCTTTGCACCCTGCTCCACGATGGCTTGCGCTTCCTCCAGCAGTTGCTGGCGCTTCTCGCCAAGATAGACTACGTTCTGTATATAAGCCATGGTCATGGGATCGACGAGCAAATTGTCGTACATCACTCTATCAACTGGTGTCACTTGGGAGGACGTAGACATAGATGCTAGAGGCGGCGGATTTGCGGTGTTTGGGTTACTTGAACCAATGTTGAGTTCTTGCGGCTGCTGCGCTGGGTTTGGCGGCGGGGTCATGGCCTTTGCGTGAAAGTTGTTGGCAGCATCAGCTGGTCCCTTCCATCACGCTCCCAATGGCGACGAACACCTCTCGGGATGTGATGGCCTTGTCGGCCTGCTCCTCGCACTTGATGTCCTCCTCCATCTCCTGCATAGCAGATTCAAGTTCCTCCGGGTTGATATCCATCTCCTCCGAGACCACGCTGATCTCGGTGTAGAGCGTGTCCAAAATGGAGTCGGAGGGTGCGGGGGCTTCCTCGATGAAGAAAGAAGATGCTCTGAGGCTGCAGGGACATTGACTAGAGGCGGTGGCAGCGGAGGCTGTGGCGGCGGTGGCCCGGGTATGGCAGCGATCTCGGCCTGAGCAGCTGCTTCAGCGTTCGCATAGTTGTTGACGATGTTGATCATGCTCTTGAAGGTGAGGATGCCCGCGGCCTACTGCCGCCTTAGCGTATGCCGGAGAAGTGTACTGGGATCCAGTCCTTCCACAAAGTGATAAATAGCATCAATCACTGGGGAAATGCTCCAGATCGGCCTATATATGGAGCCATCTGGCGAGGTAATTGCGGGGGTTTTCACCCTCTCTCTAGACGCATCACGCCAGATCGAAGATAGTCACCACGCCAACGAACTGCGATCTCTGCTTTCCAGACGCATGGTTGTAGCCGGCGGATTTGCAGCCATCTTCCACCATTATATCCTGCACAGGGGCGGTTTGTGTGGGCATTCAATTTTTTCGATCTAAGCCGGCAAACTCCAAAGAGAGATCCGACTTTGATACTTCCGTGAATGTATCCTGCCCGTAGGCGGTCCGTGCGGGCCTTGATGATCCTCCGACTTCCACGGAACTAGTGCCCTAGTCGGTTTCACCGATGAAGAGATGGATGTCCCCGATTGGGATGATCGAGCAGCGGGTGGGGCTCGTCTTTGCCAGGATCCAAAAATCATTGGGAGGGACGATTGGAACATCGCCGGAGAAGAGAACAAGGCCGATGGCTACGGTTTTGTCGATTCCCACGAAGAGCTTTGACCTCACCAGTTGTAGAGCCTGAAGCGCCTCTTGCCCCACGTGGGCGCCAACTGTCGTGGTATTGCCGACAAGTATGCCATGAAGGGGTCCTCATAGTGCGTTTTAAGAGACATGGGATAAGGAGGAAGGTTGGACGGTACGAGGTAACACAGCTTACCCAGGTTCAGATCCCACAACGGTGGCAGAATCCTACTCTTGCTATAAATCACTATAACGGCAATACGCCGGGTTACAGGGGTCAGTTTGATGTGCGTGATGTGAGTCAACTGGTGCCCTAAAGGCTCCTCTAGGTCCGACTTATATAGTCGTCAGGTCCTAGGGTTACAGGGAAAGTCCTAGCCGGACAGGTTATAGAGTCCTACACAATATACAACTAGTCTAACGTGTCATGCACTCCAAGGATCCGGGTACGCTGGTGACTCCATGTAGCCTTCCTTTATCCGGCATGGGCCTCCCTTCTGGATCCATCTAACTGGGCCGCCCAGCAGGCCTTAGGCCTTGCTACCGACTGTGGGCCACCCGAGTTATCCAGATTAGAGACATGCAATGGTAATACCCATTTATCATATCCCCAACAAAACTCATCTAGGCCCTGGGCGTCACCTCTCACCAGTGCCAGAACCTGCGTGCAATTTCCAGGAACAACTCAACTTCATGGCTAGCGCGAAGCCCTGGCGTGGCAAAGTCCTTCACCCCTAGCAGCGGGAGGTCGGAGGCATCCTGCTAGGTAAGTGCAGAGAAGAACTTGTAGTGGGTCTATAGCACCTCATGGGATTGGCGCTCCTCCGCCTCACGAGCCCGATCTGCTAGCTGGGCGTCAGCCTGTGGAGCTTTAACCTCGTCTCGGAGATCTTTGGCCTCCCGGATAGAGTCCTCTCGAGCCTGCTCCGTAGATCGCAGAGCGTTCCGAAGCCTCTAGCTCTCCCCCAGCTCCTTGGCGAGGGACTCCTAGACCCCTGACAACTGGGCGACAGTCTCTCGGTCCTGGGCTTCGAGTTCCGCTTGGCGCCGGGTTACGGCCGCTTCATGAGCGGATACTTCACCCTCCCGAACGGCTAGCGCCTCATAAAGCTTGGAGTCCTCGGCCTCCGCCTCGGCAATAATATTTGTCTCGCGAGCTAAAGCATCGCGGAGCGCGCTCTCCATGCGAAGACGAGTCCTCTAGACCATCCGGCGATCCCCCTCGAGGGAATCCGCACGGAAACTATCCATCCCAGCATGGACGCCCGAGGCGAGCTGACCCATCAACGGGATTCGGGAGGTGTATCCTGGCTCCATCACTGCTATCTCTCCAGCCTCGACACCCTCTCCAAGGCCTGTCGCATGGCTCGGGAGGGGAGAGGGAGCCACACTGGGAGTCCCATGGCTTGTAGGGTCGAAAGCCTTGGCCATCCCAAGATCTTTCGAGCAGGGACTAGCGTCGTCTCCCCAGGAGACAACGTCGTTGCTCTCCAAGGGCCCAAGTGCTGCATGCACTCTCACCATCATGGGCACCTCGATCACGCCCCCAGAAAAATGATCAGCCTCATGAGGACCCTCCTGGAGCACTACGCCTCCTGCCATAGCCTCTACATCGTCCGGTACTGCCAGAGGAAGGGACGCAGCGATGGTTGGCATTGGCGATCCTTTGGCCCCCTTCTCAGGTAAGACGGTAGAAGATGAAGTCCCGTCAGGAGGGCTCAGGGGGCATGTCACTGGCTGAGCCTTTTGGACCGACGCCCTCTTCACCCGTTGTAGTTTCTTCGGGCGCTCCTCGCTGTCAGGCAGCAACTAGTGAGCTAGTGCCAGAGGTATGGAGGATCAAGGCGCACGGGAAAACAACTTACCTGGTAGCGCCACCCGACCTGACCTTCACACCCCACTCGCTCCGACGCGCCTGGAGGGACGAACGGCTTAACGCTTTGAGCTCCCTCCCCCTCCACCCCCCCCCCCCCCCCCCGCGTGTCGCGGCCTCCTAAGGCGAGCCCTCCTCCAGAGCGCGTTTCCCTCGCGATGCCTTTGGAGGGTTTTTCTTGACAGACGAGCTGCGGGACCATGCAGCACCTGTCAACACCCAGATTTTTAATCACAGATGCCTGTTATGCCATACATCACAATCCCAGGATTACCATTTTTGCGAGACATAGCAGATTTGGATAACACAGTACATCATCCATTATAAACCATACATAAGGTCTTACACAAATAAGGATCTCATGCTCCAGTTCTTAATACAACTCAAGAAGTGGAATAACGTAAAGATAACGATATCGTAGGTGAAGCTCCATCTTCGGGTTCACAGGCAATGCTGACGATGGGAGATGATCCTAGTTGTCGTAACCTTCCTGTGGTCCATCATCCTGGTACTCCTCTTCATAGTCTGGCCACGGGAATAGCCAGGAACAAAGCCATGAGTACTCTTTAAGTACTCGCAAACTAATACTAACAAGTTAACGGGGTTTTTGTAGTAGCATACTAAGCTCTAGGGTTATTTTGCAAAAAGCCAGATTTACCTCTACCAAGTTCAGAAGCAAAGAAAGCTAGTTGAAAGTTTATAACACCTAAGTGGGAACGTGCATTTCATGTCACAACACTGTTATGGTCAAGTCAAAGTCACAATTCATTTCACAAGTTGTTTTGAAACCATCTGACGATAGACAAGTATGGCCACTCCAACTTTCCATAACCGCGGACGTGGCTATTTGAATAGTTTGACACTCTGCAGAGATTGTACACTTTCACCATAACATTCGATACATCCGTCAGGAACAATCCTGAATTCACCATACTAAGTATGGGGACATAATCAATCCTAACCTTTCCATTACACGCCCTAGTATAGGAACCTCTCCTGTGAGTTTGGCCTCCCAACCATGACCAACTGTCATCTTGGGTACTGCACAGGTGGACAATCTTCACAAGGTAGCCTCAGCTCAGACCTTGGCCGCAAGGGAACCCATACTAAGGTATATAAATTTCCAGTCAAGCCCTACCCAATTTTCGGGTATTGTGGTTGTACGGTAAAATTGGAATGGTATCGCATCTAGACAACCATCGGTTTTATAAAGGGCTAAGGCTCATGCCTCAACATTTTCATCATCAAAATCATCTGGTGTTCAACAACACATGTCAAAATATTTCAGTAGAATGACTCATCATTCTAAGGTTTTCATAACCATTTTCACCAAGTATTACCATCTAAAGTTGATCAAGTTTTATGCTTAGCACTAGCATCTACAAGTGGGGGTAATGACTAAAGAGGGGTAATAAATAAGTGGGGATAAGCTAAGTTCAATCTCATGCCTTAGGATGACATCAAGATTATCTGACTTAGGCCAAATTTTATGCTCTTTATGCTACCTTCAGTTATCTTTCTAGAATCTACAAGTCACTATGTAAACTCTATGAGAAAGCTTTCATAAAGAAAATAAAGTAGTAAGCTTGCAAGTAAAACTAGGATTGGGTATCAAGTGGTGTAAGCTTGCTAAGTTAATAGCTTGCTCATTCAACTAGTAGTATTAGGCTTGCATAAGTAGGGTATCTTGCAAGTGTTAGCTTGCAAGGTTGCAAGTATTGGCTTGCATAGGTATCAGTATAATCTTGCCTTGTGCAGAGCAGTGGTTGAAGTTCTCATCGGCTTCTTCCTCGTAGTATCCTCCTTCCTCCTCGTATCCTTGGTCGGTACTGGCGTCTATAAATAAATACGAGGTACACAATCACTAAACAATGATTAACTATTTCTAATCATCACTCAAAGGTTCACACTAGATGATCTATCATCATCACTATCATTACAAGATTAAAGCACTTGTCTTATTTATTTTAGTTTGAGAAAAGTAATTTCTACTCATTGAAAAACTACTTAAGATTTAATATTCTCCAACTCAAACATGGGATCATGTTGACACATGTCATCACCACATATTTCAGTACATGGGAATGTGATTTAAAGTGGTGACACAATTTAATAAAGTTTAACCTTTTATTTTAATTAAATAAAGTGACTAGAAATGCCTATGTGTCATTCTTTTATTACTTGATCATTATCTCTGCAACTAAACCCATATGTTTTTATATATTCTGAAAGGTATGGTCAAATGTGATTTTTGAGAGTTGGAATCAACTCAAAAACTCTTATGGTTGAATTTTGAAAAATGTTTGAATGCAGAAAAGCTTCTACCTTGTTATTTTTACCATCGTTGATCTACACAGCCAAATGGTTTGAATCCAATGGTCTTGGATTAAGCATTTCAGTACCTTTCTAACAAAATTAGTTTCATGCATTTTGGTTTAGTGAATAGAGCTGGGTTGATTTTTGAATCTAGGTACAAAACTGTGTTTGAAATTAAATGAATAAAACTAAATTTGAATTGTTGGGTCGCGGGGGAGGTTTTACTGGGCCGGCCCACTACGCATAGCGCACGCGCGAGCTGGTTAAGTGGCTGTCCCCACGCGTCAGTGAGATGGGGAAGGGCGAAGCGGTACGGGGCAATGTGGACCGTGAGATCTAGTTTTAATCGAATGGCTCTGGTTCATCGTCCACGTCGGGCAGCGCCAGCGAGCCAGAACCCTAGCACGGCAGGTGGACCTCGTGGGAGGCTCACCAGGGCTCAGGCGAGGGTCGGCGACAGGGGCGATTGACGAAGTCGACGACGGCGGTTCTCCTGGTACCGACAGCTTCTCCTGGGGCGGCTCCAATCAACGGCTCCCTTCTTCTTCAACAGCGGCGGGCTCCGACCAAATTCCGGTGAGAGAGAGAGCTCGCCTTGCTCCAGGAAGAGGTGGGAAGGATCAGTGAGAGGTTGAGAGTGAGATGGTGTGGAGGAATCGAGCTGGGGAGGCCTCCTTTTATAGGCGATCAAGAGCGGCAACACGGCGTGGGCTGAGGTCATCGGAGGCGATGGTACAGGCGGCTATCGGGTGGCTGAGGCTAGGGGACGGTGCACGATCTCCTGGCGATCATTGCTAGCTTAAAGGCGAGGCGTAGGGCGGTGGGATTTGGTCTGGAACGTGCGGTGCTCTGCGCGGTACCGACGGTGAACTTCGTGGCGTGCGGCGGCTACGGGGTATGGTCGAGGAAATGAGCATGTCTAATGGTCTCCTGGGACTGTGGGGTTCATGCTGGTGGGCGGCAAGGGATTGAGGTGGTCGGGTTGAGTCGGAACGGTGCGTTCACGATGGTGCGCATCGGCATGGTAGATAGCAGCGCGGACACGGCGTTTCCGGCGGTTCATGTCTCTGTCTTCAAGCTAGGGCTGGTCTAGAGGGGGCGGTGAGGCATGGGCAGCATGCTAGACAAGGTTGGCGAAGCTAGTTCTTCCTCTAGCTTCCTGTCCACATTGGGGTGGGAAGGTGAGGCTCGGCCTGCTCACCATTGATGGCAATGGCAAGCTCACTGTGGTGCTAGAGGTTAATAACTAAGCTAGATGGTCTACTAAATGCTTGTTGCAACCAGAGAGGGAACAAGGTTCGCCAAATTTACTGCTGCAAATAGTGTTAGATGTTTGTTTGATTTGTATCTACAAGGTGTTTGATGAAATGACTGCAAGAACTTTGATTTTGAATTTTGGATTCAAACTTGGTGGGTTTGCTAGGCACATACTAGGGAGTGTCTAGTTAGTTGGATTAGTCAAGGGGCACTGGTTTGGTTGAGTTTTGAAAATGGGTGATCTTCACATATGATAAAGATTCAATTTTGAATTGTGATTTGAATGAGGTTGCCAAATGTTTCTGTAAGTTTGAAAGGTGATATTTGATTCACTTTTACTTGTTCTAGCAAGGGGTGAAAAGTACTGGGAAAGTTTCTGTTATAAATCTTGAACTAGAAACACTCAAAGTGACCTAGTGAGCAAGATTGGCAAAAATGACCATTTGCTTTATTTGATTTTCTCTTGATTTGTTTCTGCATGGAAATGTTTTATATGATGTTATTTTCCTCTTTAAACCATTTCTTGCTATTTAGGTTAATCACACAAGTTCATTCATGCATTTATCAAATCATCTCATTCACACATGCACTCATATGATTTTAATTAATCAAAGTTTTTGTTAATCCTAATTTTAGTGATTAGATTTTGATGATCATTGTTTTATATTTTTGGGATGTTACAAACATTCCCCCCTTAAACAAATTCTCGTCCCGAGATTTTAAAAAGGAAGAAAAAGATTACCTAGGATTTAAAGAGATCGGGAAACTTCGTCCTGATGTGATCTTCGCGCTCCCAGGTAGCTTCTTCTTCAGTGTGGTTGCTCCACTGAATCTTGAGAAACTTGATGCTTCAAGTCCCGGTGGTTCTGAAAGCTTCTTATAAAATATGGATGGGTACTTCAGGATAGGTCAGGTCATCGTTGATTTCTATGGTCTGGTGATCGATGTTCTTGAACACTTCAGTCTTCTCCGTAACTTCAAGGAATTTGCAAAGTAACGATATATGGAACACATTGTGCACTGCTGACATTTCCTCTGGCAGTTCCAATTGATATGATACTTCTCCTCGACGATTCCGAATCTTGAAGGGTCCGATATATCTGGGGGCTAACTTTCCTTTGAGTTGGAAACGCTGCATTCCCTTCAAAGGCGACACTTTGAGATACACAAAATCTCCGATATTGAAAGCGAGGTCTCGACGTCTCTTATCAGCGTAACTCTTCTATCTTGTCTGGCAGTCTTGAGGTGCTCACGAATCTTGTGAACTTTCTCTTCTGCTTCTCGTAGGATGTCGGGTCTGAAAATCTGACTCTCTCCTACTTCCGACCAATTCAAAGGGGTGCGACACTTCCTTCCATACATGAATTCAAATGGGGCATTTGCAAACTAGCTTGGTAACTGTTATTGTATGAAAATTCTGCGAAAGGCAGACAGTCTTCCCATTTAGAGCCATACTCTAGCACACATGCTCTCAACATATCTTCGAGTATCTGATTTACTCGCTCCGTTTGTCCATCGGTCTAAGGGTGATACGCGGTGCTGAAATCTAGTCAGGTTCCTAAAACCTTCTTGGACTTTCTTCCAGAATCTCGAGGTAAACTGGGTTCCTCGGTCTGATACAATGTTCTTGGGGACTCCATGCAAATTGACGATTCTAGCTATGTACAATTCTGCTAGCTTCGAACTCTGGTATGTGGTCTAGACTGGTAAGAAATGGGCGACTTTGGACAATCTGTCATCCATTACCCAGATAGAGTCATTTCCCCTACTAGAAGTAGGCAATCCGGTGATAAAGTCCATTCCAACGGAATCCCATTTCCATTCCACAATCTGTAGCGGTTGCAACAGTCCTGCGGGTCTTTGATGTCCCGCCTTGACTCTCTGACATATATCACACTTGGCGATATAGCTTCCGATTTCTCTCTTCATCTTATGCCACCAAAATTGTTCCTTCAAATCCTGATACATATTCATTCCTCCGGGGTGGATAGAATAAAGAGTATCATGGGCCTCTTTCAAAAAAACTTCTTTCAACTCTGAATCTGCTGGTACACAAAGGCGTCCTTTGTACCATAGAACTCCTTCTTCGTCTTTGGTGAATTCGGTTACTTTGCATGTACCGATACGACGTTTGATTCCCTCGATACTAGCATTTCCTTTCTGCGCCTCTTTGATCTGGCTGATCAAAGTGGGTTGAAGTTCTATGCTAGCCAAAAATCCTTCACTTACTAATTCCATTCGGAAATCTTCCATCTCTTTGTGCAAACTTGGTTGCTCCTTCAAAATCATGGAGTTCAAACAGCACGGCAATCTGCTAAGGGCATCTTCTACCACATTGGCTTTACCGGGGTGATAGTGAATGTCCAGATCATAATCCTTGATTAGCTCAATCCATCTTGTCTGTCTCATATTCAGCTCCTTCTGAGTGAATATATACTTCAAGCTCTTGTGATCCGAATAAATCTCACAACTGTTTCCCATCAGGTACTGCCTCCATGTCTTTAGGGCTAGAACTACGGCTGCTAGTTCAAGGTCATGCGTTGGATAATTCTGTTCATGCTGCTTCAGTTGTCGGGATAGATAAGATATAACTTTGCCTTATTTCATTAGCACACATCTGAGACCGATCTTGGATGCGTCACAATACACATCAAAGGGCTTTGTGATATCCGGCATGATCAAGATTGGGGCTCAAATCAATCTTCTCTTGAGTTCTTGAAAACTCGCTTCACATTTGTCCGTCCATTCAAACTTCTTGTCCTTCTTCAGCAATTGGGTCATGGGTCTGGTGATACTCGAGAATCCTTCTACGAACTTGCGGTAGTATCCCGCTAATCCGAGAAATGCACGAACTTGGGTTTGAGTGGTTGGGGCTTGCCAATCTTCGACATCCTTTACCTTCGCAGGGTCAACGACAATTCCTCCGGCTGATACGATATGCCCGAGGAATCCTACCTCCTGCAACCAGAATTCACATTTGCTAAACTTGGTATATAGCTGATGCTCTCTAAGGGTTCCAAGAATGGTCCTTAGGTGTAGCTCATGTTCTTCTTCTGATTTGGAATAAATCAGAATGTCATCAATGAAAAGAACGACAAACTTATCCAGGAAGTCCATAAAAATCTTATTCATGGGGCTCATGAAATAAGCGGGGGCATTGGTTAATCCAAAATACATGACAGTATACTCGTATAATCCATATCTGGTGGTAAAGGTAGTCTTTGGCATATCCTCTGTGCGAATCTTGAGTTGATGATAGCCAGTTCTAAGATCAATCTTAGAAAACACTTTGGCACCAGTCAACTGGTCAAACAGGTCTTCTATCTTCGGCAACGGGTACTTGTTTTGGATAGTGACATCATTCAACTTCCGATAATCCGTACACAAACGGTTACCTCCATCTTTCTTGTCCACAAAGAAGACAGGTGATCTCCAAGGTGACGCACTTGGTTGAATCAGTCCAATTTCCAACATGGCATCCAGTTGCTTCTTCGGTTCTGCTAGTTTAGACGGGTTCATACTATATGGTCTCTCAGCTATGGGTCCGGTTCCAGGCATTAGTTCAATGATAAACTCAATATCCCGATCCGGGGGCATACTGGGCAAAGCATCTAGAAATACATCAGGGTATTCACAGACTATCCGGACTTGGTCAATGGTTGGCTGGGCTATACTCTTGTTGCACTTGAATTGATGGGGCAAGGTTTCAGACACATGCTCGACTAATATTCCGGTTGTACTGGTCATGGTTATGGCTTTCTTGGCACAGTCAATTAATCCTTTGTGTTTGGACATCCAATCCATTCCTAGTACTACTTCCAAACCTTTAGTTTCGAGTACTATTAGATTAGCATAAAAATCTATGCCATGGATTCGGATAGGGACGGCTTTGCAAATTTGCCTAGCTTTGGTAGTTGAACCAGGTATTTGAACAATCATAACATGCTTCAATTTGGTTGGTTGAATCTTACTAGTGCATGAAAATTCTTCAGTGACAAATGAGTGTGATGCTCCAGAATCAAACAACACTCTTGCAAGTACTGAGTTAACAGAAAACATACCCAGCACGACATCTAGCGCTTCTTGGGCTTCTTCAGCATGCATGAGAAAGAGACGGCCGTTGCGATTGAGCGAATTTCCTAGGGCAACCCTTCTTCTGGGCTGAACACGACGCTACTGCTGAGCTGGGGAATTTGCATTGGGGGCTGCGGCAATCTTCTTGGGGCACTCATTGGAGTAGTGACCCTTGGTTCCAAATTCATAACAAGTCACTTGCGACTTGTCCTTCGCTGCAACAGGCACATCATTGCTTCCATTCCTTGGATCAGTGTTGGGGTTGGTGGCGGCATTGTTGGTGTTGAACTTGGGTGGGGCACAGTTGAAATTGCTGGAGTTACCGGAGTTGTTGTGGTTTCCTCCGGTCCTTGGGTTTTCATGGTTGGGATAGGTCGGACAGTTCATCGGGGTTCTGTTGGTTCTTGGGGCAAATCCTGGAGATGGGTTGGGGCGATACTTTGGTGTATGGTGGGTTCCTAGTTGATGCATCATGCGGCGCTTGCGGTTCTCATTGGCTTGGTTGATGTTTCCTTCCATCTGAATGGCAGAGTCAACTAAGGCATCAATGTCATCAAAGGGGATATCGACTAACATTGTCTGCATCTCATCGTGTAGACCATTCAAGAATCTCTCTTTCTTGTTGGCTTCAGTGTCGATCTCATCCGGGGCATACCTAGCTAATGACAAGAATTTGTCAAGGTATTCCACTACGGTCATCCTTCCTTGCTTCAGTTCCCTGAATTCATTTCTCATCCTCTTGATTAAACCCGGTGGCACATGGGTTCTGCTGAACTTGACCTTGAATTCATCCAAAGTCATCATCTGACCTCCGGTCATTGCACGAACGCTATTCCACCATGCTCTTGCATGTCCGGCCAGATAGTGAGTGGCGAACAGAACTTTCTCGTTAGCTTCCACTCCTGCGACTTCCAGATTGTTCTCCATGGTTTGCAGTCAATCATCTGCATCTAAGGGCTCTTCTGACTTAGTAAAAACAGGTGGATTGGTGTTCTGGAAATTCTTGAGCTTAGATCCATGGTTGTCCTGATTTCCATGGCCTTGATTGTTGTTGGCCATATGGGTGATGTGTTGAAGGGTGGCTAAGTTGGCTTGACGTTCGGCTCGTTCAGCTTTGCGATCGGAAACCAACATTTGCAAGATCTGCAACATCGGGTCCGGGGATGAACCGCTTCCTCCACGAGGCATCTGAAGATTGAGATAGATAATGAGAAAAGAGGGAAATTTCTAAGGTTCAGGGTTTTGTGTTTGAAAAGTTTTCAAGGTTTGACTCAGATTTTTCTAGCAACTTGCTTTTCATTCATTCCTTCATAGCACACGATACAAACGCACACCACAACAAAGGAAAACAAATGGTTTGAAGAACCATTCTGGGAGACAACGATACAGTGGGACCGACTACAACTCACTAACGTTAGCGCTTAAGTGCTACTACTCCTCGGAGTCAGTGTCCTCATCATCCTCATCATCATTATCATCGATGAAGGCAAAGTCATCCTCATCGGTGAAGAAGTCCATGGCCTGATCCTCCAGAAAGTCATCATCATCACTTAGATAGGAGTAGGGGTCTCCACGAAGGTCTTCCCCTGCATTCTCCCTCTCCTCCAACTGCATGTCTCTCTCGTGGATGGTCTCCTCCAAATCCGTGATCCAGTGGCGAAGAAGGGAAATGATGCGCTCCTTCTTGTCGAGCTGACGGCGACGAGACTTGCGATCCTTCACTAGCATAGCGAGGGTCTGATCCTTCTTCTTAGCGATGGCATACTTGTGGTTGGCGTAGGAACGGGCATTGTCCAACTCCTTCTGACGGTCGTACATCATGAAGCTGAGGTGGTCTAGTTGACTCTTCAGCTCGGGGTGGTATGGGCCCTCTAGTGGCTGTCCCATAACATCACGCCTTGGGTAGAACTCAAAACGGGTACCCTTGATCTGATTGCTACTCTGCCCACACAGATGGGCAAGAGCTTCCTGCATGGCCCTGGCAAGTCCATCGAGCCAGTAGTTCTCTCTTAAGGTGAACTGAATTCTCTCTGCAGTGGGAGGTTCAATCTTTCCTCAAAGACTCGCAACAACTAGCCACTGCAAATCTTCTCCTTCCTGATCATTGAGCTGAGCTCCGAAGAACTCGGGGTGTGGACGCTCCAGTATCTCCGACAACTGGTCCAAGTCACGCTCAAAGATGAGGTCTCCTCCATTCCCCAACTGATAAAACTTGCTGTACTTCACGTCCATCTATAAGAATATAGGATGAGTAAGTTAGTAGAGTGATCAAGTGTGTCAAATTTTAGGTAATTTTACAAGAATTTTTGAGGAACATGAATTTTCATGAAAGAGTCTAAGTGATAAGAATGAGAATAAGTTTTTGTAAATACTCACTTCTTTTGGTTTGGAAACTAAGTTTTCGATTCAAACGTCCATTCTAACTAGGGTCTCCTATGGTAAGGATGCCTCTGATGCCAACTTGTCAACACCCGGAATTTTAATCACAGATGCCTGTTATGCCATACATCGCAATCCCAAGATTACCATTTTTGCGAGACATAAAAGATTTGGATATCACAGTACATCATCCATTATAAACCATACATAAGGTCTTACACAAATAAGGATCTCATGATCCAGTTCTTAATACAACTCAAACAGTGGAATAACGTAAAGATAACGATAGCATAGGCGAATCTCCATCTTCGGGTTCACATGCAATGCTGACGATGGGATATGATCCTAGTTGTCGTAACCTTCCTGTGGTCCATCATCCTGGTCCTCCTCTTCATAGTCTGGCCACGGGAATAGCCAGGGACAAAGCCATGAGTACTCTTTAAGTACTCGCAAACTAATACTAACAAGTTAAGGGGGTTTTTGTAGTAGGATACTAAGATCTAGGGTTATTTTGCAAAAAGCAAGATTTACCTCTACTAAGTTCAGAAGCAAAGAAAGCTAGTTGAAAGTTTTATAACACCTAAGTGGGAACTTGCATTTCATGTCACAACTCTATTGTGGTCAAGTCAAAGTCACAATTCATTTCACAAGTTTTTTTGAAAACATGTGACGATAGAACAGTATGGCCACTCCAATTGTCCATAACCGCGGACGCGGCTATTCGAATAGTTTGACACTCTGCAAAGATTGTACACTTTCACCACAACATTAGATACATCCATCTGGAATAATCCTGAATTCACCATACTCAGTATGCGGATAATCAATCCTAACATTTCCATTACACGCCCTAGTATAGGCACCTCTCCTATGAGTTTGGCCTCCCAACCATGACCAATTGTCATCTTGGGTACAAAACAGGTGGAGAATCTTCACAAGGTAGCCTCAGCTCAGACCTTGGCCGCAAGGGAACCCATACTAAGGTATATAAATTTCCAGTCAAGCCCTACCCAATTTTCGGGTATTGTGGTTGTACGGTAAAACTAGAATGGTATCGCAACCAGACAACCATCAGTTTTATAAAGGGCTAAGGCTCATGCATCAACATTTTCATCATCAAAATCATCGGGTGTTCAACAACACATGTCAAAACATTTCAGTAGAATGACTCATCATTCTACGGTTTTCATAACCATTTTCACCTAGTCTTCCCATCTAAAGTTGATCAAGTTTTATGCTTAGCACTAGTATCTACAAGTGGGGGTAATGACTAAAGAGGGGTAATAAATAAGTTGGGATTAGCTAAGTTCAATCTCATGCCTTAGGATGACATCAAGATTATCTGACTTAGGCCAAATTTTATGCTCTTTATGCTACCTTCAGTTATCTTTCTAGAATCTACAAGTCACTATGTCAACTCTAAGAAAAAGCTTTGATAAAGAAAATAAAGTAGTAAGCTTGCAAGTAAAACTAGGATTGGGTATCAAGTGGTGTAAGCTTGCTAAGTTAATAGCTTGCTCATTCAACTAGTAGTATTAGGCTTGCGTAAGTAGGGTATCTTGCAAGTGTTAGCTTGAAAGGTTGCAAGTATTGGCTTGCATAGATATCAGTATAAGCTTGCCTTGTGCAGAGCAGTGGTTGAAGTTCTCCTCGGCTTCTTCCTCGTAGTATCCTCCTTCCTCCCCGTATCCTTGGTCGGTAGTAGCGTCTATAAATAAATATGAGGTACACAATCACCAAACAATACTTAACTATTTGCAATCATCACTCAAAGGTTCACACTAGATGATCTATCATCATAACTATCATTACAAGATTAAAGCACTTGTCTTATTTATTTTAATTTGAGAAAAGTAATTTCTACTCATTGAAAACTACTTAAGATTTA
This sequence comes from Avena sativa, assembly GCA_916181665.1. NCBI lineage: Eukaryota > Viridiplantae > Streptophyta > Magnoliopsida > Poales > Poaceae > Avena > Avena sativa. Next base: position 85,887,468 of record OV702293.1, on the reverse strand, counting down.
ATATTCTCCAACTCAAACATGGGATCATGTTGACACATGTCATCACCACATATTTCAGTACATGGGAATATGATTTAAAGTGGTGTCACAATTTAATAAAGTTTAACCTTTTTATTTTAATTAAATAAAGTGACTAGAAATGCCTATGTGGCATTATTTTATTACTTTAACATTATCTCTGCAAGTAAACCCATATGTTTTTTTATATTCTGAAGGGTATGGTCAAATGTGATTTTTGAGAGTTGGAATCAGCTCAAAACATCTTATGGTTGAATTTTGAAAAATGTTCGAATGCAGAAAAGGTTCTGCCTTGTTATTTTTACCATGGTTGATCTACACATCCAAATTGTTTGAATCCAACGGGTTTGGATTAAGAATTTCAGTACCTTTCTAACAAAATTAGTTTCATGCATTCTGGTTCAGTGAATAGAGCTGGGTTGATTTTTGAATCTAGGTACAGAACTATGTTTGAAATTAAATGAATAAAATTAAATTTGAATTGTTGGGTCGCGCGGGAGGTTTTACTCGGCCGGCCCACTATGCACAGCGCACGCACGGGCTGGTTAAGTGGTTGTTCCCACGCGTCAGTGAGGGGGAGGGGAAAAGCGGTACGGGGCAAGTGGACCGTGAGATCTAGTTCTAATCGAATGGCTCTGGTTCATCGTCCACGTCAGGCAGCACCGGCGAGACAGAACCCTAGCGCAGCAGGTGGGGGTCGTGGTAAGCTCACCGGGTCTCAGGCGAGGGTCAGCGACGGGGGCGAATGACGAAGTCGACGACGGCGGTTCTCCTGGTACTGGCAACTTCTCCTGGGGTGGCTCCAATCGACGGATCCCTTCTTCTCTAGCAGCGGCGGGCTCCGGACAAATTTCGGCGAGAGAGAGCTCGCCTTGCTCGGGGAAGAGGTGGGAAGGATCAGCGAGAGGTGGGGAGTGAGATGGTGTGGAGGAATCGAGCTGGGGAGGCCTCCTTTTATAGGCGAGCAAGAGGGGCAGCACAGCATGGGCTGAGGTCGTCGGAGGCGACGGTACAGGTGGCTATCAGCGTGGATGAGGCTAGGGGACGGTGCGCTGTCTCCTGGCAATTGTTGCTAGCTTAAAGGCGAGGCGTAGGGCGGTGGGATTTGGTCTGGAACGTGCGGTTCTCTGCGCGGTACCAACGGCGAACTTCGCGGCGTGCGGCTGCTACGGGGTATGGTCGAGGAAACGAGCATGTCTAGTGGTCTCCTGGGACTGTGGGGTTCATGCTGGTGGGCGGCAAGGGCTCTAGGTGGTCGGGTTGAGTGGGAACGGTGCATGCACGGTGGTGCGCGTCGGCGTGGTCGACAGCGGCGCAGGCACGGCGTTTCCGGTAGTTCCTGTCTCTGTCTTCGAGCTACGGCTGGTCTAGAGGGGGCGGTGAGGCATGGGCAGCATGCCAGACAAGGTAGGTGTATCTAGTTCTTCCTCTAGCTTGCTGTCCACATTGGGGTGGCAAGGTGAGGCTTGGCCTGCTCACCATTGATGGCAATGGAAAGCTCACTGTGGTTCTAGAGGTTAATAACTAAGCTAGATGATCTACTAAATGCTTGTTGCAACCAGAGAGGGAACAAGGTTGGCCAAATTTACTGCTGCAAATAGTGTTAGATGTTTGTTTGATTTTTATCTGCAAGGTGTTTGATGAAATGGCCGGAAGAACTTTGAATTTGAATTTTGGATTCAAACTTGGTGGGTTTTCTAGGCACATACTAGGGAGTGTCTAATTAGTTGGATTAGTCAAGGGGCACTGGTTTGGTTGAGTTTTGAAAATGGGTGATCTTCACATATGATAAAGATTCAATTTTGAATTGTGATTTGAATGAGGTTGCCAAATGTTTCTGTAAGTTTGAATGGTGATCTTTGATTCACTTTTACTTGTTCTAGCAAGGGGTGAAAAGAATTGGGAAAGTTTCTTTTTGAAATCTTGAACTAGAAACACTCAAATGTCCTAGTGAGCAAGATTAGAAAAATGACCATTTTCTTTATTTGATTTGTTTTTGATTTTCTCTTGATTTGTTTCTGCATGGAAATTTTTTATATGATGTTATTTTCCTCTTTAAACCATTTCTTGCTATTTAGGTTAATCACACAAGTTCATTCATGCATTTATCAAATCATCTCATTCACACATGCACTCATATGATTTTAATTAATAAAAGTTTTTGTTAATCCTAATTTTAGTGATTAGAGTTTGATGATCATTGTTATATATTTTTGGGATGTTACAGCACCTACAGGTTCCATGCCTAGGGGATTCGAGTGTCGGACATGGTGTTCCGGAGGAAGGATTCCCCCCACTCGTCAAACTTGGGGAGTGAGGCAAGGATCTCTGCCTTGCAAGGATCAAGGTAGTGAGGCCGAACCCCATCGGGGACCTCGGCAACGGCGGAGGTGTCCAACATCTCGTGGAGAAAATCTGCTATTACGCTGTCATTGGTGATGTCGGCTCCCAAGGTTACGTGATCCGGCGCGGCAAAGTCCCATAGGTCCTTTCCGTGTTTCTCCAGCGATGCAATCCGGATGCGCAGGTAGTCCATGGCCACCAGAGGGCCCGTTAGGCCGGAAGCGTTGAGCTCCTTGATGCGCGAGATCAGAGTACCAACCTAATCCTGCTCTAGGCTCGCGGTGGACTAGCGGTGCCAGGGTTGTTGGGGGCAGGAGATGAGGGCTCTCTCTCTCTCTCTGTGTGTCCATCAGGAGCCATCGCTTCCAGAAATCCTCGATGCGCTTTGACCATCTCATTGGGAGGCTGAATGATCCTTCCTTCATGAAGGAGACGAAGCCAACCACCCGAGTGGTGGAGGTGAGGCGGAGGGCATACATGTGCCATAGCAGTGCCACCAAAGGATTTACCCCCACGAACATCTCGCACCAGCATGCGAAGATGGCGAGGGTGGTGACGGAGTTGCGCTACAGGTGGAGGGCTCAGATCTGGTAGTGCTCTAGGACCACCATGAAGAAAGGGGAAAAAGGTAGGAACATCCCCACTATGATAGTGTGGTAGCAAAACGGGCGCGCCGACCCCAGCAGGCTAGCCAGATCCGCCGAACCCGGCCATGCATGGGTCGCGCCCCACTCATTTCAGTATGAGGCGAGCTGCGAGCGACACCGGTCAAGACCGACTTCGGTTTTAATGGTGGACGGCATCAACACCTCCCCCAACTCCTCTCCCTCATCCTCTGCCTGGGAGGGGCCGGCTGAGGACTGATTCCCCTTCGTGAATATCATGGCTCCCCGGTGAGACATCGTACATGGTGGGAAAGCAGATATGCGAAGAAAGCATTGGCGGCTGAGGCAAGGCGAAAGGAGGAAAGGATCTTGCCCCGGAAAGAGAAGCAAAACTTTATAGATCAAAGTGCAACCGGCAAGGGGATGCGACCCTCCCGAAGGGATGCCTTGGGACTAGAGGCGACACGGGTCCCGCATAGTGCCAGTCGTCAATATGTTCATTGAACCCTTTGTCATCGAACTCAAGATGCACCGGTCCAACGGCCGGGGGCTACTATCGTATACCTGGCTCAGGGGGTGCCACGATCCGTCCATAACTAGACCGCATCTAGCAGTCAAGCAAGCCTCATGAGTGGAGGCAGGAGGCCACCCTCACGAGGGACTCCATCCAAGGGCATATCCCGGAGGGCATGGAGCAAGGGTCCCTCTGGAGGGCCACCAGCTATCCTTCAGGAGAGTACACAAAGGCCAATGCCGACATTGGATACAATCCCTTTATTGGTCATCCCTAAGGAAGGACCAATTCAAGGACGCAGCAGCCGAGGCCCTACCGGGAGGACGGCCCCTCTCCCCACTTTGGCGCACCAGGACAAAATAAGTACACTAGGACTGCAGAGAGGACCAGATCTGAAGCTGTAAAGTGCCCTCAAGATGGTGTAGACTCGGTCCATGTAAAGAAGCCTCCTAGACTGAGACTTCCATAGGCGGCACATGGGATGCCCTTCCCGCCAAAAGGCTAGGGAAGAGGCCCGACACCTCCCTATATAAAGGCTCCTCCTCCTACCTTAGAGGGTATGGATCCTTGGCGATCAAAATCTTAGCGAGCAATACAACAAAGAATGAGTAGGGGCTTTACCTCCTCACGAGGGTCCTGAACCTGGGTAAAAAACACCATGTTACCTCTTTGTCATGATTATTGCTTCGCCATCGCCACCGTCCCTGAGGCTCCTTGAGAACGCGTGTTTAGCCCCTTCTCGAACCTAGGGATCATTGGACCCTAGTTCCTTCACAGGATATATCTCCGACAAAAACTGAGATAGATATCGATCTCGCCGATTGGCATGATTATGAAGGTCTTCACGGGCTCCTTAGCTGGAATCCAGGTCTCGTCGAGAAGAACAAGAGGGTCATCACTGGCATAGACCACGTGACTGATGTCAATTGTTTCGCCGATTCCTACATGCGCAGATTCCACTCGGAACGAAGCTCCGAAGGTCACCTGCCCCATGGTGGGTGCCAAATGTTGTCAGAATGATGACAAGTATGCCATAGTGGGTCCTGAAGGGCATTGAGAGGATGGGTTGTGAGCCGTATGGTGTTCCGGGAGAAGTGAGCACAAGTTTACCCAGGTTCAGATCCGACTGCGGTGATCGGATCCTACTCCTGCTAGCAACCCAATAATATATCGACGAGAGTCTTATGTTACAGCGGATTACAAGAGTGATTCGCCTCTGCGATTTGGTTGTAGTTAATCTCTGATCTGGTTGCAATTATGCCCTAAAGGCCCACTCAGGTCCGGTTTATAAAGGCACAAAGACCTAGGGTTACAGGAGAGACCTATCCTGCCATGTTACAAAGTCGGTAGCTAAGTATATCTTGGACTAGTAATCTACATGCCTAAGTCAGTAAGTCTTCTGTGCCTTGTTTTAGCTGGAATTGACTCCTCCTCTTTCTCTGACTAGGCCGCCCGTGAAGAAAAGCTCTAACCCGTTGGTGGGCCACCTTGGTTAGCGAGTTATGTGGGTTTACCCGGAAAGTATATCCCCAACACCACAAAAACACTGTGAACCGCTACATACTAACATACAAGAGGGGAGATAACTTACCCCAAGAAGCACAAAAGGGCCAGTTATCCAAAATACAAATTTTCTATAATCCTTTGGAAGGGCAAGTTCTCGCTTCTTCTTCTGAATATTGCTCATAGATTGCATCAACAAACCCAATAAATGCTTATCCCAAGCATACTCATCAGTTTGGTTGGACCAGCCATAAGACCAACATATTCCAAGTTAACATGGTTCGATCTTTTAGGAGCAACAATAGTGCCCAGGGAAACAAGATCCCATGTGCGAATGATGTTCTCCTCATCTGTATCTGCATAGTTCGTCAAGATATCAATAGCAGTAGCTAACTCTGCCCTCTTCTTTCTAGCATGGTAGAATTCCCAAATCTCATCAAGCGCTACACCTCCACTATTGAAAGGCCAATAGGCTTGTTCCCGCAGCATATTCCAAACACTTTCCTCACCATATCTCTGGTAAACATCATCTGATTCTTCTGAATCTTTTACTTACGCAGACAAGGAATTGTATGGGCAGCAACAAAATTTGTAATCTCATTAGGAATCCTGAACTGTGCCACATTTAGCAATGCTCTGAATGCAATAATGCCTCTCTTTGCTAGAGAAAGGTTGTCCGCAAGGATACGCAACCGCTTGGCACTAAACCGGTCCTTCGACATCCAAATGTCCTGCTTGACCTTATTAACACCCTCACCCTTGTTCTTGCGGCTCACAACAAGATTTTTCCCCTTACGAACCTTGCTCTTACCATCTGAAGCAACCTGCAACAAAGAAATATAAATCCAAATATGGTTAACATGCGACCTTAACCTCCAAAAAAGCTACATGTAGCAACCAACCAAATATAGCATACAAACAAAAATAAGCTACATATAGCTACATGTAGCAAACCTAACCAAAAAACTAGCAAGAAGCATCCAAACCGAAATTAGCAAGCCAACCAAAAAAGCTACATGTAGCATGTCAACATACCAAAGCATAAAAGTAGCAAAATCATACTTAAAGGCTACATGTAGCAAACAGAAATAATGAACTAACAACTATGTAGCAAATCATAGCAGTTACCACATGTAGAAAATCCTTCTAAAAGTGCACAAGTAGCAAATCCTACTACTAAAAAGTACAAACTAGCAAAATGCTACTACTAAAAGAGCAGAAACTAACAAAATCCTACTACTTAGAGAGCACAATAAGCACAACAACCTACTAAAAGAGGACAACTACCTACTGAAAGAGCAAATCAAGCACATCAAGCACAACAACTAGTCTCAACGGATCCCCCACGCAAGCAACATCTAGCTACATGTAACAAGAAGGATCATCTATTCCCCATGGGTCCCAAGCAAGCACAAGAAACAACTACTAGGCACAATGAACTGAAATGGAAGGGGAAAAGTATGAATCAGTACTCACATCAACATTTCTGCCACCGGAGGTGCTCCCTCCTGCCACATTTGTCGTCGGCGGCGGTCCCATCACCCTGTTGCCCTAGGGTTTCTGCGGATGATTGTTGCTGGATCAGAGAGGAAGAGGGAGATTTCCGTGGGAGGAGGAAGAGTGGAGAGCGGGGAGAACGAACCAGAGAAGGAGCCGTGGTCGGCGGCGTTCGAGGACGAAGCGGTCGGTGGCGGTGCGGGCGTCACACCGCAGTCGCCTCTCCTCCATGTCGTCGCCTCTCTCCTGGGTCGGGTGGAACCGTCGAGTCAATCGTACGTGAACCGGGCCGTGTAGCAACTGCTTGTACACGAGAGAGAGGCGGGACACGTAGCGAGCAACCGACGACGGGATCAGGATTAATCCAGCGAAGCACGACCCGAAGGACGCGACGACGCGATCCCCGAAGACTAATATCATTTTCTGACATAAACCGGTGTGACAGTGCAAAATTTGCCGCACCTTCCGGTGTCTGGAGCAGTTGACGGAATGTACTACACGCAATTAAATGAAAACGATAGAAATTTTAGATATTATACCAAAAATTTATCTCGACCGCTGGCAAAAAATAAGATTAAAGAAGATTCAGTACTTGCGATGGGCCCATGCGCACAGAGCTAGATTCCCCTGCAAAGGACCCGTTGATCTCGGGTCTTGAAGAGTCCCTTGGCGTACTAGACCCCCGGTCGAAGAAGAGTGCCTGCGTCGTGTTTGAAAATTAGAGAAGTCTACACATACATGCATATATTAATTCTTGACAGCGTCTGATGCCGGGAGAAATCATGCGAGGAAACAAAAAACAAACCGGGACGCGCGAAAGATATTAAGATAAATATATAATTTGTTAATCACAGAAATTTTGGAAGTACAAAAAATTGAAGACGATGCTAGAAATTCCAAAAAAAAAAAATCTGTGTCTGTCGTGGATATGTAGGAGACATGATATTCTACACTAGTTTCTTTGATGCACATGCGATGAACAAAAGGAAGGCGAAATAGTAAGATGTGCATAGTCTCCTTTCCGTACGGATAGACTGGTGCCGGCTTGTGGAGGAGCCCGTAGGCCGGATGCAGAACCGTCGGCGAGATCCAACCCGCCACTCTCCGGCAATGGCAGCTGCGCGGCTGCATGGGAGAAGTTGAAATGAATGCTTGTAAGCAGATAGAGGAGAGGTGTATTGATGCCGAGATGCGGATAGGAACTGAGTATGCGGACTCACTGTCCCATTGATTTCCAACTGCGGACCGCCCTCCATGACAGATGGTTGCCCAAACTTTGCAAGTCGACGGAGAGAATGGTGAGCAGCTGTGAATGTGTTAGCTGTCTCCCTCTTTTTGTATGTAGCGATGCTGGTCCATGCGTGGAAACTGCATTAGTAGTCCACGGAGTGGGTCCATGCGGCTGCTAGTCTTTCTTTTCGCTGTAATACTTGTACACACGGTCCATTCAGATATGGTATTTTGGCTGCATCTATGAGTGGGTCTAGATGTGAGATTAATTATTTTGCCAGAGAATCTTGCTCGACGACCATATCCAGCGGCGGTGCCCGATACCGACATATCCACCATCCCGTCAGACCGTCCCCCACCAAATCTCCTCATTATAAGCATCGATATTCAAGGCTTGCCCAGGGAACCAGCGACGAGTAAACTCGGCCCGTCTTTGTCGGGTCCTGACAATCGGGTGCCACGTTCTTACAGTTGAAAGGTCCAGTTTCGGGGATGTCCCCCCCCACCCCCCCCACTCCACTCCACTCAATAGCCAGTAGCGTCTTTGAAGGTGGCCTGGCCACACGATTACTCACGAGGCCCCGCTTCGCAAGAAAACAACTTTCGGAGGATACATCTCTTATAGGGACCCTGCTACTACGCCATGCCACGTTTCAGGGCTCTGGATACCTCGGAGCATGCCAGGGGCGGTTAACCTCATCGGTTTGGGCGCGAGCCAGATCCGGCAAGGAGCGCAGCAGCTCCGCGGCTCCGGTCCGCCTCGGTAAATCAAGACCCGGTCCGCCTGCTATTTTGTAGGGAAAGGACATACGACCTCATCGCGGAAGGCTCCCTCCCTTTGGCGCTTTAGTGTGTAACACCTTCGTATCGGCCATATGCAAGTTTTAGCGAATTCCTCTAAATCCGCATAGAAACGATTTAAAGATGTCCACCAGGCACTTTCGTACGGGTGAAAAAAAAAGTAATACCATTACACTTTAGTCCATGATGAAACCCACAAAACAGATATATGAAACAACGACTCCATGAGTAAAGAATATAGATATACTGTACAAATATCCAAATCACCTTAAAAACGATACAACATCCGACTACGGACAAGATGCAAATGGGGCTAAGAGCCCTGAAGAATAAGCAATGAAGTCCATAACCCTGACCAGGCCAAGCCGGAAGGGTAACCCTGCTAATGTCGTCGATCTCAAACCTGCTAAACAAAAGGAGTGTCGGCAAAGGGCAAAGGAAAAGAGAGCGGTCAGTACTGAGGCCAGTACACGGCGAGTCTTACAATTCGGCGGCTCTCGCGTATATAGGTATGGTGGACTAAAACGATAGCGCAGCATGCACTAAACAACATATAGAGACTCGAGGCAACTGCCGGCTATCAGAAAGATATGAAAAAGACATATTCGGAACCAATCTGATACTACCACCAATCATACCTATTCTGATATTTCCCCCTCGAGACCAAACGAGGAAGTCACACAGAGGAAACTCATATAGTTGGCAATTTTATCCATTCATTACATGGTGGTTATCCAACTTAGTAGTCATATCATATACAAGTCAAATTATAATAGTAAACTTTAGTTATAGTTGTCTATGATCGAGAACTGTGCTCCAAGTCGTCCATAACTGCAGACATGACTTTTTAAAAAGATTTAACCCTGCAGGGGAGCACCAACTACACCCTTGTTGTCAGATCAGGTAGGTACAAGATCATAAAACATACATCCAACGGTATATCGACGGGGTTTCAGACACGACGTTTCCTAGAACCAAAGCAAGCACATGGGGGTCGGTCTCCTAGATGGACCTAGGGTTTGCAAGAACGTTTATAAACGACTGGGAACCCGAAAGTGTGACTAGGATTGTCGCTACCGTGAAATTGTGCCACGATCTAAAATAGTACAGGCGCTCCAAGCGCAATAGTAAATAAAGCAGTAAAGCATGGCATAAGTACAAGATAGTAATAACGCCGCAAACTAGTTTGTGGCCCCCGGTACAGTACTTTGAAATCGGGTATGTCGTGGTATTGCCAACGAGTATGCCATGGAGGGGTTCTCACAGTGCGTGTTTAGTGACGTGGGGGAAGGCGGAAGGTTGACTGGTACGAGGTAACATAGCTTACCCAGGTTCAGATCCCACAACAGTGGCGGAATCCTACTCCTACTATAAATCTCTATAATGGCAATACGCCGAGTTACAGAGATAGTTTCGATGTGTGAGGTATGAGTTAATTGGTGCTCTAAAGGCTCCCATAGGCCCGACTTATATAATCGCCAAGTCCTAGGGTTACAGGGAAAAGTCCTAGCCAGACAGGTTACAGAGTCCTACACCGTCTATTACTAGTCTAGAGTGTCTTGTACTCCAAGGCTCCGGGTACGCTGGTGAATCCACCGTATTCTTCCTTTATCCGGCATGGGCCTCCCTTCTGGATCCATCTAACTGGGCCGCCCAGTAGGCCATGGGCCATGCTACCAACTGTGGGCCACCCGGGTTAACCGGATAAGAGACATGCTATGAGGATACCCATATAGCATATCTCCAACAGTAGCCCCCGGAGAACTCCGAGATCTTGCGCCGTCTTGCCTCTTCACGTTGAATGCTCCGTCTAGATGGATGTCGGCAAATCCTCAAGCAACATCTTGTAGTCCTCCCAAAGAACCATGCAAGGCTTTCCCCGTCTTCAATTCGTAAATCGGAGAATTGCTGAATCTTCCATCGTACTCTTCCGTAGCCGGACTGGATCCGTCCATGCCGGAATCTTCTGATGTGATGGTTCATCTGCCTATGACAGCTAGGGCGACGTAGACATAGGTCAGCAACGCCTCGTAACTCACACATGCAGAGAATGCAATCATGTCCACTTTTCCCGCGCGAGCAATACAAACCGTTGGCTATGACGGTTGGTACATGGCGAAATTTCCGCGCACATCTCCGCACACGTTGTCTCCGTGGCAACCATTCGATCAAGATGCACGAATCTTGATGCCGGAGACCATAAATAGTAACTGTGGTGGAAAATTTACTTTTTCACCTCATTCTCCCCTGCATCGTCTTCTTCCTCCAGCGAGCGCCTCCTCGAGCTCTCTGCGCAACGTGTGAAAAACCCTAGCTCTCCAATCTTTCCCGGTCACCAGCGAGCACACCCAATGGCCAGCAGTAGCTCCTCTCCTTCGATGGCGGCCCCGTGCGAAGCCGCGGAGAAGCCGTCGAGCTTTGTTGTCGTGCTCCCAGAGGGCCTGGTTATCCCCAAGTCTGCGGTGGTCGTGGCCACCGACGACGACCATAATCCAGCGGCGCTGGAGCTGCTGGAGGAGGAGTACGACTCGCACAAGGGCGACTGGCGCGGTTCGGATATGACGGACCGCGACATCAAAGAGTTGATCAACGAGGGCTACCTCCCCGCGACGGAGGGGCTCGCCTGGCGGGCGGCGCCGGCCGGCGAGGTCACACCTTCTCCCCAAGCCGGAGAAAAGGTGTACCTCAAAGGACATATGGTACACGGCGTCTCCCTGCCCATCTCCAACTTTTTCCTTGCTGTCCTGAATCATTACCGAGTACAGCCACAAAACCTCTCCCCCAATAGCATCTTAGCGCTCAGCAATTACGCGGCGCTCTACGGGGGTTATTTAGGAATCAAGCCTAGGCTAGATCTCTTCATATACTTCTTTACCGTCAAGAGCGAAGCCGGAGCCGGCAAGGACGAGCTTAGGAATTGTGGAACCATTAGTTTTAAGATCCGGCCTGGCCGGCGCTTCCCCAACATCGTCGACAATGAATCCTGCAAGAATTGGCAGCAGACGTACTTCTACGACCTAGATATCCCTCTAGCTGGCCGAGAAGTCACGTACCCGGACTTTGTCAATGGAGCAGCCGCCGAAGCCTCGACATGGGGATCCTAGGCCTCCCTTCCCTCCGACATCGACGCTTCCCGCGCTATAAGGCGGATAGAGTGGTTCGTAGAGACAGGTTTGACCGGATTGGACCTAGCCATGTGCTAGTTCATTAGGCGGATCCAGCCTCTGTAGCACCGCTTGAAGCTGATGCACGAGTATTCCAACGATAGAAGGGATAGCCTCCGCATCTCCGAGAACAACTTCTCGAGCGACTCCCTCAAGCTCCGCCTCAAGGACATCATCAAGGTGAAGGACAGGAAGCGTGGCTTCACCATCACCTACGACATGTTCGTAGAGAGCAAGTTCCCAAAGGTAACTGTTTGTTTTCCATGTATGACATATACTCTAGTTTTTCCGTCTAGCCATTACCATCTCATATAACACGGTGGTTCTTCACCTTAATAGCTCAGCGACATAGATGAGGACAACATGGCTCCTCAAATCTATGATCCAAAGATGAAGGAAGTCACCGTCGTGTCCGACGACGATGCCCCATTGGCACGAAAGCAGAAGAGCTCCACCTCTGACACTGCCGACGGAGGCAAGAAGAAGAAGACGCAGGGTCGAGCCTCCAAGAAGACTACCACATCCCTGGAGGCGGAGAAAAAAAAGGTTACTGGGATCCCCTTTGCTAAAGCACCCCCTCTTGTGTAAGCTTCTTTCTATCCGACATTGTCCATTTGTCTGTCTTATTCCTGTACTTATGCATTTTGCACGTTTTAGAAAGAAAGCCACAACCAGCTTGAAGAAGACCTCCAAAACTTTGGGGGCTTCTAGAACCATAAAGGATATGCTGCATCGGGACGTATCTCCTACCATCGCCCCTGTCACTCCCATTGTCCAGCCCTCGTCTGCTCCGACAATCTCTCAAGCTAAGGAAGCATCTGGCCCTTCCGCCATGGAAGTGGACTCAGGTGCCTCCACAGAGCTCTCTGTTGCCGGCGAACAGGCGACGCAGGAGAGTGCCGCACACCAAATGGCTAAAGATCCGGCTAAGGATGCCATGGGTAGCGGTAAGGCGGTGGTGGAAGGTGGTACATCTGCCGAAGGCGGCGCCCCCGGACCCAAGAAAACCATAGAGTTCCCGAAGATAGTCTATCCGGTACTTACGCCTGGTAGCACTTCTCTGGTTCCTGGTGCGGCGGCGACATCTCCAACATGCGGTCTCGAGGAGCTTCTCCGGCAAGCAGAAATCCTGCAAGAAAACAGTGTATCCTTCGGCAAGCTGCTGGCTGAGAGTGCTACCAACCTCAAGATCATTGCACTTATAACTTTTATTTGCCTTTTGCATTTCATATGAGTATCCCACTGTAGCCCCCGAGGATTTAGACGGAAAACCATAGGTCTTTGCGTCTAAATGCTCTAAGAGTGACTAAGCTAGAAAACTTCTCACTGTAGCCCCCAAGCATATAGGTTGAATGAATTATTCCGACTAGATGCTTTAAGAGTAGCATACGCAGTGTTTATAAATTTCGATACTATAGCCCCCAAGCTTCTAGTTGTAACTGAATTAGTTCCGACTAGATTCTTAAAGAGAAGCTAAGAATACGTCTGAGTTAAAAACTTTATACTGTAGCCCCCAAGCTTCTAATCAAAAACTGAATTAGTTCCGACTAGGTGCTTAAAGGAAGACTAAGCATATTGCTAAGTTAAAAAACTCTCGCTGTAGCCCCCGAGCGTCTAGGTGGAAATTTTCCGGCTAGATGCTCCAAGTAGACCAAACAACGTTTAACTTTCTTCGTTCCACAGAATGAGAAATCTCGGAGGGGCATGGCCAACGACAAGTACCAGAAGATGCGCGCGGATTTGGAAGCTGAAAAGGGTAAAACTGCCTTCTTGAAGGAACAGATCATCAAGAGCAAGCGTCTGTTTTTCCTTTCTTTTTCGTATTCCGACTTGATCTTTTGTATTCTCCGAGTACTTATTGTGTACTTTCCTTTCTCTGACTTGCAGGAACCATTTCCAAGGATAAGGATATTGTCGAGCAGTCCAAGCATATTCAGCAACTGGATAGCGAAAACAAGATCCTTAAGAAGGAGAGGGAGGAGATGCTGAAAATGCATGAATACTCGATGAAAGCCCTGCAGGAATCCACCAACGAGGAGATGAACCGCTTGAAGGAGGAAATCGTGATCTTAAAAGATCAGAAGAAAGCCGCCGATGAGCAAAATCAGCGCCATCATGAAGCGTATAAGATCCTCCAACAAGAACGGGACTCCATGGCGGATACTCTCTGGAAGGCCGAGGCCAACATCTTCAGTAAGTGATTCTCTGTCTTGGATTTCTGTAGTCTAGATACTCTGAATTTTTGAACTCATGCGCTCCTTTGTTGGTAATTTGCAGCTCCTATGGGTTTAACCCGGTCGCCTCCTCCGCCAAAGGAATGTATGGTTCTTGCCGGCAACTTTATCAACACCTCCATCGCGTAGACCAAAGAAATTGCCAAGTCCCTCAAGATTAACATCAAAGCGTCGGATTCTGTGGCGAAGTTCTCGGAGATCCTGCACCGAGCCCCCAAGCGTATCTCAAGCTGGAAAGCTTCATGTGCATGGGCTGGCGCCAGGATGGCATTGTCAATGGTGAAGGCACACTACGAGAATGCCGACATCTACACGGTAACCTCCGATATCCCCAACGTAGACGACGAAGGTCAAAAGATAAACCACAAATCTATCTTGGCATCGCTCGCGGGTTATGACACCAGAGTTTCCGAGTTGGTCGATGTTAACGTATTTGTGCCCAAGAAAACTATTGAAGACAAAGGCCAAAGCTCCTTCGAGTCCCTCAACACTGCTGTCTTCGAGGGAGGCGACTCTCCTACTGCCGATGATGTTGCTTCCAAGTCGCCTGCGCTAGAGGAATAAAAACAACTTGTAATATTTGTTCCCTCTGTAACGTGTTATGCGGAAAAAACTATGTGTTAACTTAAGGCGGAAAACAATGGTGTATGTCCTACTACTTAAGAACTATTTCCAACATGTATATATTTTTAAGCAAGTGCTGGCTTATCCATTACTTTGGTTTTTATGCTTTACTTTTCATGAGTCAGAAGACTCGTTGTCGGAACCATGCACTCAGGTGATGATGGACAATGGCACCGTGAATAACCTAAGAACAAAATCGCCAACAATAAGTGCGGAAAGTCACTACTCCAGAATCCACATAAAAACGACAAAGAACGTGTAGACCAGAAAACTTAAGCTAACGCCCGTAAGAGGAATTTTCACAAGTGCAATCGCAAAGCTTGTGCATAAAGGTTTTATATGATCCAAAAATGACCACTAAAGAAGGTAAAAGACTCAGAAATATGAGTGAACCAAAGAGCTTTATTTCATTGATCATATAAGAGGTACACAATTAGATAAAAAATGCTAAGTGTAGAAAGGACGTAGCTGTGCTATGTTCCATGGCCTATCAAGCTCCGGGTAGTCATCATCCGGGTCACGTCGCTTACGCTTATGATCCTCGTTGGGTCTATCCTTCAGTTCACGATTGTCAACAAGGTAATAAGACCCATTGAGCAGTGCCTTGCTTATGATGAACGGTCCTTCCCATGGCGGGGATAATTTGTGTGACTTCTTCTACTTAAGCCGGAGCAACAGGTCCCCCTCTTTAAACGAGTGATGCCTAACGTGGCGACTATGGTAGCTGCATAGCTTCTGCTGGTTGATGGCGGATCTTTGGCATGCCAAAACGCGCTCCTCCTCGAGAAGGTCCACATCTAGTCGTCCGTATTCTTCAGCATCATCTTCGTCGCAGGCGGCAACCCTTGGTGCATCGTGAAGTATGTCGGAAGGTAGGATGGCTTCTTCTCCATATACCATGAAGTAAGGGGTGTAGCCGGTGGATCTGTTGGGTTTAGTTCGTAAACTCCACAACACAGATGGCAATTCTTCCACCCAGGCTCCAGCTGCTCTATGTAACGGTGCCTCAATACGTGGCTTTATTCCCTGCAGAATTAATCCATTGGCTCGCTCAACCTGACCATTGGATTGTGGATATGCCACAGATGCAAGGTCAAGTCGGATGCCCTTCTCCCAACAATATGCCTCCACTTCTCCGAGTGACAAGTTGCTACCGTTGTCGGTGATAATGCTATGTGGGAGACCAATCCCACCACTAGATCCCGGAAAAACCTGAGGGCAGTTGCCCCATCAAGCTTTCTAATGGGTTTAGCTTCTATCCATTGAGTGAATTTATCAACTGCCACTAGCAGATGTGTAAACCCACATGGTGTCGTTTGTAACGGTCCCACCATGTCTAGCCCCCATACTGCAAACGGCCAAGTTATTGGTATTGTTTGCAATTCTTCAGCAGGAACATGTGGTTGTCGAGCATAATACTGGAATCCCATGCATGTATCAACCAACTTTTCGGTGTCCGCCTTCGCGGTCAGCCAGTAGAATCCTTGCCTGAAGGCTTTCACGACCAACGATCGAGGAGCGGCGTGATGCCCGCAATCTCTGAGATGGATTTCGCGTAGGATTTCAATACCTTCTTGCTGGGAAACACACTTAAGGTATACACCAGTAGTGCTCCTTTTGTAGAGCTGTCCATTGATTATGGTATAGCCCTTCGCTCGACATACTATTTGCCATCTTTCGACTTCGTCGTCGGGCAGAGTTACGTGTTCGAGATATTCCATGAATGGTTTTGTCCAAGCCGGAGGGACCTTTGCCATCATGTGGACGAAAGAGTCAACTCTATCCGGGTTGTCGATGTCTGCTCCCTTCACAGATGGTGTTCGTAGATGCTCTAGGAAAACTCCTGGCAGAATTTGTTTGCGCCCTGATCCAAGCTTAGACATCAGATTAGCCGCCTCATTTTTCTCCCTAGGTACATACTTGTCCTCGTAGCCCAAGAAGCTCTTGGCTATCTCGTCCACTTCGTCTCGATATGCCGCCATCATAGGGTTCCGCGCATTCCAGGTGCCAGCCAACTGCTGGGCAACCAAGTCGGAATCTCCACAGCAAACTATGCGCTTGATGCCAATATCCTTGGCTACGCGTAATCCGTGAATGAGTGATTCATACTCCGCCATCTTGTTCGTAGCCTCGAAGTGGATCTGCAGAACGTAGTGTAGCTTGTCCCTAGTTGGTGACTGTAGCAGTACACCAGCCCCCGAGCCATGGAGAAGCTTTGATCCGTCAAAGTGCATCACCCAGTATTCTAGTTCCGGCAATGGGGTAGCATCTGGCATCTCCGTCCAATCTGCAATAAAATCCGCCAAGGCTTGTGATTTGATAGCATCGCGTCTTTTGTAGGTGATCTCGAAGGCGGCAAGTTCAATGCCCCACTCCACGACTCTTCCCGTAGCGTCGCTGTTGTTGATAATGTCAGACAGTGGAGTATTGCTCACCACTGTGATTGGGTGCTCCTGAAAGTAATTCCTCAGCTTCTGAGAAGCAAGGAATACTCCATAAGCTATCTTCTGGTAGTGCGGGTAATGCTGCTTGGACTCCGTCAAGACCTCGCTTACGTAGTAAACTGGTCGTTGAACTCCGTGCTCATAGCCTGGTTCCTTCCGCTCTACCACGATGATGATGCTGATTACCCGGTTGGTGGCCGCCATGTAAATTAACATGGGCTCTCCAGGCTCGGGTGCTGCAAGGATGGGCGCTGAGGAAAGAATCTCCTTGAGCTGCTTCAATGCTGCATCTACCTCGTCCGTCCACGTGAATTTGTCTGCCTTTTTCAGCAACTTGTACAGCGACAGAGCCTTCTCTCCAAGTCGGCTGACGAACCGACTAACTGTTGCAACACAAACTGTTAGTCGTTGAATGTCCTTTAGGCATGTCGGACGGTTTATGTTTAAGATGGCCTTGATTTTCTCCGGGTTGACCACGATTCCACGCTAGGAAACAATGAAGCCCAACAATTTGCCGACTGGAACCTCGAAGACGCACTTTTTAGGGTTAAGCATCATGTTGTATTTCCGGAGATTATCAAAGGTTTCTTTTAAGTCGGAGATTAAGTCATTTGACTTTTTAGACATCACCGCTATATCGTCCACATAGGTGTGAATGTTCCGACCAATTTGATCGTGTAGGCAGCGTTGCATTGTCCGCTGGTACGTAGCACCTGCGTTTTTCAGCCCAAAGGGCATCGTAACATAGCAAAACGTGCCGTAGGGAATAGTGAACGAAGTGTCCAATTGGTCCGACTTCCTCATCTTGATCTGGTGGTATCCTGAGTATGCATCAAGAAAACACAAAAGTTCCGAGCCAGCCGTTGAGTCAATGACTTGGTCAATGCGAGGCAAAGCAAACAGATCATTGGGGCATGCTTTGTTCAAGCCGGTGTAATCAACGCACATTCTTAATTCTTTGGTTCCCTTTTTGGGGAGAAGTACAGGATTGGCCACCCATTGGGTGTGAAGGACTTCTCGGATAAAACTAGCCTTAAGTAACCTAGCTATCTCTTTGCCTATGGCGCGTCTCTTCTCATCTCCAAAGCGTCGTAGATGTTGCTTAACTGGTTTGCATTTTGGATCAATGTTTAAGCTGTGCTCGGCAAGTTCCCTAGGTACACCTTTCATGTCGGCAGGTTGCCAGGCAAAGATGTCCCTGTTCTCACGGAGGATCTCGACGAGAGCGCTTTCCTATTTGGGTTCCAGGTTTGTCCCAATGGAGGTGGTCTTGGAGGCATCGCCTACCACAAGTTCCACCGACTTGGTCTCGATGGCGGCCTTGAATGCTAGAGCGGAGTCAGAAATCTGTTTCTTCAACGCGGGCATCTCTGAGGCATCGACCTTGCTCTATATCTCCTTGAACTCTTCGCTGTAGTGGACAGCTTCCGCGTAGGCTGCTTCTCCAATCTCACAGTCCCTAGCTTTGGCAAAGCTTCCGGATACGGTGATGACACCGTTTGGTTTGGGTATCTTGAGTTTGTTGTAGACGAAGCATAGCTTGGCCATGAAGGTCTGGAATATGTCACGGCCGAATATGACATGGTACACGCTCTTGAAGGGGACCACCTGAAAGGTCATGCGCTCTTGGCGGTAATTATTAACATCACCAAAGGCTACCTCAAGTGTGATGCTACCTGAACTACGCCGTGGAAGATGGTGTTGGTCCGCCTTAGGTTTGCCTCCGTCAAATTCATCTTCTGCAGTGTATCCAGGTACATGATGTTGATGCTGCTTCCACTATCCACCATACATTTCGTGAACTTGTTGACGTCAATCAAGGGGTTGATGACCATGGCGTATTGGTTCTCCATAGGGATGAGGTCTGGGTGATCCTTCCTGTCCCAAGAAATTGGAATCTCCGACCAGCGCAGGAACTGGGGAACTGGGGGTATATTAGCCTTCAGTATCCTCATAGAGATCTTCTGTTGTTGGACGGTGGGGGTGCCAAGGAAAGTGTGGAAAACTGCCGCCTTCTTCTCGAAGGGGTTCTTGCCTTTTCCGTCGCTCTTGGCGGCGTGCTTGGGGTCAACATCCTCGTCCATGTCACTTGAATCCTTGGACTCCTCCTTCTTATTCTTCTTCCCCTTGCCCTTGCCTCGCTGTCTGTTCTTCCGAATTTGCTTGTAGCCGGACTCCGGGTCCTCCTTGAGGTCATTGACGAACTTGTAGTGTCGATTGGTATGGGTGGCCTTGCCTTTGACATAGAGGTGTACGAGGCATGGCATATCGCGGTACTCTTCATAGGTTTGGAGAACGCGGAGCGCTGCCGAGGTAGTTTCACTTACTCGCTGCTACCCACGACCAACTCCCCATCCTCGGCCATGTTGTCCGCCATCACCTCGTCCTGCAAAGGTCATGGCGACCATGTCGGGAGTTTGCTTTTGTTCTCGAGCAGTTTTCCGCTTTGTGCTGATGTTCCTCCGAGCTTGAGTTGGAACGGCCGTTGCCGGCAGCGAGCCGCGAGCGGCGGCGGCGGCTGCGAACTCACTAGCCAACTGAATCATCTGATTCAAGTCTAGCTGGTGATTATCCTGCAAGCCCTTCAGCTTATGTCGGAGCAACGTACCCCTTTCCAACCCATCGATGAAGGCGGCCATGGCGGTCTGAGCGTGCACTCCTGCGCAGGAATTCTTCATATCCAGCCATCAGCAGAGGTAGGCGCGAGATGTCTCGTCTTTCTCTTACACGCACCGATGTAGATCGGCAACAGTTTAGGGACGTTTTTACGTACCCTCGAAGTTCTTGGTGAATGCTTCTTGCATGTCTAACCAATTGCAGATGGATTTCTCCGACAAGAAATCAATCCATTGACGGGCTGTGCCTGCCAACATCAATGGGAGATACTTGACAGCAACATTAGGGTTACCCTCGGCGATCTCCACCGCATTGCTGTATTCCTGCAACCATGTGGCAGGCTTAGCGGTGCCGTCATAGGGCTTGATGGTCTTGTCAATCCGGAAACCTTTGGGGTAAGTTGCGGACCGTATCGCAGGTGCAAAGCAACATGGTCACAGGTATGGTCCTTCTCGGGCCTCGTGGATCTTTTCTATCCGCGAACGTGCGCCATATGGCTACGGGTTTCTCTTCTTCTTGTCAACAGGGGATGGGCTACGTGAACGACGCGGGCCTCCACCGCCATGGTGACTGCTAGGTGGCGACGAAGGCGGAGGTGGCGGTGGGTTAGCCTTCTTGCTGTTACCTTCCTGGGACGCCTCACGCTTGTCGCGGTTGCTTGTCGGACACGGAGGGTCATGGCGCGACCTGCTCTTGTGTCCCTGGTTGCGTTCTCCGTCATGATGGGTCTGCTCCGCGTTGTCGCGGATGACGATGCCGCTCTGCCTTGGCGGGGGCATATCCGTACGACGGTGAGGCTTGGGGTCTTCGAGATGTCGGGGGGAGCGGGGTGGTGGTGATGGGCGACGAGGTTGGGCCTTTTCTCCGTGATCGGAGGATATGGGAATAGCATCCTTCCTGTTGCGCGCATCCCTCTGTCTTTGTTCTGATGAACCCGTCTGAGACCCGATATCAAGAAGAGATCTGTCCCTTGGCGGATTATATTGGTTAGACTGGCAAAGTGCTGGGTCAGACTCAAGCCTCTAAGAGGTGGCCTTTTCCTGCTGTTTTACCGCCTTGGCCACTAGGTCATAGACCTGGTCCACCATCTTGGGCGATCTATCCTGCTCCAGAAGGGTCTTGGCGATGGCGAGGTTGAGGAGAGGAGTGGGCATCACCTTCCTGCCTTCACTGTCAATGTATGGCTTGGCCTGTGACGGCTTCAGGGGAGCCCATCCTAGGTTTCACCGTACACCAGGATCGTTGATGACGCGAGCCAGAGCTTTCTTGGCATTCTGCTGCAGCAGCACAGTCTTGTACTCGGCCTTCATCGCTCTAGCTTTCTCTATGGATTTCTACGCGTTAACCAGATCTCGATCTAGCTTAGCGCCTTGCGCCGCGATGGCCTGCGCTTCCTCCTGCAGCTGCTGGAGCTTCTCGTCAAGCTGGGTCACGTTCTGGATATGAGCTACGGTCAGTGGTTCGACGAGGAGATTGCCGTACATCACTCTATCAGCTGGAGTAACTTGGGCAGCAGCAGACGTAGATGCTGGAGGCGGCAAGTTTGCGGTGTTGTTGTTGCTCGGGCCGGTGCCGAGTTCCTGCGGCTGTTGCACTGGGTTAGGCGGAGGGGGCATGACCTTTGCACGATCATTGTCGGCAGCAACATGTGGTCCCTTCCCTTTGTCCAGAGCTGTAGGCGAAGCTCGTCTGGGTTGATCTTCATCCATCGCCATCCCAATGGTGACAAACACCTCTCGAGACGTGACGACGTTGTTAGCTTGCTCGTCGCGCGTGTACTCCTCTTCCATCTCCTTCATGGAGGAGTCTAGATCTTCTGGACTAAAGTCTATCTACTCTAAATCTGCACTAAAGTCAGCGTATAGCGCGTCAATCACAGGGTCGGAGGGTGCCAGGGCTTCCTCGATGACGTGGAGTGGAGGTGCCATAGCAACGACGATGACTGGAGGTGGTGGTGCAAGTGCGGCAATGGCGGTCGGAGGCGATGGTGGTGGTGGCTGCATCGGAGGGGCTCCGTCAATGAGCGCAAGCGCTATCTAAGCCACCGCTTCGGCCTTCGCGTAGTTGTTGACTGTGTTTACCATGCTTTCGAAGGTAAGACGCCCCAAAGCCTGCTGCCGCCTTAGAGAATGCCGGAGAAGCGTGCCATGGTCCAGTCCTTCCACAAAGTGATACATGGCGTCCTCATTGGGGTAATGTGCCAGGTCGTCCCGTATACGGAGCCACCTGGCAAAGTAATCATGGGGGTTTTCGCCCTCTCTCTAAACGCAATGCGCCAGATCGAAGATGGTAACCACGCCGATGAACTTGGATCTTTGCTGTCCAGATGCGCAGACGAAGCCGACGGACTTGCAGTGATCTTCCACCTTTATGTCCTGCATAGGGTCGGTTTGGGTGAGCCTTTAATTTTTCCGATCTTTGCCAGCAAACTCCGAAGAGAGATCTGACATCGATCCTTCCGCAAACGTTTCTTGCCCGTAGGCGGTCCGTGCGGGTCTGATGCTCCTCGGACTCCCAGGGAACTAGTGCCCGAATCGGTTTCGCCAATGAAGAGGTGGATGTCTCCAATAGGAACGATCGAACATCGTGTAGGGTTCGTCTTCGCCGGGAGGGACGATCGGAACATTGCCAGAGAAGAGAACGTGACCGATGGCTATGGTTTCGCCGATTCCCTCAAAGATCTTGGTCCTCGCCCACTGAAGAGCCTGAAGCGCCTCTTGCCCCACGGTGGGCGTCAACTGTCATGGTATTGCTGACGAGTACGCCATGGAGGGGTCCTCAAAGTGCGTGTTTAGAGACGTGGGGCAAGGCGGACGGTTGACGGGTACGAGGTAACACATCTTACCTAGGTTCAGATCCCACAACGGTGGCAGAATCCTACTCCTGTTATAAATCACTATAATGGCAATACGCCGAGTTATAGAGATAGGTTCGCTATGCGAGGTATGAGTTAATTGGTGCCCTAAAGGATCCCATAGGCCCGACTTATATAATCTCCGGGTCGTAGGGTTACAGGGAAAAGTCCTAGCCAGATAGGTTACAGAGTCCTACACCCACTATTACTAGTCTAGCGTGTCTTGTACTCCAAGGCTCCGGGTACGCTGGTGACTCCATCGTAGCCTTCCTTTATCCGGCATGGGCCTCCCTTCTAGATCCATCTAACTGGGCCTCCCAGCAGTCCATGGGCCATGCTACCAACTGTGGGTCACCCGGGTTATCCGTATAAGAGACATGCTATGAGGATACCCATATAGCATATCCCCAACAGGGTACTCAATCGATGGGGGTGCCCACACACCCCACCTATGGTTAGCGCGCTCGATCTCGGGACATGTGTCAAGAACTCGGGTCCTTGGTGGACACAAGTGGGTGGTTAAAAACCAAATATTGTCTATTATCCATCGGTGCCTCTGCATTATTTACCTACTTTCAATATTAGTTATTAAATGGTAATTAAAGTCATAATCATCTAAACCATTAAGAATGTGCCAACTACCCAACAACGGTGGAACATCGATGACACGAAGCGGCACCTGAGCAAGCAACTACGACTCACAAGGCCGACTGTCTATCAATCAGTAGGCAATAGGAGGTGTCCAATGCAATATAGAGGCTACAAGGAATATAAAATGGTGCATGGAATCTAAAGCATCGCAACATGGAGAGCAATAGATCAACATGAGGAAGTAAAGATGATAAATGCGAAAATAGGTAGAAAGAGAAAGAATGCTCGCCTGAACATTGCCGAAGGTTCATCCGAAGATCAGGTCGGCACTCACATCAACTCATCGGCCTAATCCGTGAAGAAGCAAAGCACTAGAAGAAACACCGGATGCATTATTTAATATTACGGCAGAAGATCGGGCATGATGCATGTATGATGTATGGCATGGCGAAGATGCGATGCAACTAGAAAATATTAAGCGGAACCAGGGTCTCGATAATTAAGTATATGGTTCAAGTTGTATAGATACCCAGCATTTATATGTTGTTAATGACGTGAATCGGCTGCCCCCAAACCCACAATATGTGTGCAAGCATGTACAATTATATGCAACAGATAGATATTATATATTATAAAAATACGGGACTCGGAAAGTGGTCACACATGGGTTCGGCAATCTTGGATTCCGAGGGTTCAGGGGATCGGTCTCCGGAGGAAGAGCTTGACGTTCCTTGTCGAAGGCCTTCGAGTTTGGGGTCTTCGGGGCGGTTTCGCCGCTCTCGGTTCGAACTTGCCACTAATGGCATGCTTGGAACTGCTGGTCTTCAACAACACACACATGTCACCAACACGCAGATAACCTTTTCTTTGCCTTCAATTAAGCATCAGCACGCCACCCTACAACATGGTTGCAGCGGGCACCAATTGTTCATGGTCACAACTAGGTTGCGGAAAACCAATTCTCACACGGGCATTTGGTCAAGCACCCTGCCGATGCGCGCGTGCATGCAAACAAAACCTTCGATGACGTTGATCGAAACAGAGAGGAAGGGGCCTTGGACAGGGCTCAGAGTCGACACGCACTGTAAGCGAGTGCTCAGTGCGGCAAGTGCTTGGAGGAGGCTCGGGGCAGGGCGAACCCATGGCAGAGAGGGTGCGAGGCGGCGGTACGCTGGCAGGGCGGAGTCAAACGACAAAGGGTGGGCGGTGGAGGCCGGGGACCGGAGGCAGGCCGGTGCTGTGGCGCAGGGTGCAGAGAACCCGAGCGGCGGCGGCGCGCGTGGCTCAATGGGGAGCTCACTGAGGACAACGACCTTGGGACAGCGGCATCGCGCCGCTGTAGAAGACGGCCGGCGGCAGCTCAGAATATGGAGGTGACGTGGGGCTCAGTAGGCCGATAATGGAGGGGGACAGAGCTTACAGAGGTGGGCGGTGAGGCGGTCGATGGCCTGGTAGACGGGGATGAGTAGAGGGCCGGGCGGCGCTTCGGGAGAGGAGCGAGCGGCGCGGGTAGTGCGAGTGCTGGCGGCGGCGGTTCTGTGGGGACGCGAGGAGGCGCATTGGCGGCTTGTTGCGGTGGAGAGAGCCTGGCGGTGGGGAGGATGCAGGGAAAGAGGCCAACTATAGCCAACTCCTGTAACAACAACTGAGCTTTACTGTCTATAGCATAAGAGTTCAGGACTTCCTGTAACCAGACAAGCACTCCAGTAGAGACAACATAGAGGGAAAACACATGTCCCACTCTAGACAGGGTATCTACCACCTTGTTCTTAGGACCCTTTTTGTATTGAAAGGTGAAATTGAGCCCTATCAACCTGGTCATTGCTTTCTTCTGAATATTTGTATGTAACACTTGATCCTCTAAATGACAGAGACTCTGATAGTCAGTTTTGATCACAAATGGTCCCCTGGACAAATATGGTCTCCATCTGTCTACTGCCATCATAATTGCCAGAAATTCCTTTGCATAGATTGATAACTTCTTGTTGTTCACACTTAGGGCTTTGCTTTAATAAGCCATGGGGTGACCTCCTTGCATCAGAACAACACCAATGCCTATGTCGCATGCATCAGTCTCAATACAAAAGGGTTGAGAAAAATCTGGCATAGCAAGAACATGTGTGACACTCATAGCATGTTTCAGTGTATCAAAAGCAGCCTGAGCTGAAGGAGACCCCTCATATTTCTTTTTCTGCAAGAGAATAGTTAATGGTTTGGCAATGATGCCATAACTCTTGACAAACTTCCCATAGTAGCCTATCAGACCCAAGAACCCCCTAAGTTCTTTAGCAGTATATGGCACTAGCCAAGCCAACATTACCATAGTATTTTCGGGATCAGTGGCCACACCTTGGTCAGAAATGATATGCCCTAGATATTCCAACTATGGTTGAGCAAAAGAACACTTGATTTTCATGGCATATAGTTGATTTTTAACTAGCACTTGGAAAACCAGCTATAGATGTTGCATATGTTCCTCTACAGATTTACTATAGACCAAGATATCATCCATGAAGACCAGAACAAACTTCCTGATGAATGGGGCAAAAATTGAGTTCATCACACATTGAAATGTTGCTGGTGCATTGGTAAGTCCAAAAGGCATAAATCTGAATTGGTATTGTCCATTATGAGTTTTGAATGATGTCTTCAGTTCATCAGAGGGAATCATCCTAATCTGATGATAACCAGCCATCAGATCTAGCTTAGAGAAAATTGTAGTTTCAGCTAGCTCATCCAATAGTTCATCCACTATAGGTATAGGAAATTTACTTGTGATGGTGATAGCATTAAGTCTCCTGTAATCTATATAGAATCTCCAGGTGTCATCCTTCTTTTTGACCAACAAAATAGGGGAAGCATAAGGACTCACACTAGGAATAACTATACCAAAATGCAACATTTCCTTCACCTGCCTCTCAATCTCATCCTTCTGCAATGGTGAGTATCTGTAAGGCCTACAATTTGTTGGTTGAGATCTAGGAATGAGATTGATAGCATGATCAAACTCTTTGTGTGGAGGCAGTCATTTTGGCTCCTAGAACACAGCAGCAGACTGATCCAATAAGGTTTGGATTGCTGCAGGTATAGGAACAATTGCTTGTACCTTGTTGTCCACCATAGACAATTTTGCCATGGCCCAGACATCATTCCCCTTCAAACTTTTAGCTAATTCTTCCATAGTGATAGCCAGAATTTCCTGCCCAGCCATAGATGTGATGCCCTCTAGCCTAATGAGTTCCTTGTTATACTGAAACTCTATCCACTTCTATTCCCAGTTACAGTTCATCGGTCCCCATTTTGCCAGCCAATCCATTCCCAGGATGCCATCATATCCTCCAAGAGAGATGACTTTCATGTCATGAGAAAATGTGTGGCCCTGTAACCACCATTGCATTTGAGGAACAACAACATCATAGAACAAGAAATATCCACTGGCTACTTCTACTTTGATTGTTGGAACTGGTGTAGTTTGACAGTGCAACTTGGACACTAATGACTGATCCACAAAACTATGAGAGATACCTGAGTCCAGTAACAGGAGCATAACTTGATCTTCTATGAGAGCTTTTAATTGGATAGTACCAGGTTTAGTGGCACCAGACACAGCATTTAGGGAGACATGACAGTATCTTAACTAATGGTCTGGCATTGCTGCTATTGCAATACACTACAGAATTAGGTTCTATGGCTAGAGATTCTATTCTCAACTAATCAGCACTTCGTCTTCACTTGAGTTGATGTATATGTTGACTTTTTTGACTTCATTGAAGAGCTTTAGCTTTTGATGATGATTCCTGGAGCATGACTTAGACATCGTCTGTACTGGCTTTAGAACCTAGCAAGGGTTAATAAGATACTTTGAGTACGAGCGTACTTAGCAAGTTCACTAGAAAAGGAGTGTTTGATGCACTATATCTATAGCCACAGACCATAGGTCATAGACAATGCAAGTTTTCGTAAACATTTCTTCAAAGGTTGCTTTTATTCTGAAAAGCTATGTCTGTCAGCCTTCACGGATTTACCGGAACTTTCATGGAGTTCCTTTCCCACCGCGTTCGCAGCTCCTTCCCGGAACAGGGAGTAACAAGTTACAGTTCTTACACTCTGCAGAGGTGCGTTACTTTACCCATGAGAGACCTTAGCCTTGTTGCACAACCAAGACATGACCTTGTCCATACTTCCTTGGTATGGGGCCCAGTCTAAGATCCAAGCCAATCACTTCCCCCTTCGCGACCTCGCATGCCTCCTTGGTGTACACCATGGTCACCCAGTGACTTACGGCAATGGTTTGTACAGACCGTTAGATGCCAGAACTATCGTGGTATGTTGAGGGCTCCCACCCATATGCTGCATATCCTCTACGAATTACCAATTAATATGCACGCTACGAGGATAACAACCACGACCTGCACATCCGGCTACATGCGAGAGGAAGAAGATACAGCTGACTTCTCTGTCCCATTCCAAATCTCATGGTTAACGAGTGATATACGGTGCAAGAATCACTGGCGACATTGGTTGTTAAGTCCTAGATAATATGTTCCTTTACCACCGGAACTTTCATAGTAGGTTATTAACTAATGGTAAATAACCTATAATCATATTTTTATGAAAATAGTGTTTTCTGACCTTTTTCAAATGTAGGTGATGACAACACTAGATTTGTAAAATACTTTACAAAAAATAATCAAAGGACATGAGCAAGTGTGAACTTGCCTTTTGTGATTGCAAGATTATGCACTCACGGTCTTCAAGACAATATAAGATCCAATATATGAAATCAACATCATTGGTCTAGTAAGGACTAATGTTTAAAGAAGCAAGATGCTATTATGCATAAATAATGTAATGCAATTTCGTAAACTCGAATCTCGGGGATAGCGTTGATCTAGGGTTTGGATACTAGAAATGGTTTCTTAAGAATGTGTTGTACTTTTAGATAAGCTTCACACTTGTTCTTCTTATTAGGGCTTGTGAGTGTGTGTGAAACAATATGTAAACATAATGGCATACAACAATAAGATATACTAATGAGATGTGACACTCAAGGATTGCTTATATGAGAATTATCTTATCTTCAAGTTCTATTTTGCAAGTAATGGCATTTATAAGGAACTTAAGTGTTAACAATCCTAGGTATGTAAGTAAAGATTAATGTAATGTGATTATTATTAATTGTGATTTGATGTTTGAAGTGGCAAAAAGAATAACATTTGAAGAAAATATTTCTTTTCTAAGGTTAAAACAATCTTTGTGGTTAATAAAATGTGGTCGATGTTGTTTGTGTTTGCTTGAATAGTTTGGACTTGAGATGCTTTAATTAATTATAACAGAACAAAGTTAACTATAAAACACATAATAAGGTCTTTAGCATTATACTTAAAGCTTTGCAGACTAAAGTTAATTTTAAAACGTAGATGAACTTAGGTTGTAATGCTTATGATATTTGTATTTTGCTTACTTCATAATGTTTCCTTAAAGTTATTTAAGTATGGCATTACTTTTATTTGAGTTGTGGTTTCTTAATTGTTTAGGGGAATAGAATCATTTTCCTTGTATAGATGAGTGGTTATAGTTTGTAAACAAGGAAGTAATATTACTTAACTACTTATGGATTTAATATAGTGTTATGGTATGTTGATAAACTTGTGATTAAAGTAAGGGAATAGGTTTTATCTCATTACAAATTGTTCTTGGGGATTTTATATTAGATAAGGATCCTTTTATAAAATAATCTACACATATGGTTGAAGGATAATTCAATTAAAATTGTATTTAAAATGGGTTAAACCATTTTGACTTCATATTATCAATATTCAAGACTAATACTATTTATTAGACTTTAGTTAGTTAATTTTAGAATATTTGCAAATTTTATTTACCCTTATATGAATTATTAACTAAAGAAATAGGTATAAGTTCAAGTTATTAAAGTGTTTAACCTTTTATTTAACTCAAAATTGGAATATTATATTTTTAACATATAGGTATTATTTTTGTGATCATTTTGGTATATTACACTTGTTTTTTTGATTTTAAAAAATAAGATATGATTTTTATAATACTTATTACTTTATAAATACTTAATAAATAAAAAACATTTAATTAAGTGGTACAATAATGCATGATTATAGTTTTAAATTATAATTCTTATTTTCCTAAGATTTTTGGTATTTTATTTATATTTTTAACATTTACCATTATTAAAATATGAATTATTAAAGTTTTATTACTTATAAAACCTTTATTAAATAATATTTTTTAAATAATTATCATAATAATATTTGATAATATTTTTAAGTTGTAGATTTTATTTTTCTGAAAATTTTCATATATTAAACATATTTTTTTGAATTATAAAACAAAAGTTATTGATTTAATATGATTGAATCATTTTATTTAATTTCTAGAATTAATAAACGAAATAGTTTATGATGTAATGCTGATGTCAGCATGGGGTGAAAGGTTTTTCTCACTAGGTCGATTCTTACCCCTAGTCACTGACTAGTGGGGCCTATGCCACGTCATTTATAGATCAAATAAACAAATCAATCAGAGGGGTTATGACCTTAGCATGATGTCATGCTGACATCATCTGAGATTGATCCTCTCAGATCGATTGTCGATCGATTTATTCCATTCGTGCACGCGGCTGTGGTTGTGTGTATCAGAAAGAGGGCGTCGCAGCGAACTATATAGTGGCAGCGCCGCTCCATTTTGGTCATCGGAGTTTGGTCGGCGACGAGCTTGCACGGCGGCGTGGCACTGCCTCACGCGGGTACATAACTACGACGAGCGAGCGACGAATTGAAGGGTGCTAGTATACTCAGAAGCTCATCAGGAACGCGAAGAAGGGCTCGGCAAAGTGAATCATGTCTGGAATCGATGGGAACCGCGACGGCCGGACTTCGGGTAGGGGATGTCGATTGGGGGGCTTAGGGCCTCTCCGGCTTGCGTTCTTTCTCAGCGAGCTCGAGGAAGACACAACAGAGCTCGCAGCTTGCTCAGAGAGCAAAGGGGGAACCCCGAATGGCGTCGCCGGAGTTCTCTGGCCGATCTAGGGTTTCGTCCCGAGAAGGTTTTCGAGGAAAAGAGGAAGCTAGGGTTCGCTGGTGCGGTGGAGGGCTTCTTATAGGCATCATACATCGGTGGCGTGGATCTTGGCGCGGTGTGACGGCCATGTGAACGCCAGCGAGCTGCTTGCTCGATCGAGAGGTCAACGCTGGCGTGAGGAAGACGACGAAGAATGGAGGCCGAAGGGGTACAAGCTCCTGGCGGGCTGATGCTGGGCCAGGCGGGCTGCAGTGTGGTGCGTGTGAGCGACGGATAGGACGAAGGAACGATGGGCCTCGAGCCATTTTCTGGTCTAAGTCCATTTTTTATTCTTTTCTATTTTCTGTTTTATTTTCAGGTTTGAATATTACACATTTGATTGAAATTTCTTCATAGAATGTATTTTCTGGATAATTGCAGTAATATTAGAATGTGTTTAGTATTTGTAGGGTCTTTTGATATGAATTTAATTTATCTAGTATTCATAAACTTATTTAAAGATTGCATTATTATTAATTCATGAGTTTTGATTTTATTGATTTATAATATTAAAGAATCTTTTATATTTAGTGATCCTTCATTATTATTTAGTACTTAAAGTTTTGAGTAATTAATATGGTTAATATTATTTTCATAAGTTAGGAAATAGCAATATATATATATTTATTACAACTAACATATGAGTTAAGGTTTGAATTGAAAAATACTTACCATCAGTTCTTAGAAGATTTAATATTCTCATATTTATTTTATTGATGTGAATAAGGGTTAATGGTTAAACATATTGTCTTTATGTTTATGATCTTTATTAATATCACCCTTTAAAATAGAAAGTTATTATTTGAAATGAATTATGAGAGAGAATTGATAACCATAGCTTCTAGGCATATATGATTGAAATAAAAGTTAGGGTTTTAAATTGTAATTGTTTACCATGGTTTTTAGGAGTTTTAATATTCTTGTTAATCCTTTTATTTTATATGAATAAATATTATTGGTTAAGACAGATTGTTCTTATGTTGGTGTTCAAGAATGACTTCACCTTTTAGAAAAGATAGTTATTTCCTAGAAGGTTTATGCATAAGGATTAATAAAGATAACTCCTAAGCACATATGGTTATAATAATTGGAAATGATAAAGATGTGCTTAAGAGGTTTGCTATAGGGAAATATTCCTATAAATTTTTATGGAGATTAGAGGATAGGGTAATAATAGGAAATGGATATTATGTTTGGTTAATGATTTAGGATTTAGTGTTTATCAAGAATTCATATCTTCCATAATTCACAATCCTGGACTTCTAACTAAGGAATTCCTTTCCTAGATATACTATTTCTTCATATCCATCATCATGTGTTAACATGATGAGCTTTACCTCATAAGAATATTCTTATCCACATTTTATTCTTCCAACTCCCCTTGTAAATCCAATGAGCTTGACACTAAAGCATTTCCAAATATTTTCATATCTATACTTGGGTATATCAACTATTCTACTGCTGATAACCTCCAATCCAACAAATGGTTACTTCTAACTACATTCATACTCTTCCTTAATCATCCACCACTAATATTACTCCAGTATCTCATACTCCAACCTCACATTATATTAATGTGACTTGTCATGGCTAACCTAGGATAATATATCTAGACTAGGGTTTAATCATGTTCTACCCAGCAATGTCACTTATACAGGATATAAGCATGTTCTACCCACCAATGCCACTTATACAGGATATAAGCATTCAATCTTGGTGAGTAAGGCATGATCATTATAAGCCTTTGATCCTTTATGGTTTAGGTTTCCAGTTGGCTAATCAAGGCTTCATCAATACAACATTACAGTTGTATTGAAATTATCTTCTTAGTATCTCTATTGGATTAAGGGGTGCCATTCATGGATATGCTTACTTAATCCAATAGGATTACTCCTTGATATCTATCTTCAGGATTCATACTTATAATCTTCTTTATTACCACATATATCTTTATTTGAAATAACTCTTCTATCCATTCAGGAGTGAGTTAACTCCATCAATAATCCTATTGATTTAATTATCTTCCAACATTTCCATCCAATAGATGATATTTAAATCTAGCATTACCACCTATATCTTCTTACTTCTTTCTCTAAAGGCTTTAGAGTGGATGCTATGATAAGGACAAGAGTTGATAGATCAAGAATTGATAGTTTAAGAATTTGTGAATCAATAGTTGATTACTCAACATTGATGAACAACAGATATTAAGATAGGGTTCATTAGAGATGATAAGGATTGATATGGAAAGAAAGATATATGGTGAATGATCTTGACTTGGTTTGTTTACTACTCAAACTCACAAAAGAGTTAAGGTTAAGTATTACCCTGATACTCATGGTAGAGATATATAAGATTAAGATAGGTCAATATTTAATTATTAAATTCTAGTTACTTGAATTTTATCCTAAACTTGATATTCATGAGTTATTGTAATGAATACTAGGATATGATTACTTAAGGATCAAATATAAATCATTAAATAATGTATTTGGGTTTAACATTTATTACATTTGATCTACCCTTAGATCAATTCTCCCTTACCCAAAATAAGGTTTTAACAAAGGTCATATTGAAACTTATCGCAGTAAACTTGATGATCTACTTCAATTCCATCAAGTTGAGAGAAGCTTCAATCACTTTGACAAGTTTTGTTCAAAAGTGCGAAAATCATTCAGATTTACTATGCATGAATGCAATGCACACATCTGTGTTCAGCTTATTTCTAAGCTCTAATGCTGGGATGTTACAGACTCTCCCCCTTAAAATAAACTTCGTCCTCGAAGTTCGTATACTCTCATGTTTCGGAGTAAGGAATTGTCTTGCAATGATTACAATATGTCTCAACTCCCTGGTAACCTATATAGCAATAATTGTAATATCCCATATCCAAATCCTTTCCTTTTATTCTCACCATACTTGGCAATCTTTAACTTGTTGTCTCCAATACTCCAAAGTTACTTTTACTATAGTCCCTTAGGGATATATCATGATTACAAAATCCTTAATTTGGGATCTCTCCTTAAGTTCATTTTCCTAATTGGGTATCCTAATCCAATTCCTTTACTTAATCATAAAACTTCCTTGCTATACTATATAAGGTCTAGGAAGTCTCACTAAAATAGGTTTTTAGCTCTATTTAACAATAACTATGGTCAAAAGACTAAATTTTGATTTGTGATGGTATGGTTTATACTGGTAGTCCTTCTGAAGATTGGATTTGAACTCATTTAGTCCATACCTATTGAAATTTATTATTTCTCTTTCCATGACCAATTGGATGTGTTTTATTCCCTCTCGAGGATTACTTAAGAGTTGTTTCCCCTAGACTTAGTCTATTAATATTAATCTATTTTATCACCCCTAAGCTTTTGTCTTAGAAAGCTTTGGATAATGTTTTCATTATTACCTTAAGTACTTCTTCATTTTCCATTATTGATTTCCTTAAGGTTTGGGTACCACTACCTTGAAATAACCTTCGATCTTTCATCCAGACAAACTTCTGAAAATACTTCAATAATAATGACTCCTTTTAACCTTATGAAAATAAGGCCTAAGTTGTCATAGGTTAGTATTTCTTCTCCCATCTTTACTTGGAATTTGGGTAACAATACTTCCGTTTACTGTTTACTCTCCCCCTTAGGGTTTACTAATGGTCTTCAATCTGTCTATATAGTATTTATTGGCTTTATAATTAGAATGTAGGGCTTTGTCTAGCTTATTTTCTACCTAGTTAGGGTCTCATTAAAGATTTTATGGTGTATCCACACAATTGTGGATCTCCAAAGTGAATCTTTCAGCATTATTTGTCTTACTTACTATTTGGACATTTTCGCTTTGATAGGTCAATTTTCGCAAAGAGTCTCGAAAGACGATCACTTAAATTTTATACTCCTTTAGGTCTTACTTAGCTTAGGCCAAGTTTTATGCTCTTTATGCAACCATTAAGATGATCTTGTGAACTATGTCAACCAACACCAGCTGCGGACAAGATACCAATTATGGATCAGAA
Organism: Avena sativa; assembly: GCA_916181665.1. NCBI lineage: Eukaryota > Viridiplantae > Streptophyta > Magnoliopsida > Poales > Poaceae > Avena > Avena sativa. The sequence goes on along the minus strand of OV702293.1, from coordinate 85,853,323 downwards.
TACAGACTATGGATCAAATACCATCTGCGGATAATCCTAGGTTATAGGTATTACCCTACGGTTTGCAACATCCTTATGGCATTCTCTCTGAATTGTTAGATCTTGAATACCATTTTGGTTCCAAGGCTTCTTCTTTGTACTTATTCATGACACTACCATGAACTAGTACAATTACTCCATTAACTTCTTAGCAACATCACTTACTTTGATTGAACTTTAAGTTCATTACTTCTTGTTGCTCCATACATTTTCTACACTAATCTTCCTTCTTATTACTATTTAGTAATGATCTGAACTTGATACATCCTTCAAATTATGTTGATACTCCTTATACTTGGCTTCATTATTCATGTAAGTCTTATCTTGATCTTTGGAACTCGTCACTCCCTTACACGAATTCCCATTCCTATCTAGATCTATAACATCAAGTAGTAACTAGATGTTGCAACATGCATTTGCACATCAAGTCAAACTTCATGTACAGATCTAGTCAATCAAAAAGATCCAAGAAAAACAAATAAATCCAAATGTGGTACATATAACACACAATATTCTAAGCCCAGAATATAGTAGTTGAGTATATTATCTCTACAATTCAGGCTTAGTTGTGTAGTATATGACACCTCCTCATATAGGTTTACATCGTGATACTTAACACTTAAATGGTTTAACTATTCTTTGTCTCGACATTTACCCACATTGCTCAATTGCAATAGGGTAATTTCAAACAAAGTGGTCTCAATTTGGTTTTGACTAACCTTTATTCTCACTTTTGGAATGGCTAGTATATCCAACCTGTCATTATTTAGTAATCTAACCTTACAAAATCTCTCCAAAGTACTAACCAGATTCTTAAACCAAAGATTTTTGGAAATTTCTAGCACCTATGACTTCTATCATAGTTCTACTTTGTTATTATTTTACTATACTCCAAGATAATTTACTAAGTTTTTGGTCATATTTACACTTACATCATGGTTTCGGAGCTAATCTCACCATGATCTTATTATGTTTTGCCTCTTTATCATGATTTAAGAGCTAATCTAACCATGATAACTTTGTTCCACACAACACTATGATTAAATCTTAACATAATTTCACTTCATCATGTAGAATTCTCAAGTGAATCCCACATGATTACTACTCATTACATCAACATTAATCCTAATGATATTCATCAGGTTAACTTAAGTTACCAACTGACACTAAGATTTTACTGCTCTTACTTAAATTCTAGGGTTAGGCTATGTAACATCCCAAAAATATTGAACTTGTATCATCAAACTCTAAACATCAAAATTAGGGTTAACAAAAACTTTTCTAAATAAAGTTATGAATGCATGCATATGAATATGCATTGAATTTGAAATTCTTTTGAACCACCTTTTTTGTGTGTTTCCTTGCTTGTAAAATGTTTCTTAGGTGAAATAAACATCATCTATAACATTTCCCACACTTTTCCCAAAGACAAGTAAATCAAAACAAATAAAATAAAGGAATGGTCATTTTGACCAATTTAACTCCCATGCCTACTTTGGCTGTCTCAAACTTTCAGAACCTAACAGAAACTTCTCTGGATCTTTGTACCCCTTGATTGTACTCATAACAAGGTATCAAGGCCCACTTTGTGATCATCCAGAAACTTTCAAATACATAGTTTATATGACAATTCAAAATTGAATCTTTATCATATGGGAAGATCCCACTTTTTCAAAAACCACTCAAACAAGCTCAACTTTCAAAACCCAAGCATCTGTAGACTCACCAGCACCAATCTAGCACACCCACCAAAAATCTTTTCAAAATTCAAAACTTGAATTCATGCGGCCATTTCATCAAACACTTGGCAGACACAAATCAAACAAAATCAAAACACTATGGTGTGCAGTGTTTTGAGCCTAACTGGTTCCCTATCTAGCTCACAACCATCTCAGTAGATCATCTAGCAAGATTAACCAAGCACTAGCACCACTGTGAGCTTGCTAAAACCATCAATGGTGAACATCCGAAGCCACCCCAGTGTAGATAGCAAGCTAGGAAGGAAACTAGACACGCCAACCTTGTCTGGGAGATCACCCATGCCTCACCGCCCCCTCTCGACCAGCCCTGCCTCGAAGACACCGACTAGAGCACCCAGGAACGCCGCGCCCGTGCCTCTGCCAACCGTGCCGAGCATGCGCCAGAGCGCCACCCTCGACCGAATCCCATAGACCGTGCGCCACCCTCACCGCGTGCATACACGATCACCACCGACCTAGGAGACCGCCAAACATCCCCGTTCGCTTCCCCGTGACGCACAACCACCGCTCGCCGTCGAAGCCGCCGCCTCTGCCGCGTAGAGCGTCGTGTGTTCCAGACCAAACCGCACCGCCCCTACAAACGCATTAAAGCCGTAGAGCATCTCCAGGAGACCACCAAGCGATCGCCACCGCCGGCCATGCCTCTAGCATCCCAAGGCCATGTCGCCACCGTCGCCCGCTCATGTTGTTCGGTCTCACCGTCGAGACTATAAATAGAGGACTCCCCCGCTCGAATTCTTCACACCATTCCACTCCTCTCTCACCCATAACCACCCCACCTCAGTCCCGGAGAAAGGTGAGCCGTGCATCGCCGGAATTTCACCGGAGCCCGCCGCCTCTAGAGAAGAAGGGCGTCATCGATTTCGTCCACCCTAGGAGCTGCCGCGACCACCCCTGAGTTTGCCGTCGTCGACTTCGTCATTCGCCCGCCTCGCTGACCCTCGCCTGCACCCCGGTGAGCCCCCAACAACCCCCACTGGCCGCGCTAGGTTTCTGTCTTGCCGGCGTTGCCCAACGTCGACGATGACTCTCAGCCGTTGGATTAGAACCCAATCGAACGACTCACATCGCCCCATACCGCTTCGCACCCCCTATCACACTGACGAGTGCGGACAACCACTTAAGCAGCCCGTGGAAGCGCTACGCTTACAGGCCGGCCCGTTAACTTTTCCCACGCAACCCAGTTATTTGAATTAAACCTTTCCCATTTAATTTCAAACACACTTCTGTACCCATTTTCAAAAATCAACCCAGGTCGATTCAGTGCACCAAATTGAATGAAACTAATTTTGTTAGAAATGTCTGGGAATGCTGAATCCAAGCCCATTGGATTCAAGTCATTTGGAGCTATAGATCACCCATGGTAAAAATAACAAGGCAGAAGCTTTTCTGCATTCAAACATTTTTCAAATTTAAACCATAATAGCTTTTGAGTTGATTCCAACTCTCAAAAAATCACATTTAACCATACCTTTTAGAATATATAAAAATATATAGGTTTACTTATATAAATAATGTTCAAGTAATAAAAGAATGCTACATAGGCATTTCTAGCCACTTTAATTAATTAAAATAAAAGGGTAAAACCTTATTAAATTGTGACACCACTTTAAATCATATTCCCATGGACTAAAATATGTGGTGATGACATGTGTCAACATGATCCCATGTTTGGTTTGGAGAATATTAAACCTTAAGTAGTTTTTCAATGAGTAGAAATTACTTTTCTAAAAATAAAAGGAATTAAACCAAGCCTTAATCTTGTAAGGTTAGAGATGATGTTAGATCATCTATAGGACCCTTGTGTGTGATGATTGCAAGTAGTTAAGTATTGTTTGGTGATTGTGTACCTCGTATTTAATTATAGACGCTAGTACCGACCAAGGATACGAGGAGGAAGGAGGATACTACGAAGAAGAAGCCGAGGAGAACTTCAACCACTGCTCTGCACAAGGCAAGTTGATACTATACCTATGCAAGCCAATACTTGCAAGCTTATATTGACACTAATGCAAGCCTAATACTACTAGTTGAATGTGCAAGCTAACACTTGCAGTTATGAAAGTTGGATAACCTATGCAATGCACTAAGCATGCTTGGTTGGACATATTTGATGATACCCAAGCCTAGTTTTACTTACAAGCTTTCTATTTTTATTTCTTTATCAAAGCTATTACTTGGAGTCTACTTAAGTGACTTGTAGATTCTAGAGAGATATATGTGAAGGTTGCATAAAGAGCATAAAATTTGGCCTAAGCTAGATAATCTTGATGTCATCCTAAGGCATGAGACTGAACTTAGTTAAAACTCCACTAGTTTACCACCCCTCATTAATGTTTACCCCCACCTGTAGATGCTAGTGCTAAGCATAAAACTTGATCAACTTTAGATGGGAATACTTGGTGGAAAAATGGTTATGAAAACCTTGGAATGATGGATCATTCTATTGAAATGTTTTGTACATGTGTTTCCGAACACTTGATGATTTTGGTGATGAAAATGTTGAGGCATGAGCCTTAGCCCTTTATAAAACTGATGGTTGTATGGATGCGATACCATTCCAATTTTATCGTACAACCACAATACCCGAAGATTGGGTAGGGCTTGACTGGAAACTTATATACCTTAGTATTAGTTCCCTCACGGCCAAGGTCTGAGCTGAGGCTACCTTGTGAAGATGGTCCACCTGTGCAGTACCCAAGATGACAGTTAGTCATGGTTGGGAGGCCAAACCCACCTGTGCATCGCGGTTATGGACAGTTGGAGTGGCCATACTGTTCCCCTGTCAGACTTTTCAAAATGACTTATGAAACAAAGTGAGACTTTGACTTGACCACAACAGGGTTGTGATATGAAATACCAGTTTCCATTTAGGTGTTATAAAACTTCAACTAGCATTCGTTGCTTCTAATCTTAGTAGAGATAAATCTGGCTTTTGCAAAACAACCCTAGAGCCTAGTGTCCTATTATCAAAAAACCCTCTCACTTGTTAGTATTAGTTTGCGAGTACTTAAAGAGTACTCATGGCTTTGTCCCTGGCTATTCCCATGGCCAGACTATGAAGAGGAGTACCTGGAGGATGGACCCCAGGAAGGTTACGACAACTAGGATCATCTCCCATCGCCAGCATTGCCTGTGACCCTGAAGATGGAGCTTCGCCTATGCTACCGTTATTATTACGTATTCCGCTGCTTGATGTTGTATTAAGAACTGGATCATGAGATCCCTATTTGTGTAAGAACTTATGTACGGTTGTAATGGATGATGTACTATGGTATCCAATTCTGTTATGTCTCGCAAAAATGGTAATCCTGGGATTGCGATGTATGGCATAACAAGCATCTGAGATTTAAAAATCCGGGTGTTGACAAGTTGGTATCAGAGCCATCCTGACCATAGGAGACCCTAGTTAGACTTGACGTTTGAATCAAAAACTTATTCAAAACCAAAGAAAACAAATATTTACAAAAACTTATTCTCATTCTTATCCCTTTGATTCTTTCATAAAAATTCATGTTCCTCAAAAACTCTTGCAAAATACATAAAATTTTGACACACTTGATCACTCTACTAACTTACTCATCCTATATTCTTATAGATGGATGTGAAGTACAGCAAGTTTTATCAGTTGGGGAATAGAGGAGACCTTATCTTTGAGAGGGATTTGGACCAGCTTTCGGAAATTCTGGAGCGTCCGCACCCCAAGTTCTTCGGAGCTCAGCTCAATGATCAAGGAGGAGAATATCTGTAGTGGCTAATTGTTGCAAGTCTCAGAGGAAAGATTGAACCTCCCACTGCGGAAGGAATTCAGTTTACCTTAAGAGAGAAAAACTGGCTCGATGGACTTGCCAGGGCCATGCAGGAAACTCTTTCCCGTCTGTGTGGGCAGAGCATCAATCAGATCAAGGGTACTCGCTTTGAGTTTTGCCCAAGGCATGATGAAAATGGACAACCACTAGAAGCCCCATACCACCCTGAGCTGAAGACTCAATTGGACCACCTTAGCTTCATGATGTACGATCGTCAGCAGGAGTTGGATAACTGCCGTGACTACTCCAACCACAAGTCTGCCATCATCAAGACGAAGGACCAAACCATCGCCATACTAGCAAAGGATCGCAAGTCTCGCCGCCATCAGCTCGACAAGAAGGAGCGCATCATTGCCCGCCTTCGCCACCGCATCTTATCTTTGGAGGAGACCATCCACGAGAGACACATGCAGTTGGAGGAAAGGGAGAATGCCGGAGAGGATCTTCGTGGAGACCCCTACTCCTATCTCAGCGATGACGATGATTTTCTCGAGGATCAGGCTATGAATTTCTTCACCAATGAAAACGATTTTGCCTTCATCAATGATGACGAGGATGATGAGGCCCCAGATTCCGAGGAGTAGTAGCACTTGAGCACTAGCGTAGTGAGTAGTATTTGGTCCCACTGTATCGTAGTTCTCAGAATGGTTCTTAAAACCATCTGTTTTTCTTTGTGGTGGTGTGTGTTGTATCGTGTGCTATGAATGAATGAAAAAGCAAGTTGCTAGAAAATCTGAGTCAAACTTTAAATTTTTTTCAAAGACCCAAAAACTTAGAAATTTCCCTCTTTTCTCATGATCTATCTCGATCTTCAGATGCCACGTGGAGGAAGTGGTTCATCCCCGGACCCGATGTTGCAGATTCTGCAAATGTTGACTTCTGACCGTGAAGCTAAAAGAGCGGAATGTCAAGCCAACCTAGCCACCCTTCAGCAGATAGCCCAGCTAGCCCACAACAACCAAGGCCATGGAAATCAGGACAACCCTGGATCTAAGCTCAAGAATTTTCAGAATACCAACCCACCTGTTTTCACTATGTCAGAAGAACCCCTAGACGCTGACGATTGGCTGCAAACCATGGAAAATAACCTAGAAGTCACCGGAGTGGAAGCCAACGAGAAAGTTCTGTTCGCCACCCACTATCTAGCAGGAGACGCCAGGGCATGGTGGAACAGTGTTCGCGCAATGACCAGAGGCCAGATGATGACCTGGGAAGAATTCAAGGTCAAGATTAGCAGAACCCATGTGCCACCCGGTTTGATCAAGAGAATGAGAGACGAGTTCAGAGAGCTGAAGCAAGGAAGGATGAATGTAGTGGAATACCGTGATTTTTTTTGGTCATTAGCTAGGTATGCCCCGGATGAGATCGACACCGAAGCCAAGAAGAAAGAAAGATTCCTGAATGGTGTGCATGAGCAGATGCAGACTGTGTTAGTCAATATCCCCTTTGCTGATATTGAAGCCCTTGTCGACTCAGGTATCCAGATGGAAGGAAAGATCAACCAAGCCAATGAGAACCGCAAGCATCGCATGATGCATCAACCAGGAACCCATCAGACCCCAAAGTATCGCCCCAATCCATCTCCAGGATTTGCCCCAAGAACCAACAGACCCTCGATGAACCGTCCGACCTACCCCAACCGTGGAAACCCTATGCCCGGAGGAAATCACAACAACCCTGGCAACGCTAGCAATTTCAATCGTGCCCCACCCAAATTCAACAACAACAATGCTACCGCTAGCACCAACACTGCCCCTAGGACTGGAAGCAATGCTGTGCCTGTAGCAGCCAAGGACAAGTCGCAAGTGACTTGTTATGAATGTGAAAATAAAGGCCACTATTCCAACGAGTGCCCCAACAAGAAGAATGCTACAGCCCCCAATGCCAATGTCCCAGCTCAGCAGCAGCGTCGTGTTCATCCAGGAAGAAGATTTGCCCCAGGGAATTCACTCAACCGCAACGGCCGTCTTTTTCTCATGCATGCTGAAGAAGCTCAGGAAGCGCCAGCCGTCGTGCTGGGTATGTTTTCTGTTAATTCAGTACTTGCAAGAGTGTTGTTTGATTCTGGTGCATCGCATTCATTTGTCACCGAAGAATTTGCATGCACTAGTAAAATTCAACTAACCAAACTAAAGCATGTTATGATTGTTCAAATTCCCGGATCAACCACTAAGGCTAGGCAAATTTGCAAAGCCGTCCCTATCCAAATCCATGGCATAGATTTTTATGCAAATCTGATAGTACTCGGAACTAAAGGTTTGGAAGTAGTACTAGGAATGGATTGGATGTCCAAACATAAAGGATTGATTGACTGTGCCAAGAAAGCCATAACCATGACCAGTACAGCCGGAATATCAGTCGAGCATATATCTGAAACCTTACCTCGCCAATTCAAGTGCAACAAGAGTATAGCCCAACCTACCATTGACCAAGTCCGGATAGTCTGTGAATACCCCGATGTATTTCTAGATGTTTTGCCCAGTATGCCCCCAGATCGGGATATCGAGTTTATCATCGAACTAATCCCCGGAACAGGACCCATAACCCAGAGACCCTATAGTATGAACCCGTCAGAGCTTGCAGAACTGAAGAAGCAACTGGATTCCATGCTGGAAATTGGATTGATTCAACCAAGTGCGTCACCTTGGAGATCACCTGTCTTGTTTGTGGACAAGAAGGATGGAGGTAACCATTTGTGTACGGATTATCGGAAATTGAATGATGTCACCATCAAGAACAAGTACCCCTTGCCCAAGATAGAAGATCAGTTTGATCAGTTGACCGGTGCCAAGGTGTTCTCTAAGATTGATCTTAGAACTAGCTATCATCAACTCAAAATTCGTGCAGAGGATATTCCAAAGACTGCCTTTACCACCAGATATGGATTGTATGAGTATACAGTCATGTCTTTCGGACTAACCAATGCCCCTACTTATTTCATGAATCTCATGAATAAGATTTTTATGGACTTCCTGGATAAGTTTGTCGTTGTTTTCATCGATGACATTCTGATATATTCCAAATCAGAAGAAGAACATGAGCTACACCTAAGGACCATTCTTGGAACCCTTAGAGAGCATCAGCTGTATGCAAAGTTTAGCAAATGTGAATTCTGGTTACAGGAGGTAGGATTCCTCGGCCACATTGTATCAGCCGGAGGAATTGCCGTTGACCCTGCCAAAGTGAAAGATGTAGAAGATTGGCAAGCCCCAACCACTCAAACCCAAGTTCGTGCATTTCTCGGATTGGCGGGATATTATCGCAAATTCGTAGAAGGATTTTCTAGTATCGCCAGACCCATGACCCAATTGCTGAAAAAGGACAAGAAGTTTGAATGGACCGACAAATGTGAAGTGAGTTTTCAAGAACTCAAGAGAAGATTGATTTCAGCCCCAATCTTGATCATGCCAGATATCACGAAGCCCTTCGATGTGTATTGTGACGCATCCAAGATCGGTCTCGGATGTGTGCTAATGCAAGAAGGCAAAGTTATATCTTATCTATCTCGACAACTGAAGCAACATGAGAAAAATTACCCAACCCATGACCTCGAACTCGCAGCCGTAGTTCTAGCCCTGAAAACATGGAGACATTACCTGATGGGAAACCGTTGTGAGATCTATATGGATCACAAGAGCCTAAAGTATATATTCACTCAGAAGGAGATGAATATGAGGCAGAGAAGATGGATTGAGATAATCAAGGATTACGACCTAGACATTCACTATCACCCTGGTAAAGCCAATGTGGTAGCCGATGCCCTTAGCAGATTGTCGTGCCGCTTGAACTCCATGATTTTGAAGGAGCAACCAAGTTTGCACAAAGAGATGGAAGATTTTCGAATGGAATTAGTAAGTGAAGGATTTTTTGCTAGCATAGAACTCCAGCCCACTTTGATCAGTCAGATTAAAGAGGCGCAGAAGGGAAATGCTAGTATTGATGGAATCAAGCGTCGTATCGGTAGAGGCAAAATACCTGGATTCACCGAGGACGAAGAAGGAGTTTTGTGGTTCAAAGGACGCCTTTGTGTACCATCAGATTCTGAGTTGAAAGAAGTTATCTTGAAGGAGGCTCATGATACTCTTTATTCTATCCATCCCGGAGGAACTAAGATGTATCAAGATTTGAAAGAGCAATTTTGGTGTCATAAGATGAAGAGAGAAATCGGAAGCTATATCGCCAAGTGTGATATATGTCAGCGAGTCAAGGAAGGACATCAAAGAGCCGCTGGATTGTTGCAACCCTTGCAGATTCCGGAATGGAAATGGGATTCTGTAGGAATGGACTTTATCACTGGACTGCCTACTTCTAGTAGGGGAAATGACTCTATCTGGGTCATAGTGAACAGATTGTCCAAAGTCGCCCATTTCTTACCCGTCAAGACCACATATCAGAGTTCGAAACTAGCAGAGTTGTACATCGCTAGAATCGTTAGTTTGCATGGAGTCCCCAAGAACATCGTATCGGATCGAGGAACTCAGTTTACCTTGAGATTTTTGAAAGAAAGTCCAAGAAGGTTTAGGAACCCGTCTAGATTTCAGCACCGCATATCACCCTCAGACCGATGGACAAACGGAGCGAGTAAATCAAATACTCGAAGATATGCTGAGAGCATGTGTGTTAGAATATGGATTCAAGTGGGAAGACTGTCTGCCCTTCGCAGAATTTTCATACAACAACAGTTATCAAGCCAGTTTGCAAATGGCCCCCTTTGAATTCATGTACGGACGGAAGTGTCGCACCCCTTTGAACTGGTCGGAAGTAGGAGAGAGTCAGGTCTTTGGACCCGACATCCTACGATAAGCAGAAGAGAAGGTTCACAAGATTCGTGAGCACCTCAAGACAGCCCAATCCAGACAAAAGAGTTACGCCTACAAGAGACGTAGAGATCTCGCCTTCAACATAGGAGATTTTGTTTATCTGAAAGTGTCGCCATTGAAGGGAATGCAGCGTTTCCAACTCAAAGGAAAGTTAGCCCCCGGATATATCGGACCTTTCAAGATTCTGACCGTCAAGGAAAAGTATCATATCAATTGGAACTACCCGAAGAGATGTCAGCCGTGCACAATGTGTTCCATATCTCATTACTTCGCAAGTGTCTCGAAGTCCCCGAGAAGACCGAAGTGTTCAAAAATATCGACCACCGAACCATAGAGATCAACGATGACCTGACCTATCCTGAAGTACCCATCCGTATTTTGGAAGAAGCTTTTCGAACTACCCGAACCCGAAGCATCAAGTTTCTCAAGATTCAGTGGAGCAACCACACCGAAGAGGAAGCTACCTGGGAGCGCGAAGATCACATCAGGACAGACTTTCGCGATCTCTTCAAATCCTAGGTAATCTTTTCATCCTTTTTCAAATCTCGGGACGAGATTTTGTTTAAGGGGGGAAGGTTTGTAACATCCCAAAAATATTGAACTTGGATCATCAAACTCTAAGCATCAAAATTGGGGTTAACAAAAACTTTTCTAAATAAAGTTATGAATGCATGCATATGAATATGCATTGAATTTGAAATTCTTTTGAACCACCTTGTTTGTGTGTTTCCTTGCTTGTAAAATGTTTCTTAGGTTAAATAAACATCATCTAAAACATTTCCCACACTTTTCCCAAAGACAAGTAAATCAAAACAAATAAAATAAAGGAATGGTCATTTTGACCAATTTAACTCCCATGCCTACTTTGGCTGTCTCAAACTTTCAAAACCTAACAGAAACTTCTCTGGATCGTTGTACCCCTTGATTGTACTCATAACAAGGTATCAAAGCCCACTTTGTGATCATCCAGAAACTTTCAAATACATAGTTTAAATGACAATTCAAAATTGAATCTTTATCATATGGGAAGATCCCACTTTTTCAAAAACCACTCAAACAAGCTCAACTTTCAAAACCCAAGCATCTGCAGACTCACCAGCACCAATCTAGCACACCCAACAAAAATCTTTTCAAAATTCAAAACTTGAATTCATGCGGCCATTTCATCAAACACTTGGCAGACACAAATCAAACAAAATCAAAACACTATAGTGTGAAGTGTTTTGAGCCTAACTGGTTCCCTATCTAGCTCACAACTATCTCAGTAGAGCATCTAGCAAGATTAATCAAGCACTAGCACCACTGTGAGCTTGCCAAAACCATCAATGGTGAACAGCCGAAGCCACCCCCCAGTGTGGATAGCAAGCTAGGAAGGAAACTAGCCACGCCAACCTTGTCTGGGAGATCACACATGCCTCACCGCCCCCTCTCGACCAACCCTGCCTCGAAGACACCGACCAGAGCACCCAGGAACGCCGCGCCCGTGCCTCTGCGAACCGTGCCGAGCATGCGCCAGAGCGCCACCCTCGACCGAAGCCCACAGACCGCGCGCCGCCCTCACCGCGTGCATACACGGTCACCACCGACCCAGGAGACCGCCAGACATCCCCGTTCACCGCCCCATGACGCAGAGCCACCGCTCGCCGTCGAAGACGCCGCCTCTGCCGTGCAGAGCGTCGCGTGTTCCAGACCAAACCGCACCGCCCCTACAAATGCATTAAAGCCGTAGAGCAACGCCAGGAGACCACCAAGCGATCGCCACCGCCGGCCATGCCTCTAGCAGCCCGTAGCCATGTCACCACCGTCACCCGCCCATGCTGTTCGGTCTCACCGTCGAGACTATAAATAGAGGACTCCCCCGCTCGAATTCTTCACACCATTCCACTCCTCTCTCACCCAGAACCACCCCACCTCAGTCCCAGAGCAAGGCGAGCCGTGCATCGCCGAAATTTCACCGGAGCCCGCCGCCTCTAGAGAAGAAGGGCGCCATCGATTTCGTCCACCCCAGGAGCTGCTGCGACCACCCCTGAGTTCGACATCGTTGACTTCGTCGTTCGCCCGCCTCGCCGACCCTTGCCTGCACCCCGGTGAGCCCCAACTGGCCGCGCTAGGTTTCTGTCTCGCCGGCGTTGCCCAACGTCGACGATGACTCTCAGCCGTTGGATTAGAACCCAATCGAACGACTCACATCGCCCCATACCGCTTCGCACCCCCCTGTCTCAGTGACGAGTGGGGACATCCACTTAAGCAGCCCGCGGAAGTGCTATGCTTAGTAGGCCGGCCCATTAACTTTTCCAGCGCAGCCCAGTTATTTGAATTAAACCTTTCCAATTTAATTTCAAACACACTTCTGTACCCATTTTCAAAAATCAACCCAGGTCGATTCACTGCACCAAATTGCATGAAACTAATTTTGTTAGAAAGGACTGGGAATGCTGAATCCAAGCCCGTTGGATTCAAGTCATTTGGATCTATAGATCACCCATGGTAAAAATAACAAGGCAGAAGCTTTTCTGCATTCAAACATTTTTCAAATTTAAACCATAATAGCTTTTGAGTTGATTCCAACTCTCAAAAATCACATTTAACCATACCTTTTAGAATATATAAAAATATATAGGTTTACTTACAGAAATAATGTTCAAGTAATAAAAGAATGCTACATAGGCATTTCTAGCCACTTTAATTAATTAAAATAAAAGGGTAAAACCTTATTAAATTGTGACACCACTTTAAATCATATTCCCATGGACTAAAATATGTGGTGATGACATGTGTCAACATGATCCCATGTTTGGTTTGGAGAATATTAAATCTTAAGTAGTTTTTTAATGAGTAGAAATTACTTTTCTAAAAATAAAAGGAATTAAACCAAGCCTTAATCTTGTAAGGTTAGAGATGATGTTAGATCATCTATAGGACCCTTGTGCGTGATGATTGCAAGTAGTTAAGTATTGTTTGATGATTGTGTACCTCGTATTTAATTTTAGACACTAGTACCGACCAAGGATACGAGGAGGAATGAGGATACAACGAAGAAGAAGCCGAGGATAACTTCAACCACTGCTCTGCACAAGGCAAGCTGATACTATACCTATGCAAGCCAATACTTGCAAGCTTATATTGACACTAATGCAAGCCTAATACTACTAGTTGAATGTGCAAGCTAACACTTGCAGTTATGAAAGTTGGATAACCTATGCAATGCACTAAGCATGCTTGGTTGGACATATTTGATGTTACCCAAGCCTAGTTTTACTTACAAGCTTTCTATTTTTATTTCTTTATCAAAGCTATTACTTGGAGTCTACTTAAGTGACTTGTAGATTCTAGAGAGATATATGTGAAGGTTGCATAAAGAGCATAAAATTTGGCCTAAGCTGGATAATCTTGATGTCATCCTAAGGCATGAGACTGAACTTAGTTAAAACTCCACTAGTTTACCACCCCTCATTAATGTTTACCCCCACCTGTAGATGCTAGTGCTAAGCATAAAACTTGATCAACTTTAGATGGGAATACTTGGTGGAAAAATGGTTATGAAAACCTTGGAATGATGGATCATTCTATTGAAATGTTTTGGACATGTGTTTCCGAACACTTGATGATTTTGGTGATGAAAATGTTGAGGCATGAGCCTTAGCCCTTTATAAAACTGATGGTTGTCTGGATGCGATACCATTCCAATTTTATCATACAACCACAATACCCGAAGATTGGGTAGGGCTTGACTGGAAACTTATATACCTTAGTATTAGTTCCCTCACGGCCAAGGTCTGAGCTGAGGCTACCTTGTGAAGATGGTCCACATGTGCAGTACCCAAGATGACAGTTGGTCATGGTTGGGAGGCCAAATGCACAGGAGAGGTGCTTATACTAGGGCGTGTAATTGAAAGGTTAGGATTGATTATCCGCATACTGAGTATGGTGAATTCAGGATTTGTTCCTGACGGATGTATCGAATGTTGTGGTGAAAGTGTACAATCTCTGCAGAGTGTCAAACTATTCGAATAGCCGCGTCCGCGGTTATGGACAGTTGGAGTGGCCATACTGTTCCCCCGTCAGACTTTTCAAAATGACTTATGAAACAAAGTGAGACTTTGTCTTGACCACAACAGGGTTGTGATATGAAATACCAGTTTCCATTTAGGTGTTATAAAACTTCAACTAGCATTCGTTGCTTCTAAACGTAGTAGAGATAAATCTAGCTTTTGCAAAACAACCCTAGAGCCTAGTGTCCTATTATCAAAAACCCCTCTCACTTGTTAGTATTAGTTTGCGAGTACTTAAAGAGTACTCATGGCTTTGTCCCTGGCTATTCCCATGGCCAGACTATGAAGAGGAGTACCTAGAGGATGGACCCCAGGAAGGTTACGACAACTAGGATCATCTCCCATCGTCAGCATTGCCTGTGACCCTGAAGATGGAGCTTCGCCTACGCTACTGTTATTATTACGTATTACGCTGCTTGATGTTGTATTAAGAAATGGATCATGAGATCCCTATTTGTGTAAGAACTTATGTACGGTTGTAATGGATGATGTACTATGGTATCCAATTCTGTTATGTCTCGCAAAAATGGTAATCCTAGGATTGCGATGTATGGCATATCAGGCATCTGAGATTTAAAAATCCAGGTGTTGACAGGCTACACCATTAAGACTACTTCCATATGATGTCTTACACTTTCCTACAGTATCTTGGTGGTTTATGTCTCCCTCGGAAGACACTAAAGAGCATTATACTTGAGAAAAGATAAAATAATTACTCCTAAGAAAGAATGACTTAAGTATCTAGTGACAAAGTTATCCTCAAGTGGATACTCATCACCAGTCATAAGGTCATTTGGTTTAGATAAGATGGCTCCTATAGGCACTATCCAACCTACAGATCTTCCTAAAAGGGTTTTAATCCTAAGGTCAAAGCATATGCTCTGATACCAACTGCGGTGACCCAGCATACCACTGCATGATGTAGTACACTATAGTCGTTGATATAACACGAATGAAACAACGTTCACTAGTATTACATCCCTCAGAGTGGTACAACAGAAACATAGTAGGTCCAAGACATGACTATAGGTTACAACTCAACTCTTTACACAAGATCCAGAGAACACTCTAGGTTAAAGAGAGAGAAAGAAACTTCTTTCAAAGAATAATCAAAAATAAACAACTCCAAAACTATAATACTATTAAGACTAGTATCTTAACTAATGGTATGGCATTGCTCCTATTGCAATGCACTACAGAATTAGGTTTTATGGCTAGAGATTCTATTCTCATCTAATCAACACTTCGTCTTCACTTGATTTGATGTATATGTCGACTTTTTTGACTTCATTGAAGATCTTTAGCTTTTGATGATGATTCCTGGAGCATGACTTGATGTAGACATCACATGTACTGGCTTTAGAATCTAGCAAGGGTTAAGAAGATACTTTGAGTACGAGTGTACTCAGCAAGTTCACTAGAAAAGGAGTGTTTGATGCACTATATATACAGCCATAGACCGTAGGTCGTAGGCAATGCAAGTTTTCGTAAACATTTCTTCAAAGTTTGCTTTTATTCTGAAAATCTATGTCCGTCAGCCTTCACGGGTTTACTAGAACTTTCATGGAGTTCCTTTCCTGCCGCGTTTGCAGCTCCTTCCCGGAACAGGGAGTTTCAAGTTACAGTTCTTACACTCTGTAGAGGTGTGTTACTTTACCCATGAGAGACCTTAGCCTTGTTGCACAACCAAGACATGACCTTGTCCATACTTCCTTGGTATGGTCTGTAACATCCCAGCATTAGAGCTTAAAAATAAGCTGAACCCAGATGTGTGCATTGCATTCATGCGTAGAAAATCAGAATAATTTTCGTGCTTTTAAATAAAAACTTGTCAAAGAGATTGAAGCTTCTCTCAACTTGATGGAATTGAAGTAGATCATCAAGTTGACTGCGATAAGTTTCAATATGACCTTTGTTAAAACCTTATTTTGGGTAAGGGAGATTTGATCTAAGGGTAGATCAAATGTAATAAATTTTAAACCCTAATACATTATTTTATAATTTATATTTGATCCTTAAGTAATTATATCCTAATATTCATTACACAACTCATGAATACCAAGTTATAAACATAACTTAAGTAATAGGAATGCAACAACTAAATCTTGATTTATCTTAATCTCATCTATTTCTACCATGAGGATCATGGTAATACTTCACCTTAACTCTTTAGTGAGATTGAGTAAGAACGAAACTAAGTCAAGATCATTCACCATATATCTTTCTTTCCATGTCAATCCTTATGGAATCCTATCTCTATATCTGATGTTCATCAATGTTGAGTAATCAACTATTGATTCACAAATTCTTAAGCTATCAATTCTTGAACTATCAACTCTTGTCCTTATCATAACATCCACTCTAAAACCTTTAGAGAAAGAAGTAAGAAGAGGTAAGTGGTAATGCTAGTTTCAGATATCATCTATAGGATGGGAGTGATTGGAGGAAATCAAATCAATATGGTAACAAAGAAGATTACAAGGATGAATCCTGAAGATAGTTACCAGGAGTAATCCTATTGGATCAAGTAGGTATAGTCAATAAATAATATCTCTTAGTCCAATAGAGATAAACAGAAGATAATTATAATACAACTGCAATGTTATATGGATGGAAGCCTTGATTAGCCAACCGGAAACCTAAACCATAAAGGATCAAAGGAGTCTAATGATCATGCCTTATTCACCAAGATTGAATGCTTATATCATGTATAAGTGGCATTGGTGGATAAAACATGATTGAAAACCCAGTATAGATATGTTATCCTAGGTTAGCCATGACAAGTCATATTAATATAATGTGTGGTTGGAGTATTAGATACTGGAGTCAAGTAGAGACAAGATAGTATGATTAAGCTGAAGCTAGAGTAGCATGGAGTTATTGAAGTAGTGTATTTCTCTTAAAAGATAATAAGATTTTGAGGAAAATAGAATTTGATTTATATACATACATTGGAGTAATGTTAGTGATGGATGATTAAGGAAGAGTATGATTGGAGTTAGAAGTAACCACTTGTTGGATTGGAGATTATCAGTAGCAAAGTAGTTGATATAACCAAGTATGGATATGAGAAGATTATGAAAAGCTTTAGTGTCAAGCTCATTGGATTTATAAATGGATTTTGAAGAATAAAAGGTGGATAAGAATATTTTGTGAAGTTAAGCTCATCATGTTAACACATGATGATGGATAAGAAGAAGTCATATATCTAGGAAAGGAATTCCTTAATTATAAGTCCAGGATTGTGAATTATGGAAGATAGGAATTCTGGATAAAACACTATACCTTAAATGTTTAACCAAACATAAAATCCATTTCATCTGATTGATTTATCATGTTGTTTCCAAAATGATTGATAGGAATAATTTCCTACATCAGATAACTTAAGCACATCTCTGCCATTCTCAACCATCATTATCCTAGGTACTTAAGATTTATCTTTATTAATTATTTTTCATAAGATAGCCTAGAAAACAATCCCACTATTTTACTCTAGATGGTGATATCATTCATGATCATAAACATAAAGATAATATGTCTTAAACATTCACCTTTATTCACAATTATAGAAGGATATAAAAATATTAAAACTCCCATAATTCATGGTAGACATTTGTAATCTCAAACCTAACTCTTATGTTAGTTATACTAAAATATTTACATTGCTATTTCCTAAATTTATGATAATAATATTAACCATACTAATTACTCAAAACTCTATGTATCAAATAATAATGAAGGATCAATATATATAAAAGTTTCTTTAATATTATAAATCAATAAGAATCAAAACTCATGGATTAATAGAAATACATTCTTTAATAAGTTTTTGGATAATAGATAAATTAAATTCATATCAAAAGACCCTACAAATATAAAAGAAAATATATACATATATGTATAAGAAATAAAGAAGTGATAATATTATATAATAAAAATTCACACAATGAATCTACATACACTTCATTAGTGTTGCAGCTATTATCAAATAATTTCTATAAAGAAATTTGCAAACAATTGTGTAAATATAAGTTTAGAAATGAAAACAGGAAATTGAAAACAGAAAAGAAAAGAACAGGAGAAAAAAACTAAAGGAGATCGGATCCAGCCCATAGCCCAGTTTTCCTTCGCTCTATCCATCGCTCACACGCATCACAATACAGCCCACCTGGCCCAAGCTAGCCCATGACCGGCCCGCATACCCCTTCGCTTATTTTCCCTTTCTTCTTCCTCTCGAGAGAAGGCAACAACGACGCAAGCTACTGCCTGGCACGTCGTCCGCCATTCACCGGCACTGCGATGCGCGCCGCACGCCAAGATGAGCGCCACTGCTCTACGTTGTCTATTTAATCCTAGCGCCGTCGCCGATGAAACCTAATTCCCTTCCTCCTCTCAAATTCCCCTTCTGCCGAACCCTAGCTCGCCGGAGACGACCGTCGCCATCGTTCCCGAGCCACCTTCAACCTCCTGAGAGCACCATCAGACTCTCCATGTTGTCCTTGTTCTCCCAATCCAAGCCATGGAAGTCGAGGAACCCCCTATCGGATCAATCGAGACCTCACTGACACCGCCAGTCATCATCGATCCCCATCGATTCTGGCAACAACTCGCATCGCCGACAACACTGCCGCGCTCCTGGTGAGTTCCTGAGTCTCCTCGTGTGTCCCCATGTTTCAATTGCTTCCTATATTGTCGCCTACATGGTCTCCTGCAAACGTCGCCGTGTGAGCTCGCTGCCAACCCTTCTCCGGTGACCATTTTTGGGCGGCGTGGCCACCATTCGAATCGCCCTAGTCTTCTGCGTCTAACCCTCCCCCCCAAATCGCAAGCACACGCGCACCCTAACGCTAGCCTCGAACATCACCTGAGAAGAGCTCCATTGCTGATGTCAGCGTGACATCACCCTGATGTCAGCAGGCCTGTCAACGCAGGGTCAGTACTAGTCAAACATTCCACGTGGGCAGGTGATGTGGCCAATGGCCCACTAGTCAGTGACCTTGGGTAGGTTATGTATTGGTATAAAAAGATGTTCTCTGTTTAGAAATTAGGTAAAACAATATTAATTCAAATATAAATATTTCCTGAAATACAATAAAGTGATTAAATCTTGTTTAATTAATAACTTTTGATTTATAATTCATAAAAATGTGTATAATATATGAAAAATTGTAGAAAAATCAAATCTGTAACTTAAAACTATTACCAAACATTATTATGTTAACATTTAAAAAATTACTATTTAATAAAGATTTTATAAGTATTAATACTTTGAAAATTCATATTTTAAATTTGATACATGTCAAGAAAATATAAATAAAATACCAAAAATCTTGGAAAAACAAAAACAATAATTTAAAACTATAATTATGCATTATTATTTCACTCAAATAAATATTTATTATTTATTAAGTATTTATAAAGTAATAAACCTTGTAAAAATCATATCTCATTATTTTTTAAATCACAAAAATAAGTGTAATATACCAAAATGATCACAAAAATAATACCTACATGTTAAAAATCTAATATTCTACTTTTGAAGTAAATAAAAACTTAATACCCTAATAACTTGAATTTAAAACTAATTTCCTTAATTGATAATTCATATAAAGGTAAATAAAATTTGCTAATAATTCTAAAAATTAGTCAATTGAATCTAATAAATAGTATTAGTCTTAAAATATTGATGGTATAAAGTCAAAATGGTTTAACACACTTCAAATATAATTATATTGAATTACCATTCAAACCATATATGTAGTTTATTTTCTAAAAAGATTCTTGTCCAATATAAACTCTTCAAGAATAAATTGTGATTAAATAAAATCTTTTCCATTACTTCAACTACAAGTTATAAACAAACCAAAACACTATATTGAATCCATAAGCAGTTAAGTAATATTATTTCCTTGTTTACAAACTATAACTACTCATCCATAAAAAGGAAAATGATTCTATTCCACTAAACAATTAGTAAACCACTACTCAAATAGAAGTAATGCCATTCTTAAATAACTTTAATGTAATATTATAAGATGAGCAAATATAAAATCATAAGCATTACACTTTCGAACCATCTATTTCTTTAAAGCTAACTTTAGTCTACAATACTTTAAATATAATGCTGAAGACTTTATTATGTATTTTATAGTTAACTTTGGTCTATTATAATTAAGTTATAAAGCATCTTAATACCAAACTAACCAAGTTAAAAACCAAGATAGATAAGTCTCAAATACTACTAATATCATTATTCAAATAAAGCAATTCTTTCTTACTTAAAGACTATAACATGAAAGAACACCTAATAAAGTTAACTTAAAATTTAAATACTTCTCCTTAGCTAAGTATGATTTCCTTCAAAAGTTATTCTTTTAAGGAACATTATAAAGCAAGACATAAGAATTTTTATGAAATCTCTAAATGATGAACAAACCTTATATACATAGTCTACAGATATATTTCCCACTTGAGTATTCCATTATTGTGTGTTCCTTATTATACTTACATATTGTTTCACACACACTCACAAGCCTTAATAAGAAGCACAAGTGTGAAACTTATCTAAAAGGACAACACATTCTAAAGAAACCATTTCCAGTTTCCAAACCCTAGAACAATGTTATCCCCGGGATTCGCATTTATAAAGTGCATTACATTACTCATACATAATAACATCTTGCTTCTTTAAACATTAGTCCTTACCGGACCAATGATGTTGATTTCTGATATTGGATCTTTTATATTGTCTTTAAGACCATGAGAGCATAATATTGCAATCACAAAAGGCAACTAAACACTTAATCATGTCCTTTGTTTATTTTCTGTAAAGTATTTTGCAAATCCAGTGTTTTCATCACCTGCATTTGAAAAAGGTCAGAAAATAATATTTTTTATAATAATGTGAACTATTGGTTACTGATCTAGGGTGATCAGCTAATCTATTAAATCTGGCAGTTGGAATACCACTGTTCAGAACTATATCATCTAGGATTTAACAACCAATGTCGCCAGTGATTCTTGCGCCGTATATTACGCGTTGACCATGAGATTTGGAATGGGACAGAGAAGTCAGTTGTATCTTCTTCCTCTTGCATGTAGCCGGATGTGCAGGTCATGGCTGTTATCACTCGTAGCGTGCATATTAATTGGTAATTCATAGAGGATATGCAACATATGGGTGGGAATACTCAACGTCCCACGGTAGTTCTGGCATCTAACGGTCTATACAAACCATTGCCGTAATTCAATAGGTGGGCACGGTGTACACCAAGGAGACATGCGGGGTCACGGAGAAGGCAGTGATTGGCTTGGATCTTAGGTTGGGCCTCAAATCAAGGAAGTTTGAACGGGGACATACTCTCAGTCATGCAACAAAACCTAAGGTCTCTCATGGGTAAAGTGACGCACCTCTGCAGAGTGTAAGAACTATAACTTGTTACACCTTGTTCCGGGAAGGAGCTGCGAACGCGGCGGGAAAGGAACTCCATGAAAATTCTGGTAAACCCGTGAAGGCTGACGGACATAGCTTTTCAGAATAAAAGCAACCTTTGAAGAAATGTTTATGAAAACTTGCATTGCCTAGGACTTACGGTCTGTGGCTGTAGATATAGTGCATCAAACACTCCTTTTCTACTGAACTTGCTGAGTACGCTCGTACTCAACGTATCTTCTTAACCCTTGTGAGATTCTGAAGCCATTAAGACGACGTCTACATCAAGTTATGCTCCAGGAATTATCAGCAGAATCTAAATTTCTTCAATGAAGTCAAGAAAGTCAATATATACATCAACTCAAGTGAAGACGAAGTTATTTATTAGATAGGGATATAAGCTTGTCACATCCCAAATTTTAGATTTGGTTCTGCATATCATTCATATCATCGCATCATACTTTTCCATGCAAAACCATCGATTGAAAAGAATCGGCGAAACGCTATTTTCTAAACCCTATTCTATTTTGCTACGAGGCTCCTGCGGGAGGCTTTAGTAGGACTTGCGTTGTCCACCCTTGTAGCCTAGTGGTTTCGCTCAAACCTTGACCCTAGACTGTTCCCCTCGATTTTACAAAACCGTAGGAGCAAGAATCGCTCGATTCGGAGCTCGTACGGAGAAGTTCCGGCCGTTTATTTAAAATACGGAAAACGGGCCAATTTTCGGGCCGATTTTCCGAGTTCGTAACCAACTTCGCGCCGAATCAGCCTAGGATTCCGCGTGGGGCCCACAAAAAGGACCCCACCTGCCTCTAAACCGCCCCGCCGCCTCGATCTCGGGAACCGAGCCCGCACCCCCACCTCGGCCTCGATACCCGCGCCATCGCCGTGATCGCCGCCTCCTGGCCCGCCGCCGCCGCCGTCGCCCTTCGCGCCGCCGCCGGCCGCCAGCTCCCGCGACCGCCGCCCCAGGTACCCGCCACCCCGCCGCCAGCGCGCCCCGCATCCCGTGCCGCGCCGCCTGCCGCCTTTCGCCGATCGCCGCTCGCCCCGCAGCACCCCGCACCCGCCGCCTGGTGCTTGCACTGCGCCGCCGCGCGCATGCGCTGCTGCTCGCGCGTGCTGCCGCCGCCATCTGCGCTTGCTGCCGCGCTGCGCCCGCTGCAGCTGCTGCCGCTCGCTGCGCCCGCTGCTGCGCGCGCCGCGCGCCCTGCTGCCGCTTGCCGTTGCGCGCCTTCGCGCGCACGCTTGCCCACGCACGCACGCGCGCCGTCTTGCGCGCGCGTTGATTTCCTTGACCCGTGCGCTGATCGTCTCCCTCTCGCGTAGGTAGCACCGTCGCCGGAATCGATCGCCGCGCCGTCCGGAACTCGTCGCCGTCCGCTTCACCGTTCGTTCCCGGTAAGCCTGCAGCCACCGTAGGATCTCAGATCAGTGGTTCAGATCAGCCGTGACCGGTCAGACTCAGGCGTTGACTAGTCAGACGCCCAGTCAGCGCCCAGTCAGCAGATGCGTTGACCAGTCAACAGACACAATTGTCTGGTTAATTTCGTTAATCCTTTTAGCTGACAGATTTCGGTAGAAACTTGTAAATTGCGTAGTAATTAAACCGCTTGGCCAAAAATTGCAAATAAAATATGTGTAGATTCAGTGAGTCGTGTAGAATCTTGCTGTACCTTTGGTTCAGACTTTTGAAGCAAGGTTTAGTACAGTTTAATCAATCTAGTTAGTGGCCTTTTCGGAGTATTAAATTCGTAGAAAAAGATCCGTAGCTCCAAAAATCGCGTATGATATGTCCCTGGATTCAGTGGAACGAGGGGAATCTCATCGTGAATTAAAAAGATAGGCTTACAGTAAAAACTTCTGCAGAAACTGTCTAGTGGCTTTCTGCACTGTTTTAGTTACTAGGAGAGTTTTATAATTCCTTTTTGAGTAATTACAATTGGTACTATTTCTAATCAGCGATGTCTATGCGGTAGAATTTTCCCAAGATTTTACAAATAGTATACTATCGGTAGTGAATTATTTGAGTTCTAGCTCTAGTTTTGAGCATTATTTTTTGCGTAATAGTTTTCCTAGCGCTAAAACTATTTTCCATGCATGCAATCAGTAGTATTATTGATTAGGATTATGTGGTGCAGTTGTAGCACCAATTCACTTGCCTTGCATACCTTCATGCATCATATTTGTTGCATATGCTTGTGGATTGTTTGTTTATGATTGCAATTGTATCGTGTAGATTATGACGAGTGCAACGCTTGCTCGTGTGTAGATTGTTCTTCCGACCGCTACAACCAAGGCAAGTAGATGCTACTTTGTTCATGATATCGTCCTACTATTTTCAATGCATTGTCGTGTATTTTTGTAGTTGCATGTGTAGGATGATACTATCGCTATGATATGTCCTATTTTGTGGTAGGGCCTTCCTTGTAGATGAACCACCGTTGGTAGATGTGCTTAGCCATGCTATATTGAACGAGGTCTGGGTTACATCATTGAGACTTGTTTCTAAAAGTATTGGTTTGTGAAAACTAAAACAACTTAATCAATGAATCTCCTGGGTGTGATGGTATTGATAATTTTTGGTGGTTTCATTGCGGAAAGGCACCCAGGTATCAAGAGAAATTGATTGGCTTCTTTATTGTGTATCTTACGTGTACAACCATGTGCCAATAATGGAATGGGCGGTTGGTTGGACTTAGTAGGTTGTGGTGACCCGAACCCGCGTGTCCAGAGATGTAGAATTTTGGTAGGTTGGACCAGTGCGCGTCGGGATTGGGGAGCTACTTCCCGAACAGTCTCTTCTTGGACTTCTCCCTATCATCACCCAAAATGAGAGTGATGGTACGAGCTGGGCTGGCCAAGTCACATGGGTAAAGTGTACTAACCCCTGGAGGGTGTATAATCTAATCGATTAGCCGTGTCCCCGGTTATGGACAACTGAGTTGCTTGATATTGATTCCATGACGTGTTTCTCGCTCATTCCAATTTCATAATTGTTTTAATACTGTTGGGTTAACTTAATTGGGATCTTTTCAAAGAAAATCATAAACTGTTTATAAAAGTAGGACAAATGTATTTGCAAATGCAAGCCAGACACAGCTCCACTTGCCAAATATGCATGTAGATGTTAGTACTATTGTCTCCATTACTAGCTCTACTTGCCATACATTCCATGTATTGACCCTTCGGGGCTGCTACGTTTCATGTTGCAGGTTATTCCGATTCTGAGTAATCGATATAGGCCACGGTACTCCACTCGGCACTTGTTCACTTGTGGGCAATTTGAAGAATGGAGGATTTACTTTGTTTGTGTTGCTACCTGAATAATTTGAGCTAGCTTTGGGCTAAGCTTTTATTGTAATAATGGTACTCTGGATCTTTGTTATTCATGATACACGGATATTTTTCTATGTTATTCATCTTATTCTATTGTGGGCCAATGAACCGATCCAGGGATTGGCATGTCACATAGAAGCCACAGTCTTTTCAGAACCGCGGTGTTACAGGATGGTATCAGAGCCCGTGTGTCGACTGTAGGATCGTGACCTAGTATTGGATTAGGAAGCCATAGATTTATTAAAGCCTATATTAACTCTGTCTTTCATCTTATGCCTTTCACCCTCGTAAATTCTTACCATATTCTATTCTCACACTTTCCTCTTTTACTTGATAGATGGGAGAAGTCAGGACTGAGTATGCAACCATGGAGTCACCAAGGCCCTTTGCAAGGCAGTTAGCACAACTCTCGCAGTCATTGGGATTGCCACTACCCATGTTCAAGGGAAGAAGGTTGTACACCTATGAATATGGAGAGGATGCATGGGAGATCACTACCTTCATATTCAGAGATGCCGCCTTGCCAAACCCTGTGCATTTGATCTACACCAAGACATACTGCAACTGGGGACTTGGAATCAACTTGGCCATACATGAAGCCCTGTCTCGCCAGTGCCATAATGTCCGACACCTACTGCCAGCAGATTCACCCTACCGTGACTATGAGAGGCGTGATGAAGATGGGCACATTGTGATTACCCCGGGCGACAGGAACAACATGCCGCCCTGTCGGAGGCACATAGAGGACATGGAAAGGGAGAATGGAGCTCTAGCTGAGAAGGTGAGGATGATAAAGGAGATTGCAGATTTTGCTAGCAATGGTATGGTGGTCCAAGGACAGGAGATTGACACCTTGCATGAAGCCGTGGGAGTTCTGGAGAATGCCCTGATAGCCAGAGATGCAACCATAGCTCATCTTCATGGTACTGTGCAGGAGAACACCCAGAACATACAACAGTTGCAGGGGACCATCCAGGAAAGGGATCAAACTATTGAAGCTATGACAGCCCAGATTGCCGCTCTCCAAGCGCAGCTGAATCCACCCTCTGATGATGACAATGGAGAAGATGGCAACAATGGGGATGATGATGACAGTGGGAACGATGATGATGATGAGGACGAGGATGATGATGATGGAGACGATGATGGTGGAGGATATGAAGCTGTTGCAGTTGCAGCTGAAAGTGAAGAAGAAGAGGAGGATCCAGAAGAGGTGGAGTTTGAGATCTCAAGTGATGATTCAGGAGAGGTGTACACTCCGCCGCCATGGTTGTACCGCGAGACGAAGCGTCAACGCATGACAACAAGGACCTACCGCAACCTCTTCAAGGAGTAGATAGAAGTCCACCAATTAGTCCACGTTAGGCAAATTCGTTAGGATTAGTCTCGATCGTTGTGAATCTTAGTTCGTGTTAGTTTAAGAGTGATTAGTTGCTTATTTGTGTACTCCAATATCCCAGGAATTATTTGTGCGAATTTTATGAAAGAGTTATGGCAATTTTGGTTACTATCTGTGTTATTTTCGCTGCAGTTTTTCTGCTGATACAGCAGTACTGTATGATTTTTCATATTTTTCTGGTAACGCGGAAAATCTGAAAAAAATTGGGCTAATGTGAAACTCTCTGTACTGTATGTGCAAAAATCAGCTAAATGTTCTGACGAGTTTAAGTCAGGCGGAAAAATTCGCAAACGCTGCTGGACTGTTCTGGCAGATTGCTTTTTTTGTTGTTTAGTTGATCAACTGTTTAGTTAACCATTGCCAACTCTTGTAAAACTATTTCAGTAGGTATATACTTCTAGGATAACCCCTGGGATGTTGCTGGATCGCTTGTTTGTTGATGTGTTGCTTGCGTGTGATTGTCTGCTATTGTTTGTTGTTGATTGATCATATGCATGGGTAGAATCCTATTGTCGTAGTTGATTCTTTCTAAACTTACCTGTGCTGAACCGCAGATGCCTCCCCGCCGTCAACCCACTGAGTTGGAGCAACTCATGGCAGCTCAGGCACAGCTGACCCAAGTGATGACTCAGTTCATGGCAAATCAGAACAACAACAACAATGGGAACAACCAGCCTCAGGGAGATGCTCTCACCAGATTTCTGAGGTTAAGGCCAGCTAAGTTCTCTACTGCAACGGAACCAATGGTTGCTCTCGAATGGTTGTGTTCAGTCAACAAGGATCTGGTAACTGTCGGATGCACTGATGCCGAGAAGCTGAGGTTTGCCGCTCACCTACTGGAGGGACCAGCCGCTTCTTGGTGGGACACTTTTCAGATCACCCACCCGCTGGATACCGTGACTTGGGCAATGTTTGAGGAAGGTTTCAGGACCAACCACGTGTCTTCAGGAGTTCTGAGCCTGAAGGGGAAGGAGTTCCGCAACTTGCGCCAAACCAATCGCACCGTGGCCGAGTACATTGAGGAGTTCAACAACCTGTCCCGTTTTGCACCTAAGGATGTTGACACCGATGCAAAAAGGAGGGAGAGATTCCTGGATGGCCTCAGTGATGAGCTTTCAGTACAGCTACTGGTGGTTTATTGCCCCACTTTCCAGGAGCTTATGGACAAGGCCAGGATCTTGGAAGGGAAGCACAAACAGGTGGAAAACCGCAAGAGAAAGAGCAACAATCACCACTCTGGTTCACACCACAAGTCTCGCACTTCATATGATGGATACTCCAAGCATGGAGGAAGTGACCATGGGAGCCATGACCGCCACCACCATGGAGGCGATGGGCATTGTCATGACAACCATAGGAGCAACGATTACAGCCACAAGGGAGGACACTCTCACTACTCTGGAGGACACGGTGGACATGACCGCAACCGTGATCGCAACTTTGTGAAGAAGGATCTGAGTGAGGTGACATGCTTCAAGTGTAAACAGAAGGGACACTATGCTGACAACTGTCCAGAGAGGAAAGGATTGAAGCCAACCAACAACGAGAATGCCACAGTGAACCACATGAATGTGGAGGAGATTCCAGATGAGCCTGACCTTGTGAATGGTAAGTTTCCAATCAACACTTACCCAGCACTTATACTTTTCGATACTGGTGCATCGCATTCATTCATATCAAGGGAATTTGTGGATAAGTATAAGTTACCTACTGAGTCTATGAAAAGGTCTATTAGAGTGAGCTCACCTGGGGGAGATATGATAGCTAGCGCGGGATGCCGCGATTTAACTGTGAGGATTGGAACACACAACTTCAGTGCACATTTGGTAGTGTTGGATTCACAGGGATTAGACGTTATTCTGGGTATGGATTGGATGTCTATGCATGGGGGACACATAGATTGTGCACAGCGAGCTGTTTCACTCAAAATCCCGGATGGTAAGAGGATTAGATTCAAGTCAGTTGTACGACCAGGAAGGTGTAAGTTGAATTCTCTTAAGGGGGTTAGCATGGATACTGTGCCAGTGATTAGGGATTACCCCGACGTGTTTCCGGAAGAGCTGCCAGGGATGCCACCTGACAGGGAAGTAGAGTTTCTTATCGACCTGATGCCGGGAACAGGACCAATAGCAAAGAAACCATATAAGATGGATGTGGATGAGCTGAAGGAATTGAAGAAGCAGTTGAAAGAGCAGCTGGAAAAGGGATTCATTCAGCCTAGTTCGTCGTCATGGGGTGCACCTGTTCTGTTTGTGGAGAAGAAAGACAGCAGCAAGATATTAGTAGTGGACTATCGCTCGCTAAATGAAGTAACCATCAAGAACAAGTACCCTCTGCCGAACATAAATGATTTGTTTGATCAACTGGAAGGAGCAAAGGTGTTTAGCAAGATTGATCTGCGGTCAGGTTACTTCCAATTGAAGATCCGGGGGGAGGACGTACCAAAAACCGCCTTCACCACTAGGTATGGGTTATATGAGTATACAGTTATGTCTTTTGGACTAACGAATGCCCCGACATATTTCATGACCATGATGAACAAGGTATTTATGGAGTACTTGGACAAGTTCGTGGTGGTGTTTATTGATGACATACTGATATATTCCAAGGATGATGCTGAGCATGAGAAGCATCTGAGACTGATTATGGAGAAGCTGAGGGAACACAAGCTGTATGCCAAATTCAGCAAGTGTGAATTCTGGCTTAACACCGTAGGGTTTCTTTGACACGTAGTGTCAGGAGAAGGAGTCGCTGTTGATCCAAGCAAAGTGACTGCAGTAACTGAGTGGGAAGCACCCAAGAATGCGGAGAGATTCGAAGCTTTTTGGGACTTGCTGGATATTACAGGAGGTTCATTGAAAACTTTTCCAATATTGCTAAACCGATGATTGAACTTCTGAAGAAGGAGAGGAAGTTTGAATGGTCAGACGTATGTGAAGCCAGCTTTCAGGAACTGAAGCGTCGACTAGTGACCGCGCCTGTTCTGTGTTTACCAGATCTTCAGAAGGATTTCCAAGTGTACTGTGATGCTTCTCGACAGGGACTTGGGAGTGTGCTGATGCAAGATGGGAGAGTGGTATCATATGCCTCGCGACAACTCAAACACCATAAGCGGAATTACCCCACACACGACTTGGAGTTAGCGTCAGTGGTTCATGCGCTCAAGGTATGGAGGCATTACTTAATGGGAAAACACTGTGATGTGTACACCGACCACAAGAGCCTGAAGTACATATTCACGCAGAAGGAACTGAACATGAGGCAACGAAGATGGTTGGAGCTTATCAAGGACTATGATATGAATCTACAATACCACCCAGGAAAAGCCAATGTAGTAGCAGATGCTCTGAGCCGGAAGGTTTATGCCAATGGATTGACAATTGGTGAATTGCCTGAGGATTTGTGCAAGCAATTCAAGGACCTTAGACTCGAGGTAGTATCTGAAGGATACTTAGCAACAATGGAAGTCCAACCGACGCTACAGGACAGGATCATAAAGACTCAGATAGGAGACAAGGAAATAGAGGAGATAAAGGAAAAGATGAAGGAGAATCGGGAAAAGGATATTCGCGAGGATGAGCAAGGTACCTTGTGGTATGGAGACCGTTTGTGTGTGCCCAGCGACCTGGAGATAAGGGAGTTGATTCTGCAGGAGGCTCATAACTCGCCATACTCCATACATCCGGGCAACACAAAGATGTATATGGATTTGAAGAGCAGATTTTGGTGGAACAACATGAAGGGAGATATCGCCAAGCATATTGCCCTATGTGACGTGTGCAGCCGAGTGAAGGCGGAACACCAGAAGCCAGCAGGACTGCTATAGCCATTGCCTGTGTCGGATTGGAAGTGGGATAGAGTGGGGATGGACTTTATCACAGGATTGCCCAGGACCAGGTCAGGATATGACTCTATTTGGGTAGTGGTCGACCATTTGACCAAGGTAGCCCACTTTATTCCGGTAAACACAACCTGTACGAGTGCCAAGTTGGCCAAGATCTACATGGACAGGATTGTGTGCCTACACGGAGTTCCCAAGAGTATTGTATCTGATAGAGGCACCCAATTTGCCTCACACTTCTGGCGCCAGCTGCACGAGTCACTCGGTACTAGATTGGAGTTTAGCACAGCGTTTCACCCACAGACTGATGGACAGACCGAGAGGGTGAATCAGATTTTGGAAGACATGCTGAGAGCTTGCGCTTTGGCTCATGGATCTAGTTGGGATGAGAATTTACCATATGCTGAGTTTTCCTACAACAACAGCTATCAAACCAGCATCAAGACGTCACCGTTCGATGTGCTATATGGGAAACGGTGCCGGACACCATTGCTATGGGATGGATTAGGAGAACGCCAGTTGTTTGGGCCTGATTTGATCAAGGACGCTGAGGAGAAGGTCGCCTTGATTAGGGACAGGCTGAAGGTAGCACAATCAAGGCAGAAGAGCTACGCTGACGCCAAGCGCAAGGAAGTGGTGTATGAGATAGGTGATAGAGCATACCTCAGAGTATCGCCACTTCGTTGAATCAAGAGATTTGGAATTAAGGGTAAGCTGGCACCTCAATTTATTGGACCGTACCGAGTCTTAGCACGCAAAGGAGAAGTTGCTTATCAGTTGGAGTTGCCAGAAGCCTTGTCCGCTGTTCACAATGTGTTCCACGTATCCCAGTTGAAGAAGTGCCATCCGGAGATGGCGGATACACCATTGAGGGACACTGTACCGCTAGAGGAGGTTCAGCTTGAGAACGACTTGACCTATGAGGAGAAACCGGTCAAGATACTGGAGACAGCGGAGAGGACTACCCGTACCAAGACGATCAGGTTTTGCAAGGTGCAGTGGAGCCACCACACAGAAGAGGAAGCCACTTGGGAGCGTGAGGATGACATCCGAGAGGACTACCCACACCTATTTGCTAGCCGCGCCGAATCTCGAGGACGAGATTCATCTTAAGGGGGTTAGTCTTGTCACATCCCAAATTTTAGATTTGGTTCTCCATATCATTCATATCATCGCATCATACTTTTCCATGCAAAACCGTCGATTGAAAAGAATCGGCAAAACGCTATTTTCTAAACCCTATTCAATTTTGCTACGAGGCTCCTGCGGGAGGCTTTAGTAGGACTTGCATTGTCCACCCTTGTAGCCTAGTGGTTTCGCTCAAACCTTGACCCTAGACTGTTCCCCACGATTTTACAAAACCGTAGGAGCAAGAATCGCTCGATTCGGAGCTCGTACGGAGAAGTTACGGCCGTTTATTTAAAAGACGGAAAACGGGCCAATTTTCGGGCCAATTTTCCGATTTCGTAACCAACTTCGTGCCGAATCAGCCTAGGATTCCGCGTGGGGCCCACAAAAAGGACCCCACCTGCCTCTAAACCGCCCCGCCGCCTCGACCTCGGGAACCGAGCCTGCACCCCCACCTCGGCCTCGATACCCGCGCCATCGCCGCGATCGCCGCCTCCTGGCCCGCCGCCGCCGCCGTCGCCCTTCCCCGCCGCCTCCGGCCGCCAGCTCCCGCGACCGCCGCCCCAGGTACCCGCCACCCCGCCGCCAGCGCGCCCCGCATCCCATGCCGCGCCGCCTGCCGCCTTTCGCCGATCGCCGCTCGCCCCGCAGCAGCCCGCACCCGCCGCCTGCTGCTTGCACTGCGCCGCCGCGCGCATGCGCTGCTGCTCGCGCGCGCTGCCACCGCCGTCTGCGCTTGCTGCCGCACTGCGCGCTGCAGCTGCTGCCAATGCTGCCGCTCGCTGCGCCCGCTGCTGCGCGCACTGCTACCGATGCGTGCTGCTGCGTGCGCTGCTGCGCCGCTGCCGCTTGCCGCTGCGCGCCTTCGCGCGCACGCTTGCCCACGCACGCACGCGCGCCGTCTTGCGCGCGCGTTGATTTCCTTGACCCGAGCGCTGATCGTCTCCCTCTCGCGCAGGTAGCACCGTCGCCGAAATCGATCGCCGCGCCGTCCGGAACTCGCCGCCGTCCGCTTCGCCGTTCGTTCCCGGTAAGCCAGCAGCCACCCTAGGATCTCAGATCAGTGGTTCAGATCAGCCGTGACCGGTCAGACTCAGGCGTTGACTAGTCAGACGCCCAGTCAGCGTCCAGTCAGCAAATGCGTTGACCAGTCAACAGACATAGTTGACTGGTTAATTTCGTTAATCCTTTTAGCTGACAGATTTCGGTAGAAACTTGTAAATTGCATAGTAATTAAACCGCTTGGCCAAAAATTGCAAATAAAATATGTGTAGATTCAGTGAGTCGTGTAGAATCTCGCTGTACCTTTGGTTCATACATTTGCAGCAAGGTTTAGTACAGTTTAATCAATCTATTTAGTGGCCTTTTTGGAGTATTAAATTCGTAGAAAAAGATCCGTAGCTCCAAAAATCACGTATGATATGTCCCTGGATTCAGTGGAACGAGGGGAATCTCATCGTGAATTAAAAATATAGGCTTATAGTAAAAACTTCTGCAGAAACTGTCTAGTGGCTTTCTGCAGTGTTTTAATTACTCGGAGAGTTTTATAATTCCTTTTTGAGTAATTCCAATTGTTACTGTTTCTAATCAGCGATTCCTATGCGGTAGAATTTTTCCAAGATTTTACAAATAGTATACTACCGGTAGTGAATTATTTGAGTTCTAGCTCTAGTTTTGAGCATTACTTTTTGCGTAATAGTTTTCCTAGCGCTAAAACTATTTTCCATGCATGCAATCAGTAGTATTATTGATTAGGATTATGTGGTGCAGCTGTAGCACCAATTCACTTGCCTTGCATACCTTCATGCATCATATTTGTTGCATATGCTTGTGGATTGTTTGTTTATGATTGCAATTGTATCGTGTAGATTGTGACGAGTGCAACGCTTGCTCGTGTGTGGATTGTTCTTCCGACCGCTACAATCAAGGCAAGTAGATGCTACTTTGTTCATGATATCGTCCTACTATTTTCAATGCATTGTCGTGTATTTTTGTAGTTGCATGTGTAGGATGATACTATCGCTATGTTATGTCCTATTATGTGGTAGGGCCTTCCTTGTAGATGAACCACCGTTGGTAGATGTGCTTAGCCATGCTATGTTGAACGAGGGCTGGGTTACATCATTGAGACTTGTTTCTAAAAGTATTGGTTTGTGAAAACTAAAACAACTTAATCAATGAATCTCTTGGGTGTGATGGTATTGATAATTTTTGGTGGTTTCATTGTGGAAAGGCACCCAGGTATCGAGAGAAATTGATTGGCTTCTTTATTGTGTAGCTTACGTGTACAACCATGTGCCAATAATGGAATGGGCGGTTGGTTGGACTTAGTAGGTTGTGGTGACCCGAACCCGCGTATCCAGAGATGTAGAATTTTGGTAGGTTGGACCGGTGCGCGTCGGGATTGGGGAGCTACTTCCCGAACAGTCTCTTCTTGAACTTCTCCCTATCATCACCCAAAATGAGAGTGATGGTACGAGCTGGGTTGGCCAAGTCACATGGGTAAAGTGTACTAACCCCTGCAGGGTGTATAATCTAATCGATTAGCCGTGTCCCCGGTTATGGACAACTGAGTTGCTTGATATTGATTCCATGACGTGTTTCTCGCTCATTCCAATTTCATAATTGTTTTAATACTGTTGGGTTAACTTAATTGGGATCTTTTCAAAGAAAATCAAAAACTGTTTATGAAAGTAGGACAAATGTATTTGCAAATGCAAGCCAGACACAGCTCCACTTGCCAAATATGCATGTAGATGTTAGTACTATTGTCTCCATTACTAGCTCTACTTGCCATACATTCCATGTATTGACCCTTCGGGGCTGCTACGTTTCATGTTGCAGGTTATTCTGATTCTGAGTAATCGATATAGGCCACGGTACTCCACTCGGCACTTGTTCACTTGTGGGCAATTTGAAGAATGGAGGATTTACTTTGTTTATGTTGCTACCTGAATAATTTGAGCTAGCTTTGGGCTAAGCTTTTACTGTAATAATGGTACTCTGGATCTTCGTTATTCATGATACACGGATATTTTGCTATGTTATTCATCTTATTCTATTGTGGGCCAATGAACCGATCCAGGGATTGGCATGTCACATAGAAGCCACGGTCTTTTCAGAACCGCGGTGTTACAAAGCTCTAGCCATAGAACCCATTTCTATAGCGTATTGTAATAGCAGCAATGCCAGTCCATTTGTTAAAATAGTAGTTCTAATAGTATGATAGTTTTTGAGTGGTTTATTTCTAATTTTTCTTTGTAAGAAGTTTCTTTTTCTCTCTTTAACCTAGAGTGTTCTCTGGATCTTGTGTAAAGAGTTGAGTTGTAACCTATAGTCATGTCTTGGACCTGTTGTGTTTCTGTTGTACCACTCTGAGGGATGTAATACTAGTGAACGGTGTTTCATTGGTGTTATGTCAACGACTATAGTGTACTACATCATACAGTGGTATGTTGGGTCACCGCAGTTGTAACACCCCAGTTTTAGTTAATTATTATTTAGGGTTTGTTTGTGCATTCATTATCATCATCTCTTAAAATGCATGCAAAGAAATACAACAAAACCCTAAAACTCTAATCTTCCTCCTCTATTTGAAAACACATTCACATGGTTTTGATTTTGAAATCACCAAAAATAAGGAGCCCAAATGGAACAAAAGGGCCCCATACTATTTTATATATATTTTGTGGCTCACCGGCGTCGTGACGTCACGGTGACGTCACACAATCGTCACCGCGTGCGGGTCAGCGCAGTCAAAGACACCGCGGGTCCCTTTTGCCAACTTGGCTGCTGAGGTGGCTCAGGGCTCATCAGCCAGTCACTGCGGGTAGCCTCTGGATGGGTGTAAAAAGTTTAACAATTTGGTTTAATAAATCCAGAAATTGAATAAATATTGTAAAATCAATAACTTATTATCTATAAGTTAGAAAAATATGTATAATATATCAAAATGTTCATAAAAATGAAACCTAGATATTTAAGCTATAACAATGCATTGATCAACAACTAAAATGACAAGTTTAATTAGAGAACAAAATCCACCCCTCTCATAAACTCTGGAGTTTCCCCGAGTTAGGGTTTTCACCCCTCGGAACCCCATTTAATTTGTCGAGCATGCTTTAGGGTTACATTTAGATACAATTTAACTTGTCATATCGTCATCCTTGCTTGAGCATTGCATCGATGCCATGTGTTGATTGTTTCCCTCTATTTCCGGTGTTTGGTTCTTCGTGGTAGAATACGATATCGAGATCGAGATCGAAGCCCGAGGTCAACACCGTCGAAGATAGAAGATCGAAGATCGACGAACAATACTTGGCCAACTGTAACCAAGTCAAGTTCAAGGATCCCGAAGATCTGCTTATCTGTCATCAACTGGCAAAGCCAAGCATAGCCCCACCATGATATAATCCTATGTTTTCGTAAGCATTTCAATTCTTCCATGATGCATACGATTATATTGTGGTCTTTTATCGATAGATAGAGTATCATATCTATTGCATTACTCCCTTTGAGCTTATATTACCTGATCCACTGCTCCTAGCATAACTAGGTTTGGCTTGTGTGCAATGCTAGAGCTTATATCAGTGTCTTGGTTAGCCACGCATAGCTGTCAGTTCTGGTCCATCCAGATGATGTATCAGATGCAGAGAATCTAGTATGATAGGAGAACGTGATGATATGAAATCAGATGTGATATGAGTTAAAAATTGCTAAGACTTTTATGGGAGGCCACGGTGGGATGTGGTCTTTCTAGTCCCATGCTCGCCACCACTAGGACCTGAGTTCTTGCCTTTGGAACCGAGACGAGCATACAACCACACGGGGCCTGGACAACCTCATGACTAACTAACTTGCCTAGTAGATTCCATGAGTCACATAGTTCGGGCGTTCCATTCGACATACGCATTGAAAATGTTTTCGAAAGAGGGGGTGAAGGAGGTGCATTCATACAGGTAGGGAAGCATGGCCGCGGTTGCTTGGGGTTGATGGCGCCCCTGGTAAACCAACCTCGCCTCACATCTTTAAGTACCGGCTTCGGGATTTGACCCGTTACGGCGGAATCATACTTATTGCTTAACTCATGGTCTCGGCGAAAGCAAGGTAAAGGTCGTGGTCAACCACTCTCTGTCGGCCTTCCAAGGAAGAAGGCTAATATATAGTGGCATTAAGAATCGGTTCGCGTGTGTGGGTAAATTTGTACACCCCTGCAGGGTTAAATCTTTTCGAAAAGCCATGTTCATGGTTATGAATGCTTGGTGACCAGATTCTAAGATCATAGAGAACTTGAACCTAATCATAAAACTTGGCAGATCAACATGTGCTTAAGGATGCTTCCTCATGGGTACGAGGGGGTGATCCTAGTTCATATGATGATGATTCGGTGGATATCAAAAGATGATGATCAATATTTCGGAGACGTCGCTTTCTTATGCCCTTTTAAAATACTCTGACTAGACGAGCTTCTTCTCCCTCTTGTTTTATAAACAAAAGTGTCTATATGCAAAACAACTCCACTAGCCATAAGTCTTGCGGAGTACACCCTGTACTCACCCTTGCTTTGATACTTTTGGCAGAGTAAGTGTTCACCTGAAGACGAGTTTCGTACTACATCGACATTGACGAGTAGCTTGGGTTTCCCGGCCGGCAGCCTGGAATCTATGGGCTGAGACGTCATCATTATGCTTCAGGACTCTTAGGCCATATGTTAAGTTTGCTATACTTAATAGCATAATTTGCCTTCCGTTGTTTGATGTTTGTGGTCAGTGACCTCTGCTTGTAATAATTTGGTTCTCTGCTCAGTTATGAGCTTGCTGTAACAAATTTTGTGTTGTAGGGTCACTGTTGTGTTACCGATTCTTCACTGGATATTCTGGAGCTCAAGGTTAAGCTTATGTCAGACGGAGGTCTGGGATTTGTTTAGCCCTGATCCCGGGGGTGTCACAGGTTTTGGTATTAGAGCAGTACCGACCGTAGGAAACCTTGTTATTGGTCGATGTTGAGTCTAGTGCTTGAGAAAACTATTTTAAAGATGAAAAGTATTTGCGAAAACTCTAGTATGCTTCTTTTCTCCTTATCTAGTTTCTCTCTAACTCTGGGTCATCTCATCTTGTGTTTACTTTGGAAAAGTTTTGATATCTCTTCTAGTCTTTCAAAGCTTAGGTGCCTTCTTGGCATGCCGTTTCTCAACCAGTTGGCCTAGTGTTGAGTTCTCTAGAGTTGTGTGTGTTGTGAATTCTTTGTTTCCCTTTTCTCCTATTCATATGAGAGATTCCTTTCCATCATGATCTCTCTATCATTTGGAACCGCAATATTATATTGTTGTATCCACAGTGTTCTGTTCTAGGCTTCGAGGTTTCCGTTCGCCTCGTATGCCTCATTTTTATTTGTTTGGGTACTTCAGAAGTCTTATCTTCTCTTGGAAGCTACCTCGTGATTACTATCTTGCAGTGTACATTATGCCACTCAAGTAGTAGTTACTTCTTCCTTTGGGTTTAACCCTTGGACTTGAATCTAAGATCCCTGATTATGCGGGATTCTGGTATTATGAATCTTGTACATGAAGCTAACCT
Organism: Avena sativa; assembly: GCA_916181665.1. Lineage (NCBI taxonomy): Eukaryota > Viridiplantae > Streptophyta > Magnoliopsida > Poales > Poaceae > Avena > Avena sativa. Next base: position 85,815,129 of record OV702293.1, on the reverse strand, counting down.
TTAACCCAAGATCCATTCTTTGACCCGTGTTGTTAATGTTCACACATTACCTCAGGATGGCTGGTATTACAACTCTAGCCTTCAAGCTTGTGGTCTTTGTCGCGATTGAATTGTGACAACTAAGGACTTCCCCTACCACATGCTATGGCAGATGTTCTTTAATGGAACCAAATAGATCACCACAAGAGTACTCCTCGAGAGTCTCGCATCTATATTCGTGACTCTGCCACACTTTTCCTTCTCTGCATTGGTTTTCGGAAGGTTGTTGACTTATGCATCCACATCTCGGGATTCCATCCTGAGCATGTTCTTTTCCCCTTGTTGTTTTCTGACCTTTGTCTACCAGTTGGTAGCCAAGTAGTAAATGTGCATCGGTGTCTTATGATGCAAGATACTCTTGTGGTCCGTCATGAAAAACCATTTCAGAATGTCAGGAGACACAAACTCCAGTACCTCGTCATATCTAGGACCAGGTCAAAGTGTTGTAATCTGCAGAACAAGAGTCATTGATAAGCTTCTATCTGTTCTATGTTAAAGTGTCACACTCTTTTATACTAAGAGGTCGTGCTGAGTTTTATGACCCCTTAATGAAGTGCTGATTTGACACATCTTTACCCACCCTTCCTTGAGCTTTCGTGCTCGTGAATGATGCGTGTGCGTAATAATGTGGCCATATGAAATTCTTAACAATTATTATTGTTTTGAACCCTAAGGACATTTGAGTCATTCTTAGCATGATTGGTTAACCCTATCACTAAGCAAAGGATGATCATGCTACCAAGTCCATTATTCTGGTACACTCTCTTCGGTCAAAGAGTTAGGCTCATGCCGAAGCTCTGAGACTATGTCTTCTTGCCTTAGCAAGCAAGTTTCCTCTAGAACAAAGTGACATATCGGTGGTTCGTGATATTCTGGATGTCTTCCCAGAAGTATCTCCATGTTGCCACATGACCGTGTTGTCAAGTTCTTGAGCATGTCAGTTATCTAAACTGTTCTTTTCTCCAAGGATCCGTAATTGGATACCCCTAAACTAGTTGGTTGAGCTTAAACAATAACTTGGAGAGTTGTAAGACAAAAGTTCTATCCTACTCAGTTCTTTCTAAAAGGGATGTCTAGTTTTGGTTCGCATTGAAGAAAGATGGTATCTCCTCTCTGGAAATGTTATCTTCCCCTCTTTTGATTTGATTTGGGTTATCGTCAAATCAAACTTAGTTCCAAGGACTATCTTGATGGTGTGACTACTTGTGATATTTCACTTGAGTACATCTTCGTGTCCTTTGATTCGACCAATATTCTTGCCTTGTTCACACAACATATGAGCCCATCCTAATGGATTGTCTTGATAAGTTCGTTGTTGAGCCCATCAATGACATTCTTATTTTCTCCATGGTAGACAAAATTCATATGGAACAATTGGCATTAATGTTGGAAATTTTCGAGAACCATCTTCGAGTCATCTTGAATTATGTGTTCTGGAGGTTAGAAGTAACCTTCTCTGGTTCACGTGCAACTGTTCAAAGATGTCGCCGTGGATTCAAGAAGAGTTATCTATCTTCCTTAAGGACATATGTGTGTTTCATTGTCATAACTTTATGTGTGCAGTTGTCCTTCGACAATATGCTAATACACGGGTATAGCAATCTAGCTCATAGTTTGGAGCCTGCCACCGTAGTCCATGTCTAGAGACTCTAGTAACTTTACCTTTGTGGTAAATGTTGCAAACTATCTATTCAGACATGCTGAGTCCAAAATATCATTTCTCCTAACCAAAGCTGAATATCAAGCAGCAATGATGGGTGGTGTTCCTCAAGGTTTTGACATAGGTCTCTTTGTAAATGTGGCAAGATTGATGTAATGGTGGACACACTTAGCCGGAAAGACCTTTTGTTATATTCCTGTGATTCAGCAATATCAACCACTCTTCATGAGGTTTCTTTTATAACTTAATATAGGAGTTGTTCTTATGATTTCCTTTGTATCCGAAGTCCGACCTTTACTTGATGTCTACTTTCTCGAACATCAAGGAGAACATTTAAAGTAGTGTTGCTAAATGTCTCTCGGTCAATCCTCTAGACCCTTTATGTTGGCAAGCGTCTTTTTGTGCCAAGTAATTGAAGTCTGAGAATGAAGTTTCTGTCTTCTCGTGTCATCAGGAATCTTCTTAACTATTATCCTAGTGGTGTAAAGTAATATCATGATCTTCGCAGAGATTTTGATAAATCTAGATGAATAAAGAGTTTCCTTCCTCTTATCAACCATGCTGAGTCCGAAATATCATTTCTCCTAACCAAAGCTGAATATCAAGCAGCAATGATGGGTGATGTTCCTCTAGGTTTTGACATAGGTCTCTTTGTAAATGTGGCAAGATTGATGTAATGGTGGACACACTTAGCCGGAAAGACCTTTTGTTATATTCCTGTGATTCAGCAATATCAACCACTCTTCATGAGGTTTCTTTTATAACTTAATATAGGAGTTGTTCTTATGATTTCCTTTGTATCCGAAGTCCGACCTTTACTTGATGTCTACTTTCTCGAACATCATGGAGAACATTTAAAGTAGTGTTGCTAAATGTCTCTCGGTCAATCCTCTAGACCCTTTATGTTGGCAAGCGTCTTGTTGTGCCAAGTAATTGAAGTCTGAGAATGAAGTTTCTGTCTTCTCGTGTCATCAGGAATCTTCTTAACTATTATCCTAGTGGTGTAAAGTAATATCATGATCTTTGCAAAGATTTTGATAAATATAGATGAATAAAGAGTTTCCTTCCTCTTATCAACCATGTTTTAAGATTAACTATGATTTTGGTAATCAAAAGTTTCTCTTGTTACATGTTCCTTGTGACTCTTATGAGTCCTCTCCACCAAAACACCTTTCTATCTTAGCCTCCTGTTGAATGAAAGAGTGACCCTTATATGTCAAAAGTAGTTCAACAACTTGGTTTTGTTGATCCAAATCTCTGCAACCTGAAATCTCTACTTAAGTTGTTTAGTATAGGTTCCTTCTCGAAGTCTGTGGTCATGTTCTTTCTATTGGAAGCTTTCTTGTACAGAAGCTTCAAAACCTCCTATAAGTTCCATGGTCTCAATCTTTATTAAGACCATCTATCTAACAACTTGAAACCTTCCCCTCTTGTTTCCTCCGTTACCTTGGTTTGTTTCATGTCGTCATATCAGAGTTGTTTCTGAACACTCCATCCATGAGTTGACCATGAGATACTCTGTGTGTCGTTTAGTGTGCTTCCCCCTTATCTTTAGAGTGACCTTATTTCTTCTCTCTCTGTCTCTCTTCCTACCTTTGGAATCTCGGGTCGAGATTCTTGTAAGGGGATAGAGCTGTAACACCCCAGTTTTAGTTAATTATTATTTAGGGTTTGTTTGTGCATTCATTATCATCATCTCTTAAAATGCATGCAAAGAAATACAACAAAACCCTAAAACCCTAATCTTCCTCCTCTATTTGAAAACACATTCACATGGTTTTGATTTTGGAATCACCAAAAATAAGGAGCCCAAATGGAATAAAAGGGCCCCATACTATTTTATATAGATTTACAAAGTTTCTGGTATTTTTGAAATGGATCCAAACAGTTTTGAACTAAAAATACAAAGAGGAAATACAAAACAGAAATAGAAATGAAATTTGCAAATAAAAAATAGAGCCAGCTAACCTAATCAGGCCGCAGCCCAGCTCACCCTCCTCTCTCTCTCCTTTGCTCAATGCAGTAGCCAACGGCCCAAACTCGGCCCAGCACGGCCCACCCAGGCCTGATACCCCTTCATCTTTCCTGCTCGTCGTCTTCTCCAGGCAGGCACACAGCTGCCGTTGGCCGATGCGCAGCGATTCGTGCTTGCCGCCGCCCCTGGGTGAGAGGATAAGACCCCCACGTTTCTCTCGCTCGCCCGTATCCTCTCAACTCTCCCCCCAGTGCTCTCTCCATTTCTTCCCTCTGGCCTAAACCCTAACCGCCCCAGTCACCGGCGAGCTCCGCTCCCTCCGGCATCCCCTCGCTCCGCTGAGACGCCCTGAAGAAGCTCCCCATCGCCCTCGTCATTCTCGTGAAGCCACGCAAGCGAGGAAGCCACCTCCTTGCTGGAATCGTGCTTGCCGTCCCGCCGGCCGTTGCCATGGCCGTCGTCGATTCACCTCCGTACAGCCACCCCGCTCCATGCCGACCCTCTTACCGCGCTCGTGGTGAGCTCCTGCACCTCTAGAACCCCTCTATTTCTCCCCTCTCACTTTGTTCTGCTCCCGCGCCGAGCGCCGCCCACCGCTGTTGGTCATGGCCACTGTCGGTGCTCCGATGACCAATAAATGGCGGCGCGACCACCGTTAGCCTCCCCGTGCTCCACTCGTTCAAACACACGCAAACCCGCTTCCCCTCGAGCCCTCCACTGCCATCCCCTTGCCATTCGGTGGCTCACCGGCGTCGTGACGTCATGGTAACGTCACCCAATTGTCACCGCATGCGGGTCAGCGCAGTCAAAGACGCCGCGGGTCCCTTTTGCCCACGTGGCTGCTTAGGTGGCTCAGGGCCCATCAGTCAGTCACTGCGGGTAGCCTCTGGATGGGTGTAAAAAGTTTAACAATTTGGTTTAATAAATCCAGAAATTGAATATATATTGTAAAATCAATAACTTATTATCTATAAGTCAGAAAAATATGTATAATATATCAAAATGTTCAAAAAAATGAAACCTAGCTATTTAAGCTATAACCATGCATTGATCAACAACTAAAATGACAAGTTTAATTAGAGAAGAAAATCCATCCATCTCATATACTCCGGAGTTTCCCCGAGTTAGGGTTTTCACCCCTCGGAACCCCGTTTAATTTGTCGAGCATGCTTTAGGGTTACATTTTGATACAATTTAACTTCTCATATCATCATCCTTGCTTGAGCATTGCATCGATGCCATGTGTTGATTGTTTCCCTCTCTTTCTGGTGTTTGTTTCTTCGCTGTAGAATACGATATCGAGATCGAGATCGAAGCCCGAGGTCAACACCGTCGAAGATCGAAGATCGACGAACAATACTTGACCAACTGTAACCAAGTCAAGTTCAAGGCTCCCGAAGATCTGCTTATCTGTCATCAACTGGCAAAGGCAAGCATAGCCCCACCAAGATATAATCCTATGTTTTCGAAAGCATTTCAATTCTGCCATGATGCATACAATTCTACTATGGTATTTTATCGATGGATAGAGTATCCTATCTATTGCATTACTCCCTTTGAGCTTATATTACCCGATCCACTGCTCCTAGCATAACTAGGTTTGGCTTGTGTGCAATGATAGAGCTTATATCAGTGTCTTTCTTAGCCACGCATAGCTGTCAGTTCTGGTCCATCCAGATGATGTATCAGATGCAGAGAATCTAGTATGATAGGAGAACGTGATGATATGAGATTAGATGTGATATAAGTTAAACATGCTAAGGCTTGTATGGGAGGCCAGAGTGAGATGTGGTTTTTCTACTCCCATGCTCGCCACCACTAGGACCTGAGTTCTTCCCTTTGGAACCGAGACGAGCATAAAACCACACGGGGCCTAGACAACCTCATGACTAACTAACTTGCCTAGTAGATTCCATGAGTCACATAGTTCGGGCGTTCCATTCAACATATGCATTGAAAATGTTTTCGAAAGAGGAGGTGAAGGAGGTGCATTCATATAGGTAGGGAAGCGTGGCCACGGTTTCTTGGGGTTGATGGTGCCCCTAGTAAACCAACCTCGCCTCACATCTTTAAGTACCGGCTTCGGGATTTGACCCGTTAAGACGGAATCATACTTATTGTGTGACTCATGGTCTCGGCGAAAGAAAGGTAAAGGTCGTGGTCAACCACTCTCTGTCGGCCTTCCAAGGAAGAGGGCTAATCTATAGTGGCATTAAGAATCAGTTGGCATGTGTGGGTAAAGTTGTACACCCCAGAGTTAAATCTTTTCGAAAAGCTGTGTTCACAGTTATGAATGCTTGGTGACCAGATTCTAAGATTATAGAGAACTTGAACCTAATCATAAAACTTGACAGATCAACATGTGCTTAAGGATGCTTCCTCCTGGGTACGAGGGGGTGATCCTAGTTCAGATGATGATGATTCAGTGGATATCAAAAGATGATGATCAATATTTCGGAGAAGTTGCTTTCTTATCCCCTTTTAAAATACTCTGACTAGACGAGCTTCTTCTCCCTCTTGTTTTATAAACAAAAGTGGCTATATGGAAACAAATCCACCAGCCATAAGTCTTGCGGAGTACGCCCTGTACTCACCCTTGCTTTGTTGATACTTTTGGCAGAGTAAGTGTTCACCTGAAGATGAGTTCCGTACTGCATCGACATTGACGAGTAACTTGGGGTTCCCGGTCAGCAGCCTGGAATCTATGGGATGATACGTCATCGTTATGCTTCAGGCCTCTTAGGCCATTTGTTAAGTTTGATATACTTAATAGCATAATTTTCCTTCCGTTGTTTGATGTTTGTGGTCAGTGACCTCTGCTTGTAATAATTTGGTTCTCTGCTCAGTTATGAGCTTGTTGTAACAAATTTTGTGTCGTAGGGTCACTGTTGTGTTACCGATTCTTCACTGGATATTCTCAAGCTCAAGGTTAAGCTTATGTCAGACGGAGGTCTGGGATTTGTTTAGCCCTGATCCCGGGGGTGTCACAACTCCCCCACCAGCAATCGGCTGCGAAATCGTATCGCCCCTAGCGGCCACACCATAGCCGCATAGGCGCGAAGACCGTCGCACCAATGAAATCACCGCTGGGGGTCAGCCAAACCGTGCGGCCCTCATCGACGGCAAGGAGGTGTAGGATAATGGCTGCCTCGCTTTCACCATGGAGCTCAGCCGCATGGTCTGGCCGCACAAGTTCATCCTGGAGGTGCCAGGGCAAACAACAGGACCGCCAACCCATGCAAGTTCATGCAGCTCTACACCACGGGCATCGAGGCTGCAGGAGGCAATGACAACATCATGGCAAACTGGTTCCCCTTGTGCCTGAAGGACGCCGCCAGCACATGGCTGATGAACCTCTCTATGGATTCCATCAACTCCTGGGCATACCTCCTCTCCCTTTTCATCACCAACTTCAAGGGAACCTACGAGCACCCCCTCACCTATTACTACCTCCGCCAGGTATGCTAACAGCCTGGATAGACCCTCTTTAAGTTCCTCCAGAGGTTCAGCCGAATCCTCAACAAGATCCAAAAGGTCTCGGATTCCAACATCATCACCGCCTTCTCCGAGGGTGTCATGGATGTCAAGATGATGGAGAAGATTGGCATCCATGGGGAAAACCTCACCACGGCGGTCGAGCTCTTTGTCCTTGCTGAAAAGTGCACCAAGGCGGAGGTGGGGCGGATGCTTGGACTCGCCAAGGTGGAGGCCACCCCAAGGATTCAAGCTCATACAAAAGCAAGGACAAGTACCCTAAGATCAATACCTCCGTTGCCCTTACAACGGAGCCATACCGGAAGATCCCTCGTGAGGGGAATGGTGAAGGGGAGCAGGATGAGCGCCCGTACTTCCTCCTCCACAAGACGCATGGGCACCCTACTGACAACTTCTATGAGCTCAAGAAACTCTGTGACATGCGTAGGAACTAGAGGAAAGGAAGGCAAGGCGACGAGCGAGGCAACCCGCGAGGCGGTTACCAATGGGGCCAACGCTGGAACATTAACACCAGTGGTCGTGACCCTCTGCAGGTGGCCCACCAGGCCAACACCATGCAGCAGCACCAACACCCTCGGGAGAAGAGCCACACTAACGCGAGTGCCGGGGGATACCAGGAGCCACACCACACCATATCCTATATCCTTGGTGGATCCCAGGCCCCAGCATAAAACTGGCACTTCAAGCTTCTTACCCGCGAGGTAGCCATCGCCAGGCCTGGAATCCCATCACCGAAGCTCAAGTAGTCCTAGTGTGCCATCACCTTCGACGCCGGCGACCACCCGGCTTCTACCAGGGGTGTAGGTGCTCTACCCATGATCTGCACCCCCACGATCAACAACATCATGGTCGCAAAGACCCTCATCGACGGGGGAGTGGGCCTTAACGTGATCTCCACCGAGACATTCGCCAAGCTCCAGGTGTCGTATGATAGGCTGATGCCGACCATGCCGTTCTCCGGGGTGACCAACGGAACCACCATACCCATCGTGCAGGTGCGCCTCTCTGCCACGTTCGAGAAGCACGACAACTACCATACCGATCTCATGGACTTCGACGTGGCACACATCGCCCTAACATACAATGTCATCCTCGGCTACCCCGCTTTGGCTAAGTTCATGGCATCCACCCACCATGTTTACAAAGTCTTCAAGATGCTGGGGAGGAGGGTAGTGGTGGAGTCATTAAGGTCTGGTGTGACAAGTTCAGGGCCCTGCGCTCCCTCGAGCATGTCTACAAGACAGTGCTACGGCCTACCCCAAAGATGTGGACGCCCTGGACTACATCAGGGCTCCACGAGGCAGAAGAAGATGGTGGCCTAGGAAAGCGCCAAGGCCACAGTCCGGCACCATAACCCTCACCCTCGCGAGGAGTGGGTCGTGTCCGGCACCCTAACCCTCACCCTCGCGAGGGATGCTGAGCCATTTCCGCCTATCCTCACAAGAATTGAAGAGGCTCCCAAAAACTGCATTGACCTGGGGGCTCCTCACTTCCTAGTGGACTACACCCAACGTGCGTACAACCCTGACCACCTCTCCCATGGTGTCTAAGATACCAGCAGAGCAGCAGGATCAGGCTACTGGAAGGTGGACAAACCTCTCCGTATGACACGCTTCACTCCCTGACCTTTTGAAGGTGACCTCGAAAAACTCTCGCCCTTTAGAAATTCATACCCTCTCTCATCCACGGTTGCCTTGTAATATGCTCGAACTCCCAGCGGTTTTTTTTGGATCTTGAGCTCCACGCATGTCTTGTTATTTGCTTTTTCCCTCGGAAAGAATTTCTCTAAAAACTGTTCCCGTTTGAGTTCCCTCACATAAACCATCCGACCGGGGGATAGGCACGATGCCCGTCACCGAGTCACTCCCCGACATCATCAGAGCCTAAAGTGTCAAGCTCAGAACTTACGGACTCGTTCTAGCCATAAGTTACCTCACCTACAGTTTCTAGTGCTTGAGACCCTCGTGCGGCGCATGTATCAAGCCCCAGCCATACGCGCATTTGCCCTACGGCCCTCTCCTATTAAGGTCTACCGGGCGGCTCGTGAGGGACATCCCCCTATGATGGAAAAACTACAGGACCTAAAGCGTCGAGCTCTAAACTTACGGACTGGGTCCGGCGATGAGTCACCTCAACCACGCTCCTAAAACTTAGAAAAAACATCATCGTGACGGCTCATGAGGCACTGACCCTTAGTGCCCCAAGCTCTCGGGACCTAAAGTGTCGAGCTCTGAACTTACGTATAGGGTTTGGCGACGAGTCACCTCGCATATGGCTCCTGATATTTAAAAAACCTCATGCGAAACCCACAAACCCCTTGGCAAGGGGGATGACAGGAGAATCATTAGCCCTACAACTTTCTGCTTGAGAGGCTTACGAGGTGACCCTAGAGGCACACACTCTCCAGCGGCCAAAACTTTGCAGGGCCTAGAGTGTAGAGCTCTAAACTTACGTGCCAGTTTTGGTAGTAAGTCACCTCACCTACAGTCCCTAGAACTCAAAAACACTTCATGCAAGTGCATTTCAGGACTTCAACAACATGTGTCTTCTCGCCACATCCATCTCCTCGAGAGGCCCCAGGAAAGGCGCGCAAGGCAGAGCCTCCTCATGGCGTAGTCACTACTTACGACATGGAAAGGTCCAACACCATGTCGCCTCGCCTACAATCAGACGCTAGCCCTACAGTACTCTCCTAGGAGATATATAGAGCAACTCATGAGGCAACCCTGGCCGCAAGCCTATACATCGACGGCTACTACAAACGCTAGAGCTCGCTCCCCTTTCCTCGAAAGGTGGCCCACGTGGTTTCCCCCGTGACCAAGGAATAACAGTACGCGCAGACCTCGCGAGGCTGGAACACCACTCCAAATGTTTAGCCAAGAGGACAGTGTCGGATTCCTCCACAAGGGCACACACTAGACTTCTCACGACTCGCAAGGCCTCGCCAATCCATTGCATCAACAAGCCACGGCGAAATTCCAGAACAACCTATAGCTGAAGGGCCCAAAGTCCTTCGCGAGGGAAGGTAATACACCCCCATAAGCATACAAAATTTCCTCGCGAGACACTGTGAGAAGCCCACCACGCGATAGTCTAGGTCACCGGCAGAAAAAGCCCCGCGCCAGCGATGTCCCCCGGGCACCGTCTTTGGGATCCACCCCATCGGGCACAGCCGACACGAGCCTCATATTGCGGATATACTTTCCGGGTATACCCATAGGAATCGCTGACTAGGGTGGCCCACCAACGGGTTAGAGCTTTGCTTCACGGGCGGCCTAGTCAGGGAAAGAGGGCGGAGTTAATTCCGGCTATGACAAGACCTAGAAGACTTACCGACTTAGGCATGTAGTTTACTTGTACTCCAAGCTATACTTAGTTACCGACTCTATAACATAGCTGGATAGGTCTCTCCTGTAACCCTAGGTCTTAGTGCCTTTATAGGCCGTACCTACACAACCAGGCGAACCTCTCTTGTAATCCGTTGTAACATCCGGCTCTCGTCGATATATTACTGGGTTGCTAGCAGGAGTAGGATCCGATCATCGCAGTCAGATCTGAACCTTGGTAAACTTGTGGTCACCGTTCCTGGAACACCGTATGGCTCACAACCCATCTTATCAACGCCTTCAGGACCCCCTATTGCATACTTTTCATCAACCCGACGACAGTTGGCGCCCACCATGGGGAAGGTGACATTTGGACCTTCATTCGCAACATAATATGCGCATGCAGGAATCGGCAAAACAATCGCGATCAGTTGCGTTCTCTATGTTAGTGTCATCCCTCTTGTTCTTCTAAGGAGCCGGTGACGACCTTCACCATCACGCTAATCGGTGAGATCGATATCTATCTTGGTTTTACTGAACCCATCCTCGTGGTGATGACCATGGCGGAAGAAAAACCGGATCTACTCTGTCTATGGAGGTAGAAGATTTCAAGATCCCAAAAAAACCTCAACCCACCTAGTCCCTCCTGTAGTGGAAGAAGTGGTGGAAGAGAAATCTAGATCTGGTCTCCTTGTTGAGGTCAGATACACGAATGAAGAATATATTCGCTCTGGATCTTGTTATTGCGATGCTAGAGAATGGAGAACTCTAACGAGGCATAGGATAAATCAGATGATGAAACACCCCTACGTCGACTATGAAGGAATCACTGAGATCAAACAGAGTTTCAAGGAGGTAGAGGCGGAGACTCAACTGTTCCACTACCTCAAGTCAGTCAAGAATAAGAAGCATTGCTTTGTACGCTACATGGGCTCTGGATCTGACTCGGTCAATGATGGAGCCAAAAACGTTTCATTCCTCGATGTGTTCGGAGAAAATACTAAATCACCTTGTTCTCCTCAGGAATCACTGACATCGCAGGAACTCCGAGAGTTCGAGAAAGAGATGGAGGTGTATAAACAAGAATACAACTCCCAAGCCAGCGCAAGGTGAAGAGGAGAAACCTCCAAATCCATATGATAGCATGGATGAAGATTACACCTTGTGAGTTGACATGGACACCGGAGATTCCTCCGAGGTCCAAAAATTTGAGCCAACCATGGTTAAAAGTACTAATGGAAGCCTATCTCCTGGTGCCGGACCAAAAGCCGTCTTTGCCACCGATACGCGCGTAAAAACCACCAGGTGGACAAAGAAGAAGAAGAACAAAAACTCGACACCGATAGACCCAGTGGAGTAAGCCAACGATGAAGACATCGACGAATAAAGCATAGTGGAGAAGACGGATGGAGATCCGGCTAATACCACACCGATCGATCCTCCGGTTGATGGACACATAGTCACCCAAGGTGCACGTAAACTCTATGAACATGCACTAACAGTACCAATCCCAACCGCTTCGTGTCTTATGCCGAACGAGCTGGATAAAAGGGCCGAGGATCTAGAGAAGCATCACTTGCTTTTTCTCGAAGAGGCTGGGCGAATCGTCGAGATTAAGCAGCAGATAGAAAACAATCCTGCCTAGTACCAGTCAGAATTCAAGCGACTGCCAAACAAGAATAGAGGCAGTCTGGTTCTAGCTAACAAGAACACAAAAGTCCACAAAGATTTATTCGATGGAAAGACTGAAGGAAAAATCCGAGTCTACAGCATGCCAGTAGAAAATGATACAACTGCTCGAGCTATCCTCGCCAACAATCTGTCTCCAGAACAGGTCCAACAGTGCGTAGCATTTCTCGACAAAGGACTACAACAACAGAAAATAGTCGTGTCGTTCAGTGTAAAACTGGCATCAAAATCGGAGCAGTGCCGCACTTGTAGGGTTCGCAGCATAGAAAACAAAAAATTCTCTACGATAGGAATAACTATGTAGCAAGATATATATACTAGATACAAGAAACAGGCTGATATACATCCGTAGATAACATACGCTTGAAGACCGACAAAGCTTAACGATGTTGTACTCGTGGATGATGTAGACGAACGCTTGCCAATCTCAAGATCAGGAGGAAGTCCTAGCGCCGCATATTAGCAGCGCATCCTTGCTCGCACACACGTCCGGGCCGCCGAGAAATCTCTGCCTCCTCGCTCCAGCGACGCAGCGGAAGCAACAACTATTTCTTACCGAAAAGCCATCGGGAACATGTATCTCGCTAGTCCTAGAACATGGGGAATAAAAACTAGAGGGGGAGAGAGATCCTTCACAAGTAGGTGTGAGTGAGGAGTGAGAGGTGGGCTTTACATAGTAGGGAGGGGGCATCCCAAGGGGGTGTCCGACACATGGGGGCTGCCCCCTCCCCTCCTCCATTCATGTGGGCAGAATCTCCATTCACAAAAATGTCCCTTCACTTCTCCACTCAAAATTCCCATTAAATTTCCACCAAATTTAATGCAATGTCTCTTTAAATAAAACTCCTTTTATTTATTCATAATTTTGTCAATTACCATAATGGAAAAATATTCACATATAACCCCTTGCTAGTATTTCATTTCACATGTAGAAACACTTTCAGCAATTTCACCCGAAAACAGTTTCAGTGTCTAGTGAAATAAATTCATGCGTGTTGTTAATCTTTTCAGCATGAAACTATTTGTTCCAAATGCTGTCGATGTCTCTTAAGTGTGTCACCCTACGGTTCACGAATAATGTGGACATGATAGAGACCCCTCTTGGATCAATAATCTGAAGCGGGACCTGGAGATCCATACTGACTCCCACACATTCAACGTTGACTTTCTTGTGATCATCAGAACCTTTTATGCTATAATCTTAATCCCTTTGTCTCGCGATATATTACATGTCCGAGATTCGATCATCGGTATCCTCATACCTAGTTTGATCTCGTTACTAACACGTACTCTTTTGTCATTCCCGTGATATAACATTCTAGTTATCCAATCACTTGCTTGCAAGCTAACCAATGTGATATCACCGAGAGGCCCCAGAGTATATCTATCCGTCATTGGGATGAACAAATTCCACTCTTGATCCATGGGCCTCAACATAACACTTTAGTATCACTAAAACCATCTTTATAATCACCATGTTACAGTGTGACATTTGATGTTATCAAGATACTCCTCTAGTGTTAGTGATTAACATGATATCATGGTCTAAGGATTAGGATTTGTTCTTATGACGTTATAACAATATAAACTCAATGACTTTGATCGTAATGCTATACTTTGGATGAATGTTCATCACACCATTCCAATAATGTTGTGACCTTGTTATTAACAACACACAATGTCCATGATCAGGAAATCTTGATCATCTTGTTAAGCAACGAACTAGCTTATAAGAGAGGCATAACTAGGAACTTTCTGTTGGTTTATTAAACACACATGTATTAACATTTCCGTATTAATACAATTATAGCATGCAAAATAAAAATCTATCATATACTTGGAATATACATAATAACCACTTTACTATTGCCTCTCAGGGCATTTTCCCTTCAGTCTCCCACTTACACTAGAGACAATAATCTAGTTACATAGTGATAAATCTAACACCCATGGAGTTCTGGTGTTGATCATGTTTTGCTCTAGGGAGAGTTTTAGTCAACGGGTCTGCTACATTGAGATCTGTGTGTACTTTACAAATCTTTATATCTCCATCCTTTACATGCTCGCGGATGGAGTGAAACCGGCGCTTAATATGCTTGGAATTCTTGTGAGACCTTGGTTCTTTGGTATTGTCTATGGATCCATTGTTGTCACAATAGATCACCATTGGGTCCAACGCGCTTGCAACCACACCTAGTTCGGTTATGAATTCCTTCATCCAAACTGCTTCCTGAGCCGCTTCCGAAGCAGCAACATATTCGGCCTGTGTTGTTGATCCCGCCACCACGGGTTGTTTGGAACTCCTCCAACTAACCGCTCCACCATTCATGAGAAATACGTATCCGGATTGAGAGTTAGAGTCATCCGGATTGGTGTCAAAGCTAGCATCGACATAACACTTAGCGACAAGCTCTTCTTCACTTCCATATACAAGAAACATATCCTTAGTTATTCTGAAGTACTTAAGGATATTCTTGACCGCTATCCAGTGTTCCGATCCTGGATCAAATTGGTATCTACTAGTTAAACTAATAGCATGTGCCACATCTGGTCTTGCAGATAGCATGGCGTACATTATAGAGCCTATGGCTGAAGCATGGGGGACTTTGTCCATTATCTCTCTTTCTTCCGCCGTAGCCGGACTTTGAGTCTTACTCAATGTCTTGCCTTGCAACATAGGTAAGAACCCTTTCTTACTTCCGTCCATTTTAAATTTCTTTCAAATCTTATCAAGGTATGTACTTTGTGATAGCTCTATTAGGCGCCTAGATCTATCCCTATAGATCTTTATGCCTCATATGTATGACGCTTCACCTAGGTCCTTCATTGAAAATTTGCTGTTTAGATAACTTTTAATACTGTTTAAAAGATCTATATCATTTCCGATCAATAATATGCCATCCACATATAATATCAGAAATTCCACATTGCTCCCACTCACTTTCTTGTAAATACAAGCCTCTCCATAAGTTTGGATAAATCCAAACTCTCTGATCACCTCATCAAAGTGGAGATTCCAACTCCTGGATGCTTGCTTCAGTCCATAGATGGATCGCTGAAGCTTGCATACCTTGTCAACATCCTTAGGATCGACAAAACCGTTTGGTTGTACCATATACAACTCTTCTTCAATGTTGCCATTGAGAAATGCAGTTTTGACATCCATATTCCATATCTCATAGTCGAAATATACAGAAATTGCTAACATAATCCTAACTGACTTTAGCATCGCTACCTGAGAGAATGTCTCATCGTAGTCAACTCCTTGAATTTGTCAAAACCCTTTTGTGATAAGTCGAGCTTTATAGATGGTTATATTACCATCATCATCAGTTTTCCTTTTGAAAATCTATTTATTCTCCACGACCTTTCGGTCGCGAGGTAAGTCCACCAAGGTCCAAACCTGGTTTTCGTACATGGGTTCCATCTCAGATTTCATCGCTTCTAACCATTTGTTGGAATACGGGATCATCATCGCTTCTTCATATGTTGCAGGGTCATCAATTTCATCGACCATAATATTCATAACAGGATTTCCGTATAGCTCGGGAGCTGCACGCGTCCTGCTAGACCTGCGAGGTTTGGCAGTATTCTCTTTCAGAGATTCATGATCGTTATCATTAGTTCCCTCTTTATTTGGTGAAGTCAACTCTGAAACGACTTCCGGCACTGCGTTACTCGCCATATTATGAAGAGAAGGTTCTACAACCTCTTCGAGTTCTACCTTCCTACACACACCTTTCGCGAGAAACTCTTTCTCTAGAAAGGATCCATTCTTGGCAACGAAAACCTTGCCCTCGGATCAGTGATAGAAGAAATACCCAATAGTTTCCTTAGGAATTCCTATAATGACGCATTTTTCCGCTTTGGGTTCGAGTTTATCCGGTTGAAGTTTCTTCACATAAACATCGCATCCCCAAACTTTAAGAAATGACAGCTTAGGTTTGTTTCCAAACCACAATTCATACGGTGTCTTTTCAATGAATTTAGATGGTGCCCGTTTTAAGGTGAATGCAGCAGTTTCTAGTGCATAACCCCAAAATGACAGTGGCAAGTCCGTCAAAGACATCATAGATCGAACCATATCTAGTAGAGTACGATTACGACATTCCGACACACCATTTCGCTGTGGTGTTCCGGCAAGTGTGAGTTGTGAAACTATTCCACACTCTTTCATATGTGTGCTAAACTCGTAACTTAGATACTCACCTCCACAGTCAGACCGTAGAAATTTGATCTTTCTATTACGATGATTTTCCTCTTCATTCTGAAATTCCTTGAATTTATCAAAGGTTTCAAACTTGTGTTTCATCAAGTAGATATAATCGTATCTACTCAAATCATCTGTGAAAGTAAAAAAATAACGATATCCACCTCGCGCCGACACACTCATTGGACCACACACATCAGAGTGTATGATTTTCAATAAATCTGTCGCCCGTTCCATTGAACCGAAAAACGGTGTTCTAGTCATCTTGCCCATAAGGCATGGCTCACATGTATCAAATGATTCGAAATCAAGTGATTCCAAAAGTCCATCCGAATGGAGCTTCTTCATGCGTTTAACGCCAATATGACCTAGACGACAGTGCCACATATATGCGGATATATCATCATTAAGTTTAATCCTTTTAGCATCAACATTATGAATATGTGTAACATTATTACCGAGATCCACCAGAAATAAACCATTCATCATCGATGCATGACCATAAATGATATCATTCATATAAATCGAACAACCATTTTTCGGATTTAAATGAATAATCACTGCGCATCAAACACGATCCAGATACAATGTTCATGCTCAGTGCTGGCACAAGATAACAATTCAAGTTTATAACTAATCCCGATGGTAAGTGGAGAGGTAACGTTCCGACGGTGATCACATCAATGCTTGATCTGTTGCCGACACTCATCTTGACCTCACCCCTTGCTAGCGGTCACTTGTTTCGCAGCCCCTGATTCGAGTTACAAATATTAGCAACTGATCCGATATCAAATACCAAGGTTCTACTGCGAGTACTAGTCAAGTACACATCAATAACATGTATATCGTATATACCTTTATTTGCCTTGCCGGCCTTCTTGTCTGCCAAATACTTGGGACAGTTGCGCTTCAAGTGGCCAGTCCCCTTGCAATAATAGCACTCGGTATCAGACTTGGGGCCAACTCGGGATTTCTTTTCAGGTACGACAACCGGTTTGCCGCCCTTGTTTCCCTTCTGTTTACCCTTCCTGTCTTTCTTGAAACCAGTGGTCTTATTGATCATCAACACTTGATGTTCCTACGTGATTTCCACCTCTATAGTCTTAAGCATTGACAGAATCTTGGGGAGAGACTTCTTCATGCCCTGCATGTTATAGTTCATCATGAAGCTCTTGTAGCTAGGTGGCAGATACTGGAGAACATGATGTATGCCTAAGTCAATGGGAATCAATATTCCCAAGGACACAAGCTTATCAGCATACCCGACATCTTGAGTACGTGCTCACTAACGGAGCTATTATCTTCCATCATGCAGCTAAAGAACTTTTCTGAAGCATTATAACTCTCTACAACAGCATGGGTATCGAAAAACATTTTCAACTCTCCCTTTGTATCAAAGGGATTACCGTTTTCGAAACGCTTTCCCAGTTCTGGCTCTAGACCATATAATATGCTGCAATGAACTAAGTTGTGGTCCTCCTGGTGAGTCTAATAGACGTTCTTTTCTTTGTCAGGGGCATCATCAAGTGGTGGGGGCCTAGCGGCGCTTCTAGCACATATTGCTTTTGTGCAGCAGAGAGGATAATCCTCAAATTCATAGCCTAGTCGGTAAAGTTGCTACCATTCGTTGCAAGTTTCTCTTTCTCCATGAACACATTAAAATTAAAAGCAGGTGGTTCCATCTACAACAGAATTTGTAAAGTTTAGACTAAGTTTATGATAGATCGAGTTCAACTAATCCAAATTAAGAATGAACTCCTACTCAAAAACGACATCCCTCGTGCCTTTTTGGTGATTACATGAACCAAATCCACTACACCAAGTCCGATCATCACGTAAGTTGGTGTAGCTTCAAAGGCGAGCGTTTATATGGGCATCATATCTTTCATATGACTCATGCTTAACCTTTCGATCCGTGTTCCGAGGCCATGTCTGCACATACTAGGCTAGCCAAGTAAGAACCTTAGTATTCGCGTGCGTAAACTGTGTTACACCCGAAATATGATCGTGGATCCAAGAACACCCGATCATCACGTGATGTCTTGGAGCGGAAAAACATAATCGGTGCATACTTAAGGGAGAACACATTTTTTATCTTGATATCTAAATGAGGGATCATCTTATTATGCTAATAAAATGCCAAACAAGCAATATAAGATGCAACAAACATCACATGTGAAAAAGTGAAATGATATTGTTCTTGCACTTGATCTCCATCATGTGCATCATGGTACGATCCTCATCATTCCTTTATGTGTAAGGCCAAGGTCTATGAAACTTACACGTTATGTGTGTTGTAAGAGTATCGACTTATACTTTTACTTATAAAATCACCATACCATGACACTAGCCCAACAACAATCTAAACTAGATGCTTCTAATTTATCCATTGCAAGTTTTACGTGGCTTAGGACTTTCGAACATAGAACCGTTCTTACCTACGAACATTAACCACAACATGGATAACCAAATTATTGACAACTAGTTGCAAATTAGATATTGACTATAGTAGGAGAGACAGACACCCGCTAGCAACTTATGCAAAACTAGTTGCATGTCAAGCGTGGAACATGTCTCATGTGCGAGGACATGTAAAGTTTGTCCAGGCCGCTTCATCCCACTATGCCACCAATATCCAAAGTACAACTAAGAAGCAATAACATGATCATCATAGCCCACATATACATATGTGTAATACCCGTGCAAAGAATCTACGCATAGATCCGGCTCTGATACCCATGTAGAGTTCGCAACATAGAAAACAAAAAATTTCCTACGATGGGGAACAACTATGTACCAAGATCTATATACTAGATACGAGCAATGGGCGGATATACATCCGTAGAGAACATACCCTTGAATACCGAAAAAGCTTAACGAGGTTGTACTCGTGGATGATGTATACGAAGGCTTGCTAATCTCAAGATCGAGAGGAAGTCCTAGCACCGCAAATCAGCTGCGCATCCGTGCTCGTAGACACGTCCGAGCCACCGAGCAACCTCCGCCTCCTCGCTCCAGCCATGCAGCGGAAGCAACAACTCTTTCTGGCCGAAAAACCCATCGGGACCATGTATCTCGCTAGTCCGAGACCATGGGGAATAAAAACTAGAGGGGGAGAGAGATACGTCACGAGGAGGTGTCAGTGAGAAGGAACGAGAGTAGGGATTATATAGGAGGGAGGGGGCATCCCAAGGGGGTGGCCGGCGCATGGGGGCTGCCCCCTCCCCTCCTCCATTCATCTGGGTGGAAGCTCCACTCACAAAAATGTCCCTTCACTTCTCCACTCAAAATCCCACTCAAAATTCCCATTAAATTTCCACCAAATTTAATGCAATCTCTCTTTAAATAAAAATCCTTTTATTTATTCAGAATTTTTTCAATTACCACAATGGAAAAACATTGACATATATCCCTTTTCTAGTATTTCATTTCACATGAAGGACACTTTCAGCAATTTCACCCGAAAACAGTTTCGGTATCTAGTGAAATAAATTCCTGCGCTTTGTTGATTTTTTCAGCATGAAACTATTTATTCCAAATGGTGTCGGTGTGTCACATCCCAAATTTTAGATTTGGTTCTGCATATCATTCATATCATTGCACCATGCTTTTCCATGCAAAACCGTCGGTTGATAAGAATCGGCGGAACGCTAATTTCGAAACCCTATTCTATTTTACTACGAGGCTCCTACGGGAGGCTTTAGAAGAACTAGTGTTGCCACCCTTGTAGCCTAATGGTTTCACTCAACCATTGACCCTAGATTGTTCCCCTCGATTTTACAAAACCGTAGGAAGAAGAATCGCCCGATTCGGAGCTCGTACGGAAAAGTTATCGCTGTTTTGTTGAGAGTCGGAAAAACGGTCCCATTTTCGGGCCGATTTCCGAGTCCTTTTCCAATTCCGCGCGCCGAATTCGCGTAGGACCCCACGAGGGGGGGCCCCACATAAGAGGCACCCGGCTACCTCGGGAACCGCACCCCACCCCGCCGCCTCGATCGCCCGCCTCCACCTCAGGACGCGAGCCCACACCCGCCGCCTCGGGATCCACGCGATCGACGCCGCCTCCTCCTCGTTTTCCGCGCCGCCGCCGGCCGCCAAGACCCCGCCGCCGTCGCCCTTCCCCACCGCCGCCAGGTACCCCCGCCGACCCCGCCTCCCGCGCGACTGCCCTGCCGCCAGCCGCCTCGCCACCGCAGCGCTGCGCCCGCCTCGCCGCTGCCTCGCCGCCCTGCGCCTCCACCCGCGCGCCGCGCTGCCTGCACGCCACCGCCGCCTTCCGCGCGCGCGCACGCGCCCCCAAGCCGCCGTCTCGCTGCTGCTGCACTACGCCGCTAGCTGCTGCTGCGCCAGCCGCTTGCGCTGCATGCTGCTCCCGCCGCAGCCGCCTCGCGCCACACAGCGCGCACACACACGCACGCGCACACACGCATGCACGCGTGTCGCCTCACGCGTATTGCGTCGCGCCGTTCGTCCGTGTCGTGCCACACCGCCATCGCCGACGCACGCGCCGTCGCCGTGTTGTTGACCGTGCCGTACTACGCGCTGATCGTTTCTCCTACCGCGCAGGTAACCGTCGTCGCCGGAACCGATCGCCGCACCATCCGGAGTTCGTTTCGCCGTTTGTCTCCGGTAAGCCTACAGCCACCGTTAGATTTCAGATCAGCAGTTCAGATCAGCCGTTGACCGGTCAGACCCAGGCTTTGACTAGTCAGACGCCCAGTCAGCGCCCAGTCAGCAGACGCATTGACCAGTCAACAGACACAGTTGACTGGTTAATTTCGTTAATCGTTTTAGTTGAGAGATTTCGGTAGAAAACTTGTAATTTGCGTAGAAATTAAACCGCTGGGACAAAAATTGCAAAAAAAATCTGTGTAGGTTCAGTAAGTCGTGTAGAATCTTGTTGTACCTTTGGTTCAGACTTTTGCAGCAAGGTTTAGTACAGTTTAATCAAATAGGTTAATGGCCTTTTTGGAGTAATTAATTCGTAGAAAAAGATCTGTAGCTCCAAAAATTGCGTATGATATGTCCCTGGATTCAGTGGAACGAGGGGAATCTCATCGTGAATTAAAAAGTTAGGCTTATAGTAAAAACTTCTGCAGAAACTGTCTAGTGGATTTCTGCAGTGTTTTAATTACTCGGGGAGTTTTATAATTATTTTTTGAGTAATTCCAGTTGGTACTGTTTCTAATCAGCGATGTCTATGCGGTGGAATTTTCCCAAGATTTTCAAATAGTATACTACCGGTAGTGAATTATTTGAGTTCTAGCTCTAGTTTTGAGCATTATTTTTTAAATAATGGTTTTCCTTGCGCTAAAACTATTTTCCATGCATGCAATCAGTAGTATTATTGAATAGGATTATGTGGTGCAGCTGTAGCACCAATTCACTTGCCTTGCATACCTTCATGCATCATCTTTGTTGCATATGCTTGTGGATTGTTTGCTTATGATTGCAATTGTATCGTGTAGATTGTGACGAGTGCAACGCTTGCTCGTGTGATTGTTCTTCCGACCGCTACAACCAACACAAGTAGATGCTACTTTGTTCATGATATCGTCCTACTATTTTTAATGCATTGTCGTGTATTTTGTAGATGCATGTGTAGGATGATACTATCGCTATGCTATGTCCTATTATGTGGTAGGGCTTTCCTTGTAGATGAACCACCGTTGGTAGATGTGCTTAGCCATGCTATGATGAACGAGGGCTGGGTTACATCATTGGTTCTTGTTTCTAAAAGTATTGGTTTGTGAAAACTGAAACAACTTAATCAATGAATCTCCTGGGTGTGATGGTATTGATAATTTTTGGTGGTTTCATTGCGGAAAGGCACTCAGGTATCAAGAGAGAATGATTGGCTTCTTTATTGTGTAGCTTACGTGTACAACCATGTGCCAATAATGGAATGGGCGGTTGGTTGGACTCAGTAGGTTGTGGTGACCCGAACCCGCGTATCCAGAGATGTAGAATTTTGGTAGGTTGGACCGGTGCGCGTCGGGATTGGGGAGCTACTTCCTGAACGGTCTCTTCTTGGACTTCTCCCTATCATCACCCAAAATGAGAGTGATGGTACGAGCTGGGCTGGCCAAGTCACATGGGTAAAGTGTACTAACCCCTGCAGGGTGTATAATCTAATCGATTAGCCGTGTCCCCGGTTATGGACAGCTGAGTTGCTTGATATTGATTCCATGACATGTTTCTCGCTGACTCTAATTTCATAATTGTTTTAATATTGTTGGGTTAACTTAATTGGGATCTTTTCAAAGAAAATCAAAAACTGTTTACAAAAGTAGGACAAAGGTATTTGCAAATGCAAGCCAGACACAGCTCCACTTGCCAAATATGCATGTAGATGTTAGTACTATTGTCTCCTTTACTAGCTCTACTTGCCATACATTCCATGTATTGACCCTTCGGGGCTGCTACGTTTCATGTTGTAGGTTATTCCGATTCCGAGTAATCGATATAGGCCACGGTACTCCACTCGGCACTTGTTCACTTGTGGGCAATTTGAAGAATGGAGGATTTACTTTATTTATGTTGCTACCTGAATAATTTGAGCTAGCCTTGGGCTAAGCTTTTATTGTAATAATGGTACTCTGGATCTTCGTTATTCATGATACACGGATATTTTGCTATGTTATTCATCTTATTCTATTGTGGGCCAATGAACCGATCCAGGGATTGGCATGTCACATAGAAGCCACGGTCTTTTCAGAACCGCGGTGTTACAAGATGGTATCAGAGCCCGTGTGTCGACTGTAGGATCGTGACCTAGAATTGGATTAGGAAGCCATAGATTATTTAAAGCCTATATTAACTCTGTCTTTCATCTTATGCCTTTCACCCTCGTAAATTCTTACCATATGATATTCTCACACTTTCCTCTTTTACTTGATAGATGGGGGAAATCAGGACTGAGTATGCCACCATGGAGTCACCAAGGCCCTTTGCAAGGCAATTAGCTCAGCTCTCGCAGTCATTGGGATTGCCACTGCCCATGTTCAAGGGAAGAAGGTTGTACACCTATGGATATGGAGAGGATGCATGGGAGATCACTACCTTCATATTAAGAGATGCCGCCTTGCCAAACCCCGTGCACTTGATCTACACCAAGACATACTGCAACTGGGGACTTGGTATCAACTTGGCCATACATGAAGCCCTGTCTCGCCAGTGCCATAATGTCCGACACCTACTGCCAGCAGATTCACCCTACCGTGACTATGGAAGGCGTGATGAAGATGGGCATGTTGTGGTTACCCCGGGCGACAGGAACAACATGCCGCCCCGTCGGAGGCACATAGAGGACATGGAAAGGGAGAATGGAGCTCTAGCTGAGAAAGTGATGATGATAAAGGAGATTGCAGATTTTGCTAGCAATGGTATGGCGGTCCAAGGACAGGAGATTGACACCCTGCATGAAGCTGTGGGAGTTCTGGAGAATGCCCTGATAGCCAGAGATGCAACCATAGCTCATCTTCATGGTACGGTGCAGGAGAACACCCAGAACATACAACAGTTGCAGGGGACCGTCCAGGAAAGGGATCAAACTATTGAAGCTATGACAGCCCAGATTGCCGCTCTCCAAGCACAGCTGAATCCACCCTCTGATGATGAGAATGGAGATGATGGCAACAATGGGGATGATGATGACAGTGGGGACGATGATGATGATGGAGACGATGAAGGTGGAGGAGATGAAGCTGTTGCAGTTGCAGCTGAGAGTGAAGAAGAAGAGGAGGATCCAGAAGAGGTGGAGTTTGAGATCTCAAGTGATGATTCAGGGGAGGTGTACACTCCGCCGCTATGGTTGTACCGCGAGCCGAAGCGTCAACGCATGACAGCAAGGACCTACCGCAACCTCTTCAAGGAGTAGATAGAAGTCCACCAATTAGTCCACGTTAGGCAAATTCGTTAGGATTAGTCACGATCGTTGTGAAGCATAGTTCGTGTTAGTTTAAAAGTGATTAGTTGCTTATTTGTGTACTCCAATATCCCAGGATTTATTTGTGCGAATTTTATGAAAGAGTTATGGCAAGTTTGGTTAACATCTGTGTTATTTTCGCTGCAGTTTTCTGCTGATACAGCAGTACTGTACAATTTTTCATATTTTTCTGGTAACTGGAAAAAATCTGAAATAAATTGGGCTTATGCGAAACTCTCTGTACTGTATGTGCAAAAATCAGCTAATTTTTCTGACGAGTTTAAGTCAGGCGGAAAAATTCGCGAACGCTGCTGGACTATTCTGGCAGATTGCTGTTTTTGTTGTTTAGTTGATCAACTGTTTAGTTAACCATTGCCAACTCTTGTAAAACTATTTCAGTAGGTATATACTACTAGGATAACCCCTGGGATGTTGCTGGATCGCTTGTTTGTTGATGTGTTACTTGCTCGTGATTGTCTGCTATTGTTTGTTGTTGTTTGATCATATGCATGGGTAGAATCCTATTATCGTAGTTGATTCTTCCTAAACTTACCTGTGCTGAACCGCAGATGCCTCCCCACCGTCAACCCACTGAGTTGGAGCAACTCATGGAAGCTCAGGCACAGCTGACCCAAGTGATGACTCAGTTCATGGCAAATCAGAACAACAACAATGGAAACAATCAGCCTCAGGGAGATGCTCTCACCAGATTTCTGAGGTTAAGGCTAGCTAAGTTCTCTACTGCAACTGAACCAATGGTTGCTCTCGACTGGTTGCGCTCAGTCAACAAGGATCTAGTAACTGTCGGATGCACTGATGCTGAGAAGGTGAGGTTTGCCGCTCACCTACTGGAGGGACCAGCCGCTTCTTGGTGGGACACTTTTCAGATCACCCACCCGCTGGACACTGTGACTTGGGCAATGTTTGAGGAAGGTTTCAGGACCAACCACGTGTCTTCAGGAGTTCTGAGCCTGAAGAGGAAGGAGTTCCGCAACTTGCGCCAAACCAATCGCACCGTGGCCGAGTACATTGAGGAGTTCAACAACTTGTCCCGTTATGCACCTGAGGATGTTGACACTGATGCAAAAAGGAGGGAGAGATTCCTGGATGGCCTCAGTGATGAGCTTTCAGTGCAGCTACTGGTGGTTTATTGCCCCACTTTTCAGGAGCTTATGGACAAGGCCAGGATCTTGGAAGGGAAGTATAAACAGGTGGAGAACCGCAAGAGAAAGAGCAATAATCACCACTCTGGTTCACATCACAAGTCTCGCACTTCATATGATGGATACTCCAAGCATGGAGGGAGTGACCATGGGAGCCATGACCGCCACCACCATGGAGGCGATGGACATCGTCATGACAACCATAGGAGCAGCCACCACAGCCACAAGGGAGGACACTCTCACCACTCTGGAGGACACGGTGGACATGACTGCAACCGTGATCGCAGCTTTGTGAAGAAGGATCTGAGTGAGGTGACGTGCTTCAAGTGTAAACAGAAGGGACACTATGCTGACAACTGTCCAGAGAGGAAGGGACCTAAGCCAACCAACAACGAGAAGGCCACAGTGAACCACATGAATGTGGAGGAGATCCCAGATGAGCCTGACCTTGTGATTGGTAAGTTTCCAATCAACACTTACCCAGCACTTATACTTTTCGATACTGGTGCATCGCATTCATTCATATCAAGGGCATTTGTGGATAAGTATAAGTTACCTACTGAGTCTATGAAAAGGTCTATTAGAGTGAGTTCACCTGGAGGAGATATGATAGCTAGCGCGGGATGCCGCGACTTAACTGTGAGGATTGGAAGACACAACTTCATTGCACATTTGGTAGTGTTGGATTCACAGGGATTAGACGTTATTCTGGGTATGGATTGGATGTATATGCATGGGGGACACATAGATTGTGCACAGCGAGCTGTTTCACTCAAAACCCCGGATGGTAAGAGGATTAGATTCAAATCGGCTGTACGACCAGGAAGGTGTAAGTTGAATTCTCTTAAGGGGGTTAGCATGGATACTGTGCCAGTGATTAGGGATTACCCCGACGTGTTTCCGGAGGAACTGCCAGGGATGCCACCTGATAGGGACGTAGAGTTTCTTATCGACCTGATGCCGGGAAAAGGACCAATAGCAAAGAAACCATATAAGATGGATGTGGATGAGCTGAAGGAATTGAAGAAGCAGCTGAAAGAGCAGCTGGAAAAGGGATTCATTCAGCCTAGTTCGTCGTCATGGGGTGCGCATGTTCTGTTTGTGGAGAAGAAAGACAGCAGCAAGAGATTAGTAGTGGACTATCGCTCGCTGAACGAGGTGACCATCAAGAACAAGTACCCCCTGCCAAACATAAATGATTTGTTTGATCAACTGGAAGGAGCAAAGGTGTTCAGCAAGATTGATCTGCGATCTGGCTACTTTCAATTGAAGATCCGGGAGGAGGACGTACCAAAAACCGCCTTCACCACTAGGTATGGTTTATACGAGTATACAGTTATGTCTTTTGGACTAACGAATTCCCCGGCATATTTCATGACCATGATGAACAAGGTATTTATGGAGTACCTGGACAAATTCGTGGTGGTGTTTATTGATGACATACTAATATATTCCAAGGATGATGCTGAGCATGAGAAACATCTGCGATTGATTATGGAGAAAGTGAGGGAACACCAGCTGTATGCCAAATTCAGCAAGTGTGAATTCTGGCTTAACACCGTTGGGTTTCTTGGACACGTAGTGTCAGGAGAAGGAGTCGCTGTTGATCCAAGCAAAGTGACTGCAGTGACTGAGTGGGAAGCACCCAAGAATGCGAGAGAGATTCGAAGCTTTTTGGGACTTGCTGGATATTACCGGAGGTTCATTGAAAACTTTTCCAAGATTGCTAAGCCGATGACTGAACTTCTAAAGAAGGAGAGGTTGAATGGTCAGACGTATGTGAAACCAGCTTTCAGGAACTAAAGCGTCGACTAGTGACCGCGCCTGTTCTGTGTTTACCAGATCTTCAGAAGGATTTCCAAGTGTACTGTGATGCTTCTCGACAGGGACTTGGGAGTGTGCTGATGCAAGATGGGAGAGTAGTGTCATATGCCTCGCGACAACTCAAGCACCATGAGCGGAATTACCCCACACACGACTTGGATTTAGCGTCTGTGGTTCATGCGCTCAAGGTATGGAGGCATTACTTAATGGGAAAACACTGTGATGTGTACACCGACCACAAGAGCCTGAAGTACATATTCACGCAGAAGGAACTGAACATGAGGCAAAGGAGATGGTTGGAACTTATCAAGGACTATAATATGAATCTACAATACTACCCAGGAAAGGCCAATGTGGTAGCAGATGCTCTGAGCCGGAAGGTTTATGCCAATGGATTGACAATTGGTGAATTGCCCGAGGATTTGTGCAAGCAATTCAAAGACCTTAGACTGGAGGTAGTATCTGAAGGATACCTGGCTACAATGGAAGTCCAACCGACGCTACATGACAGGATCATAAAGGCTCAGGTAGGAGACAAGGAAATAGAGGAGATAAAGGAAAAGATGAAGGAGAATCGGGAAAAGGATATTCGCGAGGATGAGCATGGTACCTTGTGGTATGGAGACCGTTTGTGTGTGCCCAGCGACCCGGAGATAAGG
This sequence comes from Avena sativa, assembly GCA_916181665.1. Taxonomy (NCBI): domain Eukaryota; kingdom Viridiplantae; phylum Streptophyta; class Magnoliopsida; order Poales; family Poaceae; genus Avena; species Avena sativa. Next base: position 85,787,162 of record OV702293.1, on the reverse strand, counting down.
GAGTTGATTCTGCAGGAGGCTCATAACTCGCCATACTCCATACATCCGGGCAACACAAAGATGTATATGGATTTGAAGAGCAGATTTTGGTGGAACAACATGAAGGGAGATATCGCCAAGCATATTGCCCTATGTGATGTGTGCAGCCGAGTGAAGGCGGAACACCAGAAGCCAGCAGGACTGCTACAGCCATTGCCTGTGCCGGATTGGAAGTGGGATAGAGTGGGAATGGACTTTATCACAGGATTGCCCAGGACCAGGTCAGGATATGACTCTATTTGGGTAGTGGTCGACCATTTAACCAAGGTAGCCCACTTTATACCGGTAAAGACGACCTATACGAGTGCAAAGTTGGCCAAGATTTATATGGACAGAATTGTGTGCCTACACGGAGTTCCCAAGAGTATCGTATCTGATAGAGGCACCCAATTTACCTCACACTTCTGGCGCCAGCTGCACGAGTCACTTGGGACTAGATTGGAGTTTAGCACAGCGTTTCACCCACAGACTGATGGACAGACCGAGAGGGTGAATCAGATTTTGGAGGACATGCTGAGAGCTTGCGCCTTGGCTCATGGCTCTAGTTGGGATGAGAATTTGCCGTATGCGGAGTTTTCCTACAACAACAGCTATCAAACCAGCATCAAGACGTCACCGTTCGATGTGCTATATGGGAAACGGTGCCGAACACCATTGCTATGGGATGGAGTAGGAGAACGCCAGTTGTTTGGACCTGATTTGATCAAGGACGCTGAGGAGAAGGTCGCCTTGATTAGGGACAGACTGAAGGTAGCACAATCAAGGCAGAAGAGCTACGCTGACGCCAAGCGCAAGGAAGTGGTGTACGAGATAGGTGATAGAGCATACCTCAGAGTATCGCCACTTCGTGGAATCAAGAGATTTGGAATTAAGGGTAAGCTGGCACCTCGGTTTATTGGACCGTATCGGGTCTTAGCACGCAAAGGAGAAGTTGCTTATCAGTTGGAGTTGCCAGAGGCTCTGTCCGCTGTTCACAATATGTTCCACGTATCCCAGCTGAAGAAGTGTCATCCGGAGATGGTGGATACACCATTGAGAGACACTGTACCGCTAGAGGAGGTTCAGCTCGATAATGACTTGACCTATGAGGAGAAACCGGTCAAGATTCTGGAGACAGCGGAGAGGACTACCCGTACCAAGACGATCAGGTTTTGCAAGGTGCAGTGGAGCCACCACACTGAATAGGAAGCCACTTGGGAGCGTGAGGATGACATCCGAGAGGACTACCCACACCTATTTGCTAGCCGCGCCGAATCTTGAGGACGAGATTCATCTTAAGGGGGTTAGTCTTGTCACATCCCAAATTTTAGATTTGGTTCTGCATATCATTCATATCATTGCACCATGCTTTTCCATGCAAAACCGTCGGTTGATAAGAATCGGCGGAACGCTAATTTTGAAACCCTATTCTATTTTACTACGAGGCTCCTGCGGGAGGCTTTAGAAGAACTAGTGTTGCCACCCTTGTAGCCTAGTGGTTTCACTCAACCATTGACCCTAGATTGTTCCCCTCGATTTTACAAAACCGTAGGTGCAAGAATCGCCCGATTCGGAGGTCGTACGGAAAAGTTATCGCCGTTTTGTTGAGAGTCGGAAAAACGGTCCGATTTTCGGGCCGATTTCCGAGTCCTTTTCCAATTCCGCGCGCCGAATTCGCGTAGGACCCCACGAGGGGGGCCCCACATAAGAGGCACCCGGCTTCCTCGGGAACTACACCCCATCCCGCCGCCTCGATCGCCTGCCTCCACCTCGGGACGCGTGCCCGCACCCGCCGCCTCGGGATCCACGCGATCGCCGCCGCCTCCTCCTCGTTTTCCACGCCGCCGCCGGCCGCCAAGACCCCGCCGCCGTCGCCCTTCCCCACCGCCGCCAGGTACCCCCGCCGACCCCGCCTCCCGCACGACTGCCCCGCCGCCAGCCGCCTCGCCACCGCAGCGCTGCGCCCGCCGAGCCGCTGCCTCGCCGCCCTGCGCCTCCACCCGCGCGCCGCGCTGCCTGCACGCCACCGCCGCCTTCCGCGCGCGCGCACACGCCCCCAAGCCACCGCCTCGCCGCTGCTGCGCTGCGCCGCTAGCTGCTGCTGCGCCGGCCGCTTGCGCTGCATGCTGCTGCCGCCGCAGCCGCCTCGCGCCACGCAGCGCGCACACACACGCACGCACACACACGCATGCACGCGTGTCGCCTCACGCGTCTTGCGTCGCGCCGTTCGTCCGTGCCGTGCCACACCGCCATCACCGCCGCACGCGCCGTCGCCGTGTTGTTGACCGCCCCGTACTAGGCGTTGATCGTTTCCCCTACCGTGCAGGTAACCATCGTCGCCGGAACCGATCGCCGCACCGTCCGGAGTTCGTTTCGCCGTTTGTCTCCGGTAAGTCTGCAGCCCCCGTTAGATTTCAGATCAGCGGTTCAGATCAGCCGTTGACCGGTCAGACCCAGGCGTTGACTAGTCAGACGCCCAGTCAGCGTCCAGTCAGCAGACGCGTTGACCAGTCAACAGACACAGTTGACTGGTTAATTTCGTTAATCGTTTTAGTTGACAGATTTCGGTAGAAACTTGTAAATTGCGTAGAAATTAAACCGCTGGGCCAAAAATTGCAAATAAAATATGTGTAGGTTCAGTAAGTCGTGTAGAATCTTGCTGTACCTTTGGTTCAGACTTTTGCAGCAAGGTTTAGTACAGTTTAATCAAATAGGTTAATGGCCTTTTTAGAGTAATTAATTCGTAGAAAAAGATCTGTAGCTCCAAAAATTGCGTATGATATGTCCCTGGATTCAGTGGAATGAGGGGAATCTCATGGTGAATTAAAAAGTTAGGCTTACAGTAAAAACTTCTGCAGAAACTGTCTAGTGGCTTTCTACAGTGTTTTAATTACTCGGGGAGTTTTATAATTCGTTTTTGAGTAATTCCAGTTGGTACTGTTTCTAATCAGCGATGCCTATGCGATGGAATTTTCCCAAGATTTTACAAATAGTATACTACCGGTAGTGAATTATTTGAGTTCTAGCTCTAGTTTTGAGCATTATTTTTTAAATAATGGTTTTCCTTGCGCTAAAACTATTTTCCATGCATGCAATCAGTAGTATTATTGAATAGGATTATGTGGTGCAGCTGTAGCACCAATTCACTTGCCTTGCTTACCTTCATGCATCATCTTTGTTGTATATGCTTGTGGATTGTTTGCTTATGATTGCAATTGTATCGTGTAGATTGTGACGAGTGCAATGCTTGCTCGTGTGTGGATTGTTCTTCCGACCGCTACAACCAAGGCAAGTAGATGTTACTTTGTTCATGATATCATCCTACTATTTTCAATGCATTGTCGTGTATTTTGTAGATGCATGTGTCGGATGATACTATCGCTATGCTATCTCCTATTATGTGGTAGGGCTTTCCTTGTAGATGAACCACCGTTGGTAAATGTGCTTAGCCATGCTATGACGAACGAGGGCTGGGTTACATCATTGGTTCTTGTTTCTAAAAGTATTGGTTTGTGAAAACAAAAACAACTTAATCAATGAATCTCCTAGGTGCGATGGTATTGATAATTTTTGGTGGTTTCATTGCGGAAAGGCACCCAGGTATCAAGAGAGAATGATTGGCTTCTTTATTGTGTAGCTTACGTGTACAACCATGTGCCAATAATGGAATGGGCGGTTGGTTGGACTCAGTAGGTTGTGGTGACCCGAACCCGCGTATCCAGAGATGTAGAATTTTGGTAGGTTGGACCGGTGCGCGTCGGGATTGGGGAGCTACTTCCCGAACGGTCTCTTCTTGGACTTCTCCCTATCATCACCCAAAATGAGAGTGATGGTACGAGCTGGGCTGGCCAAGTCACATGGGTAAAGTGTACTAACCCCTGCAGGGTGTATAATCTAATCGATTAGCCGTGTCCCCGTTTATGGACAGCTGAGTTGCTTGATATTGATTCCATGACATGTTTCTCGCTCACTCTAATTTCATAATTGTTTTAATATTGTTGGGTTAACTTAATTGGGATCTTTTCAAAGAAAATCAAAAACTGTTTATGAAAGTAGGACAAAGGTATTTGCAAATGCAAGCCAGACACAGCTCCACTTGCCAAATATGCATGTAGATGTTAGTACTATTGTCTCCTTTACTAGCTCTACTTGCCATACATTCCATGTATTGACCCTTCGGGGCTGCTACGTTTCATGTTGCAGGTTATTCCGATTCCGAGTAATCGATATAGGCCACGGTACTTCACTCGGCACTTGTTCACTTGTGGGCAATTTGAAGAATGGAGGATTTACTTTATTTATGTTGCTACCTGAATAATTTGAGCTAGCCTTGGGCTAAGATTTTATTGTAATAATGGTACTCTGGATCTTCGTTATTCATGATACACGGATATTTTGCTATGTTATTCATCTTATTCTATTGTGGGCCAATGAACCGATCCAGGGATTGGCATGTCACATAGAAGCCACGGTCTTTTCAGAACCGCGGTGTTACACGGTGTCTCTTAAGTGTGTCACCCTATGGTTCGCGACTAATGCAGACATGATCGAGACCCCTCTCGGATCAATAATCAGAAGCGGGACCTGGAGATCCATACTGAGTCCCACACATTCAACGATGACTTTCTTGTGATCGTGAGAACCTTTTATGCTATAATCTTAATCCCTTTGTCTCGCGATATATTACATGTCCGAGATCCGATCATCGGTATCCTCATACCTAGTTTTATGTTGTTAGTACCATGTACTCTTTTCTCGTTCCTGTGATATAACATTCTAGTGATCAAATCACTTGCTTGCAAGCTAACCAATGTGATATCACCGAGAGGGCCCAGAGTATATATATATCCGTCATCGGGATGAAAAAATTCCACTCTTGGTCGATGGGCCTCAACATAACACTTTAGTAACACTAAAACCATCTTTATAATCACCCTGTTACGGTGTGACGTTTGATGTTATCAAGATACTCTTCCAGTGTTAGTGATTGACATGATATCATGGTCTAAGGATTATGATTACTTCGTATGATGTTATAGCAATATAAACTCAGTGACTTTGATCGTAAAGCTATGCTTCGGATGAATGTTCATCACACTATTCCAATAATGTTGTGACCTTGTTATTAACAACATCCAATGTCCATGATCAGGAAACCTTGATCATCTTGTTAATCAACGAGCTGGTTTATAAGAGACGCATAACTAGGAAATTTCTATTTGTTTATTAAACACACATGCATTAATGTTTCTGTATTAATACAATTATAGCATGCAAAATAAACATCTATCATATACTTTCAATATACATAATAACCACTTTATTATTGCCACTCAGGGCATATTCCCTTCAACACTAACGCAGGCCAAAACGCTAATGTAATACCCCGAAGGGAGCCAGATCAACGTCACTATTCTGTATGTTGGGATGAAGAAAACTCAAGATTAGCTCAAATGGTCATCATCGCAGGACCGCGCGGGGCTGGTGAAAGAGCATGTGGGCCCCATGTGTGGTTTGGTAATTAATGACAATCTTTATGGACTAATGTGTGTATTAAGTTGCACTTGTAGGATTCATCCATTGGCATCGCTTGGAGCATGTGTTGGCTTCAAGGTAGATGAAATGAACAAGAAGATGTGTTTTGCAAGCTCAAAATGCGCCATCTCTAGAAGATCTCATGTTTGATGCTTGCAATCCTCGGTGGTCATGGATCGATGAAGAGAAATCAAGAAAGGCGTTCCATCTTGAGAAGGTCAAGTTCATATACATCGCACTCAACTGGAATGCTCAAGGAAAAGGTATAATCTTGACAGGTTTTCCCTTTTGCCGGTCTCATGTTGTTAGTTGGGAGACCAGGTTTAGGATAGATAGCCATACTATCAAGAGGGGATCTCGAGTGAGTATCACGATCATATCATTCGGAGATAGCTCAAACCTTTGCATACTTGCATCATAGTATTTGGTCTTATCCATGTGCGGATATAGAGCTTGTGGTAATCTTCATAACAAGCTCTTGTTCATCAAATTTGGATCTCCCGTTTATATCTTCTTACATTTTTGTTCTTGGAGATTTTCTGGATTCTCACCAAGTAAGGCATCTCACATTATAATACTTGATATATTCTCACTTGGTGATATCCAATATTTCCAACGCAATTGGATTCGGGTCAATCAGAGTTACCAAACAAAAGTTATCGCAGTTCGAAATTTTCCTCATTTGATTTGAAAAAAAGAAAAAAAAAATTCAGGGCATCCGGTACTACCCGACACGGTACCTCCCGGCCCAGTTCGCGCGCCTGCCCACTGCCTCGTCTGGTAGCTGGGGGCCGGCTCTACCGGCCTGGCCCGATAGCATCGCCAGGGCGGGCCGATACTACCGGCCGGCCTAGCTGGCTTGCTCCCTGCCGCCCGCGATTCCCTGCCGCACCCGCCTCGCTCTTGCTCGCCAAGCGCACGCCTGTCCCAACATATCTTGCGCACGCGCGATGCTGCTCGCCCCGCCGCTCCTGATGAAGGGAATATGCCCTGAGAGGCAATAATAAAGTGTTTGTTATGTGTATTCCAAGTATAGGATAGTTGTTTATTTTGCATGCTATAATTGTATTAATACGAAAACGTTAATACATGTGTGTTTAATAAACAAACAGAAAGTTCCTAGTTATGCCTCTCTCATAAACTAGCTCGTTGATTAACAAGATGATCACAGTTTCCTGATCATAGACTATAACACCCTCGCCTGATAAGGCTGAGTTCCTGTGTATAGTGTCAATCCCTGGATCGGTTCACTAGCACAAACAGTACAAATGAATACCAAAGAATTTAACAGTGCATCATAAATAACGAATTGATCCAGAATTGCAATTATTACAATAAAGCTCAGAACGCAGACTAGCTCAAATAGTTCAATAGCGAACGGAAGCTTAAATATATAGTAGACTCCATCTTCAATTTCCCACAAGCGAACAAATGTTGAGTGGAGTATCGCAACCTAGTCGATCACTCATAATCGGAAAAACAACCTGCAACATAAAACATAGCAGCCCCGAAGGGTCAATACTTGGAATGTATGGCAAGTAGAGCTAAGTAAGGAGACAATAATCCTAGCATCTACATGCATATTTGGCAAGTGGAGATGTGGCTAGCTTGCATTTGCAAACACCTTTGTCCTACTTTCTTAAACAGTTTTGGATTTTCTTTGAAAAAGATCCCAATTAAGTTAACCCATCAACATTAAAGCAATTATGAAATTAGAATGAGCGAGAAACATGTCATGAACTCAATATCAAGCAACTCAGATGTCCATAACCGGGGACACGGCTAATCTATTAGTTTATACACCCTGTAGGGGTTTACCAATGTGACTTGGCCAGCCCAGCTCATACCACTACTCTCATATTGGGTGATGATAGGGAGAAGTCCAAGAAGGGACCGTTCGGGAAGTAGCTCCCCAAACCCGACACGCACCGGACCTGTAGGGTTTCGTAGCATGGAAAAGAAAAAATTTCTACCGCATACAAACAAACAAGCCAAGATCTATCTACTAGATTGTAGCAACGAGTCGATGGAATAACTCACCCTCGAAGATTCCAAAGTGTTTAACGAGAGCGGATTCTCGTGGGTGATGTAGTCGTACTCTTGCCGATCTCAAGATCACGTAGACGATCCTTCCGGCGCTGCGTTCCGGTAGCGCTTCCGTAGTCGGTCACACGTTCGGTACTCGACGAACACCTTCCTCTCCCTTGTTCCAGCAGGCAGCGGAGGTTGTAGCACTCTCCTCGCGATTCCGGTAGCTCAACGGCGTGGTACCGGAAGAAGAGGGGAGATCTCGCAGGGCTTCGCCTTAAGCCGGAGCGAGTATGGAGGACTATGAGAGAGATCCTCGGCGATCTAGGGTTTAGACGCACTAAGGAGGAGGGTCTAGGGCCGGCGGCTAGGGCTTGGAGCAGCCCAAGTCGGCGGCTAGGGTTTTCCTAGGCGGCGGCAGCAGGAGGTGGCGGCGCCGGCGGCTGGGAGCTAGGGTTTGCAGGGTGTGTGGTGTGTGTATTGGAGGGGCAGCCCTGCCCCTCCTTATATAGGTGGAGGGGCGCGCCAAGGGGAGGGGAGTCCCTACCCAACTCGGATCCCAAGTGGGCCGGCGTTGGAGGGAGGGAACTCCTCCCCAAGTAGGTTTCCTACTTCCCCTCCACCTCACAAAATAGCCGTTTGACTTTTCAAATTGGCGTTTGACTTTTCAAACTAGGATTTAATTAAACCCTTTATTTTGTTCAGAGATGACACCTAGTACATGATGCAATCATTCCAACTTGATATGACACATTCATGTACCCTTCCCCTCCGGAGTGCCGGACATTCCGAAACCTTCTAGAACATTCCCGATGAAAACACCGGAACCATTCTCCAACCCCGACACAGGACTTTCCTTATATGAATCTTATTCTCCGGACCATTCCGGATCTCCTCGTGATATCCCGGATCCCATCCGAGACTCCGAACAACATTCGGTCTCTTACTCATCATTCCATAACTACTCAAACAACGTCGAATCCTTAAGTGTGTCTCCCTACGTTTCGTGAATTATGCGGACATGATCGATACACTTCTCCGAACAATAACCAATAGAGGAATCTGGAAATTCATATGGCTCCCACATATTTCTACGATTACTTTGCGATCGAATGAACCACTTCCATACGATACCAATTTCCCTTTGTCTCACGATAGTTTACTTATCCGAGGTTATGATCGTCGGTATCTTTGCATACCTAGTTCAACCTCGTTACTGATAAGTACTCTTTTCTCGTTCCCGTGATATGTGATTCCTTGTGAGCCAGTCACATGCTTGCAAGCTAATTGGATGACATTCCACCGAGAGGGCCCAGAGTATATCTATCTGTCATATGGATGGACAAATCCCACTCTTGATCCATGTGTCTCAACCAATACTTTCCGAACACTCAATGCCACCTTTATAGCCACCCAGTTACGGTGTGGTGTTTGATGTCATCAAAGCATCCTTTCGGTGAAGGTGATATGCATGATCTCATGGTCGAAGGAATTAGGTTACTATGTATCAGAAAGCATATAGCAATTGAACTATTAAAATGACTTGATATTTATGCTACGCTTATCTACAGGAGTATGTCCACCATATCATTCTCCTAATGATATGATCTTGTTGTTAATAACATCTCAATGTTCATGATAGGGAAACCACAATCATTTATTAACCAACAAGCTAGTATTATAAAGAGGCTTTACCAGGGACTCTATTTTAGTTTACAAATCACACAAGTATTAATGTTTCCTTGTTAATACTATTATAGCATGAATGTAAACATTTATCATAAACACGAAGATAGAATAATAACTATATTTATTATTGCCTCTAGGGTATATCTCCAACAGTCTCCCACTTGCACTAGAGTTATCTAATCTAGATTACATGGTAATATACCAAACAGCCATGGCAGTTTAGTGTTGGTCATGTTTTGCCCTTGGGAGAGGTTTAGTCAACGGATCCACCACATTCAGATCTGTGTGTACTTTGCAAATCTTTATGTCCCCATCTTGGACATGTTCTCGAATAGCGTGAAAACGTAGCTTGATGTGCTTCAGCTTCTTGTGTGACCTTGGTTCTTGCGCATTAGCTATGGCGCCCATGTTATCACAGTAGATAGACATTGGGTCCAGCGCACTTGGAACCACACCCAGCACTGTAATGAACTCTTTCATCCATATCGCTTCGTGTGAAGCCTCCGAAGCAGCCATGTATTCCGATTCAGTTGAAGATCTCGCCACAACGCTTTGCTTTGTACTCCTCCAGCTAACTGCTGCACCATTCAAAGTAAATACGTATCCAGATTGTGATTTAGAATCATCCGGATCGGTGTTCCAACTAGCATCGGTGTAACCATTAACAACGAGCTATTCATCACCTCCATAAGAAAGAACCATATACTTAGTTCTTCTCAAGTACTTAAGGATGTTTTTGACTGCTGTCCAATGATCCACTCCTGGATCACTTTGATATCTGCTAGTTAAACTAACAGCATATGCAATGTCGGGTCTAATACATAGCATGGCATATATTAGAGATCCTATGGCTGAGGCATAGGGAGTCTTACTCATCCTTTCTCTATCTTCTGTCGTTTTCGGGTTTTGAGTTTTACTCAAGGTCGTATTGGGCAACATGGGCAAGAACCCTTTCTTGCTATCTTCCATTCCAAACCTCTTTAGGACTTTGTCCAAATATGTACTTTGTGACAATGATATTAGGCGTCTCGATCTATCTCTATAAATATTTATGCCCAATATATAAGCTGCTTCGCCAAGATCCTTCATTGAAAAACTATTATTCAAATATTCCTTGACACTATTAAGAAGGTCTACATCATTCCCAATCAACAATATGTCATCTACATATAGTATTAAGAATGCTACAGAGCTCCCACTCACTTTCTTGTAGATACAAGCTTCTCCATAAGTTTGTATAAAACCAAAACTTTTGATCACCTTATCAAAACATTGATTCCAACTTCGGGATGCTTGCTTCAATCCATATATGGACCGTTGAAGTTTGCATACCTTGTTAGCATCTTTAGGATCGACAAAACCTTTGGGTTGCATCATATACAACTCTTCATCAATGTCTCCATTGAGGAATGCTGTTTTGACATCCATCTGCCATATCTCATAATCATAATATCCAGCGATTGCTAACATAATCCTCACAGACTTTAGCTTCGCTACAGGTGAGAAAGTCTCATCGTAGTCAACTCCTTGAATTTGTCAAAACCCTTTTGCGACAAGTCGAGCTTTATAGACAGTAACATTTCCATCAGCATCTGTTTTCTTCTTGAAAATCCATTTGTTCTCGATAGCCTTCCGGCCATCCGGTAAGTCCACCAAAGTCCATACTTGGTTTTCGTACATGGATCCAATCTCGGATTTCATGGCTTCTTGCCATTTATTGGAATCTGGGCTCATCATCGCTTCCTCATATGTCGCAGGGTCATCGGTGTTGTCCACCAACATGACATTCATAACAGGATCATACCAATCAGGAGTGGTACGAGTTCTCGTTGATCTGTGAGGCTTTGTAGCAACTACAACCGAAGTTTCATGATCATCATCATTAGCTTCCTCTCTTATTGGTGTAGGCGCCACAGGAACTACTTCCGGTGCTGCGCTACTCGCAAGTTCGAGAGAAGGTTCGACAACCTCGTCGAGTTCTACTTTCCTTCCAGTCACTTCTTTCGAGAGAAATTCCTTCTCTAGAAAGGATCCATTCTTAGCAACGAAGATTTTGCCTTCGGATCTATGATAGAAGGTATACCCAATAGTTTCCTTCGGGTATCCTATGAAGACGCATTTTTCCGCTTTGGGTTCAAGCTTGTCCGGCTGTAACTTCTTTACATAGGCTTCGCAACCCCAAACTTTAAGGAACGACAATTTAGGTTTCTTCCCAAACCATAATTCATACGGTGTCGTTTAAACGGATTTAGATGGTGCCCTATTTAAAGTGAATGCGGCTGTTTCTAATGCATAACCCCAAAATGATAGCGGTAAATCTATAAGTGACATCATAGAACGAACCATATCTAAGAGAGTTCGATTACGACGTTCGGACACAACATTACGCTGTGGTGTTCCCGGCGGTGTCAATTGTGAAAGTATTCCGCATTTCTTCAAATGCTCGCCAAACTCGTAACTTAGATATTCACCTCCACGATCAGAACGTAGAAATTTAATCTTCTTGTTACGTTGATTCTCTACCTCACTTTGAAATTCCTTAAACTTCTCGAAAGTTTTGGACTTATGTTTCATGAAATAGATATACCCATATCTACTCAAGTCATCCGTGAAGGTAAGAACATAACGATAACCACCGCGTGATGCTACACTCATCAGACCACACACATCGGTATGTATGATTTCCAATAAGTCCGTAGCTCTCTCCATCATACCAGAAAATGGAGTCTTAGTCATTTTACCCATCAGACATGCTTCGCATCTTTCAAGTGATTCGAAATCAAGTGATTCAAGAAGTCCATCGGAATGGAGTTTCTTCATGCGCTTCACTCCAATGTGACCAAGACGACAGTGCCACATATAGGTCGAGTTATCGCTCAATTTCAAACGTTTAGCCTCAATGTTATTAATATGTGTATTTCCACTATCGAGATTCAATAAGAATAGACCATCTATCAAAGTTGCATGTGCATAAAACATATTACTCATATAAATCAAACAACCATTATTCTCGGACTTAAACAAGTAACCGTCTCGCAATAAACAAGATCCCGATATAATGTTCATGCTTAACGCAGGCACCAAATAACAATTATTTAAGTATAAAACTAATCCCGATGGTAGATGAAGAGGTAGCGTGCCGACCGCGATCACATCAACCTTTGATCCGTTTCCCACGCGCATCGTCACCTCGTTCTTCGCTAGCTTCCATTTATTCTGCAGCACCTGTTTCGAGTTACAAATATGAGCAACCGAACCAGTATCAAATACATAGGCACTACTACGAGGACTAGTGAGATACACATCAATAACATGTATATCGGATATACCTTTCTTCTTGATGTTGCCGTTCTTCAAATCCACCAAGTACTTTGGGCAATTCCGCTTCCAGTGACCTTCTCCCTTGCAGTAGTATCAGGCTTAGGTCCAGCCTTGGTCTTCTTTGTCGGCGCGGTAACTTTCTTACCACCCTTCTTGAAGTGTCCCTTTTGCTTAGACTTTCCTTTCTTGAATTTGGTGGTCTTATTGACCATCAACACTTGGTGCTCTTTCTTGATCTCCACTTCTGCAGATTTCAACATGGCGAAGAGTTCTGGCAACTGCTTGTTCATGTTTTGCATATTGTAGTTCATCACAAAGTTCTTGTAACTTGGTGGTAGTGATTGGAGGACACGATAAATCCCCAAAGCATTAGGAATCACTATACCCAAGCTTTGAAGTTTGTTTGCGTGCCCAGACATCTTAAGCACATGCTCACTGACGGAGCTGCCCTCTTCCATCTTGTAGTTAAAGAACTTTTCAGAAGCCTCATAGCTCTCAATTGCCGCGTGAGTCTCAAAAATCAATTTGAGATCACGGACAATATCATGTGGGTCTGAATTATCAAACCTTTTCTGAAGCTCCGATTCTAAACCATACAAGATAGCACACTGAACTATGGAGTACTCAGTCTTCCGAGCGAGGTAAACATTCTTTACTTCATCGGTAGCAGTAGCTACAGGCAGGTCACCCAGCGGTGCATCCAGCACATAGGTCAAATTACCAGCTGTGAGGATAATCCTCAAATTGCGGAACCAATCCGCGAAGTTGCTTCCATTGTTTTTCAACTTTTCTTTTATCTAGGAATGCATTAAAATTGATGGTAGGGGCCGCCATTGATCTACAACATATTTGCAATAGTTTAGATTAAGTTTATGACAAATTGAGTTCTAATTAATAGTTAAATTAATCTAGGTGAACTCCCACTCAAAACAATATCCCTCACATTATTTTAGTGATCACACGAACCAAATCCACCACATCAATACCGATCATCACGAGAGTTGATGTAGTTTCAATGGCGAACAATCGACATGTTCATCATATCTACTATATGATTCATGCTTTACCTTTCGGTGATCCGTCTTCCGAGACCATGTCTGTACATGCTAGGCTCGTCAAGATCAAACCTTAGCTTCCGCATGAGCAAATCTGGCTTGCTCACGTTGTATACACTTGCGGAATCTAACACACCCGATCATCACATGGTGCTTCGAAACAACAAGCTTTAGCAATGGTGCTTACTAAGGATGAACACTTTAGAACTTGAAATTCATGTGCATGAGGGATCATCTTATAATGCTATCGTCGTTAACTAAGCAATACAAGATGCATAAAGGATTAACATCACATGCAATTCATAATATGTGATATGATATGGCCTTTCTTCTTTCTGCTTCCGATCTACATCTTCAAGCACGAACATGATCTCCATCATCACCGGCATTGCATCAAGGTCAATGATGCCGCTCCATGGTTGTCGTCCACCAGCTTCAACTATTACAACTACTTTGAATAGACACGCGGGTCTTAACAGAATTTAAAGACAACCATATGGCTCCTGCTGGTTGCCAACTTACAATAAGGAACATTGCGTACATCAAATATAATCACAATCATGGCCATATCACATCACAGCACACCCCTGCAAAACAAAGTTAGACGCCTCTACTTTCTTTGCATGTTTTACGTGGTTTGGGGCTTTCAATAAGTGTCGTTCTAACTTACGAACAAGAACCACAACATTGATACTAGTATTGTCAATCACCCGTTGTAAATTGAATCTTAACTATGTTGGGAGAAACAGGCACCCGCAAAGCCACTTATGCAATACAAGTTGCATGTCAAGCGTGGAGCAAGTCTCATGAACGATGTCATGTAAGGTTAGCCCGGGCCGCTTCATCCCACCATCCCGCAAGATGCAAAGTACACAAGAAGCAATCGACAACAAAAGCATCAATGCCCACAATGACCATTATGTTCTACTCGTGCAACAGATCTACATATAGACACGGCTCTGATACCACTGTAGGATTTCGTAGCATGGAAAAGAAAAAATTTCTACCGCATACAAACAAACAAGCCAAGATCTATCTACTAGATTGTAGCAACGAGTCGATGGAATAACTCACCCTCGAAGATTCCAAAGTGTTTAACGAGAGTGGATTCTCGTGGGTGATGTAGTCGTACTCTTGCCGATCTCAAGATCGCGTAGACGATCCTTCCGGCGCTGCGTTCCGGCAGCGCTTCCGCAGTCGGTCACACGTTCGGTACTCGACGAAGACCTTCCTCTCCCTTGTTCAAGCAGGCAGCAGAGGTTGTAGCACTCTCCTCGCGATTCCGGCAGCACAACGGCGTGGTACCGGAAGAAGAGGGGAGATCTCGCAGGGCTTCGCCTTAAGCCGGAGCGAGTATGGTGGACTATGAGAGAGATCCTCGGCGATCTAGGGTTTAGACGCACTAAGGAGGAGGGTCTAGGGCTGGCGGTTAGGGCTTGGAGCAGCCCAAGTCGGCGGCTAGGGTTTCCCTAGGCGGCGGCAGTAGGAGGTGGCGGCGCCGGCGACTGGGAGCTAGGGTTTGCGGGGTGCGTGGTGTGTGTCTTGGAGGGGCAGCCCTGCCCCTCCTTATATAGGTGGAGGGGGCGCGCCAAGGGGAGGGGAGTCCCTCCCAACTCGGATCCCATGTGGGCCGGCGGTGGAGGGAGGGAACTCCTCCCCAAGTAGGTTTCCTACTTCCCCTCCACCTCACAAAATAGCCGTTTGACTTTTCAAATTGGCGTTTGACTTTTCAAACTAGGATTTGATTAAACCCTTTATTTTGTTTAGCGATGACACCTAGTACATGATGCAATCATTCCAACTTGATATGACACATTCATGTACCCTTCCCCTCCAGAGTGTCGGACATTCCGGAACCTTCTAGAACATTCCCGATGAAAACACCGGAACCATTCTCCAACCCCGAAACAGGACTTTCCTTATATGAATCTTATTCTCCGGACCATTCCGGATCTCCTCGTGATATCCCGGATCCCATCCGAGACTCCGAACAACATTCGGTCTCTTACTCATCATTCCATAACTACTCAAACAACGTCGAATCCTTAAGTGTGTCTCCCTACGGTTCGTGAATTATGCGGACATGATCGAGACACTTCTCCGAACAATAACCAATAGAGGAATCTAGAAATTCATATGGCTCCCACATATTTCTAAGATTACTCTGCGATCGAATGAACCACTTACAGACGATACCAATTTCCCTTTGTCTCACGATAGTTTACTTATCCGAGGTTATGATCGTCGGTATCTTTGCATACCTAGTTCAACCTCGTTACTGATAAGTACTCTTTTCTCGTTCCCGTGATATGTGATCCCTTGTGAGCCAGTCACATGCTTGCAAGCTAATTGGATGACATTCCACCGAGAGGGCCCAGAGTATATCTATCCGTCATATGGATGGACAAATCCCACTCTTGATCCATGTGTCTCAACCAATACTTTCCGAACACTCAATGCCACGTTTATAGCCACCCAGTTATGGTGTGGTGTTTGATGTCATCAAAGCATCCTTCCAGTGAAGGTGATATGCATGATCTCATGGTCGAAGGAATTAGGTTACTATGTATCAGAAAGCATATAGCAATTGAACTATTAAAATGACTTGATCTTTATGCTACGCTTATCTATAGGAGTATGTCCACCATATCATTCTCCTAATGATATGATCTTATTGTCAATAACATCTCAATGTTCATGATAGGGAAACCACAATCATTTATTAACCAACAAGCTAGTATTATAAAGAGGCTTTACCAGGGACTCTATTTTAGTTTACAAATCACACAAGTATTAATGTTTCCTTGTTAATACTATTATAGCATGAATGTAAACATTTATCATAAACACGAAGATATAATAATAACTATATTTATTATTGCCTCTAGGGCATATCTCCAACAGGACCAACCTACCAAAATTCTACATATCTGGATACGTTGGTTCGAGTTACCACAATCTACTGACTCCAACCAACCGCCCATTCCATTATTTGCACATGGTTGTACACGTAAGCTATAAAATAAAGAAGCCAATCATTTTCTCTTGATAACTGGGTGCCTTTCCGCAATGATACCACCAAAAATTATCAATCCCATCACACCCTGGAGATTCATTGATTAAGTTGTTTTTATTTTTCGCAAACCAACACATTTAGAAACAACTTCCAGTGATGTAACCCAACCCTCGTTCGCATGGCTAAGCACATTTAGCAACGGTGGCTCATCTATAGGAAATCCCTACCACATAATAGGACATAGCATAGCGATAGTACTTCCCTACACATGCATCTACAAAATACACGACAATGCATTAGAAATAGTAGGACATCATCATGAACAAAGTAGCATCTACTTGCCTTGATAGTTGGTGAAGTCGTTCAAACACTCGTTGCACTCCTCACAATCTATCGAGCAAACAATTGCATACAACATAAACAATAGCACATAGAGATCAAACAAATACAACAAATGCATGCATGACAATTTAATAAGTCACAATGGTTGTTACTTTAGTTCTCTAAACAATACCGAAGTATATGATGCATGCAAGAGACCAATTAATGCAATGAAGTACTTGTTATTAATAATTACTTGCCAATATAAGGTTTTTTAATACTTCTGTTATAACGCCTGTTCTAATTGTCAAACTAAATTTGTTTCTCGGGTTTACTAGATAGAGGACGTTAATACGAACCAGTAGGCATTGGATTCACCCTAATCGGAGTTATAGATCTTTTTGTATGATTTAAATAGTGTTTAATGGGTTTTAAATCATTTATATAGTTTATGTTGCCTAAAAATCAAACTAACATTATATCTGTAATCTCCACGGAATTGTGATTCTAGGGACATATCATTTGTAATTTTTTGATCAGTACTCGAATTTCTATGATTTTAATACTCTAAATAAGCCATTAAACTATTTATTTAATTGCTACGAAACCTTATAGTATTTTCCTGAACCATTTGCATATTGATTATCTACATGGGACCAGTTTTCCATCGGTATATTATTTATATTTTTCTGATATGCAAATAATTTACTATGAATTTAATGATTTCTAAAGCCATTAAAACTAATTAAATCACTACGGGGTAAATAATCCGCAAAGTCTGGATCCAACCAGATATTATTAATCTACATTATAGTAGCTTCAATTTGATATATGGTACATATTTTTTGGAGTTACAGATAATTTCCTATGAATTTATTAACCTAAAAGACCATTAAAACTAATTAACTTACTACAGTAAACGCATATTGTAAAGGTTAGATCTAATGTCATATTAATATTCTACATGTTTTTCTGAATCCATTGATATATAATTTGCTATTTTTGGATCTATGAATCTTTTTATATGATTTTTGCAAGTTTACACAATTTTCTACAAATTAAATTCAATTTCAAATCTACAGGGAATATTCCCTGGGAATATTCTTTGCTGACTGGGCTGCAGGGCTGACCTGGCATTGACACGTGGCGAGATCTGGTTGGCTCGTACCCCTTCGTTGATAAGCTCTAATCTTGACCGTCGGGATGAGATCCAGTGGCTAGGAGAGGAGATTGACCCGATTTTGGCTCAGAATAGACAAAAAAATATATCTGTGTTAGAGAGACAAATCCGTAGGTCAAATTGAAAAAGTTACAACATGAAAGTTGTGGGGAAGCATTAGTCCTACCTTCTCACCAAAAGAATTTGTATTTGAAGAAACGAGCGCGAGTACATCTTGGAATTACACCGTCATATCCAAAATATTGCGGTGCAAAATTCTCCGGCTGTGGTGGATGAAAAGAGGTGAGGTTTGTCGGGATTGAAAGATTTCGACGAGATCTACAACTTTCGTTTTTTGGCGAAGGAAAACAACGAAGTCTAGATGGGTGAATAAACGAAATAAGATTCAGATATGTGTAGATTCGGGATTTCGAGAAGGGAAACTCATAGTGCTGTGCCTCCATGGGTTTATATGGAGTTTTAGGATGGTGTAGTGATAGGTCTTGGAATAGGGAACAAGCAGAAACAAACGAAAGTCGATTCGGAGTTATAGATAAAAAAATATAAGAGTTTGAATAGAGATAGGTTTGAGAAAAACTGATTTGCACGTCTTTTAAAGCACCCCGTGGGATCGATCCTTCTCATGTACGCGTGTCTGGTCCGGTCGGCTGCTAGCTGGGCTGGCCCGTTAGTTTTTTTTTCTTTTTCTTTTTTCTATTTTCTATTTATGTGTTTCCCTTATAACTTTTGTATACGAACTCCAAATGACACGATTCTTGTTTCTCAAATTTTCTAAAATCGAATAGATCATTGTAGGATTATATTTATAATATTTTTACTAGTTTTCAAATAGTGGATTTAAAAATCCTTCTATATTTTATTTTATTTATATCTTTATTTGTTTGTATTTATTCCATAACTTTTTCATAATAGCTCCAAATGAGCTCAATTTTGTTTCTAAAATTTTGTAATATTCATTGGATCTTTTTAGGCTATAATTTAGCAATAATCGCTGCCTTAGCAACAATGGGTTTTTATAAAGCCAATTTAATTCCCTTTAGGAACAAAGTGGCATATACTATTTAGGGTTTTAGTCCTTTATTTCTATTTAGGGATTTTTCTTGATGCAAATATGCAATGCAATGCCCATGAATGTCATGCAAATGCAATTGTTTTCTAGTCCCAATTTCCAAAATCTTGGGATGTGACATAGACATTGGATGTTGTTAATAACGAGATCACAACATTAGTGTAATGATGTGATGAACATTCATCCGAAGTATAGTAGTACAATCAAAGTCATTGAGTTTACATTGCTATAAACAAATTACGAAGTGATCCTAATCCTTGACCATGAGATCATGTCAATCACTAACACGGAAGAGTTTCTTGATGACATCAAACGTCACACTTTAATAGGGTGATTATAAAGATGGCTTCAAAACTACTAAAGTGTTATGTTGAGCCTCATGGATCAAGAGTGGAATTTGTTCATCCCAATGATAGATAGATATACTCTGGGCCCTCTCGGTGATATCACATTGGTTAGCTTGCAAGCAAGTGATTTGATCACTAGAATGTTATATCACGGGAACGAGAAAAGAGTGCATGTCAATAACGAGATCAAACTAGGTATGGAGATACCGATGTTCGAATCTCGGACATGTAATATATCATGAAACAAAGGGATTAAGATACTAGCATAAAAGGTTCCGACGATCCAGGAAAGTCATCGTTGAATGTGTGGGAGTCAGTATGGATCTCCTGTTCCCGCTTCTAATTATTGATCGGAGAAGGGTCTAGATCATGTCCGCATTATTCGTGAACCATAGGGTGACACACTTAAGGGACACTGGCATCCAATTAGATCAAAAGTTTCATGTTGGAAAGAATAACAAGCGCAGGAATTTATTTCACGATACCAAAACAGGTTTTCGGGTGAAATTGCAGAAAGTGTTTTGCATGTGAAATGGAATTCTAGCAAGGGGTTATATGTGAATGTTTGTCATTAAAGTAATTGACAAATTTCTGAATAAATAAAAAGAGTTTTATTTAATGAGAGTTTGCATTAAATTTGGTGGAAATTTAATAGCAATTTTGAGTGGGATTTTGAGTGGAGGGAATTTAAAGGAATTTTGTGAGTGGAGTGTCCACCCACATGAATGAGGGGAGGTCAAGGGGGCAGCCCCCATGCGCCGGCCACCCCCTTGGGGTTCCCCCTCTCCTCTAAAAGGCACCCCTCTCCCTATCTCTCACTAACACCTCCTCGTGAAGGATCTCTCTCCCCCTCTAGAATTTATCCCCCATGGTCTCGGACTAGCGAGATACATGTTCCCGGTGGCTATTCGGCAAGAACGGGTTGTGCTTCCGCTGCATCACTGGAGCGAGGAGGCGGAGGTTTCTTGGTGTCTTGTACGTGTGTGCGAGCACGGGTGTGCTGCTGCTTTGCGGCGCTAGGACTTCCTCTCGATCTTGAGATCGGCAAGAGATTGTCTACATCAACCACGAGTTCAACTCGTTAGGCTTTGTTGGTCTTCAAGGGTATGTTCTCTACGGATATACATCCGCCCATTGTTTGTATCTAGTAGATAGATCTTGGTACTTAGTTCCCATCGTAGGAAAATTTTTGTTTTCTATGCTGCGAACCCTTCAGTGGTATTAGAGCCGGATCTATGCGTAGATTCTTTACACGGGTAGTACACATATGAGTATGTGGGCGATGATGATCATGTTGTTGCTTCTTAGTTGTAATTTTGGATGTTGGTGGCATAGTGGGATTAAGCGGCCCGGACAAACTTTACATGTCCTTGCACATGAGACCTGTTCCATGCTTGACATGCAACTAGTTTGCATAAGTGGCTAGCATGTGTCTGTCTCTCCTACTATAGTCAATATCTATTTTGCAACGAGTTGTCAACAATTTGGTTATCCTCGTTGTGGTTCATGTTCGTAGTTAAGAACGGTTCTATCTTCGAAAGCCTTAAGCCACGTAAAACTTGCAATGGATAAATTAGAGGCGTCTAGTTTAGATTGTTGTTGGGCTAGTGTTATGATATGGTGTTGTTGTAAGTAGAAGTATGAGATGATACTCTTACAACACATATAACGTGTAAGTTCCATAGACCTTGGCCTTACACATAAAGGTATGATAGTGATCATACCACGATGCACATGATAGAGATCATATGCGGGAACCATATCATTTCACTAATAAACATGTGATGTTTGATAGAATCTTATATTGCTTGTTTAGCGCTTTATTAGCATAATAAGATGATCCCTCATTTAAATATAAAGATAAGAATGTGTTCTTCCTTTAGTATGCACCAATTATGTTTTCGTCGCTCCAAGGCATCACGTGATGATCGGGTGTTCTTGGATCCACGATCATATTTCGGGTGTAAGACAGCTACACACGCGAATACTAAGGTTCTAACTTGACGAGCCTAGCATGTACAGACATGGCCTCGGAACACGGACCGAAAGGTTAAGCATGAGTCATAGTAGATATGATGCCCATTTGATGCTCGCCTTTGAAGATGCACCAACTCACGTGATGATCGGACTTGGTGTAGTGGATTTGGTTCATGTAGTCACCAAAAAGGCACGAGGGATGTTGTTTTTGAATGGGAGTTCATTCGTAATGAGGATTAATTGAACTCAATCTATCATAAACTTAGTCTAAACTTTACAAATTCTGTTGTAGATGGCACCACCTGCTTTTAATTTCAAAGTGTTCATGGAGAAAGAGAAACTTGCAACGAACAGTAGCAACTTTATCGAATGCGCCATGAATTTGAGGATTCTCCTCTCTGCTGCACAAAAGCAATATGTGCTAGAAGCGCCGCTAGGCCCCCCACCTTTGAGGATGCCCCTGACGAGGAGAAGAATGTCTATCAGACTCGTCAGGAGGACCACAACTTAGTTCATTGCGGCATATTGTATGGGCTAGAGCCGGAACTTCGAAAGCGTTTCGAAAACATCAATGCATTTGATACAATGGGTGAGTTGAAAATGATTTTCGACACACATGCTGCTGTAGAGAGCTACAATGCTTCAGAAAATTTCTTTAGCTGCATGATGGAAGAGAACAGCTCCGTAAGTGAGCATGTACTCAAGATGTCGGGTTACGCCGATAAGCTTGTGTCCTTGGGAGTAACGATACCCATTGACTTAGGCATCCATCATGTTCTGCAGTCTCTCCCACCTAGCTATAAGAGCTTCGTGATGAACTATAATATGCAAGGCATGAAGAAGTCTCTCCCCGAGCTTATGTCAATGCTTAAAACTGCAGAAGTGGAGATCAAGAAGGAACATCAAGTGTTGATGATCAATAAGAACACTAGTTTCAAGAAAGACAAGAAGGGAAAATGGAAGGGAAGTAAGGGCGGCAAGCCAGTTGCCGTGCCTGAAAAGAAACCCCGAGTTGGACCTAAGTCTGATACCGAGTGCTACTATTGTAAGGGGCCTGGCCACTAGAAGCGCAACTGCCCCAATTATTTGGCAGACAAGAAAGCCAGCAAGGCTAACAAAGGTATATATGATATACATGTGATTGATGTGTACTTGACTAGTGCTCGCAGTAGCACCTACGTATTTGATACCGGTTCAGTTGCTAATATTTGTAACTCGAATCAGGGGCTACGGAACAAGCGACCGCTAGCAAGGGGTGAGGTCAAGATGCGTGTCGACAATGGATCAAGCGTTGATGTGATCGCCGTCGGAATGCTACCTCTCCACTTGCCGTCAGGATTAGTAATAAACTTGAATAATTGTTATCTGGTGCTAGCACTGAGCATGAACATTGTATCTGGATCGTGTTTGATGCGAAGTGATTATTCATTTAAATCCGAGAACAATGGTTGTTCTATTTATATGAATGAAATCTTTTATGGTCATGCACCGATGATGAATGGTTTATTTCTATTGGATCTCGATAATAATATTACACATATTCATAATGTTGATGCTAAAAGGATTAAACTTAATGATGATATATCCGCATATATGTGGCACTACCATCTAGGTCATATTGGCGTTAAACGCATGAAGAAGCTCCATTCGGATGGACTTTTGGAATCACTTGATTTTGAATCATTTGATACATGTGAGCCATGACTTATGGGAAATATGACTAGAACGCCGTTTTCCGGTTCAATGGAACGGGCGGCAGATTTATTGGAAATCATACATTCTGATGTATGTGGTACAATGAGTGTGTCGACACGAGGTGGATATTGTTAATTTGTTAATTTCACGGATGATTTGAGTAGATACGGTTATATATACTTGATGAAACACAAGTCTAGAACCTTTGAAAAGTTCAAGGAATTTCAGAATGAAGTGGAAAATCATCGTAATAGAAAGATCAAATTTCTATGGTCCGACCATGGAGGTGAGTATCTAAGTTACGAGTTTAGCAATCGCATGAAAGAGTGTGGAATTGTTTCACAACTCACACCTTCTGGAACACCATAGCGAAATGGTGTGTCGGAACATCGTAATCGTACTTTATTGGATATGGTTCGGTCTATGATGTCTCTGACGGACTTGTCGTTGTCATTTTGGGGTTATACACTAGAAATTGCTGCATTCACTTTAAATCGGGCACCATATAAATCCGTTGAAAAGACACCATATGAATTATGGTTTGGAAACAAACCTAAGCTGTCATTTCTTAAAGTTTGGGGATGCGATATTTATGTGAAGAAACTTCAACCGAATAAACTCGAACCCAAAGTGGAAAAATGCGTCTTCATAGGATACCCTAAGGAAACTATTGGGTATTCCTTCTATCATAGATCCGAGGGCAAGGTTTTTGTTGCCAAGAATGGATCCTTTCTAGAGAAAGAGTTTCTCGCGAAAGGTGTGAGTAGTCGGAAGGTAGAACTCGAAGAGGTTATTGAACCTTCTCTTCAAAGTATGGCGAGTAGCGCAGCGCCGAAAGTCGTTCCGGAGTTGGCTTCACCAGTTGAAGAGGGAACTAATGATAATGATCATGAAACTCCAAAAGAGAGTACTATCGAACCTCGCAGGTCTAGCAGGACGCGTGCAACTCCCGAGCTATACGGAAATCATGTCATGAATTTCATGGTTGATGAAAATGATGACCCTGCGACGTATGAAGAAGCGATGATGAGCCCGGATTCCAACAAATGGTTAGAATCCATGAAATCCGATATTGAATCCATGTATGAAAATCAAGTTTGGAACTTGGTAGACTTACCTCACGACCGTAAGGCCGTAGAGAATAAATGGATTTTCAAAAGGAAAACTGATGCTAATGGTAATGTGACTGTCTATAAAGCTCGACTTGTCGCAAAGGGGTCTCGACAAATTCAAGGAGTTGACTACGATGAGACATTCTCTCCCGTAGCGATGCTAAAATTAGTTAGGATTATGTTAGCAATTGCTGCATATTTTGATTATGAGATATGGCAGATGGATGTCAAAACCGCTTTTCTCAATGGTAATATTGAAGAAGAGTTGTATATGATACAACCAAAGGGTTTTGTCGATCCTAAGGAGGCTAACAAGGTGTGCAAGCTTCAGCGATCCATCTATGGATTGAAGCAAGCATCACAAAGTTGGAATCTCCGCTTTGATGAGGTGATCAAAGAGTTTGGATTTGTCCAAACTTATGGAGAAGCTTGTATTTACAAGAAAGTGAGTGGGAGCAATGTGGCATTTCTGATAATATATGTGGATGACATATTATTAATCGGAAATGATATAGATCTTTTAAACAGTGTTAAAAGTTATCTAAACAGCAAATTTTCAATGAAGGACCTAGGTGAAGCGTCATGCATATTAGGCATAAAGATCTATAGAGATAGATCTAGGCGCCTAATAGGTCTATTGCAAAGTACATACATTGATAAGATTTTAAAGAAGTTTAAAATGGATGAAAGTAAGAAGGGGTTCTTACCTATGACACATGGCACAACATTGAGTAAGACTCAAAGTCCGGCTATGGCAGAAGAAAGAGAGATAATGGACAAATTCCCATATGCTTCAGCCATAGGCTCTATAATGTACGCCATCCTATGTACAAGACCGGATGTGGAACATGCTATTAGTTTGACTAGTAGGTACCAATTGGATCCAGGTTCGGAACACTGGAAAGCGGTCAAGAATATCCTTAAGTACTTGCGAAGAACTAAGGATATGTTTCTTGTATACGGAGGTGAATAAGAGCTCGTCGCTAAGTGTTATGTTGATGCTAGCTTTAACACCGATCCAGATGATGCTAAGTCTCCATCCGGATACGTATTTCTCATGAATGGCGGAGCGGTTAGTTGGAGGAGCTCCAAACAACCTGTGGTGGCGGGATCAACAACGGAGGCCGAATATGTTGCTGCTTCGGAAGCGGCTCAGGAAGCAGTTTGGATGAAGGAGTTCATATCCAAACTAGGTGTGGTTGCAAATGCGTTGGACCCAATGGTGATGTATTGTGACAACAATGGTGCCATTGCCAATGCCAAAGAACCAAGGTCTCACAAGCATTCCAAGCATATTAAGCGCCGGTTTCACTCCATCCGCGAGCATGTCAAGGATGAAGATATAAAGATTTATAAGTACATACGGATCTCAATGTAGCAGATCCGTTGACTAAAACTCTCCCTAGAGCAAAACATGATCTACACCAGAACTCCATGGGTGTTAGATACATCACTATATAACTAGATTATTGTCTCTAGTGCAAGTGGGAGACTGAAGGGAATATGCCCTGAGAGGTAATAATAAAGTGTTTATTATGTGTATTCCAAGTAGATGTTTATTTTGCATTCTATAATTGTATTAATACGGAAATGTTAATACATGTGTGTTTAATAAACAAACAAAAAGTTCCTAGTTATGCCTCTCTCATAAACTAGCTCGTTGATTAACAAGATCATCACATTTTCCTAATCATAGACATTGGATGTTGTTAATAACAAGATCACAACATTAGTGTAATGATGTGATGAACATTCATACGAAGTATAGCATTACGATCAAAGTCATTGAGTTTATATTTCTATAAACAACTTACGAAGTGATCCTAATCCTTAGACCATGAGATCATGTCAATCACTAACATGGATGAGTTTCTTGATGACATCAAACGTCACACCGTAACTGGGTGATTATAAAGATGGCTTCAAAACTCATAAAGCGTTATGTTGAGGCTCATGGATCAAGAGTGGAATTTGTTCATCCCAATGACGAATAGATATACTCTAGGCCCTCTCAGTGATATCACATTGGTTAGCTTGCAAGCAAGTGATTTGATCACTAGAATGTTATATCATGGGAACGATAAAAGAGTGCATGTCGGTAACGAGATCAAACTAGGTATGGAGATACCGATGATCGAATCTCGGACATGTAATATATCGTCAAACAAAGGGATTAAGATACTAGCATAAAAGGTTCCGACGATCACAGGAAAGTCATTGTTGAATGTGTGGGAGTCAGTATGGATCTCTAGGTCCCGCTTTTGATTATTGATAGGAGAAGTGTCTCGATCATGTCCGCATTATTCGCGAACCATAGGGTGACACACTTAAGGGACACTGACATCCAATTGGAGAAAAAGTTTCATGCCCGAAAGAATAACAAGCGCAGGAATTTATTTCACGATACCAAAACAGGTTTTCGGGTGAAATTGCAGAAAGTGTTTTTGCATGTGAAATGGAATTCTAGCAAGGGGTTATATGTGAATGTTTGTCATTAAAGTAATTGACGAAATTCTGTATAAATAAAAAGAGTTTTATTTAATGAGAGTTTGCATTAAATTTTGTAGAAATTTAATAGAAATTTTGAGTGGAACTTTGAGTGGAGGGAATTTCCCTCTCTCTCACTAACACCTCCTCGTGAAGGATCTCTCTCCCCCTCTAGAATTTATCCCCCATGGTCTCGTACTAGCGAGATACATGTTCCCGGTGGCTATTCGGCAAGAAAGGGTTGTGCTTCCACTGCATCGCTAGAGCAAGGAGGCGGAGGTTGCTCGGTGTCTTGTACGTGTGTGCGAGCACGGATGCGCTGCTGCTTTGCGGCGCTAGGACTTCCTCTTGATCTTGAGATTGGCCAGAGATCATCTACATCAACCACGAGTTCAACTCATTAAGCTTTGTCGGTCTTCAAGGGTATGTTCTCTATGGATATACATCCGCCCGTTGTTTGTATCTAGTAGATAGATCTTGCTACTTAGTTCCCATCATAGGAAAAAAATTGTTTTCTATGCTGCGAACCCTTCACCTGATTCCTGCTGCTCGCCCCGCTTGCGATCAATTCCTACTGTGTTAACCGCTCGCTGGCTGCCACTTTGCTAGTTCCTGGCGCTGGGGTGGGCTAGGCGGTAGTACCGGCCCATTCCTGTACTACCGGCCCAATAGGTCAAAAAGGGCTCAACGAGCAGATTCCCCCCTATTTAAGCCTCCTCTTTCCTTTTTATTTGGTGCTTCTTCCCTCTTTCTTCAAGCTTTGCCCCATTGCTTTGACTCATCTCTAGCTTGATTTCTTCCTCCCCT
Organism: Avena sativa; assembly: GCA_916181665.1. Classification (NCBI taxonomy): domain Eukaryota; kingdom Viridiplantae; phylum Streptophyta; class Magnoliopsida; order Poales; family Poaceae; genus Avena; species Avena sativa. The sequence goes on along the minus strand of OV702293.1, from coordinate 85,759,505 downwards.
TCCAATGATTCTTGCACACATTTGAGAGGAAGATTGAGGGGATCTAAATATACAATTTGACCTAACCAAGTCATCTCTTTGTGAGTGAATATTTGGGATCTAGATCTTGGGGGATTTTGTGTTCCTCTTTGATTCCTCCTCTCTTGTTCCCCCAATAGCTTTAGTATCTTTGTTGGAACTTGAGAGTGAGGTATTGGAGCATCTTTGTGGTGTTATTGCCTTTTGCATTCGGTGCATCGATTTGCGTTCTCCTTAGAGGATTTGGTTGGTGATATTCATTGAAGCTTGTCCCTCTTGGGTTCTTGGAACCCTAGATGGCTGTGTGGCCTTGGTGGCCTTTGTTTGGAGCCTCCAATTAAGTTTCAGAGATTTCCCCAATCTTTGTACAGGTTTGGTGACCTCCCTCAAGTGTCCCATAGTGGATCGGGTGCTTGCTGTGCGATGGGTGCTCGGGAGAATAGGGTGAGGCCTTTTGTGGTGTTGGTGGTCTTAGTACCGCCCACCCCTCCTACAAGACGTACTTCCATTGTGGAAGGAACTCGATAAATCATTCCTTGGTTATATCTATGACCAAGCTCTTTACTTATGCACTTTACATTTTGATAGCCTTCGTTCTTGAAGTAATCTATCTTGCTATCATCTTGTTGCTTGTCTTTCTTAGCATAAGTTGTTGGTGCACTTAGGTGAACCTTAGTATATATAGGCTTTATGCTTAACAAAAGAACACGATAGTTTTATTCCGCCTTTCATAAGCCCATCTCGTATATATTTTTAACCGCCTATTCACCCCCCTCTAGGCGGCATCCGTGATCTTTAAGCTGGTCGGACGTTCTTACGGCTGCGTCCCAAGACGCCATCAGAGCATTGGCCGCTCACCAACCCCAGCATCGGCAAAATAATGGCCACAAGGATGAAGAGGAAGCATGGCTCTAGCAAGAACAGGACTGGGAAAGGATGCCCCCTCCCGGGCACACTAGCCGTTCGGTTGAACCTCGTCGCAATGACGATAACGCCAAACGAAGGAACGATGAGGACCATCCTAGAACAAGTTGGGACGATGGCCGATGTCGTGAAGATCCACCTCAGAGCCAGCATAACGAAGCTCCAGGAGCCCGTCGCTCAGCCAGAGATAACCCACTAGAGCCACCTTCACCACCCAGCAGTGACCAGGAAGGATCTCATCGCAGCCATGGAAGCCACAGGGGTGGAAAAGGAAATGGTGGAAGAAGAAGCAGTAATATGACTCCATCGCCACACATGCATAGCAAGCAACCGAGGCGCAGATCACTCTCACCCAATGATGCTCGACACCATATCAAATCTAACAGAGAGGCACGATGGTACAAGGAGGAAGACGTGTATGTGAGACCCAAATGCTTTGCTGCACATATTCGCCGAACAAAGTTTCCGGTTGATTTCAGCATCGAAAAGCACATTCAACCCTATGACGGAATGGCTCGACCAGAAACTTGGCTCCAGGATTTTTTCTAGGCTTGTTGCATCTCTAAAAGAAGAAACAGCCTGTCGCAGTCTGGTATCTCCCACGTATGCTGAGGAAGATGGCTCGATCATGGCTCAATGAGTTGCCAGAAAACTCGATTCATAACTAGTATGATATACATAGTGCCTTCTTTCAAATTTCGAGGGTACATATAGGAGGCCCTGCACAGTCAGAGACTTGTAGCATTGCACTCAAAGACATGGAGAAACTTGTCGGGATTATCTTGGATGATGGATCGACATGAAGAACTCCTATGAGGGAGTAAATGATCAGACCACAATTGAATATTTCATTGCACGGCTCCTAGTCGGATTACTGCGTCACGGGCTCAAGCACGACAAAGTTACAGACTTGGGAGAGATGATAGAAACGGCGAGCAAATATGCAGACGCCGATGATGATTCAGATGGATTATTGAATGTTCTGGCCATTCCAAATATGGCCAAATAGCCAAAATAGCAAGCTCAGAACCACAAGAACACCTCGGAAGATATGCCTAATCCGGTTAATGTAGCCGTCAACAAAACTTTCAGATCTGGAGGATGAGGAGGGCGCGGAGGTAGCCGGGAACGAGGCCACGGAACTTCCCATGTCTAGGGTAGAGGATATAAGCATCCTAGAAAAACTTATTCCTGGGACGACATTGCCAACAACCCTTTTGTACATCACCCGGACGGGAACGGGGGTTCTTCCTACACCAATGCCGAGTGTCGTTTGAATGATGACATCAAGAAAGACGAATCCGCTGGCTACAGAGGCAAGCGACAAAAAGGAAAGAAAAATTCTGAGAAAGGCAAGGAGGCCAAGGAAGATTCCGACATGGAAGAAGCAGATGTCGCACAGCCCAAGTCGGATGGAAATAAGGACTATCCTAGAAAGAAAGACACTTGCGTGTGCTTCCTTGGAACTCAGCCTGCTAAGGTCAGAAAGGCGGTTCTCCATGAGCTCAATGCCGCGGTTCCGGCTATCCCCTAGTTTCTTGATTGGTCGGATGTAACCATCACCTTTGACCGAAGAAATCACCTGAAGAAAGCACATCGTCCAGGAAAGTACCCTCTGGTCATCAATCCTCTTATTGATGGCTGTAGAGGGAGTGTCCCAACCTTTAAATAACATAAGGTGGTGTCCCCTGTGTTTACAATGCTAGTCCCTGGATCAATAGCTAGCATCCACAGTTAAGATGTAATATCAATAAACAAAGGTCATAACATAACTTTATAACCAGGAATAACATAATTTTATTACATCATACATAGCTCATTTGGCTATTATATTACATTGCAGCGGAATAACTATAGTCAAGGGGTCCTTCATCTTCAAAGTGCCACAGGCAGATGTTGGTTGTAGACTTTGTAATCCTAATCAAACAATCTTCACTAAAATCAATCAAACCTGCAACATTACAAGTTACAGCCACAAGGGTCAATACATTTGAATTGTATTGGCAAGTTTCACTGCTAAGTATAATATAAGTGGATCCTGTCATTACATGCGAATTTGGCTAAGTAGAGTTTTAGGCTCATTTGCATAAAGCAATATTTTATCCTATCTTTTCAAAATGGTTTTGTTCCTTTGTCAAATCTCCTTTCAAAAATCCCTTGAACTCCTTGGTAAAAACTCAAGTGTTCAAGTCCTTGTCAAAATCTCTTGAGCTCCTTGGTAACCCCAAGTGCATCAAGTTTTAAAAGTTTTTATTTTAGAAATTAGAGTGTCGAGATCTTCCATAGCTTCAGGCCTTAGTTGCTTAGTATTGTCCATAACCGGGGACACGGCTAAGTACTTAGATTTTATTATCTTCTGCCGAAGTTGTACACTTTACCCACATGACACAATCTCATCTTGATGCCACCAGTGGCCGCTGGATAAGTACTCACCAAGATGGAGTACTAGCAGATTGAGAATGTGACAAAGTCTTTATAGGAGTCCTCCCAATACAAAATGCTAGCTTGTCTACCAGGCACAAATGTAGGGTTGCTCCCTTACACAAATCTAGTTAACCTGAAGATGCCAATGCATGGGACTTCCACTATGTAGTGGACTAAGCCAGAGCCCATTTAGCATGTGGCTGTACACGGAAGCCACTGTACGAGAAACATGTTCAATCTCTAAGTTTCCTGGGTGGTTTTCCTTTGGAGCACAACACAAAGAGATTGCCATAGACATGGTTCCTTTTGTTGCCACCTTCTCCAAAACTCAAAGTATCCTTGTCCACCCAGGTGGTTCATTGAGTCCTTGTTTTATTATATAAAACATAAGTCTTTTCTCAATCTCATAAAATCTCAACATGTATCCCTTTTCAAAATATAGCATGGCTAAGCATGTCTCAACTACATTGTTTTCACTAAGGAATGTATAGGGTATCCTATTAGGATTTAGCATAGCATAAGTATAGAAATTCTTTTCATGCATGTTTTCAAAAATCCACTAAGTATAAGAAAATAGTAGGACTTTAGATGATAGTGTAACTTGCCTTTTTGGTAGGGAATGTTGGTTCACTTCTTGATCTTGCTAGTCTCACACTTTTCTAACTTCACTACAAGTCAATCAAGCAGACACAAAATCAACTAGCATTCCAAACCAATAATCAATCAAACAATTTCACACACATAAAACAATGGGATCTATGTTATGCATGTAAGCATGCAAGGGATGGTTCTATTTGCAAAGATGGTCTCCACTAGGCTTCTAAACTTTGTAAGGTCCAAAGTGGTCATTTACCAAAATGGCAAAGTCATTTGTAAAAGGGTTCTATCCATAAACCATTTTTAAATCCATTCATCATTTTATGTGGTGGAAAATGTTTTTATCAAATCAAAACTTTTAAGTCTTTCACCAAATGAGTTGCTAATTCACAAAATTTGGTGTTTTAGGTCAGTAGGTTTGATCCAAAGCATTTTCACAAGGTTTTTACTCCAAATTCATTTTCATAACAAAACCATTATTTTTATTTTGGCTAGAAATGGGCTAAACCAAGTTTTTATTCCTAAACTTTCACAAAACCATTTTAAAATCCCTGGGTTGGTTCCTAGGGTCAGTAAGTTCACAACAAACCATTTTGCAAAGGTTTTAACCCTAAAAACATTTTTGAACAATTTTTCTAATCTAAACAAGCACACAAAAGTTTCTGCAAAAACAAGCAAACTAACAGATAATATTTACTAAACTAAGGGTATGGTTGGTTAGGGCTTGCTCCACTGATTCCAATGATATCAAATTTGTGAATTTTGGACGTGTGGATCAAAAGTTACAAAGGTTTGAAATTCACATTCTATTCTGATTTCAATTCTGTTTTTAAACGGAACTGGCGACACGCGGCACTGTCTAGTTGGACGGTACCGGTTCGGCCGGATCGGCAACGTGGACCGCAGGATCTAAAGGAAAACGTGCGGCGCAGGATCGATCTTACCCCTTCGATAAGTCAATCAGTCGTGTGCATCGGATCTAGATCGGACGGCTCCTACTGACTTGCCAAAAGCTGGCGGCGCTAGGACAACGGCGAGCGGCGGAGCGGCTAGATGATGGCGGCGCTGGCGAGGCAGGAAGCGAGAAAGGGAGGGAGTAAGCTTACCAGAATCGTGAGGATGTGGTGGTGCTCAAAGTGTGGTCGACGTGGCAGGGGGCGCACGGGAACGGTGGCGATTGCTCGTCGGAGACGTCGTCGGCGTCGGGTGGTTCTGTCCGCGGTCGAAGGCGACGCTGTAGATCACGCGGAGGCAAACAGAGGGTGTGGTCAGACGCGCATGGTCGAGGCGAGTGAGGGAGCGTGAACGAGGAGGCGCGGGGCGGTCTGGTTTACCTGGGAGTCATCGTCGCAGTTGAAGACAGACGGCGGCGCTCAGAGCTTGGTCGGAGTCGACGCTCAAGGACGCCCGCAGTAAAATGAGGGGCACGGACAGATGCGTCAGGAGGTGGGGAAGGTGTGAGCTTGGTCGGGGAGGTAAGGAGTGGTCAGGCTCGGCCGGAATCGACAAGGAGGGTCGTCGGAGACAGAGCTGCTCGGGGAGAAATTGGGGCGGCCTGGGGGCGTGTCGAGATGGGGCGACAGAGGGGAAATGAGGAAAAGACGCTGGCGTTTTAACGTGCATGGTCGCGGTGAGTAATGGTGGCCGCGTTAAGACGAATTAAGGCCACGGAATCACTGGCAGAAACGGCCGACGTGGTCGTCGCGAGGAAGAAGAGGGGTGAATTGGCATGTGTGGGTCCCTGCTGTCGGCGAGGAAAGTGAGTGAGGGGAGGGTCCACCAGTCATTGGTTCTGCGGGTCAGGGAGTTGGTGCGAACCGTTTTCTTTCGGGGAGGGGAGCTGGGCTGGTTTGTTGGGCCTAGTTGGGCTGCTGGGTTGGGTCGACCTAAATCTTATTTTTTTCCAAATCTGAATTCTTTTCTTTTTTTGAAACTAATTTCTATTTTGAAATTTCAAACAACAATCAAGCATTCAAAAACAATTCAAATCTTCACCAAACTTTGCAACTTTGGACTTGGTTTTGTTTAGTAGCATAAACCAAATTTCCAAAACAAAATAATGTTTTAAAACTTTTTAGGTTCCATTAATTAAATAAAATGGACCATGGTTTATTAATCAAATAGGGTTTGATTTTATTAATAAAATTTCTATTTGAAATCTAAATATTTTCAAAACCAAATCAGTAGGTTTTATTTGAGAATATAAAATATTTGGAAAACTTATTTTAAATAAAATAAGTTTTGAGGTTTTGGAAATAGTAAAACCTTTATTAATAAAACTTGGGTATTAAATCCTTATTAATTTATTTTTAAATAACCCTTTACTATTTTTATCAAAACAAAGCATTTTAATTCATAAGCTTTGGCCAAGGTTTTAATTTGGCTTTATAAAATAAACTTTAATTATAAATTCATGTTTTCTTTTGAAAACCAAATCCTTTAATTTAAAAGATCCAAAATAGTAGTTTCAAAATATTTTTACTTTCCTTTAATAAATGTTTTATCTTTTTAAATCCCTTTAGGATTTGTTTAATCCAAATTGGTTTGAAGGTTTCCAATTGGATTCAAAAAGTTTCTTCTCACTCTGAAAATCAAACAAAGTTTTATTTTATTCATTTATTTTTCACATTACAAGATTTGGAAAATCTTGGGATGTGACAGGCTACCACCCTTAAAATAAATCTCGTCCCGAGATTTGGGAAGGCTGGGGTTACAAGTAGGCTTAAAATAACTAGGGTACTACCACCCTTAAAAATAAAGTCTCATAGGGTTACATTGATGGTTCTCTTGGCTAAAAGTTCAACTCAATAATTAGACAAGGAATCCTTATTTGACTCTTCTGAGTTTTCTAAATCCTGACATCCACTTCTTCTATCTCTTCAAAGTTCTCATTCATGTCAATGTGGTTCACATGTCCTTTCTGGGTCACATTGGAGTCATTTCCATTTGCTCTTATGACATCCTTTTTCTTTTTCTTCTCTGGACAGTCTGATGCATAGTGTCCAAGTTCCTTACAATTATAGCATTGCAGCTAGCTAATGTCCTTTTTCCTGTATGTGTCATGTTGGTTCTGAGCAAGGTCATCTCCATTGTCAGTATCATTTCCATTATTCTCACTTTCATTGTTGTTGTGGTGATACTGATGTGGTTCAGAATCTTCATTGTTCTTTTTGTATGAATGCTTCTTCTTTGATGATCCTGAATAGTTCTTGAGTTTATGTTTCCTCTTTCTGTTCTCAACTTGATTCATCTTGTTTTCCAATATTGTGGCTTTGTCACAGAGTGATTGATAAGTTGGGACATAGGCAACAGCTAGTTGCAGGTTCAACTCATCATTAAGTCCTTCAAGAAATTTATCCTTTCTCTTAGCATCTGTATCAACTTCATCTGGTGCATAGCGTGCCAGATTGTTGAATTCTTCAATATACTCAGCCACACTGAGGTGACGTTGTTTCAGATTGTGAAACTCCTTTTTCTTCAAATACATCACTCCAGGTGAGATGTGAGTGGTTCTGAATCCATCTTAAAAAATAGCCCAAGTCACATCTTCAAGGGGAGTGGTGATTTGAAAGTTGTCCCACCATGTTGCTGCTGGTCCTTCAAGCAGAAATGCTGCAAACCTTACCTTTTCCTCATCAGTGCAACCAACAGTCACTAGGTCTTTGTTCACTGAACGTAACCAATCATCAGCTTCCATTGGATCAGTTGTTCCAGAGAATCTTGCAGGCCTAAGTTTCAGGAACTTGGTGAGCATGTCAAGTGCTGGAGGATTATTCTGATTGTTGTTATTGTTGTTGTTGTTGTTGTTGTTCTGATTCTGTATGAATGTGGTCATCTGCTGCATCAACTGTGTCTGAGCTCCCACCATCTGTTGCATCTCAGGGGTGATGTTGTTGTTGTTTTGGTTGGGGTTGGCATGACGGGGAGGCATCTGTTGGTTTGATAGGGATAAGTATGATGGATAGGTTTTTAAGAAGTTTTAACACACAATCCAAAAACAACCAAGTTCAAGCATATACTTAGACAACAAAATATTTTTGTTACACCACATAAGTTGGTGGGTTTGACTTAACTAAAATATGGTAGTCCATCTATATGGTTTACTTGTGATCTTTCCTTTCTTCATGATTCTTCTTGCATGAAGTCATGGTTTCCTTGGGAAAATCTCTTGGTCACAAAACTTCAAGTGATGTGGGCTCCTTCTAACTTTTGCATTTCCTCAGTCTCTAAATCTTGAGCAAGATTTCCTTGTCTCACTTGTAGTCCTTGGTGATATCCAGGTTGGAAGTCCTTGGTGAACATGCTGAAGATGTTGAAGTCATTAGAGTTGAAGAAGTTGAAGTCATTAGAGTTGAAAAGTGTTGAAGAAGTCCTTTGCACATGGTGAAGTCTTGGGTCATGGGGTAGATTTTCCATCAAGTTGAAAATAGATGAGATGTAGAGTTGAAACCAAAATGGTTGAGAAGAGAGTTTACAAGTGTTTTGTAAACAAGTTTTTGGAACAAAACAACTCCTATTTTTCTAAGGGTTTTTGTCCAATCCTAGGGTTTACAAATCCTACAGGCAACACAATGCTATGATACCATATGTAGAGGGAGTGTCCCAACCTTTAAATAACATAAGGTGGTGTCCCTGTGTTTACAATGCTAGTCCCTGGATCAATAGCTAGCATCCACAGTTAAGATGTAATATCAAGAAACAAAGGTCATAACATAACTTTATAACCAGGAATAACATAATTTTATTACATCATACATAGCTCATTTGGCTATTACATTACATTGCAGCGGAATAACTATAGTCAAGGGGTCCTTCATCTTCAAAGTGCCACAGGCAGATGTTGGTTGTAGACTTTGTAATCCTAATCAAACAATCTTCACTAAAATCAATCAAACCTGCAACATTACAAGTTACAGCCACAAGGGTCAATACATTTGAATTGTATTGGCAAGTTTCACTGCTAAGTATAATATAAGTGGATCCTATCATTACATGGAAATTTGGATAAGTAGAGTTTTAGGCTCATTTGCATAAAGCAATATTTTATCCTATCTTTTCAAAATGGTTTTGGTCCTTTGTCAAATCTCCTTTCAAAAATCCCTTGAACTCCTTGGTAAAAACTCAAGTGTTCAAGTCCTTGTCAAAATATCTTGAGCTCCTTGGTAACCCCAAGTGCATCAAGTTTTAAAAGTTTTTCTTTTAGAAATTAGAGTGTCGAGATCTTCCATAGCTTCAGGCCTTAGTTGCTCAGTATTGTCCATAACCGGGGACACGGCTAAGTACTTAGATTTTATTATCTTCTGCAGAAGTTGTACACTTTACCCACATGACACAATCTCATCTTGATGCCACCAGTGGCCGCTGGATAAGTACTCACCAAGATGGAGTACTGGCAGATTGAGAATGTGACAAAGTCTTTCCATAGGAGTCCTCCCAATACAAAATGCTAGCTTGTCTACCAGGCACAAATGTAGGGTTGCTCCCTTACACAAATCTAGTTAACCTGAAGATGCCAATGCATGGGACTTCCACTATGTAGTTGACTAAGCCAGAGCCCATTTAGCATGTGGCTGTACACGGAAGCCACTATACGAGAAACATGTTCAATCTCTAAGTTTCCTGGGTGGTTTTCCTTTGGAGCACAACACAAAGAGATTGCCATAGACATGGTTCCTTTTGTTGCCACCTTCTCCAAAACTCAAAGTATCCTTGTCCACCCAGGTGGTTCATTGAGTCCTTGTTTTATTATATAAAACATAAGTATTTTCTCAATCTCATAAAATCTCAACATGTATCCCTTTTCAAAATATAGCATGGCTAAGCATGTCTCAACTACATTGTTTTCACTAAGGAATGTATAGGGTATCCTATTAGTATTTAGCATAGCATAAGTATAGAAATTCTTTTCATGCATGTTTTCAAAAATCCACTAAGTATAAGAAAATAGTAGGACTTTAGATGATAGTGTAACTTGCCTTTTTGGTAGGGAATGTTGGTTCACTTCTTGATCTTGCTAGTCTCACACTTCTCTAACTTCACTACAAGTCAATCAAGCAGACACAAAATCAACTAGCATTCCAAACCAATAATCAATCAAACAATTTCACACACATAAAACAATGGGATCTATGTTATGCATGTAAGCATGCAAGGGATGGTTCTATTTGCAAAGATGGTCTCCACTAGGCTTCTAAACTTTGTAAGGTCCAAAGTGGTCATTTACCAAAATGGCAAAGTCATCTGTAAAAGGGTTCTATCCATAAACCATTTTTAAATCCATTCATCATTTTATGTGGTGGAAAATGTTTTTATCAAATCAAAACTTTTAAGTCTTTCACCAAATGAGTTGCTAATTCACAAAATTTGGTGTTTTAGGTCAGTAGGTTTGATCCAAAGCATTTTCACAAGGTTTTTACTCCAAATTCATTTTCATAACAAAACCATTCTTTTTATTTTGTCTAGAAATGGGCTAAACCAAGTTTTTATTCCTAAACTTTCACAAAACCATTTTAAAATCCATGGGTTGGTTCCTAGGGTCAGTAAGTTCACAACAAACCATTTTGCAAAGGTTTTAACCCTAAAAACATTTTTGAACATGTTTTCTAATCTAAACAAGCACACAAAAGTTTCTATAAAAACAAGCAAACTAACACATACTATTTACTAAACTAAGGGCATGGTTGGTTAGGGCTTGCTCCACTGATTCCAATGATATCAAATTTGTGAATTTTGGACGTGTGGATCAAAAGTTACAAAGGTTTGAAATTCACATTCTATTCTGATTTCAATTCTGTTTTTAAACGGAACTGGCGACACGCGGCACTGTCTAATTGGACGGTACCGGTTCTGCCGGATCGGCAACATGGACCGCAGGATCTAAAGGAAAACGTGCGGCGTAGGATAGATCTTACCCCTTCGATAAGTCAATCAGTCGTGTGCATCGGATCTAGATTGGACGGCTCCTACTGACTTGCCAAAAGCTGGCGGCGCTAGGACAACGGCGAGCGGCGGAGCGGCCAGATGATGGCGGCGCTGGCGAGGCAGGAAGCGAGAAAGGGAGGGAGTAAGCTTACCAGAATCGCGAGGATGTGGTGGTGCTCAAAGTGTGGTCGACGTGGCAGGGGGCGCACGGGAACGATGGCGATTGCTCGTCGGAGACGTCGTCGGCGTCGGGTGGTTCTGTCCGCGGTCGAAGGCGACGCTGTAGATCACGCGGAGGCAAACAGAGGGTGTGGTCAGACGCGCATGGTCGAGGCGAGTGAGGGAGCGTGAACGAGGAGGCGCGGGGCGGTCTGGTTTACCTGGGAGTCGTCATCGAAGTTGAAGACAGACGGCGGCGCTCAGAGCTTGGTCAGAGTCGACGCTCAAGGACGCCCACAGTCAAATGAGGGGCACAGACAGATGTGTCAGGAGGTGGGGAAGGTCTGAGCTTGGTCGGGGAGGTAAGGAGTGGTCAGGCTCGGCCGGAATCGACAAGGAGGGTCGTCGGAGACAGAGCTGCTCGGGGAGAAATTGGGGCGGCCTGGGGGGTGTCGAGATGGGGCGACAGAGGGGAAATGAGGAAAAGACACTGGCGTTTTAACGTGCATGGTCGCGGTGAGTAATGGTGGCCGCGTTAAGACGAATTAAGGCCGCGGAATCACTGGCAGAAACGGCCGACGTGGTCGTCGCGAGGAAGAAGAGGGGTGAATTGGCATGTGTGGGTCCCTGCTGTCGGCGAGGAAAGTGAGTGAGGGGAGGGTCCACCAGTCATTGGTTCTGCGGGTCAGGGAGTTGGTGCGAACCGTTTTCTTTCGGGGAGGGGAGCTGGGCTGGTTTGTTGGGCCTAGTTGGGCTGCTGGGTTGGGTCGACCTAAATCTTATTTTTTTCCAAATCTGAATTCTTTTCTTTTTCTGAAACTAATTTCTATTTTGAAATTTCAAACAACAATCAAGCATTCAAAAACAATTTAAATCTTCACCAAACTTTGCAACTTTGGACTTGGTTTTGTTTAGTAGCATAATCCAAATTTCCAAAACAAAATAATATTTTAAAACTTTTTAGGTTCCATTAATTAAATAAAATGGACCATGGTTTATTAATCAAATAGGGTTTGATTTTATTAATAAAATTTCTATTTGAAATCTAAATATTTTCAAAACCAAATCAGTAGGTTTTATTTGAGAATATAAAATATATGGAAAACTTATTTTAAATAAAATAAGTTTTGAGGTTTTGGAAATAGTAAAACCTTTATTAATAAAACTTGGGTATTAAATCCTTATTAATTTATTTTTAAATAACCCTTTACTATTTTTATCAAAACAAAGCATTTTAATTCATAAGCTTTGGCCAAGGTTTTAATTTGGCTTTATAAAATAAACTTTATTTATAAATTTATGTTTTCTTTTGAAAACCAAATCCTTTAATTTAAAAGATCCAAAATAGTAGTTTCAAAATATTTTTATTTTCCTTTAATAAATGTTTTATCTTTTTAAATCCCTTTAGGATTTGTTTAATCCAAATTGGTTTGAAGGTTTCCAATTGGATTCAAAAAGTTTCTTCTCACTCTGAAAATCAAACAAAGTTTTATTTTATTCATTCATTTTTCACATTACAAGATTTGGAAAATCTTGGGATGTGACAATGGCTATGAGTTCTCTAAAACTCTCATGGATGGTGGCAGCAACATCAATATCCTCTACATCGAGACGCTCGACCGCATGAAGATTCACGAAAGCCAGCTAAACCATAGCAGTGTGGTTTTTCATGGCATTGTACCAGGAAGACAGGCGGATTCGCTGGGTGAGATCACACTGGACGTGACATTCAGAACTCCAGACAATTACCGAACTGAGCCACTCTCCTTCGAGGTAACCGTTCAAAAGTGCATACCATGCCATCTTCGGACGTCCGGCTCACTGGGCGTTCATGGCCCATCCCTGCTACATCTACAACATGATGAAACTTCCGGGTCCCAACAGCATCATCACTATCCGGGGAAAACAGAAGAAAGCACAATATTGCAAGGACGGATCTGTTGCCTTTGCTGAAGTTGTGGTGCACGCCAAGGAATACTAGGAGATCAAGAAAAATACCAATCCGTCCGAGATGCCCACTACAAAGAAAAAGGTGCTGAAACTGAGTCTGTAGTTGAAGGCATCAGAAGAGACAAATAAGATGCCGCTAAAGGAATATGATCCCTCCAAGGCAACCAACATAGGGGTAGGTTTAGGCCTTGCATAGGAAAGTGCGATCATCAAGTTCCTCAAAGTTAATAAATATATTTTTGCATGGCAACCTTCTAACATGACCAGAGTACCTAGGGAACTTGCTGAGCACTCCCTTAATGTGTACCCCGATGCTAGACCTGTAAAATAGTCTTACGACGGTTTGGTGATGAAAAGCGCAAAGCTATATCTAAGGAATTAGCCTGACTAGATTTAGCCGGAATTATCATAGAGGTCATCCATACAGATTGGGTGGAAAATTTTGTACTCCTCCCTAAAAAGGACACTATTGGTTTAAATATGCGTGATGATTATACTGCCTTGAACAATACTTGTCCCAAAGATCCATTCCCTTTGCAAAGTATCAATCAAGTTATCGACTCCACAGTAGGGTTGGAATTACTCTGTTTTCTTGACGCATATTCCGGATATCATGAAATATCGATGAAAAAATCAGATCAAATTAAGACTTCTTTCATCACCCCTTTCGGAACCTTCTGCTACAGAACTATTCCTTTTGGCTTAAAGAACATAGGAGCAACTTATCAACGCACTATGCAGCATTGCCTCAACGACCAAATCAGACGCAAGGTCCATGTAAACATGGATGACATACCAGTTAAGTCCAAAAATAAGGAAACCCTAATTTACGATTTAGAGGAAACATTTGCTAGCCTATGAAAATTCAGTATGATGCTTAACCCGAAGAAATGCTTCTTCGAAATACTATTCAGAAAATTGTTAGGTTTCATCATGTCTGAAAGAGGCATAGAGTTGAACCAGGACAAAATCATGGCTATTCTAAACATTACCAACTTGTTGGAAGGACGTTCATCAACTCACTGGCTGTATTGTAGCAGTAAGCCGGTTCGTCAGCCGGCTCGAAGAAAGAGCCGCACCTTTATACAAGCTCTTGAAGAAAACCACAAATTTTTCTGGACCAAAGAAGCCGACGCTTCCCTGCAAGGTTTTGAAAGATCTACTTTCAAATTCATTAATCCTTGTTCCACAAGAGCCATGGGAGCCTATGGTACTCTACATCACAGCAACAAACAGAGTCGTGATTGTTGTAACATTAGTGGAGCGCAAGGAGGAAGATCACGAGTATCTAGTACAACGTCCAACTTATTATCTAAGCGAGGTCCTGACAGAGTCGAAGCAAAGGTATCCACATTACCAAAAGTTATCCTATGGTGTATTATTTCCTGCCAGAAAGCTACGGAAATTATTTCCAAGAGAACAAGATCATAGTGGTGAGTATGGCTCCCCTACGAGATAAAATCAACAATCATGATTCCACAGGACGTGTCGCAAAGTGGGGAAGCAAGCTAGCAGCTTTTGAAATTGAGTAAAAGTCAGGTACATCCAAAAAATCCCAAATACTTGCCGACTTTGTCGCTGATTGGACAGAGACAGCGGAAAATACAAGTCCTCTATACCCGGAATTTTGGACCCTTCACTTTGACGGATCAAAAGCATGGGGAGGCTCGGGGCTGGCGTGGTGCTCAAATCACCCCAATGAGATAAGATGTTCTATCTATTACAGATTCACTTCACGGCAACCAATAATATTGCCAAATATGAAGCACTGTTACATGGAATATGCATGGCAAAAGACATTGGTGTTACCCGACTCATGTGTTACAGATAATTGTATTTAGTTGCACAACAAGTAACCGATATATGCAACACAAATAAACACATCACAGCATACAAAGATGTTATGGATGAATTATCCAAATCGTTCGAGGGTTTTGGGGTTCAACACATCCCTCGAGTAGAAAATGAGGAAGCAGATGCTCTATCACAAATAGGATCTGCGTGGAAACAAGTTCCGAATGGTGCTTTTTTAGAGAACTTAAAATTTTCTCTATCACAAGAGTTGATGAGGACTATCCGATGAAATCTGGCTCACCTTTAGTAACAGTTCTCATTGTGATTCCAGGCTAGACACAACCCTGCCTTGATTTTTTGGTAGATGAAAAATTATCCGAAGACGAAGTTCTGGGCCGATGGATCGTCCGACGAGAAAAATCCCACACAAATGTAAATGGTCAGCTCTATAAGCGGAGTGTTTATAGGTTTTTCCAGTGCTGTATTTCTCCGAAAGAAGGAATGGAAATCTTGCAAGAAAACCATGAAGGTGAATGCGGTCATCACACTGCAGCCAGATCCTTAGTAGCAAAATCTTATAGGCACGGATTTGTTCGGCTCACATCTAAGGCAAATACCGAGAAACTAGTCAAAACGTGCAAATGCTGCCAAAAGTACGCCCGTCGAGCGCACATTCTGGTCGATCAGCTGCGAACAATCCCTATTACATGGCCATCTGTGGTCTTGGGACTTTATATGGTAGGGACGTTTCAGACGGCAAAATGTGGATTTACCCATCTCCTAGTGATGGTGGCTAAATTTATAAAGTGATTGAAGCTAAACCCGTAACAAATTGCGATGGCACAGCAATTCGGTTTTGCTTGGTTCCGAAACATAATTCCTTTTTTCTCTTTTTTGTTCTTTGTCTATAGGTAAGCTATATGTTATTAACGACATCAATAGAAAACCTGCCATTTTTTGATGTCTTACTTATTTTTATTGGTTTCGTTAAGGCACCACCAGAAGATGTTTCATAAAATTCCCGCTCCTTATAGAGCTCATGTGAAACTCATAACCATACTGATCCGATGTTGCGCAGATAGGTAGGGACGATCCATCCAGTAACCATGCCTATGGTCATGGATAGATCACCTAGGTTTGGGTCCATAAGCAGTGACAATCCATAAAGTTCGTCGAGGATGTGATCATCCGATTCGGATATCTGCACAGTATTATTACTGACAACGGGAGCAAATTTTCCTTGGGAGAACTAGCCGCACATCCATAAGCCAATGGACAAGTCGAAGGGGCAAACAGTCTCATTTTATAAGGACTCCGACCTCATCTCAAGGTACCACTTTGTCGTGCTGTGAGGGCTTGGGCGAAAGAATTACCGTATGTGATATGGCGTCCGGGGGTCTCTCCTCCAAGGTCCGCATCGAGGAGGACATGCCTGATCAATGGAAAATGGGCATCACTTTCAGGATCCTGCTGCACATGGATTGTGTTGAAGACTTTACGGGTGCTCCGGTGCTTGATGGAGGGGAGCCTATCACTGACTTCCGACCGGCATCACACTCCCTCCCTCAGTGCCACCTGGGCACCATCAACGGCATGCCGGTGGACGTGGACTCTGGGTCTATTCTGCCGGCACCCATCCCCACCCTCTGCGCGCTGGCTCAGGCCCAAAATGCTCGCCGTGAAGAGGAAGACGACCGCGGTCGTGAGCGTGCGGCTCACCACGAAGTGCGCAACAGCAGGAGCCGTTCGGGCTCCAGACCTAACATGCATGGCGATTCGTGCCGTTCTCGATCAGCCGGCCAGGAGCGCGGCCGCTCGCGTTCCAGGGCGCATGAAGACCGCCACCGCATTCGCTCCCGCTATGGTGCTCGCTGCGATGACCGTGAGCCTCACAGTTTCCATCGACATGAAAACGACGACGAGGAGGATCACCACAAGTCTCGGCACGGGCTGTCGAAGAGCGACTCCTCACGTTCCTATCGCGACATGCGTCGGTCCCGGGCGAGCAATCAACGTGGTGTTCGCGTTTCTGGCCGCTCCTCGGGTGCTTACGGGGGATCCCACCGCTCTACTGCCATGCGGTTGGCTTCCATCGTCGTGGACGCGGCTGGGCCTCAGTCCCAGGTCGGTACCCCCTTGCTCCTTGAAACTTGTCGGGACTGGACTGCCTCCATCAAGGATGTTCCGAGCTCGCTCAGGCAGGGCTCGTCGCGCCTTGCTTCACCTCCTCCCAGCACGGTCTTTGAGTCGCCTTTGCAGGTCACCGAGCCGTTGCTGCCGAGTTCGTGGGATGAAAACATGTTGCAGACTGAATCATCGGCAGCTCTCTCTCCAACGACCAAAGCTGTGAACACTCTTGCTGTTGAATTTCCTTTTCTCATGCAGACGTGCGTACCTGAGGACTGGGACGCTCCTAATGAAGAGCAGGTTGTTGCTGCTAGCTCTTGTGTTTTGCTTGATAAGGACGTCACAGTTTCGGTGGTGTACGATCAGGTTCCTGAGACCTCCGCTGATAGCAACTTGATCGCCACTTCAACTGCTCGCTCGGGACTTCCGCTGAGCTCAATTGAGGATCTTTTTGACCGCCCGCAAGAGCCGCTCCTGCCATGCCCTCTGCTGAGAACGCCATGCTCGGTGAAGGACAGCACCCAACCTTCCATCAAAGTCAAGCGCAACGCACGCCTGAGTACCAAGCCAAAGATGCATGCAATGGACAAAGCTATCCAGGTTCTGAGCTCCAAGATGGGAGTCGCCGCTGAGGGTGTGCCTTTGCTGGAGGCTAGGGAAGCATACATCAACAAGTTCAAGACCCAGTTACCTGACGGGGCGATCGAGGATTTGTCCAAGCTCTTCAAGCTTAACATTCGCAGCATAATAGAGGTAGATGAAGCCCTTTCTGCCATGGGTGGGACGAGCGGCTCTGATCCAGATGCCCAGGAAGTGGTCGTTTAGTTGGGGATTGTCCTTCTCTCCACCCCGTGTTTTGCTTTTCTGTTTGTCTATCAGTGTGGTGCTCAGCTTCTCCTTCTCAGCTTCTCCAAATAAACTTGTTGTCTTCAGGCTTTGTGCTATCTTTTTGTTCAAGCTCTACACCTCGTCATCATTATTGGTCCAAACCTTAACATCACAGACTGGAACACCCGCGGACTGAATGACCAAGGTCGCAAGGACACCGTTCACACCTTCCTTGCGGACACACCTTGCCACATTGCATGTATTCAAGAAACCAAGCTTGACTTTATCGACCATCAAACTGCGGCTTACATCGGTGGCTTCAGGCTTCGTTCCTTCGCGCATCGTCCGGCTATTGGCACTCGCGGGGGAATTATCTTGCTTTGGGACAATGACCATGTGGACATCTCCAATATCTACATTGGCAGTTATCTTATCTCGGCTTCTGTCATCGTCCGTACTTGCGGCACATCGTTCAAACTCACCACGGTCTATGGTCCCAGCATTGATACTGAAAAGGAGGCTTTTCTCGCTGAAGCTATCACCGAGAAGCCTGATGATGGTACAAAATGGCTCATCATTGGAGATTTCAACCTAATTTATCAAGCAGAGGACAAGAACAACAACAATTAAATTTCCTCCTTATGGGGCTTTTCAGATGGACACTCTCTACCTTCCAACTGAAAGAAATTAAGCTCCAGAACATAAAGTTCACGTGGAGCAATGAGAGGGAATCAGCGACGCTCGTGAGGTTGGATCGAGCCTTCTGCAACTCAAGATGGGACCTGACGTTTGAAAATCACGTGTTGCACGCTCTTTCGTCATCCCTCTCAGACCATTGTCCCCTCCTGCTCTCCAATCAAAGCGGCCCCCGGAGGCCTCCATCCTTCCGCTTCGAGAATTTTTGGACTAGGATGCCGGGGTTCCAGGAGGCGGTTCAACGTGCATGGTCTGCGCCATCAACCCACACCCAACCTATTCATGTCATCAACCACAAGTTGAAAACCACTGCGAGGCTGTTGAGATCTTGGAGTAAAAGCCTCTTTTCTGATTGTAAGCTTCAGCTTCTTATGGCCCTTGAGGTCATTCTCCACCTGGATGTGGCACAGTAATCCCGGACCCTTTCTCAAGACGAGAGGGCTCTTCGTGCAAATCTTAAGCGTCGTGTTAAAGTCCTGGCTGCCCTAGAAAGATCGCGGAAATGACAAGCCTCCAGAATCACTTACCTTCGCGAGGGAGATGCTAACACAAAGTTTTTCCACCTACGGGTAAATGCGAGGAAACGCAAGAATTACATTACGAGGCTCAAGCATCTCAATGGTTGGTCTACTACTCACGTGGACAAGGAGAAACTCATTTTCGACCACTTCTCCCAAGCTTTAGGCCGCCCTCTACTTCGCCAGTTGGTTTTTAACTGGGACGTATTAAACCCCTCTATACATTCTTTGGAGGATCTTGGATTGCCTTTCTCTGAACTTGAGATCAAGGAGGCCATCGATGACATGCCTCCGGATAAGGCCCCGGGCCGTGACGGTTTCTCCATCTCTTTTGTCCGGTCTTGCTGGGAGACCATCAAGGACGATCTTATGAGGGCTGTCAACGCGTTCTCTGATCTTTCGGCGTCCAATTTCCATGTGGTCAACACTGCCAACATTGTGCTGCTGCCAAAGAAGGACGGCGCGGACTCCATCACTGATTTCAGGCCAATTAGCCTCATCCATGTGGTCCCGAAGATCATTGCCAAAGCTATGGCCCGCTGGCTCGGTCCTAAGATGAATGATATCGTTTCTCACAGCCAGAGCGCTTTCATTAAGTCCAGAACCATCCATGACAATTTCATGTGTGTCAGTAATACCGCCAGCCATCTCCATCGCAGCAAGACTCCGACCCTCCTCTTAAAGCTTGATATCGCCAAGGCTTTTGACACGGTTTGCTAGGATTATATGTTGGACCTCATGCAACGTCTCGGTTTTCCCCAAAGATGGCGTGCTTTGATGTCGACTCTATTATCCATGGCCTCCTCCCGCGTCATCCTAAACGGGACCCCAGGAAAAACATCACTCACGGCCGTGGTCTCAGACAGGGAGACCCCCTTTCGCCGCTCCTTTTTGACATCGCCATCGACCCCCTTCAGGGTATCCTGGAGAAGGCTACTTCCTCCGGGCTGCTGCATGAGATGCCTGGTGGTTTGCAAGGGCCCCGTGTCTCCCTTTACGTGAACGAAGCTGCCATTTTTTTGACACCCACAGAGCACGATGTTTCGGCCTTGGCCAGTATCCTCCATAGTTTTGGGGAGGTTTATGGCCTGGTGACAAATGTGGCAAAAAGCTCCATTGCTCCAATTAGATGCTCTGGAATTGACCTTGCGTTGGCTCTGACGGACTTCCGATGACTACTGTCAATTTTCTCCTCAAGTACCTTGGTCTGCCCCTTTCGCTTGGCAGACTTCGAAGGGCGGATCTCCAACCTTTCATCGATAAGGCTGTGGCGCGGCTAAACCCGTGGAAAGGCAAGTTTCTGAATTGGGCGGGATGTACCGCTCTGGTGAAGTCAGTGCTCTCCTCCATGCCTATCTTCTTGCTTACTGCTTTAAAGGCGGATAAGGGAATTCTCAAGGCCTTCGCCAAGATCAGCCGGGGAATGCTATGGGCTTGTAAGGAATTGGTCAGTGGGGGAAAATGCAAGGTCAATTGGAAGAAGGTCTGTCGTCCTAAGGAGCTTGGCGGACTTGGGATCTTGGACTTGGAAAAGTTCTCTCGCGCGCTCAGGCTTCGCTGGTTGTGGTACGAGTGGACGTCACCGGAAAAGCCTTGGGTTGGATCCGAAACTCCCAACGATGCCTCCGATAGAGACCTCTTCAACGCTGCCACTCGGGTCACCATTGGAGATGGCGCTAAGGCCTCTTTCTGGTTTTCTTCCTGGCTTGATGGTTCTCCCCCAAAAAACCTCACCCCCCTGATTTTTAAAGCCTCCAGAAGAAAGAATCGAACGGTCCGAGATGCGCTTGAGGGACTGAACTGGGTCGCCAACATTAATGTGGGATCTTTTACGGCTGATCACATGGAACAATACGTCCTCCTATGGAATCTCCTTTTTGAGGTCAATCTATCCCCTGGCACCTCGGACTCCATTATTTGGACCATGTCTCCAAATGGTTGCTACTCGGCCAGCTCCGCCTACAAGGCCCAGTTCCTTACAGCTCTACCTTTCTCTTTTGAGCACTTGGTTTGGAAAGCCTGGGCTCCCCCTAAATGTCGTTTCTTCGCCTGGCTCGCTGTTCAAAATCGTCTCTGGACCGCTGATCGTCTCGCAAAACGCGGATGGCCACACCAGGCCTCTTGCCAACTGTGTAGATGTGCCCCTGAGACGGCGCGTCATATCCTCTTTGAGTGCCGCTTCTCTAGAAGAATATGGTCGGCTGCAGCATCTTGGATGTCCTGCTCGGATATGGTCCTTTGCCTTGGTTCGGGGAGACCTAAGGTGTTGGAATACTGGCATGCTATCGCCAGGACCCCCATCTCTTCTCCTAAAGGTCTTCGGACTGCCATCATGCTCATCACTTGGGAGATCTGGAAGGAAAGAAACGCGAGAGTTTTCAATAACAAATCCTCCTTGCCTTCGGTCGTCATGCATAAGATCAGGGAGGAAGGAAAGGATTGGATTCTGGCCGGTGCAAAGAACCTGGCGGAGCTTGTTTCCTAAGTTTTTTCTTTGGGATTGCTATCCCTTTGTTTTTTGTTTTTGATGGCTTAGGCCAAACACTTATTTTCTCCCTCTATATCAATATAAGGCAAACGCTTTTTTGCCTCGTTTTCAAAAAAAAGTGATATGGACTTTAATAACAACTCCTAATAGGTCAAACGGATATATTCCTTTCTTCTTGGTCTATTGTGTAGAAGCAGTTCTTCCGAGTGATTTAATCCATCAATATCCCCGAGTTAAAGCATATATCGAGGAATGTGCCAAAGTTTCTCGACAAAATGATCTCGATATAATCGAAGAAGTTCGTGTTGTTTCTGAGCAGAGATCTACAGCCTGTTAGCAGAAGTTACGCAAGTATCATAGTCATAGATTGCAAAATCGTTCCTTGATAAAGGGTGATTTATTTCTCCGAAACGTGCAAAAAAGAAAGCACAAACTTTCCCCGATTTGGGAAGGACCTTTTATGATTAGCCGAGTTCTGCATAATGCATCAAATTATTTAACCGATATGAGACCAATCAAGGAAAGACCTGATACTCAGAAGAGAAAGAGAGATGGTGGTATTACATGCTCGGATGAATTAAACTGTCCATGGAATATTGCACAGCTATGTCCCTTCTATTCTTAATTAAATTTCCTTGTAATCATATGTATATGTTCAAAGAGAAATAAAGTATTAGTTACCTCATAAATTTCTGAGAAGTTTTTTACCATCTTATTTCCAAAAGAGCATGTGAATTTCAAAAATCCAAGATGCTTGAAATTAATTTATCCTCATGTTCGTTCTGGTTATGATTTTTTAAAATCTATAAAAATGTTATGTTCGGGTGTAAATCTCATTTTATGTTTGCCGTGTAATGAATTATTTGTACTGGAAGCCGACATTGTTTCTGAGTTTAAACTAGTTTAGCAATTGAGCTCCATTTCTCAACAAAGTTTCCATGCGAAAGGTTGGCCGGCTCATGCAAGGGATGAGGCAGAGATCCAGATGAAGCGAGAAGTATAAACACAAAGTTCTTAAGAAATTTTTCGAGCACACATCAAATATATACAAAAGTTCTAATTATTAAAGCATCAAGTTCTTACATACCAGCACATAGAGCCACAAAATATAGTACCAATCATTACAGACCATATAAATGTTTCAAGAAAATGCAGAAATATTTATGCTACAGGTGCTGGTGGTGGAGACCGAGGAGTGTTGTAAACATCATTGTCATCGGCTTGTTCAAGAGACTCGGAGACATCTTCGTATTCAACAATGTTGTCTTTCGGATATTTTGGAGATGGAGGCACGTCAACGGACTGGAAGAATGGCGTTTCATAGTTCGTCATCTCCGCCACATGACAAGCATAGCCTGCACAAGACACTTGAATAGCCTTGATGTCTTATAGCTTACCTTCGTCATCTTAAGTGGTGATGCCCTTGGTGATCTGCCATATTTGCATCTCACTATGGTGACTCATCACCATAGTCAGGGCAGTTTTTAATGTAGTCCGGGCGTATGACATCTTCTAGTCCTAGATAAGATTCGGAATCTGCTTGGCTTTGTCCCCCATTTTGAGTATTGGCAGTCTATCCAAATCGGGAAGTTCTACCGACTCTCCAGCTTCTTCAAGAATCTGACGGAAGTCGTAGAAAACATCTCCGATTGACTTAATACGCTCGGAACGAGGGTTAGAGGAAGTAGAGTCTGAAAGTTTCAAAGGATCTAGAAAAGAAAAAAGTCAAATAAACTAACAAAGTAAGACGGAAAATAGAAAGGAAAAGACAATGTTGGGGAAATTACCAAGCACGAAGTGGTTCCACTGGGAACGTTGTTCTCGGAGAGTATTTAACTATATCTTCTTCAGCAGCTTGGGCAAGATCCTTCTGACTGTCAAACTCCCTCTTCAGGTCATCATAATTCTTATCTCGGAGGGCCAACAATCTCTCGAGCCTCTCGGTATCCATATTGGTCAACTCCAGGAGGTGGTTCACATATTTTTCGTGCTCATCCTTTAGCTTGTTCAGCTCCTGGCAAAGTTCATCATTTTCCACCTGGAGCACCTTGAAGTTCTCGGCCTCCTACACCATCTTTCTTGAGTGGCTCAACAGTTCTGCCAAGGATACAATCCATAACATCAGTCGGGAAATTATTTTTACTAATAACAAAAACAAAATTGGTTGAGTGTCAGAAAAGTTTACGTTCTGCCTCATCCTTTTCAATCTGCAACTTGGAATTTTCAAGATGCAAAGCCTCGGTTTCTTTGTGCTTGTTGCATATATTCTTTAGCAGTTCCTGGTTGTAAGATATAACTTTCTATAAGTTAAAGACAATATACCATCATACAGCTACTAAGACTCGGGCTGCAACTTTAACAAAGTTAAATTGTAGCATGAGCCTTGGGGGCTACACTACATCGTTCTTTTGCATCCTATAAGCATCAACTCAGATCTTATGCTATGATCTCTATCCGACTTTATGCTTGGGGGATAGATGATATGATAATAAAAACTACAAATGAGACTCGGAAAACTTACAACATGCTCCAAGTGAATCTTTTCAAATCCAATCTTCGTGTTGTGGAAGACCTTCTCGACGAGGGAGATAGGAGTGACATCTTCACTGGAATTTCTCCGGGTTCGATATTTTGATCTCTGACTCAGATTTGTTCTAGGAGTCTTTCTAGCTTCATGTCCTCCGTCTCCTGGCTCACTGCTTCTACAGTTAGGACTTGCTTCTCAATACTGGTTTGAACCAGTTTTAGAATATCCTCTTTCTTCTTCCTCTTCAGGCCAGGAGCAGCAGAACCGGCAAACGTATCCACCTTCCTTGATAACACATCCATGGGATCATTACACTTAGCGGGTTCACCCTTGTAAATAGTTGGGATACCAGTGGTAACCAGAACTTCCGAGGCAGTGGGAGTGTCTGGGACAACAATGCCAGCACGTGGAGAGGAAAGAACCTCCGGTGCTGAAGTTTGGGTAGTGGTTTGAGTTGGAGGGGGTACAACTGGTGACATTGCAAGTTCTTGTTGGCGCAGCAACTTGACCGGTTGGCTCTCCGGCTTTAACTTACTCTTCAAAACAAATTTATCTCTGAATCACATAAAACACAAATGTTAGTTGTAACTCAGAAAGTACAAAACGAGTAATGAAAGATACGAGGTACTTACTTTTTAACCACTGGTATCACTTGTGCACCAGCTTTGATGACAACATACTTGGCCTTATGCTTCTTGGAAGTAGGGCTAGAAACTTCTTCCACCTCATCGTCCTCTATCGCTTTCGAGTATTCTTGAAGATAACCCTCAAGACGGGATAACTCTGACTCGGGAAGGTCCTTGAGCTGAAAGATATAAGACATCAACACATGCAAAATCGGATAACAAGGTGATGAGCTAAAATTAAATACAAGTTGAAAGGGTTTTACCAGAGTTAGAGATCTATCAGCTGTGAGCATTGGCATGGGGAGCTCGGGAATTTCTTGTTCACTCTCTCCTTGATCAATAAATGCAGTCGGGATTTATAGTCATTCGCAGAGATCCATGTCGAAAAAACCTTCATGTTGTCCTTCCTGTCTCTGGTGACCGTGTGCATCAACCGATCGTCATGGTGCTGTAGTGGCTGAATTCGACAATCCAGCCATCAATGAATCAAGTCAAAGCCGCAGAGACCCTGGTGCTTCATCAAAAATTCAATCTGCCTCTTGGCACGGACCAAATCTTCGGAAAGTTCTAGAGTCTCTTCGTCACATGAATCTTTGTGGGGAGCAGCTCCGTCGATGAAAACCATAAGACCTTCCATCTTTTTGGGAGCTGTCATATCTTTGTTGTAAAAGAATGTGGAGGCCCATCTTCTAACCGACTCACTAGCTAAAATCCTAGGATATACTCGGTCTCTCCTAAGAACTAAGCTTAGCGTGCCGGTAATGTAAGTAATTCTGGCACTAATAGAATTCTTCCAAGTACCATAATAGTACCGGAAAAGAGTGATATTCGGCCTAATGCCAAGAAAGCCCTCACTAAGAGCTGCATGAGAACTAAGCTCGAGCAAAGAATTGGGGGGAAGATTATGCAGCTGGACGCCATAGTATTGGAGTACCTCTCTGAGGAACTCCGATGGTGAAAGTCTAAGGCCGCGATCGATGTGTCGTGAAAAGGACTCACTCGTCGTCGCGAGGCATCGGGATGGGTTTGTTGAGGCTGCTCCGCCATCCGCCGACAGTGAGGTATCCCTCTTCCTCCAAGGACTTGAGATTCTGGTTGTCCATGACACTAGCGACCTAGAGGCATGGTTTTTCTTATTGTCCACTGCCATCGCCGAAGAAGCAGCCACTACCGTGCCCGAACTTGACGCTGCTTCTGCCATCTTGTCGGACGAGGTCACAAACTGGCGGCGATAGAGGTGTTTGGTGGGGCGGTGGAGGAGGAGAACACGAGGACTACGAGGAGACGAAGAACGGCGAGGAATGAAACTGGGGAGAATAAAATTCATAATATATTAACCTCCATGCCAAGATTTGCGCTGAGTGCGCACGATTAACACTACGCGTATATGAGAGAAAGAGGCAGCTTCCTCGCAAAGCCTCCATCCCCTTGATCTTCGTGCGTGCATTGAAACTGTGCCTTAGTTTTGCACAATGCGGACCCACCAATGGTTGTGCTGACAAGATGCTTGTCAGTGACAAGCCAGGACCTGAAAAGTTGTCAGGCAAACATCACCACGCGAAATCCGGCTCAAGTTTGAAATGAGCATGGAAATGACTAAAAGTCTAGAAGTTATATCTGAATGAGATGAGACTAGGAATCCTACACAATTGAACGAATTATTCGGAACCCTTCAAGATTCTGCAAACTGAAGAACCATCAAGCTAGAAGATTAATCGGACTTTAGATCTTGGAGATTTTCGGGGGCTAGTTGTAGCATCCCAATTGTATAACAATTGTATTGCTACTTACCTATTATAGATTTTCTAATTCTTATATCTCATAATTGCATTGCATCATATCATGCTCATGTCATCATGCCACATTGCATTTGAACATCATATTAAATCTTGCTTTTATATTTATCATTGCATTTGGTTCTTACTAAATTGTATTTGTCTTTTGATATATGTTAAATTCCCAAGTTGAGTTGAGGGAATATCTTTTACTTCCCCTTCGATATACTCACTTGCCATATACCTCTCCTTTGATATCATCTATTTTCCCACTGTATACATGTATGTGGCCTTTTGTTTGTTCGTATTTTAAAACCAAGCCACATATATTTGTATGGATCTAAATCTACCTATCTCATTCATATGTGATATGGTTTCACCATCTTAATACATCATGCATGCATGGATGTAATCTTCCATGTCTCATGCAAAATAAACTCTCCACCTTCATCTTTTCTATTTTGTTCTTTTGGTGTGTATATGCCTTCTTGAGTTTGATGTTTTGAAATGATTATCCTACCTTTGTTGCATGGCTCTACCCAAAACCCTATCTTTCATGTGTATGTGTGTTCTTGTGCCTACACACACCACTCACACATACACATACCTACAACTCAAGTCCTACACACCACATAACCCCCAAACCCCTATCACTTTTTCTTACTTTGCAAGACCAGCACCACAAGCCTACCCCTCCTCCCCTGGTCCCCTCTCCTCCCTCTTTGAGCAAGAAAGAAAGATAAGAGAGAGAGCACCATCCACTGAGAGCCTCCACCCCTCTCCTCTACTTTTGCTAAAGGCAAACCCATCCCATGTGCCTCTCTTCCTCTCTCCCATATCACCCCAACCACCCAGGTAAGCACCAGATCGAGATCTGAGACCCCCACCCCTTGAAACGTCAGAAACGTATCTATAATTTTTGATGTTCCATGCTTGTTTACTATCTACTTTGATTTTCTTTGTCCACACTTTGAGGTGTTTTTATATGTTTTATGGAACTAACCTATTAACAAGTTGCCATAGTGCCTGTTGCCTGTTTTCTTCTGTTTTTGGATCCAGAAAGGCAGAAAATCAATATTCTCGGAATTGGACGGGACAAAATCCAAAGTCAATATATTACTGTGGACAACACGAAGCCAGAAGACGAGACGGAGAAGGCTCACCAGGGGGCCACACCCCCTGGCTGCGCGGGTGGGCCCAACCCGCGCCTGGGGGTGTGCAGCCGCTCTGGTGCCCCCCTGGCTCGCCTCTTTTCCTATAAAGTCCCCCTAATGCAGAAATCTTAAACACCCGATCAATATTCCACGAAACCGTCTATAGCCGCCACCATCGTCTCTAGATCGGGGGATCTGAACCTCTTCCCGACACCCTGCCAGAGGGGAGATCATCTCGGAGGCCTTATTCTTCATCGTGCCAGCCTCCGGTATGAATCGTGACTAGTTCCAACTTGGACTACGGGTCCATGTAGTAGCTAGATGGTTGTATCTCCTCCTTGTGCTTTCATGTATAGATCTTGTGAGCTCCATTCATGATCAAGATCTAATCTATTTGTAATCATGCATGTTGTGTTTGTAGGGATCCGATGGATACTGAGATTACTATGTTAGATTGTTTAATGGTTTTGTCTATATGATTCTATCATGTTTGTGTTGTTTGTGATCTTTCATTCTCTCCGTTGTTAGTAGGTATCTTGGCCAAGTAGTTGCTAGTGACTCCAAGAGGGGGTATTTATGCTCGATAGTGGGCTCATGCCTCTAGTTTCCGAGGGAAGTGACAGAAATCTCTTCAGTTGTAGATGTGTTGTTGCCACTAGGGAGAAAACAATGGTCTCTTGTTCATGGAACAAGTGGATTGGTTACCTTACATACTTTGCTTAAAGCAGTTGTCTGTTGCTTGCACCTTAATACTGGAGGGGGTTCGGATGATAACCTGAAGGTGGACTTCTAGTCATAGATGCAGTTGGATGGCGGTCTATGTCTATTGTTGTATTGCCCAATCGAATCTCATAGGATCTTTTTGTCTAGTATTTCATTGTTATGCCTTGCTCAGTTCCTGTCAATTGCCCTGCTGTAATTTGTTTACCCTTCATGCCATGTTTGTTTATCTAGGGAGAGCACCTCTAGTGAACTATGGACCCCGGTCCAATCTTTACCATTGATACATCTTCCACTGTTTACTTGCTGCAAACCATCATCACCTTCCACACCATACAGTTAATGCTTTATTACAGCATACCGGTGAGCTTGACAACTTCACTGTTTCGTTGGGGCAAAGTCTTGAGTTTGTATTGTGAAGGTTTCCACGTTGCTTGCAACACCTTTGAGACGTTTCCTTCCTCCTACTAGTTCGATAACCTCGGTTTCTTACTGATGGAAAACTTGCTACTGTGCTGCATCACACCTTGCTCTTAGGGTTTCCTGACGAAGCGCTCCACGTTGATGCAGCGCCATCAAGCTATTTCTGGTGTCATTGCTGGGGAGGAAAGATGTAAGGCACTCACACATGTTACCCCATGGCAACATCAAGCTAGAAAGCTCTTTCTGGCGCCGTTGCGGGGGAGGCTAAGGACGTCTTCACAATGGGAGTCCTCCTCAACCTTTCTCTTTACTTTGTTTTTTGTTTGCTTAGTTTCTTTTTATTGGTTTTGTTTGCCTCTTTTTATCAAAAACTCCAAAAAAAATAGTTTAGTTTGGTTTGCTTTCTCTTATCAAAAACACAAAAAAAAAATTCCTGCTCTAGCTACTGCTGTTTTTCGCTTGCTCCACTTTGCCAAAATGAACTCTACTGAGAACACAAAGTTGTGTGACTTCACTAGCACAAAAAATTATGATTTCATTAGCACTCCTATTGCTCCACCTGCTCCTAATGCTACCTTTTATGAAATTAAGCCTTCTTTGTTGAACCTTGTGATGAGAGAGCAATTTTCTGGTGCTAGTTCTGATGATGCTGCTACCCATCTCAATAACTTTGTTGAACTTTGTGAGATGCAAAAGTATAAGGATGTAGATGGAGATATTATTAAGCTCAAATGTTTTCCTTTCTCCTTGAGAGGAAAAGCTAAAGAATGGTTGCTATCCTTGCCTAAAAATAGTATTGATTCTTGGACTAAGTGCAAAGATGCTTTTATTGGAAAGTACTACCCTCCTGCTAAGATTATATCTATGAGAAGTGATATTATGAAATTTAAACAACTTGATAATGAACATGTTGCTCAAGCTTGGGAAAGAATGAAGTCTTTGGTTAAAAATTGTCCCACTCATGGACTCACTGCTTGGATGATTATCTAGACTTTTTATGCAGGTTTGAACTTCTCTTCAAGAAACTTATTGGATTCAGCTGCTGGAGGTACCTTTATGGGCATCACTTTGGGTGCTACAACAAAACTCCTTGACAATATGATGGTTAATTACTATGAATGGCACACTGAGAGAGCTCCACATGGTAAGAAGGTAAATTCTGTTGAAGAAACCTCCTCTTTGAGTGATAATTATTATGGCTATGCTTGTTAATGGGAAATCTCCTTTAGATCCAAATAATGTTCCCTTAGCCTCTTTGGTTGCTCAATAAGAGCAAGTTGATGTGAACTTCATACGAAACAACAATTTTGGCAACAATACTTATGGTAATAACTATAGGCCTTATCCACCTAATAATGGAAATGCTTACCATGGTAGATCTGGAATGCATAGTGAAGATAGGATTCTAGAAGTTGAAAGATCCACTGAAAACTTTATGCAGATGCAATATGAGCAAAACAAGATATTCACAAAAACTATGGAAGAATAATCTGTTATCTTGAAAACATTAGTCATCAGCTTGAGAATCTGAATAGAGAAATTCCTAGTTTACAGTTAAAAATTTTGAGTGCTGAGAAGAATATTTCCTCTTTGTCTGAAGCACAGTCCTCTTTGATTAATAAAATGGCTGCTAAACCTGAAACCATGGAAAGTACCTTTGTTGCTACTCATGCCATACAAGTTACTATTGATGAAAATGTTAGACTGTTAGCCCAACTGCATGCTAAGTGGGAAAGGGAAGCTGAAATTGATAGAAACAATAGTGTGTGTACCATCACTAGAATGGATACCACTAAACCACAAGAAGTCCCTATTCCTCCTCCTACAATGCCTAAGCCTAATGAGTCTACTACTAGTGATGCTAAGTTTGATTTTGATATAGATGGTTGCAATATTGGTGAAGTGATTATGTTCTTGCAAAAACATGCTAGAAGTCCTGATGCTAGTGATATGCATGTTGCTTTTACCAAACACATTACAGATGCTCTTGTTAAGATTAAAGAAGAGAAGTTAAAACACAAAGCTTCTATTCCTAGGAAAGTAGAAGATAGTTGGGAACCCATTATTAATGTGCAAGTGAATGACTTTGATCTCAAAGCTTCATGTGATCTTGGTTCTAGTGTCTCTATTATGCCTAGGAAGATTTATGAAATGCTTGATTTGCCACCTTTGGAAGATTGTTATCTGGATGTCCTACTTGATGATAATGCTAAGAAGAAACTAATGGGGAGTATTAATGATGTTCTCATCATGGTTAACAATGCTTATGTCCCTGTTTATTTCTATGTTTTGGATGTTGAATACAATTCTTCTTGTCCTATTACTTTGGGAAGACCTTTTCTTAGAACTGTTGGTGCCATCATTGATATGAAAGAAGGCACCATTAAATATGAATTCCCATTCAATAAAGGTATTGAACACTTCCCTATGAGGAGGGATAAGTTGCTTTTTGCTCCTCCTTTGAAAGCAAGGTTTGATGTTAATGCTTCCTCATTTGAAAATACTTGATTTCTTCCTTCTTGTGCCTACCTTAAAGGCGTTAAAGAAAAGTACTTGTGGGGAGATAACCCAAGAGTTTACTTGAGTCTTGTAAGTTATTACTTCAGTAATTACCTCTCCTTATCCTTTTTGTTTGCTTTTTATGCCAAGAATGACCTCTAATGAGAGGGAAGTAAGATTTGGGGAGTTGCTGTCCCGAAACAGATTTTAGTCCTCCACCGTAAAAATTCGTGAGGAGTCTCTGTAAGTCGTATTGAGATGAAAACTTACGTAAAATCCCCCAATATATTATCTAACTTTCTCTAGTTGAACACTTTTTGATTTGAGCAACATAAGATTTTAGAAAAAATCGGTTTCTACCTCCTGGTCTGTTTTGACAGATTTGTGCCATTATTTGCATTTGCTTCTTATTGATTCCTTTTTGAGTCCTCTTTTGGGCAATTGAGATTTTTTAAGGGGTTGCTACAGTAGCTTGTGTTTTTAGTGAATTTTTTTGTTCCAAAGCTAAACCCAAAGGTCTATTATCTTTTTAATACACTAATGTTGCTAATGAAGATTGTATGAAGTTTTGTATGAAGGAAAAATATTTCAGGTGCAGAGAGAGAATGATGTAATGAGATGAAGAATGGAAAAAATATCAAGCTTGGGGATGCCACCCCGGTGTCACCCCAAGAAATATCCAAGAGGTACAAGCGTCAAAGCTTGGGGAAGGCATCCCCTTCTTCATCAATAAAAAGCTCAGGTCTTTCTAGACACTTCTTTTTATTGTTTCATGCACTGTTGTGTTGTTCTTGGAGCGTCTTAGTTTTCATTTGCTTTGCTTATTTTGCTTGAATAAAGTAGTTTGGACCCCCGTTCTCGCAGTGTTGTTTCAAATAAGTCAATTGGTGTTGGAAAGGAGTAGGAAGTTCCTGCTTGAAAGTGCAAGAGGAGCTTGCATTGACTGTGACTTAGACTTTAGCATGACATTCTAGGTGTTGTTTTGAACTTATGCTTTGTGATTATTTCTGTAGCATGTCTTGTTCCAAACAATTGGGATTTCTTAGTGTGCCTTGAAGGAATCATGCGTTGTTTTAGCATACAAAAGCATAGTATTGTGGTATTCTCCTTTGATGCTTTGTTTGGGTTGACTTGGCACATGCTTACACCATGTTATGACTATGACAAGTCGCCATAGAATCTATTGTCATTTAGTCCTTGACTTGTAGTACCACTCTATGCTTTGATTAGTAATGTTTTGTCGCTCTGCATGATTATGTCCATTATTTCTCTCTTGGTTGGTTTCTCCCAGTCTTTTGCTAGCCTCCACTTGTATGAGTAAGCTCTACTCATTCTTCCAACTCCCAAGAAACCAAGTTATTCTACAGTGTCCACTATAAACTCCTATGCATGGTGTGTTACACCATTCCAATTATATTCTTGTTTTCAGCTATCTTCTAATTAAAAGTATTTTGTTATGAGAAAACTTAGTGATTAAAGCCCTCACGAACTTGATGGCACACTTTATATTCCTTGTCCTAATAAACTTGAACCATTGTGTTATCTATGTTGTATATGCTTGCACTTATACGTTGTAATTAGCAGAACCATGCTGTCATGGGGAACGTTTTCAACATTGCACTTATACTTTGTACATAGTTGATATCATGCTCTTTTGTATATGGATATCGTCGGTGTGAAATAAAGAGGGATCTTGTAAGTCCATGGAGTTATGTATTTTGTGTTAGAGAAACGCCTGGGCCGCTAGCCTAAGCCATGCATAATCATGGTGGAAACTTGCAGCATCACCATAATGAGCATTCTGTGAAGCATACTCAATAAAAATCTAAGCACATAGTAAATAAAAAGATCGCCGAGATGCTCATTTTCTGCTTGCCTTGTCATTTTGGTTATGGGATAGCTCCTATACCATGTGCAAGGGGTACCCCGTTGGCGGTTCTCTATGATACACATGTACTTACTATGACAAGAACTTACAGTGACTGAAGTTGAGTAGCATGAGGTATGGCCCTCGTATTCAAGGGACATGAGATTGCCAACTTATACTTTGTCAAGCATATACTCCATAGTTTGTTCACTTCAACCTTAATCACTTCAAGATGCTTATGATAGGGGCAATGAGAGTTGAAAGCTAACAAGTACCATAATTTTTGGAAGCTATTTTTGAAACTTGAAATCCCTGCTTCCCTTTATGAAGTTCCTTTCTTCCACTGTTATATTGAGTCTCCACCTTCTACCTATACGCACCATTAAGAGAGCATAGTTGTCATTCTTAGTTCTATGTGCAGTGTCCCAAAACTTATTGATTGATGCATATTGTTCATATTGCTTCTTCTTGTGCTACTTGTATCTAGTCACTCTTATGAACTTTGAAGGTGTCCTATGCATCTTTTTGCTACTCTATGAGGGACAATCTAAATGCCACTATGCCATGTTTTCTGTAGTGAAACAAACAAACGTTTTTCAACGCATGTTATTCATGATCTTTGTTTGTAACCTTTCATGTTGCATGCATAGTTACTATGTCCTATTATTAGAACTCCATCTTTCATGCCCATGTTTAGAGTTCTTTGATCCTAGCTTTCATTGATTGCAAATGGTTTGATCTTGGTTTTGATGGTGCATGTCACCTCAAAAATTATTCTTTTATCACTTACCTACTCGAGGACGAGCAGGAGTTAAGCTTGGGGATGCTTGACACGTCGGAAACGTATCTATAATTTTTTATGTTCCATGCTTGTTTACTATCTACTTTGCTTTGATTTATCCACACTTTGAGGTGTTTTTATATGTTCTCTGGAACTAACCTATTAACAAGTTGCCACAGTGCCAATTGCCTATTTTCTTCTGTTTTTGGTTCCAGAAAGGCAGAAAATCAATATTCTCGGAGTTGGATGGGACAAAAGCCAAAGTCAATATTTTACCGTGGACAACACGAAGCCAGAAGACGAGACGAAGAAGGCTCACCAGGGGGCCACACCCCCTGGTCGTGTGGGTGGGCCCATGCCTCGCCTGGGGGGTGTGCAGCCGCCGCGGTGGCCCCTTGGCTCGCCTCTTTGCCTATAAAGTCCCCCCGATGCAGAAACCCTAAACACCCGATCAATATTTCATGAAACCGTCTGTAGCCACCGCCACCATAGTGCCTAGATCAGGAGGATCTGAAGCTCTTCCCGACAACCTTCCGGAGGGGAGATCATCCCGGAGGGCTTCTTCTTCATCATACCAGCCTCCGGTATGAATTGTGAGAAGTTCCAACTTGGACTACGGGTCCATGTAGTAGCTAGATGGTTGTATCTCCTCCTTGTGCTTTCATGTATAGATCTTGTGAGCCCCGTTCATGATCAAGATCTAATATATTTGTAATAATGCATGTTGTGTTTGTGGGGATCTGATGGATATTGAGATTACTATGTCAGATTGTTTAATGGTTTTTTCTATATGATTCTATCATGTCTGTGTTGTTTGTGATCTTGCATGCTCTCCGTTGTTAGTAGCTATCTTGGACAAGTAGTTGCTAGTGACTCTAAGAGGGGGTATTTATGCTCGATAGTGGGTTCATGCCTCTAGTTTTCAAGGGAAGTGAAAGAAATCTCTTTGGTTGTAGATGTGTTGTTGCCACCAGGGAGAAAACAACGGTCTCTTGTTCATGGAACAAGTGGATTGTTTACCTTACACACTTTGTTTAAAGCAGTTGTCTGTTGCTTAAAACTTAATAATGGAGGGGGTTCGGATGATAACCTGAAGGTGGACTTCTAGTCATAGATGTAGTTGGATGGCGGTCTATGTATATTGTTGTATTGCCCAATTGAATCTCATAGGATCTTTTTGTCTAGTATTGCATTGTTATGCCTTGCTCAGTTCCTGTCAATTGCCCTGCTGTAATTTGTTTACCCTTTATTCCATGTTTGTTTATCTAAGAAGAGCACCTCTAGTGAACTATGGACCCTGGTCCAATCTTTACCATTGATACATCTTCCACTGTTTACTTGCTGCAAACCATCATCACCTTCCACACCATACAGTAAATCCTTTGTTACGGCAAACCGGTGAGCTTGACAACCTCACTGTTTTGTAGGGGCAAAGTCTTGACTTTGTGTTGTGCAGGTTTCCACGTTGCTTGCAATACCTTTGAGACATTTCCTTCCTCCTACTGGTTTGATAACCTCGGTTTCTTAGTGAGGGAAAACTTGCTGATGTGCTGCATCACACCTTGCTCTTGGGGTTTCCCGACGAAGCGATCCGCGTTGACGCAGCGCCATCACCCCGCTCACTCCCCCCCCCCCCCCCAAAGCTTGGCCATGGCCACCTCCATGCCTCCTCAAAAACCCTATCCTCGTCTACTCCCTGCCCTCATCGTTCTGGTGATCTTGAAGATGATCCAGGAGTTCCAGGAGGTTGGCCTTCTTCCACTTCATTCCCCTATACCGTTGCATCACCAAGGACCTCGCCGGAGAGGCCGACTCGATGCCATGAACTTGAAGGCCGAAGCTCCATGGCCGTGAGCACCGTTAGCGTCCGCATCTGCCTCGAGATCGATCGTCCACAACCATAGCACCTCAGTGTGTTAACTAACGCCCCTGACTTGGTCCTACTTCCCCGCTTGACCTGCACCAACGCCGCCAGTTGTCGAACGCCCCACATGCATGCCGCCGTCGCACGCAGACGTGCTGCATGAACACCCCTGTTCTCCTCGACCTAGATGAGCGCTCAGACAACCGTTCGGAATAAATATTTCTCCATCATGTTCTACTATATGTCCTATTTCCAACGCAACCGAGCGTGCTCGTTTGGTCCGTGGATCAGTTCGACATCGTCCTCAGAAGTGGGCACCAGGTCGTGTCATTCCTGGCACTCGCCGGTCAACCACGAGATATCACTAAGTTTGCCTTTTCCTCGCTCCACCTTCAGTGCATCGCAATAGCTACTTCTGATACGCACGCATAGATGGAACCTTCCTCTCTCTCTCTTGATCCTAACCACGCCGCAAACGGAGCACTACCATCGTCGCCAGCTTCGCCCGAAGATCGCTGCGCGCCTCTGCAAAATCGTGTCATTTATCTCGTCAGTAGAACGTCGGGAGCCCCTCTGATCTTAGTAAGATTGCGAGTACTACGTTCCTTACCCGGAGATTCTTCCTAAACGAAAGTTGAAGATCTATCATTCCCCTCCATTTTTCATTTTTTACTTCATCTCCAGATTCTAGCCCGTTTGCTCGCCTTATCGTTCAAAGGACGAGCTAGCTAGCCGGTTTCTTCTGTCAGTTTCCGCGATCGAATTTCAGTTCCTCCGTCAGTCAACGAACGCAGTTCCAGACCTCTGTTATCCTTAGTTTTCCCGGTGCTACACTCGATTTCCGGCGATGATTCCTAAATGAAACTTGAAGCCCTTGACATCCTCTACATTTTCCCTTTTACGTCATCGCGAGATTCTCATCGGTTCGCTCTCCATCGTCTCCTGAAATCTGGATCAGCTAGTAGTTCTCGCACACTCTTTTTCAGTTTTGACAGTTGTGCTTATTCTCTATTTGCAGCAGTCCGAAACCAGCCCGATCTACACCTTAGAATCCGTTTCGAGAAAACCGCAACAGATAAATTAAATCCCTTGGTTTCCTTTGCATGTTTCTCCTTTAGGCTTTGTTCGGTTGAAGTCGTTTAGATCCAACAATGGATCTAACCCCTGCAGGGATCGGGTGAACCCCAATTGTCACCCAAATCCCGACTACCCCTTTCCCCATATTCCCTACTAATCCATGCCATTCCTTGCCATTCGGTTAATCCCTGCCCAAGGCGATGGCAAACAGCAAGAAACATAGACGGCAGGAAGCAAGCAGCATAACATACAAGCAAAAAAACACAGCACCTTTGAATCTAAATAAAATTATTTTTAACATCATCTTTTAGCATGGCTGAAATCTAAAATCAAACTTGTTCACAAACAAGATACGTAGTGAAATACAGGATATAGCTGGAACACAAGTATCCAAAAGATCTCGATTATTTCAAGGTACAATTGATTCGTTCTCAGGAAATAGTGTTGCAACAAGAACACAAAGTGAATAATATACGATCCTTCCGTCGTCAAGCACACGCAACATTATCGTCGGGACACCCTTGCCTTTCTTCTTCAGGAGATTGATCATGTAGAACTCATCTAGCCATGCATAGCAATGAGAAAGCATAATTATTAGATAATGCAAGATATATGGAGGAAAATTATCTAAGAAACCAAGACTTTTCTCTACTAGCAGCACAAATGCAATAAATGCTGCAAAACAAAGTGAACAACATGAAGGCACAAGAAGCTTCTTTGTTTGTATATCTACAAACTGACGGCCATCCCTAATGTACAAGTATTAATTTTGGAGAACACAAAATAGCACAGTTTAATAACAAACTATGTATATTACCAGTAGCAAAATAGCATGCTGAACATGCAAAATAGCACAATTTAATGTAGTAGAAGGGAAGCGGCTTTTGATGAATGAATTCAGGCTCTTGGTTGTATCTTTATTACAATCGATATATACACAAATGGAGCTAATCTGGTATTCAATTATGAGTACCATCACCATATAAAAGATCTAATAGTATTTATTTTTAGAAAAAGAAGCAAGTGAGATTGAGCTGAATAGAAGGTTTAATATTAGGAGACCGGTAAGAAACAAAGGTCTACTTATTCAGTAAGATAGTATGCAACACCTACATATATAGTTCTGAATTTTAAAACCTTCTCTCCAAAATTTGAACTATATGTACATGTAATATTTGATTGCGCCAGAATACCATATTCCATGATTTTGACTATAAAGCACGCTAATATATAGTTAGCTTTCACATGTATTACGTGATTTCACCAGAAAGAATAAATTCCAATTACCTGATAGTACAAAAATGTTATACAACAGGTCCATTCGCCAGTACAAAATTGCACAGCAATCTAAAGCAAGTGATATCGGACAGTGCTGATATGCTATCACCCTAAGGGTAATCCTTTGATTCCTCCTGGTGATTTAACAAATAGTTTAACAAGGAACCCTACAGTATTTCTATCAAGTACTCCATTCGCTAATAATCGTTTGTGTTCACTGCAAACTTGGACATACAGGGGTTGAGATTTTCCATCTAAAACTTGTGGGTTGAATCCGATCCATTATTTTATAAGAAACTAAATTTCGCAAGTGGCCTAGCGATCAAAAATAACAACCTATTTTGATAAAACACCCAAGAAAAGGCACAGCCCTGCAGTCTTGGTGCTATTTCACAATTGGTAGGCATTATATTGATCACAAGAAACATACCTAAGGTATAATTGGTAGGAATTATATGCATGGTATAAATATAAGTGCTTCACGGAAATTTTAAGTATATCCACTTGAACACATAGACAAAATTAGAAATACTACTATAATGCAACAAAGAATAATCATTTTTATGTTGCTTCTATATCAAGTATGATGCAATAAAGAAACATAAGATGACAGTAGTAGCAGTGATGCAGCTTGGACAAAAATAAGGAAGAACAGAAGATTTCACCTTTGCTAGGACATTTCGCTTCACAGCCACATCGCAGCTGTCTCAAGGTCAGTGCAGATGAAGAGATCGCGATTTTCTGCACTTTTAAAGACTCGTAGAGCTTTCACCTTCTCCTCTTGCGAGAATTCCATTGTGCTTAGGCGAGCAATACAATTATTGATTGAGAACTCATCCACATTCCTCGAATCGGCTTTCGAGTCCTCAATTTGCTTTGTCTTCATCTCAATATACTTTTCCATCATTGCATCTACATCTGCATTTGATCGGCGTCTTTTGGGTTTGCTATCAGTGCTTGTTGATGGTGCAGCAGCCACTGTTGGGTTAGCTTGAAAACTGGCGTCTTGCATGCCTCCTTGTGTATCAGCCTCAACATCCACCACGGTCTCTCCAATATGGGGCTGTATGACCTCTACAGAACTGACATCAGGATCAAACTCCACTTCTGTAAGGGTTGGTTGTTTGGATTGCTGAGTGGAGGTAAAGTTATAGGTCCCCTCGGCGGTCTGTCCGTCAGACAACTCTCCCAAGGCATCAAAAAGCGGAAAAGCCTTAGTACGGAACTTCCCTATCTTAGGAAATGACTACACAACAGAAAAGAAGACCAGTGATATACCATAATAAGGAATATTTTACGATAATAAGGAAATGACCAGATGCATGTAAGGGGCTGAAACTATATTACAATGATAAGGTTATCCCACAGCGCTTCCTCAGCTTCGATCATTGAACGCTTGTCATTCCAGGATGCTCCACTTTGTTTTCTAGCTTCCTTGAGCATCTTATATACCTTTTTAGCTCCTTCTCCTTATCTTGGATCTGTCCCTTTGTGTAAGTCACATACGGATGGCTTGCTTGGAATCTCTTGACGATCTTATTCTAGGCGTCCGAGGACCACCCGTTCTGACCCTTATATTGAGGGGTATTGTGCTCATGTAGCAAATCCACGAGAGACTTTTCTAGTTCAGCATTCCAAGAGGCTCTATCTGCTTGAGAAAGATTTTCAAGTTAGCCAAAAATAAACATGTATAATAAGCTATTGGGTTTAAGAATTGAAGGCTCTACCTTTAGACCGCTTTTTTGTTACCCTGCCTTTTGGTGAGAGATTCTTCTAGAAAACTTTAGCTTGCATGAGATTAATCCTCGAAGATCCTCTTCCAGTCATCGTCATGACCCCTGGAACAATATTCATGATACAAGCAGCAAGACATTTATCCTCACATAAAAATTTAAAACAAAAGAAACTCAAATGTCATTACTTTATTACACCACATAACAAATTAAAGAAGCTCAAATGTCATTACTTTATTACATCACATAAGAAACAAAAGTAGCTCAAATATGACTACTTTATTACGTCACACTTGACTTTACTGTTGACGGTAATCCGCCCACATTTGATGCGCAATCATATCTCTAAAATTGTTGCCTTCATTGTTGAATTGATGGTTTTGAGGAAGATCACCATCAAGAAGGTCCACATAAGTTTCTGGGGGTATGTTGTTTGTTTGGTTATCTAACCAGCTCTCATCTCCCTTATGAAAATGGATGATGTTATGCAATATTGCAGCAGCCGCCGATAACTTTACTTGATTCTCTATTGTGTGATGGGTTCCCACTTTGAGAATGGGAAAGCGTTTCTTTAGGACTCCCAATGCATGTTCAATATGATTCCGTAGTACGGCATGGCGGTGATGGAATAGCTTCTTGTAGTTTTGAGGTGCGCGACGACCACGCCCAAACTCCTTCAAATGGTACCGAACACCACGGTATGGTGCAAGAAAGAAGGGAGTGTTTGCATAACCACCATCTAAGATATGAATGTGAAATTTAGATCAAAGTCACACGCGACCATAACATTCTGGCTGATTGTCCCCTTCCTATTTCTAAAGGGAGCAGCTTTGACACCCGAAATGGTCATGGGAATATGTGTCCCGTCAATGGCTCCAATACAGTTCTGCAAAGAAAATGATAAGAAAATAATAAGAAATTATTTTGGTTTGTGGAAAGGAAGGCATTGTCATGAGAATATGATTTAGCAAAAACCTGAAAATAAGGGAAGAATCTCAGGTTAGACTGGATCTTTGGATGTACTTGAGTAGGATTTGGAGGCTTGAGAAAATTCTTTGACAAAGTAGGGATTATGTTGAAGAAATTCTTCATGTGCCGATGAAAAGTATCACCACTGTGCTTAAATTAGACCTAGAGAGCCTGGAAGGAGGAATTGTGGGACAACATCCACAGAAAGGTTGCTAGTTTATCTTTGACAGTAAGTATGGTATCACGTACCAACTCCCCCCATCGAAGGAAACTAGCCAAAGCCCTGAAGATATAAGGCTCCATCCTAAATGCTTCTTGACAATTTTTGACGTGCCCTTCAAGCAACTCCCTTACAACCTCATCGCCTCTTAGAATCGATGTATGTCGCGGTTTTTTGGTTCACTTGCACCCAGTAGATGCAGTGCAGGTAAAAGGAAAAGCATCATATCGTCATCGTCATCCTCCTCCTCCCTCTTTCTAAT
Source organism: Avena sativa (assembly GCA_916181665.1). Taxonomy (NCBI): domain Eukaryota; kingdom Viridiplantae; phylum Streptophyta; class Magnoliopsida; order Poales; family Poaceae; genus Avena; species Avena sativa. Next base: position 85,718,286 of record OV702293.1, on the reverse strand, counting down.
GCGATCCCTCATTCTCAGATCCATGCAAAGACTTAAAAAGAAACAAGCCACTAGTTACTAGTAGCAAAATTGATAGTGTATAGATAGAATATGTGCTAAAATGGAACACGCCAACACACTGCAACTAACATGTATAAGAAGAAATATTTACAGTTCATCAACTCGTAAAGAGCCCAAGAACAGAAGATGACTTCATAAGAAAAGAAGCTGCACACAGATGACATTCCTCAAAATCTCTTGTAATCGCAACATGCAACCTTAACCAACACTATACACCATACCAAGGAACAACAAGATAAGTTAACCATAACAAGGTTTTACGACCGATATACATGAGAAGGCAAGCAGGTGAAACTAAACCATATTCTCTTCCTAAGCATATATGCACATAGACTTTACTTACCATATATCTCAAAATTAGGTACATCTTTAGTTCTGGTAAGCCATATGACAGAAAGCAATTAAAGACAATATCATAAAACTGATACAATATCAACTATTTCAGACCACAGTAGCACTACCAGATTACTCACATTACATCTTTAGTACTAGTAGATCTCGCAATTACAATTCAAGCTCACACTCTCATGCATACTAGTTTTGAAGACAAGCTCATAGTAGCATCTCATAGTAGCATTACATTACTAGTATGTTGGGCATTACAATACAATCTCACACTCTCATGCATACTAGTTTTGAAGACAATTAGCTAGGAAGACTCGCATTGTCCAGGCTGCCCGCACTACGGAACCACCCAAGAATGCAACATCATTTTTGCGACAACAAATACTGTTTTTTACTATGAGATAACTTGATAAACTTAGGGTGTGTCCAAGAAAAAACAATGGGTTATAACTTGCTAACAAAAAAAAACACCTCTAGAAGTAGAAAGTGTGACAATTAGCAATCCCAAATGAGTTGGTTTCTGTATATCCAAATTACCAAAAGTTGAACTACGGTGAAACTCAAGTAAGCGAGACTATTGACTATACATTAAACATTTAGTTATTGTTTAGGATTTAGAATAAATTACAAACACCACTAAGGGACTATATTGTTTCTTTACTTAAATTAATAGACTTAATATATTATTTTTTACCATCAGAGCAGATTGGCAACTAGATCAGCAAGAAGCACCCAAGATTTTATTGTAGAGAGAAAACACCGAAGAGTATGGAGTAAGGAGCAGAATTACACGTTTTAGGGGAGAAGTGAATTATCTAGCTGGGGATATTTTATTGAAAACGGAGGGCAGGCTCTCTGATGTACGAACAGGGCAAGAACCTATTTCACAATGCCATGCTACTAATCAGCAAACCTATTTCACAAAAACCAAGAAAAGAACAACCAATCTTGCTGATGTACGAACATGGCAAGAATCTATCACTACCGACCACACCAACAACCCTAGAAATTATTACATGACTCCTGCCAAACCCCTAGAAACTGTGAGGTCTCCAGGTCAAACTCCGACGAGGATGAAGATTAGGCGCTTACCAGTACGAAGCAGACGGAGGTAACGTCTCAGGGGCGCCGAGCTCGCAGGGGGGTGAGGTCTCCGGGTTAAACTAGCGCCGCCGGTTGGAAAGGGGGAAGGGAGGAGCACACGTCTTTGATATGGAGCCTTGCGCCACCGCCGTCCCTCTGCCCTAGCCGCCGCCGTCCCTCTGCCGTTGTCTCTCCGCCCTAGCCCCAGCCCCCGCCCGCCCTCCAAATCGCGAGATAGAAAGTATCGGGGCAAAAGATAAGTGGGGATTTCTTCCACGGGTCCAAGGTCGTGTTTTGTTTCCCGTCCGAAACCAAGCGAGTCGGGGTGGAAAACAGCGGGATGGACTCCCGGCCGGGACTAACCGAACTTGTGAAACAAATAGGCCGGGATTAAAACCGCATGTCTCCGATCCCGGCTGACCCACGGGGATATCGACCCGATCCCGACTGGGTTGGGATAAAACGAACAAAGCCTTGAGCTAGCTGAAACCGCTGATCAACTCTGTCTCATCTCAATCATTCCCGACATGTCCTTGACGGTTTTGCAAAGAGGCCCCCTAAGTTTTCTGGACTCAACCCACAGTACCCGGCTTGCACGCGTGTCACACACCCGTTCGCGCACACGTGAGTGGCCCCGCGTAGCCATCGGACCCATCTGTCTATGACCGTGGGTATGACTCCCAAGAGTAACAAAAGCTTCCAACAAATTTGCAATTCAAATAAAAATCTATAAGATGATTATAATTTAAATAATTCATATCTATTGAATTAGTTTGAATTTGAGAAAATGTATAAAAACAAACATGAGTCATTTTGAAATGTGAATGCAAACCCAGTTTTAAATTTGACTAGAGTTAACTCTAACTAGTTAAACCTTTGACTTCCACCCCTCTTTTTAATATTTGACTTTAATATTATTTAAAATTCATAATTTCAAATAATATAAATAATATATGTTTTTGAATCAGAAAAACATGAGGATTATGAATATGCTGTTTATAATATCATTTGGGAAATTTAAATTTTTTGAATTAATAAATATTAATAAATGCCTATTTCTTAATAATTGCGTAACTTTAATTCCGTAACTCCTAATTTGACAAATGATATGTCTAAATCAATTAGCTCGACAAGGCCTTTCTATCTATGCATCCCATGATATGAATTGAAGCATGAATCATATAAATATTAATGGGGTAGCAATGCTTATGGGAGTAAAACACGACTAAAAACTTAATAATATGCTTTCATCTTGTATCCCGCACCTCACCCATGCCATGCTATGCTATGCCATGTAAATTGTGCATCATCCCATAATGGCATACTTGTTTGTTTGTTGCATATGATTTATATGAATATGCTATGTATTCATTTCGACCCCTTGTGTGTTTGGTTTTTATCCGGATAGATGCTGACCAAGGAGAGTATCAGGAGTTGATACATCGCAAACGTATTTATAATTTTTATGCTCCATGTTTGTTTTCTACCAACTATATTATGTTTTGTCTGCACTTTGAGGTAATTTTATACATTTTCTGGAACTAACCTATTGGCAAGATGCCAGAGTACTAGTTGCCTGTTTCTGCTGTTTTTGGTTTCAGAAAAACTAGTAAAGAACTATTTTTCCAGACGCAACACGGAGCCCGAAGGAGAGACGAAGTGGAGCCACGAGGTGGCCACACCTAGGGCTGGCGCGGGTCCACACTAGGCCGTGCCACCCTATGGTGTGGGCCCTTTGGGCGTCCACCGACCTTGCCCCTTCACCTATATATACGTCTCCCCGAGACAAAAACCCTAACCAGATCAGAAATCCAAGAAAAGTTCCGCAGCGCTGCCGCCACCGAAGACGAGATTCAGGGGATAGAAGTCTCTGTTCCGGCACATTGCCGGGACGGGGAATTTCCCCCGGAGCCATCTCCATAGAATGCACCGCCATCTCCATTGTCGTTGCTGACTCCCATGATGAGGAGGGAGTAGTTCTCCCTCGAGGCTAAGGTCTCTACCGGTAGCTATGTGTTCATCTCTCTCTCTCTATGCGTGACCTTATTGTGGTCATGAGCTTTGTAATCTAGTTGAATAAGTAGATGCTACTCTGCTACTCAAGTACTTCAATTAATCTAATCTCCGCTTGTCCCCACGTGTGTGAAGTTGATAGTATGCATAAAGTGTGGCACTTAGGCTAAAGGTTACAGAAATACTTATCATGAGTTATGATTTGAGTTGGATGTCTCCATGAGATTGTGGTGTTTATGGAACCATCTAGTGCTCAGTGTGGGGTTATCTAGATGGGGAATGCGAACTTTGAGATGTGTTGTTATAGCCCTACATCGTCCAACCAGAGAGTAGTTCAGATTAGCATAATGAAGAGAATATATTTATATGGGAGTGTCCACTACTGAAAGTATAATCCCTGGGCCTTGTTTCTAAGCATTGAAACACCGTTTACAACCAGTTCTGTTACATGTTTTCTTGCTACCATTTTTATTGCAGATTGCAATTACCACTTATAATCATCCATATTACTTGTATTTCACTATCTCTTCGCCGAACTAGTGCACCTATACACCTGACAAGTGTATTGGGTGTGTTGGGGACACAAGAGACTTCTTGTATCTTGATTGCAGGGTTACTTGAGAGGGATACCTTTGACCTCTTCCTCCCTGAGTTCGATAAACCTTGGGTGATCTACTTAAGGGAAACTTGCTGCTGTTTTACAAACCTCTACACTTGGAGGCCCAACACTGTCTACAAAAATAGAAGCGTGTGTAGAGATCAAGATCTTTTCTAGCGCCATTGTCGGGGAGGTAAGGTAAAAGGTACTCACATCCTGTGGCTACTAAGCTATCTTCTAGTACTGTTGCTGGTGTGTGAGTGCTCGAAGTTATTTCCTTTAGATTCTGCAATTATATCTTTTTGTTTCTTGTTTTTATTTTCACTAGTTAGGATTAATGGAAAACAACAAAAAAAATAGAGAGATTTTTAGTATTTTTCTGAGTTAGAACATAAATGGTTTGGAGAGAAAATTAAGAAACCAATGGAACTTTCTTTGCATGCTAATAACAATGTTATTAGTACGAATTTCTTGAACATCATTGTTGCTAATACTATGGAAATGTCTAAGCTTTGGGAAGCTAGTTTTTATGAAAATGATCTTTTTAGTTCCCCAACTTTAGAGGAGAAAATTTGCTCTGATGATACTTTATGTCCCATATGTAGTAATTCTAATGATTCTTGTGATATTTCAAATACACATACTGAAAGTGTCCCTTTTAAAATACTTATGGAAATTGTTGATCGTGTTATGAATAACTGCTATTTTGGAGATGGAATTGTCCATCCCGTAATCATAGTCTTTATACATGAATGATGCAAGTTGTTCAAGTGCGCCGGTATTTCAATGGACCAAGTTAAGAGGAATTTATTCTCTTTATCACTTAAGGATAAAGCAAGGGAGTGGTATGAGCTACTTGATGATCCTCATCATTTGTAGTGGAAGGAACTTGAATCTCTCTTTTACTTTAAATTTTATCCTCCTCATGAAATTCATAAAGATAGGAATTATATTTATAATTTTCATCCTCATGATGGAGAAATTATTGCCCAAGCATGGGGGAGATTGAAGTCACTAATGCTCAAATGTCCCATTCATGAGCTCCCCAGTAATATTGTTGTTGATAATTTTTATGCAAGGCTTTCAGGACATTACAAGGACTATCTAGATGCCTGTTTAGAGGGATACTTCACAAGTAAGGAGGTCAAAGATAAGTGGGATATTCTTGAAACAATTCAAAGCAATACCGAAGATTGGGATAACGACAAAGGTAAAGAACAAGGTATAAACTATGAGTATGATTGCATTAAGTCTTTCACTGAAACTGCTGATTTTCAAGAGCTTAGTGCAAAATATGGTCTTGATTCTCGAATTCATGTTGATTGTTGTAGAACCTTTGCTTCTAATATTAATGCTCCTAAAGAAAATTGGGACATGTATCATGAACCTTTTAAAGACACTTGCATGAAAAATGAAATTCTTATTAATGATAGCAATAAACATGCTCAAACCTCTGAAAGTACAATTTTTATAAGCATGTTAATTTTTGTGGAGTACATAGACCTTGTGAAAAGAATCAAATCAAAGAACAATATTGTATCCACCATAGGAATGAAAAAACTAGAACGTGGTATAGGGCTCTAAATGATCTAGGTAAAAAAGTTTGTTCCCTCTATCCTTTTATTTTTGAACTTTGCTATAAAGTGGGTCATTTCAATTTTCAATGATCAGGCCATAATAATAACCTTTCTAATCCAATGAGTACTGCAAGTTTGTATTGTGATGACATGATCACTCTTAATTAGCATGATGAACTTACATTTTTTTGGGGGTGTGAAGAGCTATCAAGAAAAACTTCTTGGGTAGATATGAGTGCTTTTGATATGAATAGCGTCCTGCAAGATTGTCATCTTTACTGTGTTGACAACTGCCCCGCAAATACTTACATACAAAATATTATAAAAGATGATGTTTTACCAAAATATGATAGGACTAATATATTTTTGTTCTTATTGATGAAAAGGAGGAATCCTCCAAAGTTTCTTCCATTGTCTCTAACCATAAACCAGGGTACGTGGAGAAGCTTCCTTTCAAGCCTCTCCCTCCTAAAGAGGGGAAGAATAAGAAAAAGAAGAGAAGTAAAAGGAGAGAGGAAACGGTATTTTCCCCTAAACATGTTGCTCCTATTATAGTTCTTGCTGATGAGTCTGAACTCGATGATGTTCGTATGCCTATTACCTATAGTAGTGATCATGATTGGGAAAAGGACACTACTTTTGATATTGGAGATCTCTTTGGTACCAATTCCTAAAATGATGATATTAATAATTGTTGTACTATTAGTACTATCCATGTTCCTTCCAATGATGATATGTCTACAAATGAATACACTTTGGAAGGTAGCTATTCTATTTATTATTATGATACTATACCTCCAATGTATGATGATTGCAATGATGAATATGATATTTTCAGTCCACCTACTATTAAGGATAAAATTAATTATGATTACAATATGCCTCCTATATTTGATGACCACGGTGATGTGAATAATAATGGTAGCTATTTTGTTTAATTTTCTCCCACTACGATTAATAAGAATGACTATGGTTATATGGAGAGTAATAATAATTTTATGCATGTGGCTCATGGTAAGAATGTTTTATGTGATAGATATATTGTTAATTTTATTCATGATTCTACTGAAAGTTATTATGAGAGAGGGAAACATGGTTTTATTCATCTCAATAATATTAAGTATCCCCTCTTTATGTTAAATTTTTTGAAGTTGCACTTGTTTTGCTTTCCTATGCTTGTTGCCTTGTGCTTTCATGACTTGTTTCTTTACAAGATTATTTTTCATAGGAAGTTGGTTAGACTTAAATTTGTTTTATATTTTCTTCTTGATGCTATCTTTTACTTCAATTCATATTTATTATGTGATCATCATCGAAATTATTATGACTATCGTAATGGCTATAAAGAAAGATTTTGGGAGACAACACATTATACTTTTTCTTTCAGTTTATTTTTGTTATTTGAGTCTTGGAAGTTATTGCCTCTGTAATAACCTCTCCTTATCCTTTTTATTTGGTTTTTGTGCCAAGAATAGCCTCTAATGAGAGGGAAGTAAGATTTGGGGAAGTTGCTATCTCGAAACAGATTTCTGTGCTTCGCTGTAAAAAATCTTGAAAAATCCCACAACGTCGTACTGATCTGTAATTTTTTTGTGAATTCCCCTGGTATTTACCCAACTTTTGTTAGTTTTGCACTTTTTGATTTGAGAAAAGAATTTTTTTGAAAAAATCGTTATTTACCTTCTGGTCTGTTTTGATAGATTTCTGCCATTATTTGCATTTGCCTCTTAATCAGATTTTTTTAGTTCCCTTTGATCACTTGAGCTTTTAAAAGGAGTTGCTATAGTAGATTATGTTTTAATGGAAGTTTCACTTGAGTTGAAACTGAACCCAAAGGTTATTATCTTGCATACACTAATGTTGCTAATGAAGATTGTGTGAAGTTTTATATGAAGGAAGTTTTCAAGTGTAGGGAGAGAATGATGTGATGAGATGAAGTATGGACAAAAGCTCATGCTTGGGGATGCCACCTGTCACCCCAAGAAATATTCAAGAGGTACAAGCATCAAAGCTTGGGGATGCCCAAGGCATCCCCTTCTTCATCAAAAAAAATCTCAGGTTTTCTTTCAAGATACTAATTTTTGCTTCATGCACTATGTGTTGTTCTTGGAGCGTCTTTGTTTTTGTATCTAGTTTTCCTTTGTTTTGTTTGCTGCAATAAGTTGGTTGGATCCCAACACACTTCTTTTGGAGAGAGAAACGCTCCATTTTCATTGTTTAGAACACTCTAGTTTTCACTCTTAATGTTTTGTGAGTGTTCTCCTATGCTAGCACTGCGTTTAGCTTTAGTTTTCTTCTTATTTTCGCTTAGAAATTTTTAGTTCTTATTTGTAGTTAGGTGAGACAAGATCACTGATCTTTGTGCTTATTATCTTTGTGATTTGTTTCAAATAAGTCGATTGGAAAAGAGTAGAAAGTTTCATACTTATAGTGGTACAAAAAGAAGCTTGTTTTGACTGTGGCTTAGAATTTATCATGTCATGTTAGATGTTTCTTTGACCATATGCTTAGTAGTTATTGTTGTATCATGACTTGTTTCAAACAATTGAGATTGCTTAATGTGCCATGAAAGAATCATGCGTTGTTTTAGCATAGAAAAGCATAATATGGTGGTATTCTCCTTTGATGATTTATTTGGGTTGACTTGGCACATGCTTACACCATGTTATGAATATGACCCAGTCACCTTAGCCTCTATGATAATTTAGTTTTTGACTTGTGATATCACTTTATGCTTTGATTAATAATGTTTTTTCGCTCTGCATGATTATGGCCATTATGGCTCTCTTAGTTGGTCGCTCTCAGTCTTTTGCTAGCCTCCACCTGTACTGAGTATGAGCTCTACTCGTGCATCCAACTCCCAAGAAACCAAGTTATTCAGAAAGAGTCCACTATAAACTCCTATGCATGGTGTGTAACACCATTCCAAGTATATTCATGTTTTTATCTATCTTCCAAATTAAAATTTTGGTATGTGAAAATTAGTGATTAAAGCTCTCACAAACTTGATGGCACACTTTATTTTCTTGCACTTAATAAACCTAAACCATTGTGCCTATCTATGTTGCTTATATGCTTGCAAATTATAAGTTGTGAATTCGCAGAACCATGTTGCCATGGGGAATGCTTTTGACATTATACTTATTATATTTAGTTGATATCATGTTCTTTTGTTTATGGATGCCAGCTTGGTGAAATGAAAGGGGAGATTGTAAGATCATGGAGTTTGTATATGTGTTAGAGAAATGCCTGAGCGTCTAACCTAAGCCATGCCTAATCATGGTGGAAACTTGTAGCATAACCATAATGAGAATTCTGTGAAGCATCCTCAATAAAAACCTATGCAAATAGCAAATAAAAAGATTGCTGAGATGCTCATTGTCTGTTGCCTTGTCATTTTGATATGGTATAGCTCCTGTGTCATGGGGCAAGGGGTACCCCATTGGCGGTTCTCTATGATACACATATACTTACAATGACAAGAACTTGCTTGTGACCAAAGTTGAGTAGCATGAGGTTCGGTACTCGTACACATAACTTGTCAAGCATATACTCATATTTGTGTCACTTTAACCTTAATCACTTCAAGATGCCAGTGATAGGGGCAATGAGAGCTCAAAGCTAGTAAGTACCATAATTTTTGGAAGCTCTTTATGAAACTTTAAATCCCTACTTCCCTCTATGAAGGGCCTTTATTTTTTTACTTTCTGTTGAGTCTCCACTTTCTATCTTTATGCACCAATTAAGAGAGTGTAGTTGTCATTCTTAGTTCAATGTGCACTGTCCCAAAACTTGTTGATTGATTCATAATTTTGGTATTGCTTGTCTTAAATTATTTGTATCTAGTCACCATTATGAACTTTGAAGGTGTCCTATGCATTTATGTTTTGCTATTCCATGAATGACAAGCTGATTACCACTCTTGCTATGTTTTCTATATGTGAAACAAACAAATGTATTTCAATGCATTATTATTCATGATCTTTTGTTTGTACCTTTTCATGTTGCAACTGAGTTTCTTTGTCTTATTGTTAGAACTATATCTTTCATGCTTATGTTAGAGTACTATGAACCCAGCTATCAATGCTTTACAATACCTTGATCAAGATTGTGATGGTGCATGTCACCTCAAAAATTATTCTTTTTATCACATACCTACTCGAGGACGACCAGGAGTTAAGCTTGGGGATGCTTGATCCGTCATAAACGTATCTATAATTTTTGATGCTCCATGCTTGTTTTGTACCAACTATCTTATGTTTTGTCTACACTTTGAGGCATTTTTATACATTTCTAGAACTCACCTATTGAAAAGATGCCACAGTGCCAGTTTCCTGTTTTCTGCTGTTTTTGGTTTCAGAAAAGCTAGTAAAGAAATATTCTCGTAATTGGACGGAACAAAAGCCGAACTTCCTATTTTTCCAGACGCAACATGGAGCCCGAAAGAGAGACGAAGTGGAGCCACGAGGTGGTCACACCTAGGGCTAGTGCGGGTCTACCCTAGGCTGCGCCACCCTATGGTGTGGGCCCCTCGGGCGTCCACCGACTTTGCCCCTTCGCCTATATATACGTCTCCCCGAGAAAAAAACCCTAACCAGATCAGAATTCCACGAAAAGTTCCGCAGCGCCATGATATGTCCATTTTGCATCACTATTTTATATCATTCTTTGGTATTATTCATTGATATATTTCATATTAAGAGGTGATACTTATGTTATTTCATCTATTTTGCATGTTGGATGACTTTTGCACCATGAACTGTCGGAGTCAGGATTCTGACGGAAAAAGCGGTGTCCAGATGCAATATTCGCGAAGATCAGAAAATTCCAAAAAATATATGGAAATCCCTATTTTTCTAGAAGACAAAGGAGGCCAGAGGGAGGAAGAGAGATGGGCCACAGGGGGCCCACACCACCCCCTGGTGCGTCCCCTGGGCCGCGCCACTAGGTGGTGTGGCGGCCCACCTCTAGCATTGCCCTTTCGCCTATAACATCCCCTCGAAATCCTATGACTCGAGGAGCGAACACAGAAAGATTCCGCCACCTCTGCAAGGTGAAAACTACAGAGATAGAAAGAGCTCTCCGGCAGGCAGAATTTTGTTGGGGAAATTCCTTCCCGGAGAGGGGAGATCGTCGCCATCAACACCGTCATCAAGCTAGGCTTCATCGGGATCATCATCATCATCCTCACCATCATTTCCACCAGCACCATCACCACCACTACATCCCGATGTAACAATTGGGTTGAATCTTGCATAGTTCTTAGGGGGAACTTTCACGGTGTTGATTAATTTTGTAATTGATGCTATTGAGTGGAACCATTGAATTATTGTTTATGTTCAGATTGTTACTTATCATTATATCATCTCTGATCTTGATCCATATGATGTCTCATGATTAGTTCGCTTAGTTCTTGAGGACATGGGAGAAGTCATGTTGTTAGTACTAGAATTGTGTTGAGAAATATTCAATGGTTTGATATTTAAGTTGTGGTGTTATTCTTCTAGTGGTGTCATGTGAACATCGACTACATGATACTTCACCATTTATGGGCCTAGGGGAATGCATTGTGTATTTGGCTACTAATTGTGGGGTTGCCGGAGTGACAGAAACCTGAAGCCCCGTTAGGAAACCTTTGCACAAGGAAGTATAGGATCTCAAAATTTAATGCTATGGTTAGGTTTTTATCTTAATTACTTTCAAGTAGTTGCGTATGCTTGCAAGGTGTTTAATCACAAGTATGTATTAGTCCAAGTAAGGTCGGAACATTAGCATAGGTTCACCCACACAACACTTATCCAACCAAAGAAGATTAATCAACTATATGAAGCAAAAGCACTTGATAGTATTCCAATGTGTCCCCGATAACGTTTGGTCCTCATAAGTAATACAACCGGCTTATACTTTGCTGAAGAAAGGATTGGGCCACTTTCTGCAATTATTATTATTATATTTTATTGTCTCGCACTTTATTTCTTTGCATTATCAAAGACCCCTAAAAATATGTTTGCTAAGTATTTATAGAGAATTTCTGATCCAAACCACTAGTCAACACCTTCTGCTCCTCATTGGGATCGACACTCCTATTTATCGGAAGTAATACAATACACCCCTATACTTGTGGGTCATCAAGACTATTTTCTGGTGCCATTGCCGGGGAGTGAAGCGTTATTGAAGAGTGAAACTTGTAAAGGAAAAATTCTACTTTTTATTTCTGTTTGCTACTATGTTTCCAATATGGATAACTCACTTGGTTTTCTATTTGGGAAAGCTACTACCACTGCTAGGGTGGTAGATGAACCACCACCTGCTGAGATGGATCCTTTTAAGATACCTACAAAAATTGTTGGTCGTGTTATGGATAACTACTATTTTGGAGATGGAACTGTCCATCCTGGTGATCACTTGCTTTTTATCCATGAATTACGCGGGTTGTTCAAGTGTGTAGGTATTACAACAGAACAAGTTAAGAAAAAGTTACTCTCTATATCATTGAAAGGTAGAGCTGAAGAATGGTATAAGCTGTTGAAGAATGGACAATCTATGGAATGGGAGGAAATTGTATCCCTCTTTTATTCTAAATTGTATCCTCCTAGTGAGATTCATAAAGACCGGAATCAAATATATAACTTTTGGCCTCATGATGGATATAGTGTAGCCCAAGCTTGGGGGTATTGAAGTTACTAATGCTTAAATGTCCTATTCATCAGTTTCCTAATAATAATATTATTAATAACTTTTATGCAAGGCTTTCTCTTCATGATAAGGATTTATTAGATGCTTCTTGTGCTGGATCATTCACACGTATGAAAGAAAAAGCTAAATGGGATCTTTTAGACCTTATTCAAGAAAAAACTTAAGCATGGGAGAATGACAAAGGAAGAAAGTCAGGTATAAATTATGATTATGAATGCATTAAATCTTTTATGGGACTGATGACTTTCATAATATTAGTACTGAGTATGGTATTGATTCTCAAAGTACTGCAATTTTTTTAAGGCCTTTGCCTCTTATATTTAAATTTCCAAAAAGGAGTGGAACAAGTACCATGCACCATATAAAGATATTGTTAATTGTGTTCTTGCTAGAAATACTGAAGTTTGTACTGTCGATCGCATTTTGCTTGAACCTTATTTTGAGAAAATACCTTTCCCTTCTAAGGTAAAGGAACATCCTATTATAGCTAATGTGGTTAACAAAAGTACAAAGAAAGCTGTAGAACCTGATGAACAAATAAATATTGAACCTGCAGTAGAAATTGTGAAAGACCTTGTCACTAAAAATGTAGAAGATGGGCACATTATCTTTTGTGAAGATGATTCTAATATTGTTTCACATCCTAGTAAAACTAGGAGAGCTAGTGTCCATGTTCTTTCCGTTAGAATTGGTGACCATTGCTATTATGGTTTATGCGATATTGGTGCAAGTTCAAGTGTTATTCCTTCTGAACTTTACAAAGGAATTATGCATGAAATTGGTCCTTGTGAACTTGAATACATTGATGTGGTTATTCACCTCGCTAATAGAGAGACCGTCTGTCCAATTGGTATTGTAAGAGATGTGGAAGTTCTTTGTGGTAAGACTAAATATCCTGCCGATTTTCTAGTACTTGGTAAGGAAGCTAGTAAAACTTGTCCTATCATTTTTGGTAGACCTTTCCTGAACACTTGTGGAGCTATTATAGATTGTAAGAAGGAGAAAATTTTAACTAAATTTGATGGAGAATCTTATTTTATAAATTTGCAAAAATGCCTTATGAAAATGAATTGCCTAATGAGGATTTTAGAGTGGAACAACTTGCTTCTATTGATCCAGTTTTTGACCTTAAACCTCTATTTGATAATTTTAAGTATGCTCATTATGATGATAAGAATGTTTCTTATGATAGTTATATTTGTTAATTTTATTCATAGTGCTACTAAAAGTTACTATGAGAGAGGGAAACATTGTTTTTTGCATCTCAATAATATTAAGTTTCCCCGCTTTATGTTGAAAGTTTTGAAGTTGCACTTTTTTGTCTTCCTATGGTAGTAGCCTCTTGTTTCAATCATTTGTTTTCTTACAAAATTCCTTGGTATAGGAAGTGGGTGTAGAGGCCTGAACCCAATAAGGTACAAGTCCCTATGTTTACAGTGCTAGTCCCTGGATCGAATAGCTAGCACCCACAGTTTAAGATGTAATATCAAGAAACAAAGGTCATATTACAACTCATAACCAGGAAAAAGATAGTTCATTACAACTTACATAGCTCATATGGCTATCTTATTACATAGCAGCAAATATAACTTTAAAGCATGGAGTCCTTCATCTTCCTATGCCAGAGGCAAAAATGTTGGTTGTATACATGTAATCCCTACTCAACAAACTTCACTAACATCAAACAAACCTGCAACATGATAAGTTACAACCACAAGGGTCAATACATTTGAATTGTATTGGCAAGTGATATTATATTGATATGGAGAATCTAACATCTACGTGAATATATGGCTAAGTGGAGTTTTGGCTGGCTTTTGCATAAAAATAAGTTTTCCCTATCCTTTGAAAAATAGTTTTTCTCTTTTTCAAAACACTTCATCAAACATGGCACACTGTATACACACCAGGTGCTACCCTTGTTCACCCAACAAGTTTTAACATAGAGAAATTAGAATGATGAGATTCTTGAACTGCTTCACTGTCTTGATTGCTCAAAATTGTCCATAACCGGGGCACAGCTAAGTACTTAGTTTTACCGTCTCGAGAGGTGGTGCACTTTCCCCACAAGACTCGACATGCATCGATACGAGACTTTTCAGAAGCAATCCCTCAGACCACCATGGGCGCGTTCCATCCTATCAACACTACCACCATCTGTACATCTGGCTGAGTTCTTGCATCTTAGTTGGTCAAGGCAGAGCCCATATGCCACGTGACTGCACTAGAAGATTTCGCGACAATAATGTATCCAATCTCTTTGTGTAACATCCGAAAACTTTAATCCAAGTTGATCAAGATCCAAATCATCAAAATTAGGGTTAACAAAAACTTTTCCATCTCAAAATATGAAAGCATTCATGTGTATGTGCATTTAAATTAGGAGTTCATTTGAATTGCCATGGTCCTGTGATTCATTGCTTGTAAAATGATTCTTAGGTGAAATAAACATCATCTAAATCATTCCGAAACTTTTCCCAAAGAAAAACAACTCAAAATAAATAAATGAAGTGAATGGTCATTTTTGCCAAATTAACTATCATGCCTACTTTGGCTATTCCTAGTACTCAAAACTTAACAGAAACAATTGTGGATCTTTGCACCCCTTGCTAGTACACATAATGAGGTACCAAGGCCCACTTTCTGATCTGCCAAAAACATTCAAATGCTAAGTTTAAATGATAGTTTAAAATTGAATCTATTTCATATGGGAAGATCCCACTATTTTAAAAACCACTCAAACAAGCTCAATTTTCAAAACCCAAGCAACCACAGAGTCTCAAGCTTATGCCTAGCACACCCACCAAAAATCTTTTCAAAATTCAAAAAGAGTTTTCTTGCGGCCATTTCATCAAACACTTGGCAGGCAGAATTCAAACAAAACCAAATTCACTATTTTGAATAGTGTTCTGGCCAGACTTGTCTCCCATTTGACCCCCATTTGCTCACATTGTCCCCTCTGGATCAAACTAGGTAATAACTACCCCATCCGCTACCTCCTAGCAGCATGTCCATGCCAAGCCGAGCCCCACCTCGCCGGCCAACTTGGTCGCCGCCGCAGCAGACCGCTACCTCACCGCCGCCCACTGTCCTCTCCCTGAGCCAGGCCCAGCCGTGGACCACCAAGAAATCCCCGTGCCTAGTGCCAGCACGCCATGTCGAGCACGCGCCAGAGCGCCGCACCCGGCACGCGTGCACAAGCCGCCACTCGACCGCATCCCGCGCCCACCGTGATGCCATGACCGAGGGAGCACGCCAGACACCCCCATTCGCCGTCCAACGCCTCACAGCCACCGCTCGCAGTCGAAGCCGCCCCCTCTGCCGCTGAGAGCTCTAGTTCCGCCCGACCGCTTACCACCGCCCCTAAGCCCGCATTAAAGTCCTAGAGCACAGCCAGGAGTCCGCGCGTCGATCGCCACCCTCAGCCATGCCGCTAGAAGCCCGTAGCCATATCGCCACCATCTCCTGCCCATCCCTCTCGGTCTCGCCATCGAGCCTATAAAAGGAGGGAACCCCCAGCCGTTTGCAGCACACCACTCCAGTCCCCTTACCTCACTGATCGTCCCACACCTCTAGCCGGAGCACGGGGAGCAGAAGCTCGCCGGAATTGTACCGGAGCAGGCCGCCTCTGGAGGAGAAGGGCGTCGCTGATTGCGACCACCCCCGGAGCTGCCTCGACCATCCCTGAGCTCGCCGTCGACCAGTAGTCCATTTTCCCGCCTCGCCGTCTTCACTGGAGCCCTAGTATGCACCCTATGCACCCCCACCGAGCCGCTAGGGTTAGAGGTCGCCGGCGACAGGTCCGTCATCGATGATGATCCACAACCGTTGATCCCCACTCTAATCCAACGTCCCACACCGCCCCGTACCGCTTCCCTCGTTATGAGCCACTAACTGGTGGACCCCCCTGTCAGCTGAACCCCGTGTTGTCGAGTGACACTGGACCGGCCCGTTAGCTTCTCCCGCGCGACCCAACAGTTTAAATTTAGATTTTCCATTTAATTTCAAACACAGTTCTGTACATAGATTCAAAAATCAAACCAGCTCGACTCACTAAACCAAAATGCATGAAACTAATTTTGTTAGAAAGTTACTGAAATGCTTAATCCAAGCCCGTTGGATTCAAACCCTTTGGAGTTATAGATCAACCTTCGTAAAAATAACAAGGAAAAAGCTTTTCTGCATTCAAACATTTTTCAAAATTCAACCATAAAAGCTTTTGAGTTGATTCCAACTCTCAAAAATCACATTTGATCATACCTTTAAGAATAGATAAAAATATATGGGTTTACTTGCAGAAATAATGTTCAAGTAATAAAAGAATGACACATAGGCATTTCTAGTCACTTTATTTATTTAAAATAAAAAGGTTAAACCATATTAAATTGTGCACCACTTTAAATCACATTCCCATGTACTAAAATATGTGGTGATTACATGTGTCAACATGATCCCACGTTTGAGTTGGAGAATATTAAATCTTAAGTAGTTTTTCAATGAGTAGAAATTACTTTTCTCAAATTAAAATAAATAAGACAAATGCTTTAATTCTTGTAATGTTAGTGATGATGCTAGATCATCTGTAGTACACCTTTGTGTGATGATTGAAAATAATTAAGTATTGTTTAGTGATTGTGTACCTCGTATTTATTTATAGACGCTAGTACCGACCAAGGATGCGAGGAGGAAGGAGGATACTACGAGGAGGAAGCCGAGGAGAACTTCAACCACTGCTCTGCACAAGGCAAGCTAACACTTGCAACTATGAAAGTTAGATAACCTATGCAATGCATTAAGCATGCTTGGTTAGACACATTGGATGATACCCAATCCTAGTTTTACTTACAAGTTTAATACTTCATTTTCTTTACCAAAGCTTCTCTTAGAGTTTACTTAAGTGACTTGTAGATTCTAGAAAGATAACTAAAGGTAGCATAAAGAGCATAAAACTTGGCTAAGTTAGATAATCTTGATGTCATCCTAAGGCATGAGATTGAACTTAGCAAATCCCCACTTGTTTACCACCCCTCACTAGTAGTTACCACCACTTGTAGATACTAGTTCTAAGCATAAAACTTGATCAACTTCCGATGGGAATACTTGGTGAAAATGGTTATGAAAACCTTAGAATGATGAGTCATTCTACTGAAATGTTTTGACATGTGTTTCCGAACACCAGATGATTTTGGTGACGAAAATGTTGAGGCATGAGCCTTAACCCTTTATAAAACTGATGGTTGTCTAGATGCGATACCATTCCAATTTTATCATACAACCACAATACCCGAAAATTGGGTAGGGCTTGACTGGAAATTTATATTCCTTAGTATGGGTTCCCTCGCGGCCAAGGTCTGAGCTGGGGCTACCTTGTGAAGATTGTCCACCTGTGAAGTACCCAAGATGACAGTTGGTCATGGTTGGAAGGCCAAACTCACAGGAGAATTCAGGATTGATTATACGCATACTGAGGATGGTGAATTCAGGATTGTTCCTGACGGATGTATCAAATGTTGTGGTGAAAGTGTAAAATCTCTGCAGAGTGTCAAACTATTCGAATAGCCGCATTCGCGGTTATGGACAGTTAGAGTGGCCATACTGTTCCCCCGTCAGATGTTTTCAAAATGACTTATGAAATGAATTGAGACTTTTACTTGACCACAACAGAGTTGTGATATGAAATTCAAATTCCCACTTAGGTGTTATAAAACTTTCAACTAGCTTTATTTGCTTTTGAACTTAGTAGAGTTCAACCTGGCTTTTTGCAAAACAACCCTAGAGCTTAGCATCCTACTACACAAAAACCCCCTTAACTTTTTAGTATTAGTTTGCGAGTACTTAAAGAGTAATCATGGCTTTGTCCCTGGCTATTCCCGTGGCCAGACTATGAAGAGGAGTACCAGGATGATAGACCGCAGGAAGGTTACGACAACTAGGATCATCTCCCATCGTCAGCATTGCCTGTGACCCTAAAGATGGTGCTTCGCCTACCCTATTGTTACTATTACGTTATTCTGCTGCTTGAGTTGTATTAAGAACTGGATCATGAGATCCTTATTTGTGTAATACCTTCTGTATGGTTTGTAATGGATGATGTACTGTTATATCCAAATCTGTTATGTCTCGCAAAAAAGGTAATCCTGGGATTGCGATGTATGGCATAACAGGCATCTTGGATTAAAAATCCGGGTGTTGACAAGTTGGTATTAGAGCCATCCTGACCATAGGAGACCCTAGTTAGAATGGACATTTGAATCAAAAACTTAGTTTCAAAACCAAAGGAAGTGAGTATTTACAAAAACTTATTCTCATTCTTATCACTTGGATTCTTTCATGAAAATTCATGTTCCTCAAAAATTCTTGCAAAATACATAAAATTTGACACACTTGATCCCTCTACTAACTTACTCGTCCTATATTCTTATAGATGGATGTGATAACAACAAGTTTTATCAGTTGGGGAATGGAGGAGACCTCATCTTTGAGCGTGACTTGGACTAGCTTTCGGAACTTCTGGAGCGTTCGGACCCCGAGTTCTTCGGAGCTCAGCTCAATGATCATGAAAGAGAAGATCTGCAGTGGCTAGTTGTTGCAAGTCTCCGAGGAAAGATTGAACCTCCCACTGCCAAGGGAATTCAGTTCATCTTAAGAGAAAACAACTGGCTCAATGGACTGGCCAGGGAAATGCAGGAAGCTCTTGCCCGTCTAATTGGGCAGAGTATCAATCAGATCAAGGGTACCCGCTTTGAGTTCTACCCAAGGAGTGATGTTATGGGATAGACACTGGAGGCCCCACATCATCCCGAGCTGAAGAGTCAAGTGGACCACCTCAGCTTCATGATGTACGATCGTCAGAAGGAGTTGGACAACGCCCGTGCCTATGCCAACCACAAGTACGCCATCGCCAAGAAGAAGGATCAGACCCTCGCCATGCTAGTGAAGGATCGCAAGTCTCGTTTCCATCAACTCGACAAGAAGGAGCGCATCATTGCCCGTCTTCGCCGCCGTATCACGGATTTGGAGGAGACCATCCATGAGAGAGACATGCAGTTGGAGGAAACGGAGAATGCCAGAGAAGACCTTCGTGGATATCCCTACTCCTATCTCATCGATGATGATGACTTTCTAGAGGATCAGGCCATCGACTTCTTCACCGATGAGGAGGATTTCGCCTTCATCGATGACGATGATGATGATGAGGATGATGAGTACACCGACTCCGAGGAGTAGTAGCACTTGAGCACTAGCGTTAGTGAGTTGTATTCGGTCCCACTATATCGTAGTTTCCAGAATGGTTCTTAAAACCATCTGTTTTCCTTTGTTGTGGTGTGTGTTTGTATCGTGTTCTATGAATGAATGAAAAGAAAGTTGCTAGAAAAATCTAAGTCAAACTTAAAAAAAAACTTTTCAACAACCTCAGAACCTTAGAAATTTCCCTCTTTTCTCATGATCTATCTCAATCTTCAGATGCCTCGCGGAGGAAGCGGATCATCCCCGGACCAAATATTGCAGATCTTGCAAATGTTGGTTTCTGACCGCGAAGCTGAAAGAGCCGAACGTCAAGCCAACCTAGCCACCCTTCAACACATAGCTCAGATGGCCAACAACAATCTAGGCCAAGGAAATCAGGACAACCATGGATCTAAGCTCAAGAATTTCCAGAACACCAATCGACCTGTTTTCACTAAGTCAGAGGAACCCCTAGATGCAGATGATTGGCTGCAAACAATGGAGAACAATATGGAAGTCGCCGGAGTGGAATCTAACAAGAAAGTTCTGTTTGCCACCCACTATCTAGCCGGAGATGCAAGAGCATGGTGGAACAGCGTTCGTGTAATGACCAGAGGTCAGATGATGACCTAGGATGAATTCAAGGTCAAGTTCAGCAGAACCCATGTGCCACCGGGTTTGATCAACAGGATGAGAGATGAATTCAGAGAACTGAAGCAAGGAAGGATGACCGTAGTGGAATACCATGACAAATTCTTGTCATTAGCTAGGTATGCCCCAGATGAGATCGACACTGAAGCCAAGAAGAAGGAGAGATTCTTGAATGGTCTGCACGATGAGATGCAGACGGCGTTGGTCAATATCCCCTTTGTTGATATTGAAGCCCTAGTCGACTCTATCATTCAGATGGAAGGAAAGATCAACTAAGCCAATGAGAACCGAAAGCGCCGCATGATGCATCAACCAGGAACCCACCATACCCCAAAGTATCGCCCCAACCCATCTCTAGGATTTGCCCCGAGAACCCACAGACCCCCGATGAACCGTCCAACCTATCCCAACCGTGCAAACCCAAGGCCCGGAGGAAACCACAACAACCCCGGCAACTCTAGCAATTTCAACTGTGCACCACCCAAGTTCAACAATAACAATGCCGCCACCAACGCCAACACTGTCCCAAGGACCGGAAGCAATGTTGTGCCAATTGCAGCGAAGGACAAGTCACAAGTGACTTGTTATGAATGTGGAACCAAGGGTCACTACTCCAATGAGTGCCCCAAGAAGAATGGCGCAGCCCCCAATGCAAATGCCCCAGCTCAGCAACAGCGTCGTGTTCAGCCTAGAAGAAGGTTTGCCCCAGGAAACTCGCTCAACCGCAACGACCGTCTTTTTCTCATGCATGCTGAAGTAGCCCAGGAAGCGCCAGACGTCGTGCTGGGTATGTCTTGTGTTAACTCAGTACTTGCAAGAGTGTTGTTTTTTTCTGTTGCATCGCACTCATTTGTCACCGAAGAATTTGCATGCACTAGTAAGATTCAACCAACCAAACTGAAGCATGTTATGATTGTTCAAATCCCCGGTTCAACCACCAAATCTAGGAAAATTTGCAAAGCCGTCCCTATCCGAATCCATGGCATAGATTTTTATGCTAATCTAATAGTACTCGAAACTAAAGGTTTGGAAGTAGTACTAGGAATGGATTGGATGTCCAAACATAAAGGATTAATTGACTGTGCCAAGAAAGCCGAAACCATGACAAGTACAGCTGGAGTATCAGTCGAGTATGTATCTGAAACCTTACCTCGTCAATTCAAGTGCAACAAGAGTATAGCCCAACCTACCATTGACCAAGTCTGGATAGTTTGTGAATACCCCGATGTATTTCCAGATGTTTTGCCCAGTATGCCCCCAGATCGGGATATCGAGTTTATCATTGAACTAATCCCTGGAACAGGACCCATAGCCCACAGACCATATAGTATGAACTCGTCTGAACTAGAACTGAAGAAGCAACTGGATGCCATGCTGGAAATTGGATTGATTCAACCAAGTGCGTCACCATGGAGATCACCTGTTTTGTTCGTGGACAAGAAAGATGGAGGTAACCGCTTGTGTACGGATTATCGGAAGTTGAATGATGTCACTATCCAGAACATGTATCCATTGCCAAAGATAGAAGATCTGTTTGACCAGTTGATTGGTGCCAAGGTGTTTTCTAAGATTGATCTTAGAACTGGCTATCATCAACTCAAGATTCGCGCAGAGGATATTCCAAAGACTGTCTTTACCACCAGATATGGATTATATGAGTATACTGTCATGTATTTTGGATTAACCAATGCCCCTGCTTATTTCATGAATCTCATGAATAATATTTTTATGGACTTCCTGGATAAGTTTGTCGTTGTTTTCATCGATGACATTCTGATTTATTCCAAATCAGAGGAAGAACATGAGCTACACCTAAGGACCATTCTTGGAACCCTTAGAGAGCATCAGTTGTATGCCAAGTTTAGCAAATGTGAATTCTGGTTACAGGAGGTAGGATTCCTCGGCCACATTGTATCAGCCGGAGGAATTGCCGTTGACCCTACAAAGGTGAAAGATGTCGAAGATTGGCAAGCCCCAACCACTCAAACCCAAGTTCGTGCATTTCTCGGATTAGAGGGATACTACCGCAAGTTCGTAGAAGGATTCTCGAGTATCGCCAGACCGATGACCCAATTGCTGAAGAAGGAGAAGAAGCTTGAATGGACGGACGAATGTGAAGCGGGTTTTCAAGAACTCAAGAGAAGATTGATTTCAACCCCCATCTTGATCATGCCGGATATCACGAAGCCCTTTGACGTATATTGTGATGCATGCAAGATCGGTCTCGGATGTGTGCTATTGCAAGAAGGAAAAGTTATATCCCATCTATCTCAACAACTAAAATAGCATGAACAAAACTACCCAACCCATGACCTCGAGCTTGCAGCCGTAGTTCTAGCCCTGAAGACATGGAGGCATTATCTCATGGGAAACCGTTGTGAGATTTATTCGGATCGCAAGAGCCTAAAGTATATATTCACTCAGAAGGAGCTGAATATGAGACAAAGAAGATGGATTGAGCTAATCAAGGATTACGACCTGGACATTCACTATCACCCCGGTAAAGCCAATGTGGTAGCAGATGCCCTTAGAAGATTGTCGTGCCGCTTGAACTCCATGATTTTGAAGGACCAACCGAGTTTGCACAAGGAGATGGAAGATTTCCGAATGGAATTAGTGAGCGAAGGATTTTTGGCTAGCATAGAACTTCAACCCACTTTGATCAGCCAGATCAAGGAGCCACAGAAAGGAAATGCTAGTATCGATGGAATCAAGCGTCTTATCGGTACAGGAAAAGTACCAGGATTTACCGAAGTCGAAGAAGGAGTTTTGTGGTACAAATGACGTCTTTGTGTACCAGCAGATTCAGAGTTGAAAGAAGTTATTCTGAAGGAAGCTCATGATACTCTTTATTCTATCCACCCCAGAGGAACGAAGATGTATCAGGATTTGAAAGAACAATTCTGGTGGCATAAGATGAAGAGAGAAATCAGAAGCTATATCGCCAAGTGTGATATATGTCAGAGAGTCAAGGCGCGACATCAAAGACCCGCATGACTATTGCAACCCTTACAGATACCAGAATGGAAATGGGATTCAGTAGGAATGGACTTTATCACCGGATTGCCTACTTCTAGTAGGTGAAATGACTCTATTTGGGTCATAGTTGACAGATTGTCCAAAGTAGCCCATTTCTTACCAGGCAAGACCACATACCAGAGTTCGAATCTAGCAGAGTTATACATCGCTAGAATCGTCAGTTTGCATGGAGTCCCCAAGAACATCGTATCGGATCGAGGAAAGCAGTTTACCTCAAGATTCTGGAAGAAAGTCCAAGAAGGTTTAGAAACCCGACTAGATTTCAGCACAGCTTATCACCCTCAGACCGATAGACTAACGGAGCGAGTAAATCAAATACTCGAAGATATGTTGAGAACATGTGTGCTAGAGTATGGATCTAAATGGGAAGACTGTCCAGCGTTCGCAGAAATTTCATACAACAATAGTTATCAAGCTAGTTTGCAAATGGCCCCATTTGAATTCATGTATGGAAGGAAGTGTCGCACCCCTTTGAATTGGTCGGAAGTAGGAGAGAGTCAGATTTTCGGACCCGATATCCTACGAGAAGTAGAAGAGAAAGTTCACAAGATTCGTGATCACCTCAAGACCGCCCAGTCAAGACAGAAGAGTTACGCCGATAAAAGACGTCGAGACCTCTCTTTTAATATCGGAGAATTTGTGTATCTTAAAGTGTCGCCCTTGAAAGGAATGCAGTGTTTCCAGCTGAAGGGAAAGTTAGCCCCCAGATATATCGGACCCTTCAAGATTCTAAATCTTCGAGGAGAAGTATCATATCAATTGGAACTGCCAGGAGAAATGTCAGTCGTGCACAATGTGTTCCATATCTCGTTACTTCGTAAATGCCTCGATGTTCTAGAGAAGACTGAAGTTTTCAAGAATATTGATTACCGGACCATAGATATCAATGATGACCTAACCTATCCCGAAGTACCCATCCGTATTTTGGAAGAAGCTTTCAGAACTACCAGAACCCGAAGCATCAAGTGTCTCAAGATTCAGTGCAGCAACCACACGGAAGAATAAGCTACCTGGGAGCACGAAGATCACATCACGAAGGAGTTCCCCGATCTCTTTAAATCCTAGGTAATCTTTGTTCTTCTTTCTCAAATCTCGGGACGAGATTTTGTTTAAGGAGGGAAGTTTTGCAACATCCCAAAACTTTAATCCATGTTGATCAAGATCCAAATCATCAAAATTAGGGTTAACAAAAACTTTTCCATCTCAAAATATGAAAGCATTCATGTGTATGTGCATTTAAATTAGGTGTTCATTTGAATTGCCATGGTTCTGTGATTCATTGCTTGTAAAATGATTCTTAGGTGAAATAAACATCATCTAAATCATTCCCAAACTTTTCCCAAAGAAAAACAACTCAAAATAAATAAATGAAGTGAATGGTCATTTTTGCCAAATTAACTATCATGCCTACTTTGGCTATTCCTAGTACTCAAAACTTAACAGAAACAATTGTGGATCTTTGCACCCCATGCTAGTACACATAATGAGGTACCAAGGCCCACTTTCTGATCTGCCAAAAACATTCAAATGCTAAAATTAAATGACAGTTTAAAATTGAATCTATTTCATATGGGAAGATCCCACTATTTCAAAAACCACTCAAACAAGCTCAATTTTCAAAACCCAAGAAACCACAGAGTCTCAAGCTTATGCCTAGCACACCCACCAAAAATCTTTTCAAAATTCAAAAAGAGTTTTCTTGCGGCCATTTCATCAAACACTTGTTAGGCAGAATTCAAACAAAACCAAATTCACTATTTTGAATAGTGTTCTGGCCAAACTTGTCTCCCATTTGACCCCCATTTGCTCACATTGTTCCATCTGGATCAAACTAGGGCATAACTACCCCATCCCCTACCTCCTAGCAGCATGGCCATGCCAAGCCGAGCCCTACCTCGCTGGCTAACTTGGTCGACGCCGCAGCAGACCGCCTCCCCCTCTCTCGCCATGTCTAGGAGATAGCCAGCACCTCACCGCCGCCCACTGTCCCCTCCCCGAGCCAGGCCCAGCCGTGGACCACCGAGAAATCCCCGCGCTCGAGTACCACCACGCCATGCCGAGCACGCGCCAGAGCGCCGCACCCGGCACGCGTGCATAAGCCGCCACTCGACCACATCCTGCGCCCACCGCGACGCCATGACCCAGGGAGCACACCAGACACCCCCATTCACCGTCCAACGCCTCACAGCCACCGCTCGTCATCGAAGCCACCTCCACTGCCGCTCAGAGCGCCAGCTCCGCCCGACTGCTTACCACCGCCCCTAAGCCTGCATTGAAGTCCTAGAGCACCGCCAGGAGTCCGCTCGTCGATCGACACCCTCAGCCATGCCGCTAGCAGCCCGTAGCCATGTCGCCATCGTAGCCTGCCCATCCCTCTCGGTCTCGCTGTTGACCCTATAAAAGGAGGGAACTCCCAGCCGTTTGTAGTACACCACTCCACTCCCCTCACCTCACTGATCGTCCCACACCTCTAGCCAGAGCACGGGCAGAAGCAGCTCGCCGGTATTGTACCGGAGCAAGCCGCCCCTGGAGGAGAAGGGCGCCGCTGATTGCGACCACCCCCGAAGCTGCCTCGACCATCCCTGAGCTCGCAGTCGACCAGCAGTCCGTTTGCCCTCCTCGCCGTCGTCGCTGGAGCCCTGGTACTCCCCCTATGCACCACCACCGAGCCGCTAGGGTTCGAGCTCGCCAGCGACAGGTCCGTCATCGACGATGATCCACAGCCGTTGATCCCCACTCTAATCCAACGTCCCACACCGTCCCGTACCGCTTCGCCCGTTATGAGCCACTAACTGGTGGACCCCCCTGTCAGCTGAACCCCGCGCCGCGGAGTGACACTGGGCCGGCCCGTTAGCGTCACCTGCGCGACCCAACAGTTTAAATTTAGATTTTACATTTAATTTCAAACACAGTTCTGTACATAGATTCAAAAATCAAACCAGCTTGACTCACTAACCAAAATGCATGAAACTAATTTTGTTAGAAATGTACTGAAATGCTTAATCCAAGCCCGTTGGATTCAAACCCTTTGGCGTTATAGATCAACCTTGGTAAAAATAACAAGGCAGAAGCTTTTCTGCATTCAAACATTTTTCAAAATTCAACCACAAAAGCTTTTGAGTTGAATCCAACTCTCAAAAATCACATTTGATCATACCTTTCAGAATAGATAAAAATATATGGGTTTACTTGCAGAAATAAGGTTCAAGTAATAAAAGAATGCCACATAGGCATTCTTGTCACTTTATTTATTTAAAATAAAAAGGTTAAACCTTATTAAATTGTGGCACCACTTTAAATCACATTCCCATGTACTAAAATATGTGGTGATGACATGTGCCAATATGATCCCATGTTTGAGTTGGAGAATATTAAATCTTAAGTAGTTTTTCAATGAGTAGAAATTACTTTTCTGAAATTAAAATAAATAATACAAATACTTTAATTCTTGTAATGTTAGTGATGATGCTAGATCATCTATAGTACACCTTTGTGTGATGATTGAAAATAGTTAAGTATTGTTTGGTGATTGTGTACCTTGTATTTATTTATAGACGCTAGTACCGACCAAGGATACGAGGAGGAAGGAGGATACTACGAGGAGGAAGCCGAGGAGAACTTCAACAACTGCTCTTCACAAGGCAAGCTAACACTTGCAACTATGAAAGTTAGATAACCTATGCAATGCATTAAGCATGCTTTGTTAGACACATTTGATGATACCCAATCCTAGTTTTACTTACAAGTTTAATACTTCATTTTCTTTACCAAAGCTTCTCTTAGAGTTTACTTAAGTGACTTGTAGATTCTAGAAAGATAACTATAGGTAGCATAAAGAGCATAAAACATGGCCTAAGTTAGATAATCTTGATGTCATCCTAAGGCATGAGATTGAACTTAGCAAATCCCCATTTGTTTACCACCCCTCATTAGTAGTTACCACCACTTGTAGATGCTAGTGCTATGCATAAAACTTGATCAACTTTAGATGGGAATACTTGGTGAAAATGGTTATGAAAACCTTAGAATGATGAGTCATTCTACTGAAATGTTTTGACATGTGTTTCTGAACACCAGATGATTTTGGTGACGAAAATGTTGAGGCATGAGCCTTAACCCTTTAAAAAACTTATGGTTGTCTGGATGCAATACCATTCCAATTTTACCGTACAACCACAATACTCAAAAATTGGGTAGGGATTGACTGGAAATTGATATACCTTAGTATGGGTTCCCTCGCGGCCAAGGTCTGAGCTGAGGCTACCTTGTGAAGATTGTCCACCTGTGCAGTACCCAAGATGATAGTTGGTCATGGTTGGGAGGCCAAACTCACAAGAGAGGTGCCTATACTAGGGCGCGTAATTGAAAGGTTAGGATTTATTATCCGCCTACTGAGTATGGTGAATTCAGGATTGTTCCTAACGGATGTATCGAATGTTGTGGTGAAAGTGTACAATCTCTATAGAGTGTCAAACTATTCGAATACCCATGTCCACGGTTATGGACAGTTGGAGTGGCCATATTGTTCCCCTTTCAGATGTTTTCAAAATGACTTATGAAATAAATTGAGACTTTGACTTGACCACAACAGAATTGTGATATGAAATTCAAATTCCCACTTAGGTGTTATAAAACTTTCAACTAGATTTCTTTGATTTTGAACTTAGTAGAGTTAAATCTAGCTTTTTGCAAAACAACCCTAGAGCTTAGCATCCTACTACACAAAAACCCCCTTAACTTGTTAGTATTAGTTTGCGAGTACTTAAAGAGTACTCATGGCTTTGTCCTTGGCTATTCTGTGGCCAGACTATGAAGAGGAGTACCAGGATGATGGACCGCAGGAAGGTTACGACAACTAGGATCATCTCCCGTCGTCAGCATTGCCTGTGATCCTAAAGATGGAGCTTCGCCTACGCTAGCGTTACTATTACGTTATTCCGTTGCTTGAGTTGTATTAAGAACTGGATCATGAGATCCTTATTTTTGTAAGACCTTATGTATGATTTGTACTGGATGATGTACTGTGATATCTAAATCTGTTATGTCTCGCAAAAATGGTAATCCTGGGATTGCGATGTATGGCATAACAGGCATCTGGGATTAAAAATCCGGGTGTTGACACTTTGTTGCTGGGTGGCCATCCACAAGTGGGATACACCAGGGTAAACCATAGAAATGGGCCCTGAGTAACCACTCAACATAAATTCATACAAGTCCCATTTCCACCCAGGTGATTCATTAACATCACTTGTTTTCATTAGTCCAAAAACAATACTTGTATTTCCATAAGACATCATATCATGATTTCCACCCACAATTCTATATAACTAGACTAAGCATTCTAAACTTACCATGTCTCCTATCTTTAGGAAATACTACAAAGGTAGGTACTATGGGATTTTCATAGCATAGAAATATACAAAATAGTCCTATCATGCATACTACAAAAATATCACTAATGCAATATTGAAAAGATAGGACTTTTGATGACCAAAGTATTACTTGCCTTTTTAGTAGAATATTTAGTTACTCTCCTTGATCTTGCAAATGTCACACTCTTCAAAGTTCACAACAACAATACAAACAAGCTAAAGCACACACTCAAAACTAGCATCATAAAACAACAAAACAAAAACAAGAAAACAAAGAAATGCATGCAATCATGCAAAAGGTTATTTTAATGAAAAATTTGTTCCTAACAAGGTTCTAAATATTACAAACACCTACTTGTGTTTTTATAAAAGTGGAATTCCAATTGGAACCAAGTTAGTGTAAATAAGTCATTTAAATCATTTGTCTTTTGTTAGAAAAGCTTTATTCAAAGTAATAATTTCTAGTGTCAAAAATTATATTTTTAATTTCAAATGTTAGTGTTTATGGTCAGGCGGTTCAAAACAAAACCATTCGCAAAAGGATTCACTCAAAAATAATTTTCACAACAATTTTTATTGCCAAAATGGCCCTAAACAAGTCTCTGCCTGAAACTCAATTTTTACAGAAACAAGTGTACAAACTAAGGCAACATTAGTGTAGATCCTATTTTTCTGAATCCATAGACACCAAATTTGTATTTTTCTGATTTGTAGATCAAAAGTTATGAATTTTGCAAGTTTAGACATCTAAAAACATTTTCTGGATTTTTGTCTAAAAGGCCTGGCCACGTGGCTCTATCTAACTGGCTGGTACCGCTTCACGCGGATCACGCATCGTACACCGTTGGATATAAGTGGAAATGCATGGCTCATATCAAATGATACCCCTTCGCCTAATCTTCTAATCCTAGCCCTAGGATACTCATCTGACGGACCACAGCTAGTTGGTCAAGGTCTGGCGGCGCTGCTGGCGAGCTGTGGCGGCGGTGGTCTGGCGGCGCTACGGAGTGAGGGGGAGATGCGAGGGTGTTACTGAGCTCGTGTGGTCACGGTGGTGGATGTCGTTGACGAAGGGGTGCACAGAATTGCCAGGAATCCTTTGCCGGAGTTGCGCTCACCGTCGGTGGCTTGCAGATGTTGAAGTTGCCGAGCGTCTAGTGCACGAGAAATCCCACAGGGAGCGTCGAAAGGAGCGTAAGAGGATGGCGAGCAAATGAGTGTGAACTAGGGGCAAGGGGGAGGTCGAGGCTCACCGGAATCGGTGCCAGAGTTCATCGGGGTCAGCGGCGACTCGAGCAAAAATCATAGCATCCTGACGGTTGTCTGGGTGCGAGGGTTGAGGGGAAATAGGGAGGAGGGAGAGGGGAATAAGAAGGCAAGGTCGGGGGAGGGGATTACTGCGGCAGTTAAGAGAATTTATGCAGAGTAACTCGACAAGAAACGGTCAGGGGAGGGAAGAGCAGGCTCGGCGCGAGGTTGACGACGAGGTTGATGGGGCAGGGTCTCGGGCCAGGAGATTAGTGGGGGTGCGGGTGAAAAAGGAGCATAGGGGGACAGAGGCAGTGGCCGGGTGGGTTTTTCGGATGGGGGTTTGTTGGGCTGGGCTGGGCCGGTTTCCCTTTTTTTCCTTCAAATCTTTTTCCTTTTCTTTTTCTATTTTCAGTTTTTATTCAAAATAATTGATTTAAACACCAATTTGATTTCAAATCTTCTCTAGTTCTTTTCAGTATGTTTTATACAAAAACCTAGTTGGTTATTTAGTTAATTTAGAGAACTTTCAAATATTTTTCATGATTTATTAATCATTTAAAACTGAGTGTGGCACCTTGGCTTTTATTTAAATAAAATTTGAATATGGTTCATAAGCCTATATAATTTTATTTAAATAAATTTTATCATTTTATATTACTTAAATAAACTTTTATTCTATTTACTTATGGATTTTAACCATGGTTTAAATTGACTTTGCAATATATTTTATTTCTTTCTTCCTTTGTCTTATAAAATTCATATCTTTTTATTTATAGCTCCAAAAATGGTGATTCCAATTTGTATAATTTTATTTAATAATTATTTATCTTTTTATATCCTTTAGAATTACTTTGTTCACAATTTGGTATTGATTTTAGCTATGAGATTTTATTAGCCTTGGAATACTTTCTTTTATCTTATAAAAATCATGAGTTTTTATCCATGGCTTCAAATAGAGTGAAATCAATTCCCATGGTTTTGTAATATTTTTGTTTACCATTAATGATTATTTAGGAATGTTGTTGCTAAATTTTATATGGGACAAGGCCATAGTCTTAGAGTGATCTTGATGATTTCTCTTATTAGGGTTTAGGTTTTTCGTTTTGCTTTTCCAAGTACACAAATCAAGATACATTCTATGCATGAATGCATTTGATCTTTTGAAAATTTGTTTGTTGCTTTTTCATTCAAATTTTGTTCAAGCAGGGTTTTGATGTTTCCATTAGAAACAAAAGTTTCTTTTCCCTCTAAATTTCATCATTTAATTCTTTTATTTATTTGTTCTTCGCATTTCAAAATTTGGAAAAATTTGGGATGTGACAGACTACCACCCTTAAAAGGAATCTCGTCCCGAGATTCGGGAAGGTTAGGAAAAAATAGATTGGGTTTTAAGATAATTCGGGTACTACCACCCTTAAAAGGATTTTAACTAGATTGCATCTTGGCTTACTTGGTGTCTTGATGTAATTTCTCCGGACAGTTGTTTGTATAGTGTCCCATATTACACAATTTGAAACATGTGACAAGGTTGAGGTCCTTTCCAAGTTTGCTTGTCTTGTTCTTCTCCTTTTTTGGACAATTTGATGCATAATGGCCTAGCTCTTTGCATTTGTGGCACATCACCTGGCTAATATCCCTCTTTATTCGTGGTATCATTGTCTCTTGTTTGTTTCCTTGGCTCTTCTTCTTTTTGGGTCTCTCCAAGTCTAGGAGGTCTCTTAGTTCATGTTCTTCATATTTCACCACAATTGTAGGAAAACTTCCTCGGTTCCTAGAATGGTTCCTAGGGTAAAGTCCATGTTTCCTCTTTTGCTCACCAAAGTTGGTTACATTTTTTGGAGGTGCATACTGAGATTTGACTTTGTCTTCATCATTCTTGATGGAAGTTGTACCTTCATGGATGTTTCCAAAGACTTGATGTATTCCATCTTTATCTTGATGTTTCATCTGTTGAACTTTAGGATAGATGTGGCATTGGACATGGACATGATCAGTTCCTTCACATAGGAATCAGGTAATTTGAGATGTGGGGCATTGTACATCTGGATGGTTCTCATCACAATTTGGGCACTAGTCAGTATGCTCTTTATAAATGTGTCCTATGTCTCCACGGATTTTGCAGGCTTGTGTTCTTCCCACAATACCATCATTGAAATCATTGTTGCCACAATCTCTTAAGGAAGGGTTGCTTCTCATGTTGATCATATGATTGGTCATCCCTTGCAACAATTGGGATTGGGATCCCAAGAACTTTAGCATGGCTAGGTCTAACTCGGTGTTGTTGGCTAAAAACTGGGTTGTCACTTGATTCAACTTAGTTTGGGTTGCTAGCAGTTGTACTGTCATGTGCATCTCGAGGTTGTTATTGTCACCATCCTTGATGTTGGATTTGTGGTCTCTTGGAGAAGTCATCTTCTTGGGTTGGGTTGGAATTTGAATAGGCAAAAGATTTCTAGGGAAAGAATTCTAATTATACACAAAAGTTCACACATAGAAATATACAAGCAATAACAATCATGCATTACACTCAATCAACAAGGTTCAAGCATATCTTAGGCAAAAAAAATATTATTGTCATACCTCGTAGGTTTGTGTGATCAACAAATCGATTTAAACGAAACACTAGTATGGTGGTCCAACTATAGGGTATCACTCAAGATCATTCAATCCTTATTAGCTATTACATCAGGAACAATATCATGGTATCCTTGGAAGAAATTATTGCATCTTGGTCACAAAGCTCAAAGGTGATGTCTATAATGGTTCCTCCTAAGTTGAGTTTCCTTAGTCTCCAGGTCTTGTGTATTATTCTTATATTACTTGAAGTCTTTCCAAGTGTTCTGCAGTCTATGCCTAAGTCTTTCTCCAAGTTCTTCAGTGGATATCCAAGCAACACTTCTTGTATAGTCAAAGAATGACGTATGAAGTTTCTGAGTTGGTTAACATCCAAAGTCCCATTGGCTTATTATTATCTTTCTTGATAGATTTGTTGATGCTTGCCAAGTGAATTAAGATAGTTCCACTTCCACAATAAACAAAAACAAAGATAACCTAGTAAAACCATAATAGATAAGTTCCTTAAACCTAGGCTCTTTCCAAATTGCTCTTATCTTCTTTTCTAATAAACTTGAACTTCCTCCATTGATCTTGACTTCTCTTCTTGATCCTAGAATGTCGTGTCCTTCTCCTTGAGTTGGGCATGTAGCTCATCATTTCCTTAGTTGGTTGATCCTATCATAAAAAATATCCTAAATAAAATTTCTAAGTCCTAGAACTATTGAAGAATAATTCTTCCTTCTGAAACTTCACTTGTTTTCTTTTGATGATGGAGATATGTACATCCAGCATGTTGACGATGTCGAGAAGTCCAATTCCTAGTAGGTGATCTTGAAGTCCTTAGTGATGTCGAAGTTGAAGTCCTTCGCGATGATGAAGCCAAAGTCCTTGTTGAAACTGAAGCTGAAGTCCTTTGTGATGCTAAAGATAAAGTCATTTGTGATGTTGAAGTCCTTAGTCATGTCGTAGTTGAAGTCCTCGCTCATGTTGAAGTCTTTGTCCATCAAGTTGAAAAAGGGAGAGATATAGAAACAAAACAGAATACTGAGGAAAGAGTTTACACGGTTTTTTGTAAATAAGTTAGAACAAATACAACTCCTATTTTCTAAGGGGTTATCCAATTCATAGGGTTATGAACCTACATGCAACACAGTGCTCTGATACCATCTGTAGAGCCCTGAACCCAATAAAGTACAAGTACCTGTGTTTACAGTGCTAGTCCCTGGATCGAATAGCTAGCACCCACATTTTAAGATGTAATATCAAGAAACAAAGGTCAAATTACAACTCATAACCAGGAAAAAATAATTCATTACAACTTACATAGCTCATATGGCTATCTTATTATAGAGTATCAAATATAACTATAAAGCATGGAGTCCTTCCCTTCATATGCCACATGCAAATATGTTGGTTGTAGACTTGTAATCCCTACTCAACAAACTTCACTAACATCAAACAAACCCGCAACATGATAAGTTACAGCCACAAGGGTCAATACATTTGAATTGTATTGGCAAGTGATATCATATTGATATGGAGAATCTAACATCTACATGAATATATGGCTAAGTGGAGTTTTGGCTGGCCTTTGCATAAAATATGTCTTCCCTATCCTTTGAAAAATAGTTTTTCTCCTTTTCAAAACACTTCATCAAACATTGCACACTGAATACACACCAGGTGCTACCCTTGTTCACCCAACAAGTTTTAACATAGAGAAATTATAATGATGAGATTCTTGAACTGGTTCACTGTCTTGATTGCTCAAAATTGTCCATAACCAGAGACACGGTTAAGTACTTGGTTTTACCCTCTCGAGAGGTGGTGAACTTTCCCCACAAGACTCGACATGCATCGAGACAAGACTTTTCAGAAGCAATCCCTCAGACCACCATGGACGCGTTCCATCCTATCAACACTACCACCATCTGTCCATCTGGCTGAGTTCTTGCAACTTAGTTGGTCAAGGCAGAACCCATATGCCATGTGGCTGCACTGGAAGCTTTCACAACAAGAATGTCTCCAATCTCTTTGTTCCTGTGTGGCCATCCACAAGTGAGATACACAAGTTTAAACCATAGAAATGGGCCCTGAGTAACCAATCAACATAAATCCATACAAGTCCCATTTCCACCCAGGTGTTTCATTAACATCAGTTGTTTTCATTAGTCCAAAAAAATACTTGTATTTCCATAAGACATCATATCATGATTTCCACCCACAATTCTATATAGCTAGACTAAGCAGTCTATACTTACCATGTCTCCTATCTTTAGGAAATACTACCAAGGTAGATACTATGGGATTTGCATAGCATAGAAATATACAAAATAGTCCTATCATGCATACTACAAAAATATCACTAATGAAGTATTGAAAAGATAGGACTTTTGATGACCAAAGTATCACTTGAATTTTTAGTAGAATATTTAGGTACTCTCCTTGATCTTGCAAATTTCACACTCTTCAAAGTTCACTACAACAATACAAACAAGCAAAAGCACACTCAAAACTAGCATCATAAAACAACAAAGCAAAAACAAGAAAACAAAGAAATGGATGCAAGCATGCAAAAGGTTATTTTATTTAAAAAGTTATTCCTAACGAGGTTCTAAACTTTACAAACACCTACTGGTCTTTTTATAAAAGTGGAATTCCAATTGGAACCAAGTTAGTGTAAATAAGTCATTTATATCATTTTTATTTTGTTACAAAAGCTTTATTCAAAGTAATAATTTCTAGTGTCAACAAATTATATTTTGAATTTCAAATGTTGGTGTTTATGGTCAGGGGGTTCAAAACAAAACCATTTGTAAAAGGATTCACTCAAAAATAATTTTTACAACAATTTTTATAGCCAAAATGGCCCTAAACAAGTCTCTGCCTAAAACTCAATTTTTACAGAAACAAGTGTTCAAACTAAGGCCATAGTAGTGTAGTTCATATTTTCTGAATCCATAGACACCAAATTTGTATTTTTATGATTTGTAGATCAAAAGTTATGAATTTTTCAAGTTTAAACATCTAAAAACATTTTCTGGATTTTTGTCTAAAAGCCCTGGCTACGTGGCGCTATCTGACTGGCTGGTACTGCTTCGTGCGGATCACACATCACGCACCGTTGGATCTAAGTGGAAATGTGTGGCTTAGATGAAATGATACCCTTTTGCCTAATCTTCTAATCCTAGCCCTAGGATACGCATCTAACGGACCACAACTACTTGGTCAAGGTCTGGCGGCGCTGCTGGCGAGTGGCGGCAGCGGCGCGTCGGGCGGTAGTGGTCTGGCAGCACTAGGGGGTGAGGAGGAGATGCGAGGGTGTTACCGTGCTTGTGTCGTCGAGGTGGTCGCGGTGGTGGATGTTGTTGACGAAGGGGCGCACGGAGTCGCCGGTAATCCTTCGTCGTAGTTGCGCTCACCGTCGGTGGCTTACAGATGTTGACGTTGTCGAGTGTTTGGTGCATGATAAAGCCCACGGGGAGCGTCAGAAGGAGCATAAGAGGATGGCGAGCAAACGAGTGTGAACTAGGGGCAAGGGGAGGTCGAGGCTCAACGGAATCGTCACCGGAGTTCATCGGGGTCAGCGGCGACTCAAGCAAATATCAGAGCAGCCTGGGGGCTCTCTGGGTGCGAGAGTTGAGGGGAAATGGGGAGGAGGGAGAGGGGAATAAGAAGGCGAGGTCAGGGGAGGGGATTACTGCGGCAGTCAAGCGAATTTACGCAGAGTAATTCTACCAGAAACGGTTAGGGGAGGGAAGAGCGGGCTTAGCGCGAGGTTAACGACGAGGGTGACGAGGCAGGATGGTGCCAGGAGGTCAGTGGGTGTGCGGGTGTGTGTGCGGGTGAGAGAAGGAGCAGAGGGGAGAGAGGCAGGTGCCGTGTGGGCTGTTGGGCTGGGGGTTTTCTGGGCTGGGCTAGGCAGGTTTCCCTTTTTTCCTGCAATTCTTTTTCCTTTTCTTTTTCTGTTTTCTGTTTTTATTCGAAACAATTGATTGAAACACCAATTTGATTTCAAATCTTCTCCAATTATTTTCAGTAGGTTTTATACAAAAACCTAGTTGGTTATTTAGTTCATTTAGAGAACTTTCAAATATTTTTCATGATTTATTAATCATTTAAAATTGAGTGTGGCACCTTGGCTTTTATTTAAATAAAATTTGAATATGGTTCATAAGCCCATATAATTTTATTTAAATAAAATTTTATCCTTTTATATAACTTAAATAAACTTTTATTCCATTTACTTATGGATTTTAACCATGGTTTAAATTGACTTTGCAATATATTTTATTTATTTCTTTCTTCCTTTGTCTTATAAAATTCATATCTTTTTATTTATAGCTCCAAAATGGTGATTCCAATTTGTATAATTTTATTTAATAATTATTTATATTTTATCCTTTAGAATTACTTTGTTCACAATTAGGTATTGATTTTAGCTATGATCTTTTATTAGCCTTGGAATACTTTATTTTATCTTACAAAAATCATAAGTTTTTATCCATGGCTTCAAATAGAGTGAAATCAATTCCCATGGTTTTGTATTATTATTTTTTTACCATTAATGATTATTTAGTAATGTTGTTGCTAAATGTTCATATCGGATAAGGCCATAGTCTTAGAGTGATCTTGATGATTTCTCTTCTTAGAGTTTAGGTTTTTGGTTTAGCTTTTCCAAGTACTCAAATCAAGTGTCAACACCCGGGTTTTTAATCCTAGATGTCTGTTATGCCATACATCGCAATCCCAGAATTACCATTTTTGCGAGACATAACAGAATTGGATACCACAATACATCATCCATTAGAACCGTACATAAGGTCTTACACAAATAAGGATCTCATGATCCAGTTCTTAATACACCATCAAGCAGCGGAATACGTAATAATAACGGTAGCGTCGGCGAAGCTCCATCTTCGGGGTCACAGGCAATGCTGACGATGGGAGATGATCCTAGTTGTCGTAACCTTCCTGGGGTCCATCTTCCAGGTACTCCTCTTCATAGTCTGGCCATGGGAATAGCCAGGGACAAAGCCATGAGTACTCTTTAAGTACTCGCGAACTAGTACTAGCAGGTAAAGGGTTTTTTGGATAATAGGACACTAGGCTCTAGGGTTGTTTTGCAAAGGCTAGATTTATCTCTACTACTTTTGATGAAAGCACTAATGCTAGTTGAAGTTTTATAACACCTAAAGGGGAACT
The DNA here is from genome assembly GCA_916181665.1 of Avena sativa. Taxonomy (NCBI): domain Eukaryota; kingdom Viridiplantae; phylum Streptophyta; class Magnoliopsida; order Poales; family Poaceae; genus Avena; species Avena sativa. Next base: position 85,680,613 of record OV702293.1, on the reverse strand, counting down.
TGTATTTCATATCACAACCCTGTTGTGGTCAAGTCAAAGTCTCACTTCATTTCACAAGTCATTTTGAAAAGTCTGACGGGGGAACAGTATGGCCACTCCAACTGTCCATAACCGCGGACGCGGCTATTCGAATAGTTTGACACTCTGCAGAGATTGTACACTTTCACCACAACATTCGATACATCCGTCAGGAACAAGTCCTGAATTCACCATACTCAGTATGCGGTTAATCAATCCTAACCTTTCAATTACACGCCCTAGTATAAGCACCTCTCCTGTGAGTTTGGCCTCCAACCATGACCAACTGTCATCTTGGGTACTGCACAGGTAGACAATCTTCACAAGGTACCTCAGCTCAGACCTTGGCCATGAGGGAACTAATACTAAGGTATATAAGTCTCCAGTCAAGCCCTACCCAATCTTCGGGTATTGTGGTTGTACGATAAAATTGGAATGGTATTGCATCCAGACAACCATCAGTTTTATAAAGGTCTAAGGCTCATGCCTCAACATTTTCATCACCAAAATCATCCGGTGTTCGGAAACACATGTCCAAAACATTTCAATAGAATGATCCATCATTCCAAGGTTTTCATAACCATTTTTCCACCAAGTATTCACATCTAAAGTTGATCAAGTTTTATGCTTAGCACTAGCATCTACAAGTGGGGGTGAGTACTAATGAGGGGTGGTAAACTAGTGGAGTTTCAACTAAGCTCAATCTCATGCCTTGGGATGACATCAAGATTATCTAGTTTAGGCCAAATTTTATGCTCTTTATGCAACCTTCACATATCTTTCCAGTATCTACCATTCACTTAGGTAAAATCTATGTAAGAGCTTTGATAAAGAAATAAAGTAAGAAGCTTGTAAGTAAAACTAGGATTGGTTTATCAAGTGGGTATGATAACATATGCTTAAGGCATATAGTTGGCATGATAACAAGCAAGTATTTGCTTGCATAAATGCAAGTATAAGCTTGCTTAGGTATAGTATCAGCTTGCAAGGTTACTGGCTTGATAAAGTAGATTATCTTGCAAGTGTTAGCTTGCCTTGTGCAGAGTAGTGGTTGAACTTCTCCTCGGCTTCTTCTTCTTCGTAGAATCCTCCTTCCTCCTCGTATCCTTGGTCGGTACTAGCGTCTATAAATAAATACGATGTACACAATCACCAAGCAATACTTAACTACTTGCAATCATCACACACAAGGGTCCTATAGATGATCTAGCATCATCACTAACATTACAAGGTTTGGGTTTGGTTTAATTCTTTTTATTTTTAGAAAAGTAATTTCTACTCATTGAAAAACTACTTAAGATTTAATATTCTCCAAACCAAACATGGGATCATGTTGACACATGTCATCACCACATATTTTAGTTCATGGGAATGTGATTTAAAATGATGTCACAATTTAATAAGGTTTTACCCTTTTGTTTTAATTAATTAGAATGGCTAGAAATGCCTATGTAGAATTCTTTTATTACTTGAACAATATTTCTGTATGTAACCCTATATATTTTTATATATTCTGAAAGGTATGGTTAAATGTGATTTTTGAGAGTTGGAATCAACTCAAAAGCTATTATGGTTTAACTTTGAAAAATGTTTGAATGCAGAAAAGCATCTGCCTTGTTATTTTTACCAAGGATGATCTACAGATCCAAATGACTTGAATCCAACGGGCTTGGATTCAGCATTCACAGACCTTTCCAACAAAATTGGTTTCATTCAAATTGGTGCACTGAATCGACCTGGGTTGATTTTTGAAAATGGGTATAGAAGTGTGTTTGAATTAAAAAGAAAAAGGTTTAATTTGAATAACTGGGCTGCGCGGGAAAAGTACCGCGGGCTGCTAAGCGCAGCGCTCCCGCGGGCTGTTTAAGTGGGTGTCCCCACTCGTCAGTGACACAGGGGGTGCTAAGCGGTATAGGGCGCTGTGGGTCGTTCAATCTGATTCTAATCCAACGGCTGTGAGTCATCGTCGACGTTGAGAAACGCCGGCGAGACAGAAACCTAGCGCGGTGGGTGGGGGTCGCTGGGGGATCACCGGGGTGCTGGCGAGGGTCGGCGAGGCGGGCGAACGACAAAGTCAACAACGGCGAATCTCCTGGTACCGGTGGCTTCTCCTGGGGCGGCTCCAATCGCTGGCCCCCTTCTTCTCTAGAGGCGGCGGCCTCCGGTGAAATTCCGACGAGGTGGTGCTCGCCTTGCTCCGGGAACGGTGTGGCACGATCAGTGAGGAGAGGGGAGTAGAATGGTGTGAAGAATTCGACTGGGGGTGGCCTCTATTTATAGTCGAGCGAGGGGATCGACGGGGCGCATGGTGAGCTCGTCGGGGGCGATGGTATAGACGGCTATCGGCATGGGCGAAGGTAGGGGACGGTGAGGTGCTCCCTGGCGATGCTCAACTACATGGTTTCGAGGCGTGGGGCGGTGCGGCTTGGTCGGAACGCGGCGGTGCTCTGCGCGTGCCAGACAGAGATTTTAATGGCGCACAGCGCAGGTGGTCCGCGCGGCGGCGAACGAGCGTGTCTGCGGGGTTGCTGGGACGGTGGTGATCAAGTATGCACGCGGCGAGGGCGGCGCGCGGTCTGTGGGCGTCGGTCGAGCGTGGCACACGGGGCGTGCTCTCGGCATGGTTGCTGGCGAGGTTGGCATGGTTCGTGCGTGTGGTCCAGTGGCTGGCAGCGTTCGAGCGGTGGACAGGGAGTGGCGGTGGGGTGTTGGCTTGCTCCCAGACATGCTGGCTAGGCTTGTTTCTCTTCCGAGCTTGCTGTCTCCACTGGGGTTGCATGGTTAGCTTAGGATGTTCACCATTGATGACAATGCCAAGCTTAAAGTGGTGCTAGTGCTTAGTTTAGCTTGCTAGATGATCTACTGAGATGGTTGTGAGCTAAAGAGGGAACAAGTTAGGCTCCAATCACTGCTCACTATAGTGTTTAGATTTTGTTTGATTTGTGTCTACAATCTGTTTGATGAAATGGCCACAAGAACTCAAGTTTTGAATTTTGAAAAGATTTTTGGTGGGTGTGCTAGGTTGGTGCTGGTGAGTCTGCAGATGCTTGGGTTTTGAAAGTTGAGCTTGTTTGAGTGGTTTTTGAAAAAGTGGGATCTAACCATATGATATAGATTCAATTTTGAATTGCCACTTAAACTATGCATTTGAAAGTTTCTGGATGATCACAAAGTGGGCCTTGATACTTTGTTATGAGTACATTCAAGTGGTGCAAAGGTCCAGAAAAGTTAATGTTAGGTTTTGAAAGTTTGAGACAACCAAAGTAGGCATAGGAGTTAAATTGGTCAAAATGACCATTCCCTTAATATATTTGTTTTGATTTACTTGTCTTTATGAAAAGTGTGGGAAATGTTTTAGATGATCTTTATTTCACCTAAGAAACATTTTACAAGCAATGAAACAAACAAACAAGGTGGTTCAAAAGAATTTCAAAATCCATGCATACACATATGCATGCCTTCATAATTTTATTTAGCAAAGTTTTTGTTAACTCTAAATTTTGATGATTAGTGTTTGATGATCCAAGCTTATTATTTTTGGGATGTTACAAACCTTCCCCCCTTAAATCTCGTCCCGAGATTTGAAAAAAGGACGAAGAGATTAACTAGGATTTGAAGAGATCGGGAAACTCCGTCCTGATGTGATCTTCGCGCTCCCAGGTAGCTTACTCTTCTGTGTGGTTGCTCCACTGAATCTTGAGAAACTTGATGCTTCGGATTCGGGTAGTTTGAAAAGCTTCTTCCAAAATGCGGATGGGTACTTCGGGGTAGGTTAGGTCATCGTTGATCTCTATAGTCCGGTGGTCGATATTTTTGAACTCTTTCGTCTTCTTTGGAACTTCGAGACACTTGCGAAGTAACGAGATATGGAACACGTTGTGGACGACTGACATTTCTTTGGGTATTTCCAATTGATACGACACTTCTCCTCGATGGTTCAGAATCTTGAAAGGTCCAATATATCTGGGGGCTAACTTTCCTTTGAGTTAGAAACGCTGCATTCCCTTCAATGGCGACACTTTCAGATAGACAAAATCTCCTATGTTGAAGGAGAGGTCTCGACGTCTCTTGTCGGCGTAACTCTTCTGTCTGGATTGGGTGGTCTTGAGGTGCTCACAAATCTTGTGAACCTTCTCTTCCGCTTCTCGTAGGATGTCGGGTCCGAAAATCTGACTCTCTCCTACTTCCGACCAGTTCAAAGGGGTGCGACACTTTCTCCTGTACATGAACTCAAATGGGGCCATTTGCAAACTGGCTTGTTAACTGTTGTTGTATGAAAATTCTGCAAAAGGCACACAGTCTTCCCACTTGGATCCATATTCTAACACACATGCTCTCAGCATATCTTCGAGTATTTTATTTACTCGCTCCGTTTGTCCATCGGTCTGAGGGTGGTACGCAGTACTGAAATCTAGGCGGGTTCCTAAACCTTCTTGAACTTTCTTCCAGAATCTCGAGGTAAACTGAGTTCCTCGATCCGATACAATGTTCTTGGGGACTCCATGCAAACTAACGATTCTAGCGATGTACAACTCCGCTAGCTTCGAACTCTGATAGGTGGTTTTGACGGGCAAGAAATGAGCGACTTTGGACAATCTGTCCACTATGACCCAAATAGAGTCATTTCCCCTACTAGAAGTAGGCAGTCCAGTGATAAAGTCCATTCCTATAGAATCCCATTTCCATTCCAGAATCTGCAATGGTTGCAACAATCCAGCGGGTCTTTGATGTCCTGCCTTGACTCGCTGACATATATCACACTTGGCGATATAGCTTCCGATTTCTCGCTTCATCTTATGCCACCAAAATTGCTCTTTCAAATCTTGATACATCTTAGTTCCTCCGGGATGGATAGAATAAAGAGTATCATGAGCCTCCTTCAAAATTACTTCTTTCAACTTAGAATCTGCTGGTACACAAAGGCGTCCTTTGTACCACAGAACTCCTTCGTCTTCGGTGAATCCGGGTACTTTGCCTGTACCGATACGACGCTTGATTCCATCGATACTAGCATTTCCTTTCTGCGCCTCTTTGATCTGGCTGATCAAAGTGGGCTGAAGTTATATACTAGCCAAAAATGCTTCACTTACTAATTCCATTCGAAAATCTTCCATCTCTTTGTGCAAACTTGGTTGCTCCTTCAAAATCATGGAGTTCAAGCGGCACGACAATCTGCTAAGGGCATCGGCTACCATATTGGCTTTACCAGGGTGATAGTGAATGTCCAGATCGTAATACTTGATTAGCTCAATCCATCTCCTTTGTCTCATATTCAGCTCCTTCTGAGTGAATATATACTTCAGACTCTTGTGATCCGTATAAATCTCACAACGATTTCCCATTAGGTAATGTCTCCATGTTTTCCGGCTAGAACTACGGCTGCGAGTTCGAGGTCATGGGTTGGGTAATTTTGCTCATGTTGTTTCAATTGTCGAGATAGATAGGATATAACTTTGCCATCTTGCATTAGCACACATCTGAGACCGATCTTGGATGCGTCACAATACACATCGAAGGGCTTCGAGATATCCGGCATGATCCAGATTGGGGCTGAAATCAATCTCCTCTTGAGTTCTTGAAAACTCGCTTCACACTTGTCAGTCCATTCAAACTTCTTGTCCTTCTTCAGCAATTGGGTCATGGGTCTAGCGATACTCGAGAATCCTTCTACGAACTTGCGGTAATATCCCGCCAATCAGAGAAATGCACGAACTTGGGTTTGAGTGGTCGGGGCTTGCCAATCTTCTACATCTTTCACTTTGGCAGGGTCAACGGCAATTCCTCCGGCTGATACAATGTGACCGAGGAATCCTACCTCCTGTAACCAGAATTCACATTTGCTAAACTTGGCATACAACTTATGCTCTCTAAGGGTTCCAAGGATGGTCCTTAGGTGTAGCTCATGTTCTTCTTCTGATTTGGAATAAATCAGAATGTCATCGATGAAAACAACGACAAACTTATCCAGGAAGTCCATAAAAATCTTATTCACGAGGTTCATGAAATAAGCGGGGGCATTGGTTAATCCAAAATACATGACTCTATACTCGTATAATCCATATCTGGTGGTAAAGGCAGTCTTTGGAATATCCTATGCACGAATCTTGAGTTGATGATAACCAGTTCTAAGATCAATCTTAGAAAACACTTTGGCACCGGTCAACTGATCAAACAAATCTTCTATATTGGGCAAGGGGTACTTGTTCTTGATGGTGACATCATTAAATTTCCGATAATCCGTACACAAACGGTTACCTCCATCTTTCTTGTCCACAAACATGACAGGTGATCTCCAAGGTGACACACTTGGTTGAATCAATCCGATTTCCAGCATGGCATCCAGTCGCTTCTTCAGTTCTTCTAACTCTGATGGGTTCATACTATAGGGTCTCTGGGCTATGGGTCCTGTTCCGGGGATTAGTTCGATGATAAACTCGATATCCCTATCTGGGGGCATATCGGGCAAAACATCTGGGAATACATCGGGGTATTCACAGACTATCCGAACTTGGTCAATGGTAGGTTGGGCTATACTCTTATTGCACTTGAATTGACGAGGTAAGGTTTTAGATATATGCTCGACTGATATTCCGGCTGTACTGGTCATGGTGATGGCTTTCTTGGCACAGTCAATCAATCCTTTATGTTTGGACATCCAATCCATTCCTAGTACTACTTCCAAACCTTTAGTTCCGAGTACTATCAGATTAGCATAAAAATCTATGCCATGGATTCGGATAGGGACGGCTTTGCAGATTTGCCTAGCCTTGGTGGTTGATCCGGGAATTTGAACAATCATAAGATGCTTCAGTTTGGTTGGTTGAATTTTACTAGTGCATGCAAATTCTTCGGTGACAAATGAATGCGATGCACCAGAATCAAAGAACACACTTGCAAGTACTGAATTAACAGAAAACATACCCAGCACAACGTATGGCGCTTCCTGAGCTTCTTCAGCATGCATGAGAAAAAGACGGCCATTGCGGTTGAGTGAATTCCCTGGGGCAAACCTTCTTCCGTGCTGAACACGACGCTGCTGCTGAGCTGGGACATTGGTATTGGGCGCTATAGCATTCTTCTTGTTGGGGCACTCGTTGGAATAGTGTCCTTTATTTCCATAGTCATAACAAGTCACTTGCGACTTGTCCTTAGCTGCGATAGGCACAGCATTGCTTCCAGTCCTCGGGGCAGTGTTGGTGTTGGTGGCAGCATTATTGGTGTTGAACTTGGGTGGGGCACGGGTGAAATTGCTAGAGTTGCCGGGGTTGTTGTGATTTCCTCCGGGTTTCCATGGTTAGGATAGGTGGGACGGGTCATCGGGGGTCTGTTGGTTCTTGAGGCAAATCCTGGAGATGGGTTGGGCGATACTTTGGGGTCTGATGGGTTCCTGGCTGATGCATCATACGACGCTTGCGGTTCTCATTGGCTTGGTTGATCTCTCCTTCCATCTGAATGGCAGAGTCGACAAGGGCTTCAATATCTGCAAAGGAGATATTGACTAACACTGTCTGCATCTCGTCATGCAGACCATTCAGGAATCTCTCCTTCTTCTTGGCTTCGGTGTCGATCTCATCTGGGGCATAACTAGCTAATGACAAAAAAAATTCACGGTATTCCACTACAGTCATCCTTCCTTGCTTTAGCTCTCTGAACTCGTCTCTCATTCTCTTGATCAAACCCGGTGGCACATGGGTTCTGCTGAACTTGACCTTGAATTCCTCCCAGGTCATCATCTAGCCTCCGGTCATTGCACGAACACTGTTCCACCATGCCCTGGCATCTCTGGCTAGATAGTGGGTGGCGAACAGAACTTTCTTGTTAGCTTCCACTCCGGCGACTTCTAGGTTATTTTCCATGGTTTGCAGCCAATCATCGGCGTCTAGGGGCTCTTCTGACTTAGTGAAAACAGGTGGGTTGGTATTTTGGAAATTCTTGAGCTTAGATCCATGGTTGTCCTGATTTCTGTGGCCTTGGTTGTTGTGGGCCATCTGGGCTATCTGTTGCAGAGTGGCCAGGTTGGCTTGACGTTCCGCTCTTTCAGCTTCGCGGTCAGAAGTCAACATTTGCAGAATCTGCAACATCGGGTCCTGGGATGAACCACTTCCTCCGCGTGGCATTTGAAGATTGAGATAGATCATGAGATAAGAGGGAAATTTCTAAGGTTCTGGGATTTTGAAAAGTTTTTAAAGTTTGACATAGATTTTTCTAGCAACTTGCTCTTGATTCATTCATTCACACGATACAACACACACCACAGCAAGGAAAAACAGATGGTTTTAAGAAACATTCTAGAATCTACGATACAGTGGGACCGAATACTACTCACTACGCTAGTGCTCATGTGCTACTACTCCTCGGAATCTGTGGCTTCATCATCTTCATCGTCATCGATGAAGGCGAAATCATCTTCATCGGTGAAGAAGTCCATGGCCTGATCCTCCAGAAAATCATCATCATCGCTGAGATAGGAGTAGGGGTCTCCACGAAGATCTTCTCCGGCATTCTCCCTTTCCTCCAACTGCATGTCTCTCTCATGGATGGTCTCTTCCAAAGATGAGATGCGGTGGCGGAGACGGGAAATAATGCGCTCCTTCTTGTCGAGCTGACGGCGGCGAGACTTGCGATCCTTTGTTAGCATGGCGATGGTCTGGTCTTTCGTCTTGATGATGGCAGACTTGTGGTTGGAGTAGTCACGGCAGTTGTCTAACTCCTGCTGACGATCATACATCATGAAGCTAAGGTGGTCCAATTGAGTCTTCAGCTCAGGGTGGTATGGGGCTTCCAGTGGTTGTCCATTTGCATCACGCCTTGGGCAAAACTCAAAGCGAGTACCCTTGATCTGATTGATGCTGTGCCCACATAGACGGGAAAGAGCTTCCTGCATGGCCCTGGCAAGTCCATCGAGCCAGTTGTTCTCTCTTAAGGTAAACTGAATTTCTTCCGCAGTGGGAGGTTCAATCTTTCCTCTGAGACTTGCAACAATTATCCACTACAGATCTTCTCCTCCTTGATCATTGAGCTGAGCTCCGAAGAACTCGGGGTGCGGACACTCCAGAAGTTCCGAAAGCTGGTCCAAATCCTTCTCAAAGATAAGGTCTCCTCCATTCCCCAACTGATAAAACTTGCTGTACTTCACGTCCATCTATAAGAATAGAGGATGAGTAGGTTAGCAGAGTGATCCAGTGTGTCAAAATTTTAGGTATTTTGCAAGAGTTTTTGAGGAACATGAATTTTCATGAAAGAATCAAAGAGATAAGAATGAGAATAAGTTTTTGTAAATATTTGTTTTCTTTGGTTTTAAAACTAAGTTTTTGGTTCAAACGTCCAGTCTAACTAGGGTCTCCTATGGTCAGGATGGCTCTGATACCAACTTGTCAACACCCGGGTTTTTAATCCCAGATGCCTGTTATGCCATACATCGCAATCCCAGGATTACCATTTTTGCGAGACATAACAGAATTGGATACCACAGTACATCATCCATTACAACCATACATAAGGTCTTACACAAATAAGGATCTCATGATCCAGTTCTTAATACAACATCAAGCAGCGGAATACGTAATAATAACGATAGCGTCGGCGAAGCTCCATCTTCGGGGTCACAGGCAATGCTGACGATGGGAGATGATCCTAGTTGTCGTAACCTTCCTGGCGTCCATCTTCCAGGTACTCCTCTTCATAGTCTGGCCATGGGAATAGCCAGGGACAAAGCCTTGAGTACTCTTTAAGTACTCGCAAACTAGTACTAGCAGATAAAGGGGTTTTTGGATAATAGGACACTAGGCTCTAGGGTTGTTTTGCAAAGGACAGATTTATCTGTACTACTTTTTATGAAAGCACTAATGCTAGTTGAAATTTTATAACACCTAAAGGGGAACTTGTATTTCATATCACAACCCTGTTGTGGTCAAGTCAAAGTCTCACTTCATTTCACAAGTCATTTTGAAAAGTCTGACGGGGGAACAGTATGGCCACTCCAACTGTCCATAACCGCGGACGCGGCTATTCGAATAGTTTGACACTCTCCAGAGATTGTACACTTTCACCACAACATTCGATACATCCGTCAGGAACAAATCCTGAATTCACCATACTCAGTATGCGGATAATCAATCCTAACCTTTCAATTACACGCCCTAGTATAAGCACCTCTCCTGTGAGTTTGGCCTCCCAACCATGACCAACTGTCATCTTGGGTACTGCACAGGTGGACAATCTTCACAAGGTAGCCTCAGCTCAGACCTTGGCCGTGAGGGAACTAATACTAAGGTATATAAGTTTCCAGTCAAGCCCTACCCAATCTTCGGGTATTGTGGTTGTACGATAAAATTGGAATGGTATCGCATCCAGACAACCATCAGTTTTATAAAGGGATAAGGCTCATGCCTCAACATTTTCATCACCAAAATCATCCGGTGTTCGGAAACACATGTCCAAAACATTTCAATAGAATGATCCATCATTCCATGGTTTTCATTACCATTTTTCCACCAAGTATTCCCATCTAAAGTTGATCAAGTTTTATGCTTAGCACTATCATCTACAAGTGGGGGTGAGTACTAATGAGGGGTGGTAAACAAGTGGAGTTTCAACTAAGCTCAATCTCATGCCTTGGGATGACATCAAGATTATCTAGTTTAGGACAAATTTTATGCTCTTTATGCAACCTTCACATATCTTTCTAGTATCTACCATTCACTTAGGTAAAATCTATGTAAGAGCTTTGATAAAGAAATAAAGTAAGAAACTTGTAAGTAAAACTAGGATTGGTTTATCAAGTGGGTATGATAACATATGCTTAAGGCATATAGTTGGCATGATAAAAAAGCAAGTTTTTGCTTGCATAAATGCAAGTATAAGCTTGCTTAGGTATAGTATCAGCTTGCAAGGTTACTGGCTTGCTAAAGTAGAGTATCTTGCAAGTGTTAGCTTGCCTTGTGCAGAGCAGTGATTGAAGTTCTCCTCGGCTTCTTCTTCGTAGAATCCTCCTTCCTCCTCGTATCCTTGGTCGGTACTAGCGTCTATAAATAAATACGATGTACACAATCACCAAGCAATACTTAACTACTTGCAATCATCACACACAAGGGTCCTATAGATGATCTAGCATCATCACTAACATTACAAGATTTGGGTTTGGTTTAATTCTTTTTATTTTTAGAAAAGTAATTTCTTCTCATTGAAAAACTACTTAAGATTTAATATTCTCCAAACCAAACATGGGATCATGTTGACACATGTCATCACCACATATTTTAGTTCATGGGAATGTGATTTAAAATGGTGTCACAATTTAATAAGGTTTTACCCTTTTAATTTAATCAATTAGAATGGCTATAAATGCCTATGTAGTATTATTTTATTACTTGAACAATATTTCTATAAGTAACCCTATATATTTTTATATATTCTGAAAGGTATGGTTAAATGTGATCTTTGAGAGTTGGAATCAACTCAAAAGCTATTATGGTTTAACTTTGAAAAATGTTTGAATGCAGAAAAGCTTCTGCCTTGTTATTTTTACCAAGGATGATCTACAGATCCAAATGAATTGAATCCAACGGTCTTGGATTCAGCGTTCACAGACCTTTCCACCAAAATTGGTTTCATTCAAATTGGTGCACTAAATCGACCTGGGTTGATTTTTTAAAATGGGTACAGAACTGTGTTTGAATTAAAAAGAAAAAGGTTTAATTTGAATAACTGGGCTGCGCGGGAAAAGTTACTGGGCCAGCCTGCTAAGCGCAGCGCTCCCGCGGGCTGTTTAAGTGGGTGTCCCCACTCGTCAGTGACATAGGGGGGTGCGAAGCGGTATGGGGCGTTGTGGGCCGTTCGATCTGATTCTAATCCAACGGCTGGGAGTCATCGTCGACGTTGAGCAAAGCCGGCGAGACAGAAACCTAGCGCGGCAGGTGGGGGTCGCTGGGGGCTCACCGGGGTGCTGGCAAGGGTCGGCGAGGCGGGCGAACGACAAAGTAGACGACGGAGAATCTCCTGGTACCGGTGGCTTCTCCTGGGGCGGCTCCAATCGCTGGCCCCCTTCTTCTCCAGAGGCGGCGGGCTCCGGTGAAATTCCGACGAGGTGGTGCTCGCCTTGCTACGGGAACGGTGTGGCACGATCAGTGAGGAGAGGGGAGTAGAATGGTGTGAAGAATTCGACTGGGGGTGGCCTCTATTTATATTCGAGCGAGGGGACCGACGGGGCGCATGGTGAGCTCGTCGGGGGCGATGGTACAGACGGCTATCGGCATGGGCGAAGGTAGGGGACGGTGAGGTGCTCCCTGGCGATGCTCAACTACATGGTTTCGAGGCGTGGGGCGGTGTGGCTTGGTCAGAACGCGGCGGTGCTCTGCGCGTGCCCGTCGGAGATTTTAATGGCGCACAGCGCGCGTGGTTCGCGCGGCGGCGAACGAGCGTGTCTGCGGGGTTGCTGGGACGGTGGTGATCAAGTATGCACGCGGCGAGGGCGGCGCGTGGTCTATGGGCGTCGGTCGACCGTGGCGCACGGGGCGTGCTCTCGGCATGGTTTCTGGCAAGGTTGGCATGGTTCGTGCGTGTGGTCCAGTGGCTGGCAGCGTTCGAGCGGTGGACAGGGATTGGTGGTGGGGTGTTGGCTTGCTCCCAGACATGCTGGCTAGGCTTGTTTCTCTTCCTAGCTTGCTGTCTCCACTGGGGTGGCATGGTTAGCTTCGGCTGTTCACCATTGATGACAATGCCAAGCTTACAGTGGTGCTAGTGCTTAGTTTAGCTTGCTAGATGATCTACTGAGATGGTTGTGAGCTAAAGAGGGAACAAATTAGGCTCCAATCACTGCTCACTATAGTGTTTAGATTTTGTTTGATTTGTGTCTGCAACCTGTTTGATGAAATGGCCGCAAGAACTCAAGTTTTGAATTTTGAAAAGATTTTTGGTGGGTGTGCTAGGTTGGTGCTGGTGAGTCTGCAGATGCTTGGGTTTTGAAAGTTGAGCTTGTTTGAGTGGTTTTTGAAAAAGTGGGATCTTCCCATATGATATAGATTCAATTTTGAATTGCCACTTAAACTATGCATTTGAAAGTTTCTGGATGATCACAAAGTGGGCCTTGATACTTTGTTATGAGTACATTCAAGGGGTGCAAAGATCCAGAAAAGTTTCTATTAGGTTTTGAAAGTTTGAGACAGCCAAAGTAGGCATGGGAGTTAAATTAGTCAAAATGACCATTCCCTTAATATATTTGTTTTGATTTACTTGTCTTTATGAAAAGTGTGGGAAATGTTTTAGATGATGTTTATTTCACCAAAGAAACATTTTACAAGCAATGAAACAAACAAACAAGGTGGTTCAAAAGAATTTCAAAATCCATGCATACACATATGCATGCCTTCATAATTTTATTTAGCAAAGTTTTCGTTAACTCAAAATTCTGATCACTAGTGTTTGATGATCCAAGGTTATTATTTTTGGAATGTTACATCAAGATACATTCCATGCATGAATGAATTTGATATTTTGAAAAAATTTGTTTTTTGTTTTACATTCAAATTTTGTTCAAGTAGGTTTTTGATGTTTCCATTAGAAACAAAAAGTTTCTTTTCCCCCTAAATTTCATCATCTAATTCTTTTGTTTGTTTGTTTTTCACATTTCAAAATTTGGAAAATTTTGGGATGTGACAGTGGGTTAGATTTAAGTTTGTTGGATATTTTCTTCTTGATGCTCTCTTTTACTTCAAATCATATTTCCTATGTGAGCATCTTTGAAATTATCATGCCCATCTTAATGGCTATAAAGGAAGGGCTTTTGGGAGACAACCCATTATTGTTTTCATTCGGTTTTTGTTTCTTTGAATCTTGGAAGTTATTACCTTCTGTAATAACCTCTCCTTTTCATTTTTGTTTGGTTTCTGTGTCAATTTTATCCTCTATTGAGAAGGAGGTGAGATGTGGGAAGTTTCTGTCCCGGAACAGATTTTTGTGCTTCGTTGTAAAAAAATCGTGAAAAACCCCAGTACGTCGGATTGAGCTGTAATTTTCTATGCATGTGACCCAAGTTATTATCTAACTTTAGTTAGTTTTGCACTTTTCGATTTGAGCAACAGATGATTTTCAAAAAAATCAATCTTTACTATAGGTCTGTTTTTATAGATTTCTGCCATTTTTGCATTTCCCTCTTAAATCGATTTCCTTTCGAATTCTTTTAGGGGTTTTGAAAGGATTTTTTATAGTAGCTTATGTTTTGACGGACTTCAGTTGAAATTGATCCCAAAGGTTCTTTATCTAGCATACACTAATGTTGCTAATGAATATTGTGTGAACCTTTGTATGAAAGAAATTTTCAAATGTTAGGAGAGAATGTTGTAAGGAGATGAAGAATGGTCGAAGGTTCAAACATTATATTTCTGGAGATTCTTATAATGAAGATGTGATATTATTCAAGTAGTGACCCTAGAAGAATTTATTAAAGACCAAGTTCAGGAACCTGCAGAGTCCGTTTTTGAATAGGTAACAGTTCTGGTAAGAAAAGGTTCGCGAGAAACTTTCCAATTTAAATTTTTGCAGTTTTTATTTCATATGGAAGATACTGAGTCAAAAGAGGGAAGGAAACGGAGCCCGGGTGGCCCACACCACCCTGTGGCGCGGGCCCACCTGGCCGCTCCACCAGGTGGTGTGACCACCACGAATCCCGTCTTCGTCCCGTTTTCTCCTAGTACCTTCCTTATGTCGTAAAACTTCGTAATATATAATCCCCTGGATCCCCCGAGGTCCGTATATCGTGTTATCATCGTGTTTTCATTTCGATCTGTTTCTGTCAGGGACTATTCTCAAGATTAGAAGCACAATGGTCTCCGCCAACGACAAGGGCAAGAAGCTTGTGGAAGGTGATCTTCAAGATCCCAAGCGGGAGGAGGAGATCATAATTGAAATTGAAGAGTGAGTGGAGGAAGACAAGCGTCCGTGCACCCGTTCCACCGTTGCAAGAATTGGAGTGGTGGCAAATTCTGTCAAGCTCAAGAGGACAGCACGGATGTCCACTAGAGGGAAAACTCTGCGTCACTGCCTAGCTCCTCGGTCACTTCTTCCAGGCATGAAGAATCCCTTCCATACTCTTATACATGAGCAGCAATTCCAAAAGATTCCTAAACAAAAGTTTCCCTCTAGTTGGGATATGCCTCGTTCTAACCATGTAGGGACATAATACTTTAAGGAGGAAGAGTGGGGAAAGAATCACAATGACTGGGATTCACAGTCTGACATGATCATGAATCGCATTGAGCATAATTCAGAGATGATTCATACTCTCGCCTTCGACATTGAAGATTTGAAGAAATTGATTGAAAAGCTTATCGAGAGAACACCGCCACCACTGAAGGAGTAATTCAGCATCAGGTTTTGCATCCCCTTGGTTTGTTCCAAGCTTGGGGGAGTGTCGCGGTATCACATCATTATCTTTCATCTTTTTACCTTTTTAGTAGAGTCTTATCATGAATAGAGAAGTTATCATATAGGATTATTTCCATTGTGGAAGTATCTCTCCTCTAGTTGGTTATCTTTGTATCCCTTGGTGTGAGTGCCATTCTGAAATATTAATGAGAAGTTTCATCATTTACTTTTTCCACATCTTATTTTAGTTTGCAATTTATGTTATATGATTGATCTTGTTGTTAGTATTGGTATCACTTTGGGAGCTTCAAGTAAATTTAGTTGGTTTTGGCAAACCTAGCTTTGGTCAGTAGCAACACTGCCTTGAGGTTTGAAAGGAAAAGAGAAAAGTACTTGCAGATATATTATATTATTTTCTTTCTTTCTTGATTGGATCATAAGATTAGTATTCCCAAGTTAAGATCTTTTGTGTTTTCAAGGAAGATTGCATTATTGTTTCTATCACTTGTATGATTGGTTGTTTCCTTCAACTCTTATGATTTCTACCCGCCTTGCTACCAAAAAACCTGTACTGAGAGGGAATGCTTCTCGTGCATCCAATACTTGAACTAAAACCTTTGCCATTTGTGTCCACCATATCTACCTATTAGCACTATTGCTATTCCAAGTAAATTCTCGAGTTTCATCTATCTTCCAAATTAAAAATTCTTTTGTTATGTGAAAACTAGTTAGTAAAGCTCTCACAAACTTGATGGAACACCTTTATTTCTTGCACCTTAATAAACTTGAACCATTGTGTCATCTATGTTGTATATTGTTGCACTTATAAGTTGGGAATTAGCAGAACCATGCTGTCATGGGTAACGCTTTCAACACTTGTACATATCATCCAATTGATATAATGATCTTTTGTTTACGGATGTCGGCGGTGTGAAATAAAAGGGGAGATTGTAACTCCGTGGAGTTATGTATATGTGTTAGAGAAACTCCTGGGCGGATAGCCTAATCCATGCCTAATCATGGTGGAAACTTGCAGCATAACCATAGTGAGCAATATGTGAAGCATCTTTAATAAAAACCTATGCAAATAGCAAATAAAAAGATCGCTGAGATGCTCACTGTATGTTGCCTTGTCATTTTGATCTGGGATAGCTCCTATTTCATGGGTAAAGGGGTACCCTATTGGCGGTTCTCTATGATATACATATACTTACAATGACAAGAACTTGCTTGTGACTAAAGTTGAGTAGCATGAGGAACGACCCTCGTACTCAAGGGACATGAGATTGCCAACTTATGATTTGTCAAGAATATACTCCATATTGGTTTCACTTATACCTTAATCACCTCAAGATGCTTATGATAGGGGCAATGAGAGCTCAAAGCTTGTAAATACCATAATCTTTTGGAAGATCTTTATGAAACTCGAAATCCCTGCTTCCCTCTGCGAAGGGTCTATCTTTTACTTTTTAGTTGAGTCAGTAAACCTATTCATTTCTATCTCAAGCAAGCATTTGAGTTGCTGTGATTCAATCATCCTTATGACGATTTATTGTCGGGGGGATAACCCACGGGTGGGGAAAGCCAGGCACAAGTAGGCCGGCTCCAGAAGATGCAGGCCGCCTAGCCTCCAGGAAAGACAACTCTAGCCGACTAGTGAGCACGCCCGGCTGTGCTTATAACCTTCCCGGCTGGCCTGTCTAGCCGGTGGCCAAAGGAACCGGCTGGGTGGCCGTTTCCACCTGGCCCACCTCGGATTCGATGGAGAGCATGGAAGGGCTGACACTTCCTGCGGGGTACGCTTCTAGCTCTCCCTCGTCATCAAGGAAGCTGGCATGCCGTCATGACCAGCGCTATCCGACGAAGATAAAGCAAGATGGTCGGCTAGACTGGCGAAAGCAGTCCGGGTGACCGTTAAAGCAAGGATAACGCCTCAAAGGAAGCCCGGGTGACCACTAAAGAGAAGGGTGACACTAAAAGAAGGGCGGACTGGGTCCTGGCCCACCGGTTGGGCCCTACAGCCGGCCCTATCCTGTAAACGCATATGCAAACAGTAAACCCTAGGACCCGATCTGTAATCTGCCCCCCAGACCAGTATATAAGGGAGAGCGGAGCTAGGGTTCTAGGTAGGCTACAATAGAAGGAGAGAAGTGTTAGCATCTAGTTCCCATCTTCCTCTAGCTTTCGATAGTAGCTAAGGAAACAGCTCAAGGAGCATCTGTACTGAGCATTAGCTCCCATACATAGTTCACCTTGCAGGAGTAGGGGTGTTACATCGCCAAGAGGGCCCCGAACCTGGGTATGTCCCAGTGTTTGCAGTGCACCGTGCCCAACCCGTTGCGTGAGCCACCGAATGCATCTGTGTGTCCCGTCTTTGCCATCCCCGATGGCACTGCCGTGTTCCACACCACGATAGTTGGCGCCCACCGTGGGGCACAACGCTTCGGCTGGGATCATCTTCCACACGGGACTTCCGCTCGTCGCCAGCGAACGCGTGGCCTCTGGCCTCGTTCTCACGCTAGGTGCCTTCGACTGCGTCATCGACAACACAACGTGTTTCGCCGGGAACACCTTCCCTGCCGACGGCTCCATCATGCATTTTGGAGACGTCCGCGTCTACGTCACCACTGTCGCTGAGGGTTTCCCCTGCATGGTCACCCCCGTCCTCGACGTGCCCCTCACCTGCGTCCCAGCCATAGGGAGTGGTCGCGTCGAAGTCATGATGGTAAACGCTCGTGAAAACCATCGGCAGCCTCAAGAACGTCGGGCAGGAGGAGAAACCTCCGCGCTCGAGCAAGAGCAAGAACCGCTCACTGCCTCCATCCAGCACTTGCGTGCTACGGTCGTCGTCAAGACGGATCCAGCGACTGCAGTGGCAGCGCTCAAAGCTACGCGCCAAAAACTCCTGGAGGAAGCCACCAAGGTCGCGGCTAACTAGCATCGGCTGAATGCCACCATGCACGAGTACAACGCAGCTCACGGCTTCGCCAGGAAGATCCAGCACCGAGGGCGCGGCCTGGCGTCGGAACTGGACCGCGCCACCGACTCGCATGCAGGTATGGCGCGGCCCGTCTACAGCACTCCCGCCAAGAACATGAGGGCAGCCGAGGCAGCGGCCACGAAGCTAAAGCACCTTGAGGGCGAGGTACTTCGTCGCCAGTAGGAGCGTGTGCAGATCCTCGTGGCCACTGCGAACAAGCAGCAAGCCAAGGGCGTCCCCAGCTAGGTGGGCAACTCCCGCGACATCGTCGTCCGTAAAGGCGCGAACCAGACGGCGCATGGAGGAAGCAAGCATCAGCAGGCCTCTTCTCCAGGAGTGGTTGGACAAAACAGCTGCCCGCGTGGTGAATCTGGCAATCGTGGTCGTCACAACCGAGACGCCGCCGCCTCCAGCGTAAGTCGCGCAAGCGGAGCTTCCCAGGGGAAAAAGACGCGAGCACCGGAGGAAGAAGCAGACGCGAACAAGGACCCGCATGCGTCGCGTTCGAAGGGTCGGCTCGGTCCCTGAGAACTGGCTGACGCGGGTGAGCGCATCGACCTCCTGGTGCAGTCACGCACCTTGGAGGAGGAAAGTCCGGCTGGCCCAAAGTGTTTCGGCCCGCGCATCCGGAACGAGCCGTTTCCGAAGGGATTTTTGCTCCCAAGGGACACGCCAAAGTACAACGGAACCGTTAAGCCCGAGGATTAGTTGGTCGATTACATCACCACAGTGGGAATTGCCAATGGCAACCTCCGCCTGGCCGTCCGCTACGTCCCCCTCATGCTCGTCGACTCGGCAAGGACATGGCTCAATAGCCTCCCCGACAACAGCATCAACACATGGCTGGACTTCGAAGAAGCGTTCATCCGCAACTTCACCGGAACATACAAGCGTCCGGGTCGGCCTCGCGAGCTTTCCCTCTATGTACAAGGTAAGGACGAGTCGGATCGCGCCTACCTCACCCGGTGGACCAGCATGCACAATTTGTGCGAAGGGGTGCGCGAGCACCAAGCGATAGACTTCTTCACCAACGGCTGCCGAGACAGCACCATGCTAAAGCAAAAGCTTAGCCGGGCAGACCCGCAAACCATGGCCCAGGTCATGGCCATCGCGGACAAGTACGCCACCGCGGACACAACAATGAAGAATACCATCGTGGTGGACGACCAAGGCCAAATCGTCAAGGACGAGCAGGCGGAGCGACGCCAGGCGGGTGACCATCATCCTAGGCGGCACGGTCACGACAACCGCCATGTCAAGACGAAAGACGACCAGCCGGATAGCTGGTATGGCACCAAACAAGTAGCCGCGGTGCATGAAGATCCGGCTGCAGGAGGCAGCCGGAGGCAGAGGCCGAACAACAGGCCGCCTCGGCCTAAGTACACCATGGAGTCCATGCTCGACAGACCGTGCAAGTTTCACAGTGGCGGAAACAAGCCCACGAATCACACGACGCGTCAATGTAGTTGGACAAATAAAATGGCCGAAGTCGGTGGACTCCCACCCCCACCTCCACCACCTGCCGGAGGCCCACCGGATAACAGGGAACGACACAACCGCCGTGAGGATGACGAGGATGGTTACCCGCGGCAGGTGGGTAATTACCACATATTCCTGGCGGTACCTCAATCTTGTTTCTTATGTTCCTTGTTTTGCACATTGCTCTTATCTGAATGAATACTATTGTGAAAGCTATCTTTGTAAAAAGCTCATTATGTTTGAATAAGAGATTCCTGCTTTATAAACTCCATTATAAATGCTTTGCTCAAAACTAAGTATGATTTGCCAACTGTTCTCTAACCAAGAACAAAGTTTTCCATTACCAATTATGATTTTCTTTATACATCTCTATTGTGACTCCGATACTCGTTGCAAGTTAAGTTATATAATGGTGAGTTGTTTTCTATTATGACTTGTGCATTAATGAATGTGATGCTTCTTGTCCGTATTCTTTTGATCGACACTTCACTCCATAAACATGAGGTCATGTTTACTGAGTTCAGCTTTCGCTTGGGGACAAGCGAGGTCTAAGCTTGGGGGAGTTGATATGTCCATTTTGCATCACTATTTTATATCATAATTTGCTGTTATTCATTGATATATTTCATATTAAGAGGTGATACTTATGTTATTTCATCTATTTTGCATGTTGGATGACTTTTGGAGGATGAACTGCCAGAGTCAGGATTCTGATGGAAAAAAGCGGTGTCCAGATGCAATATTCGCGAAGATCAGAAAATTCCAGAAAATATATGGAAATCCCTATTTTTCCACAAGACGAAGGAGGCCAGAAGGAGGAAGAGAGATGGGCCACAGGGGGCCCACAGCACCCCCTGGGCCGCGCCACAGGTGGTGTGGCCACCCTGGCCCACCTTGAAACCCTAGGACTCGAGGAACGACCACAGAAAGATTCCATCTCCTCTACGGGGCGGAAACTACAGAGAGAGAAAGAGCTCTCCGGCAGGCAAAATTCTGCTGGGGAAATTCCTTCCCGGAGAGGGGATATCATTGCCATCAACATCGTCATCAAGCTAGGCTTCATCGCGATCATCATAAGCATCCTCACCATCATCTCCACCAGCACCATCACCACCATTCCATCCCGCTCTAACAATTGGGTTGAATCTTGCATAGTTCTTAGGGGAAACTTTCCTGGTGTTGATTGCTATTTTAGTTGATGCTATTGAGTGGAACCCTTGAATTATTATTTATGTTAAGATTGTTACTTACCATTATATCATCTCTGATATTGATCCATATGATGCCTCGTGAGTAGTTCTATTAGTTCTTTAGGACATGGGAGAATTCATGTTGATAGTAGTGGAATTGTGTTGAGAAATATTCAATGGTTTGATATTTAAGTTATGGTGTTATTCTTTTAGTGGTGTCATGAGAATGTCGACTACATGATACTTCACCATTTATGGGCCTAGGGGAATGCATTGTGTATTTTTCTACTAATTGTGGGGTTGCCGGAGTGACAGAAACCTGAATCCCCGTTAGGAAACCTTTGCACAAGGGAGTGTAGGATCTCAGAGTTTAATGTTGTGGTTAGGTTTTTATCTTAATTACATTCTTGTAGTTGCGTATGCTTGCAATGGGTTTAATCACAAGTATATATTAGTCCAAGTAAGGTCGGTACATTATCATAGGTTCACCCACACAACACTTATCCAACCAAAGAAGATTAATCAACTATATGAAGCGAAAGCACTTGACAGTATTCCCATGTGTACTCAAGAACGTTTGGTCCTCATAAGTAATACAACCGTCTTGTCCTTTGCTGAAGAAAGGATTGGGCCACTTGCTGCAATTATTATTATTGTCTTTTATTGTCTCGCACTTTATTTCTTTGCATTATCAAAAACCCCTAAAAATCCGTTTGCGAAGTATTTACAGAGAATTCCTGATCCAAACCACTAGTCAACACATTCTACTCCTCGTTGGTATCGACACTCCTATTTATCAAAAGTACTACGATACACCCCCTATACGTGTGGGTCATCACGCCGCCACCACCGAAGACGAGATTCAGGGGACATAAGTCTCTGTTCAAGCACCCTGCCGGGATGGGGAATTGCCCCCGGAGCAATCTCCATCGACTCCATCATCATCTCCATCGCCGTTGCTGACTCCCATGATGAGGAGGGAGTAGTTCTCCCTTGAGGTTAAGGGCTATACCGGTATCTATGTATTCATCTCTCTCTATGCATGATCTTATTGTGGTCATGAGATTTATAATCTAGTTGAATAAGTAGATGCTACTCAAGTGCTTTAATTAATGTAATCTCCACTTATCCCCACGTGTGTGAAGTTGACAGTGTGTACACCGTGTGGCACTTAGGCTAAAGGTTACATAAATACTTATCATGAGTTATGATTTGAGTTGGATGTCTCCATGAGATTGTGGTGTTTGTTGGAACCATCTTGCGCTCAAGGTGACAGTGTGGGGTTATCTAGATAGAGAGTAGTTTAGAGTAGCATAATGAAGAGAAGATATTTATATGAGAGTGTCCACTAGTGAAGGTATGATACCTAGGCCATGTTTCTAAGTATTGAAACACCGTTTACAACCAGTTCTGTTACATGTTTTCTTGCTACCATTTTTATTTCATATTGCAATTACCACTTATAATCATCCATAGTACTTGTATTTCACTATCTCTTCCCCGAACTAGTGCACCTATACACCTGACAAGTGTATTGGGTGTGTTGGGGACACAAGATACTTCTTATATCCTGTTGCAGGGTTGCTTGAGAGGGATACCTTTGACCTCTTCCTCCCTAAGTTCGATAAAACTTGGGTGATGCAATTAAAGGAAACTTGCTGCTGTTCTACAAACCTCTACACTTGGAGTCCCAACACTATCTACAAGAATAGAAGCGTGCGTAGACATCAGGAGTCTCAGGAGTTTTACCGAGATCCATATTACTCTGTTGATGGACTTCCAGGCAAGCATTTCCCCATGCCTTCACTACATATAGTACCTATTGCATCTATCTTATTCTTGCATCATAATCGCGTCACGAATAAAATTGAATCCCAAGTATTGCATAGCCTTTACTATAAACCCCACCGAAGCTTGTCCCCTCCATCCTATGAGCCATTACTACAGGATTTGTTTGAGCCATGCGAGTCATATAATTGCATGTGTAGAGTTTGTGAGAGTCTCTGAATAATGAGGTACCTAAACAAATGAATTAAGTAGTAATGGGATAACTAATGAAAGAAGCACCAATGGTCAATATCTGCTATTTGGTTCTTTATGCTCACTTGTGTCCCGTAGGACCCCCGAGTACGTGATTCTTGTTCCTTGACTATCGCACTATCTGCATGTGGGACCATGAATCCTCTTAGTCCTAGCTTGAGTCATATTTAATTTCTTGGGTCCACAAACTAGTTTGGGGTGTTATTACTATCCTGTACTTATGCCATGCTTTACTTCTTATTTACTATTGTTGCTCGAGGAGCGTTTACTACTGTACTGTTTAGGTTCGTGGCGCGATTTCGCGGTATCGATAAGCCCAGTCACACTATTGGCTTCACAGTCATTTACATTCGTTCTCGCAAACCCCTCGGTTTGTCGTGGAGCCGGCCAACTTCGTAGCGGTTATCTTAGCGGGGTGTCCCCCTAACATCAACTATGAATCTTGCGAATGCTTTGTCATAATGCCTCGCTGGGTTTTCATTTGGTTTTACCGAGGTTGATCGTGCGTGTGTTGCTATTTGTGCACCCCTGTAGGGTAAATCTTTCTGAAAGTCATGTCCGTGGTTATGGACAACTTAGAGCACAGTTTCTCAATTATAAACAAGCATAACTAAAGTACCGCTTTTAAATTGACTAAAACTTGACTAGTAATAGTGCAATATTTATGGAATGATTAATAAAATTGCCAATGGATCGGATGTTCTTCCGCCTTCTCGTTTGGGAATGGGGAGGTGGGCGAGCGATGTTTATTTATGTTGATATATATCTATTGGATAATTAACAGTTGTTTAATTAACGAGCGTCCGTCTATCATTCGTTAGGAGGATATTGTAGCGTGTCTCTATAGAACTGATAAGATTTATTTTCGCTGCACTTGCGTCACCCTCAGGTTGTTCCCTTTAGATGCATAAAGACTTGCTGAGTACCTTGGGGTCTCACACGGTAAATATTGGTTTAGATGGACAGGTAAACTCAGAGGAAGGTTACTGGTTTGAAGAGACCGATGATGGTGGAAACGACCGTCTGGTGTAGAGATTTCGGGGATGGAGATCCGTGAGATATGTGGGTGGGATGTGCTTATTTTCAGGGAATCTTATGCCAATTTGCCTCTTATTCGTACTCGGATCTTCTTTTCTGCTTCCGCTTGATATTCTGATGTGTGATGTATGAGGATCTATCCTAAAATAATAGCTATCTAGTATTTTGGATCTTGCCGTGTGGCATTGAATATTTCTATTTCTTTTAGATGGTTTGGCTCTGATGTACTCTTGTATGTCGCTAACATACACAATTGTGTTTGTTTTGTTCACATGTCTGTCGACTACGCTGCTCGTACTTGTCCCGATGTTCTTGCAAAGTGGATAGGGCCGGTGTTGGCCGGTACCGTGCCCTGTTCCGCTCAGACAGGGCCTACACGTGGGTGGCCGTTGGACCTCCTCGGTAAGACAACTTATGCACTTTGCGTTCATTCCAGGATTGTTACTTAGAGCATAGAGTCCGAGGTGTTACACTATTGTTGGATATATACTTTCCGGGTATACCCACAGGACTCACTGACCAGGGTGGCCCACCAACGGGTTAGAGCTTTGCTTCACAGGCGGCCTAGACAAGGAAAGATGACGGAGTCAATTCCGGCTACGATAAGGCCTAGACGACTTATCAACTTAGGCCTATAGTTTACTTGTAGTCCAAGCTGTACTTAGTTACTGTCTCTGTAACGTAGCCGGATAGGTCTCTCCTGTAACCCGAGGTATTGGCGCCTTTATCAGCCAGACCTACGGGCCTTTAGGGAACCAATACACACAACCACAACCAACTCGCACATGCGAACCTCTCTTGTAATCTGCTGTAACATCAGGCTCTTACCGATATATTACTGGGTTGCTAGCAGGAGTAGGATCCGATCACCGCAGTCGAATCTGAACATGGGTAAACTTGTGCTCACCGCTCCCAGAACACCGTATGACTTACACTCCATCTTCTCAACGCCTTTAGGACCCCCTATGGCGTACTTGCCATCAATCCGACGACACCTCACCTTGAGAGGGCGTCGCTCTAGGGCACTCAACCCCTCGACAGGCACTCCCGGAGGCTCATGAGATCCACTGTCTAAGAAGAAGGTAAAGGAAGACACTGCAAGCTTCTTCGAGCAGGCACTGCACCATGCAAACACAAAAACTCCAGGCATTACAACCAAAGCATGCAGAAGGAGAAGCGATAAGTGCGAAGATCCGCTTACAGACACCCATAACAGTCTTACTTAGAGCCCGACTATGGTACAGAATGTAAAGGACACAACAACTCCTATGCTAGAAAAAGGCTCACGGCCCTGATGACATCGTGGCTGCCGCAGCAGGGACTCCTCCCCAGCCGTCTCAAAGGTGGCGGGGGTAGTCGACGCGGCACGACATTGGGTCATACACCACCACCATGAAGTCCCTCACAATGTCGTACCGGAGCCTCGGTATGAAGCCGCGCCCGATCTCATGGTCGCGAATGAAGCTCTTATAGTCAGAGGTAATGTACATCTACCCTGGCGAGGGGGTTTCAACCCACACGGTCCACTCACGGCCGCCTCCCGAGTGCCTCAGTCGTGCATGCCCGTCGAAGTGACCCTGAGCTATAAGGGCAAAGTGTGAAGGGTGTCCTACCTTGGCAGACTAGTCGTCCTCTTTAAGGACGAGGAGAAAGTTGAATATTGGCTCGGTCTCGCCTCCATCCTCGGCTTTAACCGCAGGATGGGGGTAATGTCGAATCTCCACCCTGGTGTGGTGGCTTTGGCAGCCGCAGCCTGGGCACATCCGACCGCGCCCGACGGAGCGGCTCCCCCTCACCATTGGAGAAGAACGGGTAGTGGCAGATTCCGAAGGTTCGAGGTGACCTCGGCGCGCCCTGAGGTCACTCCCACACGGTCACACCCAGCTGCGCTGCACCGATGGAGTCTCTTCTGCATCTGACATCACCTCTTCGCCCTTCTCCGCAGCCAAGAAACGCTTGGGCACCATGGAGGATGAGATCACGGCTTGGATCCCAGGGAAAGGGAAGGGAACATTGGTGTGGAGTGAGCGGGTGTGGTGCCCTCGCCCCGATATATCTGAGCCAGCTGAAAATACATATCACTGCTCCACACACTGGGTATTAACCGCAGGGCCCCACTCACCGTCGCATTGTGGGAACAACTCCCAGAGCGGGAATAGTGCGCTTCAGATCTATGGTCAAGGGTGCATGGCCGTTTCGGCTTCACGTCTAGGATAAGAGCATGGAAGACCCTTGTTGACCGAATGGGTGCCAGGACCCATCAACCATCTAGGGTTGCTTGCCTCTTCGAGCCCACCAAGGGACACGTGCGATCCAAGCACACCGGGGGCTACTGTCGGGGCCCTGGCAACTGGGCTACCACGTTCCTACAGTTGAAAGGTCCATCTTCGGGGATGTTCACCCCTCAAGAGGCAGTAGCGCCTACAGAGGTGGCCTAACCACATGATTCCTCGCGAGGCCCCGCTTTTCAAGGGAACAACCTCCAGAGGATACATATATTATAGGGACCCTGATACTACGCCTCGCCATGCCTCAGAGCTTTGGATACCTCGGAGCATACCGAGGGGCGGTTTGATAACCTCATTGGCCAGGGCGCGAGCCGGATCCTGACAAGGAGCGCAGAAGCTCTGCAGCTCCGGTCTTCCTCGGTAAAGCAAGACCCAATTCTCCTCCTTTGTAGGGAAAGGACAAATGACCTTATCGCAGAAGGCATTTTTTGCCAAATCTTCCCAAAACGACAAAGTTCAACCGAATCTGACCCCATGGCAAAACTAATTTGGAATCTAACCCCTCACATCAGCACCATTTCAAACGACGGCGACCTAGCGCAGGTCGGTGATGGCATCGAGGTAGCGACGCAGGTGGCCTGCCGGGCTGACGTGGCCGCCATGTCTGCGCCATTTGAAATTGCATCGAACCTAGGGTTATACCCAATCGACTACTTCTCTCCTCGGTCCCGCGGCTTTCTCCTCCCAGCCGCTACAGCGGCTCCTCCTCCTCCCGCACGACCGTCACGCCGCCGTACCTCCTCCTCTGGGGTCCGCCTCCGGGCTCCGTCGGCCTCCGCGCCTCATCCACCTTCGCCCCAACCTCTAGCCGGCCGCATCTCCTCCGCCTCAGTCGTTGCTCGTCCGCCCCCACCTCGGCCGGCCGGTGCTCCTCCGGATGCACCTCCTTGGGCCTCTCCCCTTCCCCATCCTCAGGTATGTCTCCCCTTCCCTCTCCCCGCCCCCCAAATTTGTAGTATTGATTGGTGTTTGGAATGTAGATTGATTGATTTTTGTAATGGATATTATTGTGTTGAAAGAATTGGGCAACTAGATATAATGAGTGAATTTTTCTAGTTAGATATATGAGTGTTATAGGGATATTGGTATAATAACATATATGAGTTACATTTATGAGTGAATTTTGCTAGTTACATATATGAGTAAATTGGGTATACTGACATTGGGTAGTTACATAAAATGAAAGAATTTGCAATATATATTAGTGTCATAGGGATATTGGTATTATTGTATCGCAATTTGAATGGATAATATATGAAATAATTTTGCTAGTTTGCTTGTCATAATTATGCCAAATAGTTAGTCTAATAATTATGTACTTTGTCGCAATTTGTCGGATTAGTGCATTCTCTAATGGATGCTTTGGTATTTTTTTGGATATTAATATAGATGGATTAAGCAAAAGTCCTTCATGTGCATCACGGTGGGCGTGTTGTGCAATCAGACTGTGGTGTTGAGTTTGTGGATATGGCAAACACTGTGATATTTTTTCCGACTAGTCCTAGTCTTAGTGAGGTTGTTGTCAAGGTTAGAGCCGCGCTTGGTTGGAGTGACAAAGGTGACGAAGTTGTGTTGGAAGGAAGATACGATGCGGGTGGATCTAGATCTTATACTTAGATGATACCGATCAACGGTGACAACGAGTGGGATCTATACAAAGAGCTAGTGTATGTCTCGCAAATAAAATATTTGGTCGTGGTTGCCGTCAAGGTCACCGGGCATGCCCATCTTCTCATCGACTTGGACAAGCGGCCCTCGGTTATCAAAAGAAGAAACGATGACCGTACTGAGGATGTGTATGATGCAGGTCCAAGCCAACCGCCAGTGTGGGACACAGCAAATCAACAAGATGAAGATTACTTGGAGGAGATTATGGAGGAGAAATAAATGGCGTCAACCCTAGGGATTGGACAGCCAAGTTCTGTTGAAAGAGAACGAGTAGAGATCACTGAGGTGAAAATGAATGCTGAAAGCTTAGATCCGATCGAATAAGAGTTTGTCGCTATCTCGCCAATCAACATTCCATCACCGCCTTGTGCACCTTTGGTGGCATCCTCGGTTCTTGAGAGAGATCCATATACCTATGAAGATCACAATGAAGAGGACGAGGGGTATGAACATGCTTACGCTGCGGACTTGGACGATGATCATTCTGTTCCCAAATTTTTGGAGAAGGAGACCGATACATTTGTCAAGGTGTTGGGAAGAGATCCTAATGTTCAAGGATGTTAGGGAGGATCACCTAGCCGTGGTAGACTCAAACCTACGGGAATATGGGCTGGAGCGACCTAGACCACTCACTGAAGACGAGGCAAAAAGTTGACCTAGGTCACGTCCTTTGATATACCTGGGTCTAAAATTCAAGGCTATGTTAGACATGCAAGTATGGTTCCAGGAGTACGCCGTGAGTCATCATCGACCCTACATAGTGTTCAAGTCCGACCAAAAATGAAAGATATGTGTTGATATGCAAGAATGAAGATTATCCTTGGACGGTTTGGGCAAGGAAGAAGAAACCTAAACTTTGGTGTAAGATAAGTAAGTATGAAGGCCCACACACATGTGGAAATGCCCTCCTAGAGGGCAACAAGCACCGACAACTGACATCTACCTTCATTGCACACCGGTGTGGCAATGCCATCAAAGCTACTCCTACCCTGCAAGAAGCCTCTTTGGTCTAATTTGTGAAACTCATATTTGAATATCATATCAAGTATGGAAATGCTTGAAGGGCTAAGGAAATGGATATGAATATGGTTTATGGTGATTGGGAGGAAGCATATGGAAGGCTACCCAAGTTGTTGGCGGCGATGGCACATCGAAACCCTGGTATGATGCACATTGTGCAGCTGCATCCAATCGAGACTCGCACAGTCGAAGGTGTCAAGTACCGAGTGTAGGGCCGAGAATTTTGGTGGCTCCGCTCTTGTGTTGAAGAATTCAAGCATTGTCGTCCATTTCTTTGTGTGGATGGCACATTCCTTATAGGGAAGTTTAGAGGCACCCTTCTTGTTGCGATCTCTTGCGACACTGACAACCGATTGGTCACGCTTGCCTTTGCTCTTGTGGAAAAGGAGGACACCGTCAGCTGGAACTGGTTCATGCACTTGGTGAGTACTACGATTGTTGGCCCCGGAAGATAAGTCTATGTCATTTATGACCAGAATCCAGGCATATTGAATGCCATGAGGCAATAAATACCTGGGCATCCCCTTGTTAAGCACCATTGGTTCATAAGGCATTTCACAGGTAATTTCTACCGTGCTTGTCATAATAGAGAAATGACCCATTATCTCTGTAGGCTTACCTTGGTGTTCGAGCCGGCAGTATTTGAAGAGATGTTCAATGAGTTCTATGGCTTGACAAATGAGAAGGGGAAGGATTTTCTTAGGGATAATTTGCCGAAGAAACACCTATGACCTCAAGCTTTTGACGAGGATGGGGTTCGGTATGGTCACATGACAAGTAACATGGTCGATATATTCAATAAGGTGCTAAAGGGTATCCACATGCTACCGGTAACTGCCATCGCATCCTTTACTTTTGACAAATGCAACGAGTATTGGGTCACGAGGAGCGATAAAGTCAAGGTTATAATTAATGACGACAAAAGATTGCCAAAGACCATGGAAGAAGAACTTGGATACCAAGCTACAAAGTCTCATGACCAAACTTGCAATTGTTTCGATAAGGAGGTCTGGAAGTATGAGGTTTCGGAGGTAGGAGGTACCAACTCAGGTGGTGAGCATTATGGTGGTCGCAAATATGTTGTTGTACTTGCTCAATAATCTTGCATGTGCCAGATGCCTTTACAGATCCATATACCATGCTCGCATATAATAACCTTATGTCATGCTCAGGCCATGGACCCATACAAGTTCGTCTCATAGTTCTACAATCTTGAATCGCTATATCACACATGGGCTGGTAGATTCGAGCCTTACCTAGAAATGGACTAATGGCCGAAGTATACCGGGCCGATGTATTTACCAGATAGCAAGCTAATGATCGACACAAAATTGCGAAGAGCGACTAAGCGATTCAAGAAGGACATGGACCGAGACGATGGAGGGGACAACCTTCAAGCAACCGCGTCCAAATGATGATTTTATGTAGGACTCTATAAATAACCATTGTTGGTTATGCGGAGAAGAAGTTCATAAGAACACAAAAAAGCTAAGCTGTGAGGATTAGAAGAAGAAACTAGCCGCAGGAAAAACAGCGGCGGAAGCCGCTGCCCCATGGCCGCTAGTAACCCTTGATCAATCGGGCATGGTAGAGACCCTAAGAGACCTCGAGGGACTAGACATATGAAAGGTCATCTCTCTCGTCCAAGGGTGATAGGGAAATTAGTAGAGGCGGTACAACAGGCTAGAAAGGTTATATTTTGTGCTATACATGTTTACATTTGTTTTAAACACATTATTCTTGTTACGTGTTCTCATTTATATGCTATAAATTGTCTTTCAATTGTAATTGCATGTTTCTCAAACTCACTAAAATACTCTTATATTTTAGGATGTCGGCTCGGTACCATCTTTTTGAGACGGAGTATGAGGAGAACCACCGAGGTCGCCTACTCTCGGAAGACCTGGTATGTATTGTCTACCATCTTATTTATTATTGTTTATTACTTGCTTAACTAATTTAGACATACCCAAAATATTGGCAGGCTCTACTACCCCTTCACATACGTGGCCACAAGATCTATATAGAGCAGATAAACTACAGTGGAATTTACATACCATAATACGGAGGGCAAATCTGATTGGCTTGTGACCACGGTTGAGCGCGGGCTGCTGACCTACAATAGTGTCGCCCTTACAGCACTAGTCGACCGATGGCACATTGAGACACACTCTTTCCACCTTCTATGTGGAGAGATGACTATAACTTTGCAAGACATGGATATTGACCGCCTTGCCTATCTTAGGATGGGTCGTGACTGGAAAGATAGCGGCAGATAGATTCAGGGACATGGTTGGAAAGATAGCGGCAGATATTGACCGCCTTGCCTATCTTAGGAGTAAGGCCAACGGAGAAACATGCTGGGACGAACGGGAGTAAGAAAGGTGGGTTGAGGTTGACTTGGTTGGAGACCCACTTTGGGAATCTCCCCCTAAGGCTGACGAGGAGACCGTATCACGGTATGCTCAAGCGTACATGATGTATGTGTTTGGGAAGGTCCTTTTTTCAGACTCCGGGGGTAGCGACATGTCATGGATGTATTTTCCTCTACTACATGACTGGGACGATGCTGGGAGATACAGCTGGGCTTCGGTTGGGTTGGCTTACTTGTACCGGCAGCTTGATGAGACTTGTAGGAGGGGCAAGGGTACATCAAACATGGGTGGTTATGTTCTTGTCTTATAGGTTGTCTTACTTTTCCCAACATTATTATTTTCATAACCACTTAGGTTTGCATAACTTTTCAGGTTTGGAGCTGGCTTAGATTTCCCATAGGCCAACCCGCCACCTACGCATCTAGGGATTGGGAACACCAGGATCAAGATAGTGCACCCACCATTGTGTATTTTTATGACGACGTATCTACCAAATGGGGGTCCTCCGATAATCTCTACCGGAAATACACTGAGGATTTTGACTCTTTGCAGCGAGGGCAGGTGAGTGTCATATTGATTCTTCTGAATGTATGTTGTGGTTGTTGCCTAACATATTTTCTTATTTCACACATAGGTTACATGGGATCCATACACTGTGAGTGATCTAGGCGATGACTTTAACTTAAACCCGATGTGCACTCAAGACAAGGATATGTGGACGAAGAGGTGCCCGCTCATTTGCGTCTACACGGTCGAGTACCACCTTCCACACCGAGTCGGGATGCAGTTTGGTAAGGTCCAGAAATTGCCTCTAGAGCATCTCTCCACCTCGTCTGACCTATGCAAGTAAGATCCCTTAAGCGCCAAAGTCTTTAGCGTGTCACATATATGTTTCTCCTTGGTTCTTCACTGTCTCCTCCATGTGGTTTTTGGTAGGCTCAATAGAAGGAAAAAACAAGTCAATTGCTGATTGGCAACATCATCATCGGGAGTACATTCGGGAACAGAATGACAAGGCATCTCATAAGGATATCCACTAGGAGAGATGGCATTATGACTGTTGCCGAGACTACGAGACATGGATGTAGAAAGCTACTCGGGTCCATCTCAAGCCTAGCTGGACCAACATTGATTTCTTGGAAGAGGGATCCAACGAGCCAAATGAGTTTGATAAAGAGGTCCGGATGGACAAGCATGTCAACCATGGTCCCGTGCGAGACAATGTGGTAAGAACATAGTAATGTCAAGAAATGAATTATTTGCTAGTTCTCAATAATCATGTTCATATGTGTCATGCTTTGTAGGTCGGTGAGCTTGTACGAGGTATCAATGAAGCTAAAGCGGCTGTGCGGGTTATTCCGGGAAGTCTAGCTGCCGAGTCTACCCTGTGCAAGTGTCTCGAGGTAACGGCTAGCAAAATGATGACGTCAATGAGTAGGGAGCGGGCGGACGGCCATAACAAGCTCGCCCGCATTTGTGTCGACTATGGGGAGCAAGAGGTTATCAAGTAATTCCGGCGGCCTGCGCCACCCATATAAGATGCGTCAATGGAAAGCCGATGAGAGAAAAGACAGCTGGGCCACGACAAGGAGAAGTGGCTAACCCAGCCAGAAAATTTAGTGGAGCAAATCAGATAAGTGAGGGTATTTCTTTATCTCTATCTCTATTACTGCCTAAAAATAACTTCGTGTTCTGTTTCCTGACAGCCTCTGTTTCGCTCCCTTTGTCCGCCCGACCCCTCACTTTCTGCCGCTTAGCAATACTATGTCGTCTTCCTTTGTCGTGCACCTTGTCCCCGTTTTCTGGGTCGTAGACTGTTTCCCCACTAATACATATGAGGAAAACTCAGGACACAATCCCCTCATCGGCGTCTCTCCCAAGAAAAAATTCAGGACGTGATTTCTCTCCCATTAATCTCTAGAATTAAAGCCTCCACCTCTGCATGCCAACGAAAGTTATACGTGCTTCTCTCCTACATCACGGCGCGCGAAGCTGTTCCTTTTATTGGTTTACACAGTCGGCCACTCGGCATGGACGACGAGACCCGAGCTGTGTTCTTCGAGGAGGTCGCGGTAGTACAGAGGTGGGAGCAGCGAGACACGGGCCATGCTCGTCTACGAGATCGCCATCATGACTGCCTAAAGTGTGCAGTACTTCCATATGAAACTTTGGCATCGATTCCATCCACTGCCGCACCTGGGCCAACAACGGATGACTTCATCACCCGTCCAATCTGGACATGCCCTTTCAATTGCATCTCGTACAATTTTCATCCCGCTTCAGGTTTGCTGCTGCTTTCTACTGTTGAACGTGGTTATTTAGATGTAGTACTCCCTATATCTAAATTAGTTAACTCACGATTTGTCTAGATTCAGATATATTATGTCGAGATAGAAAATCTAAGTCAACTAATTTGGATCGAAGGAAGTACTATTATTCTTTGATTTCTTGATGCGCATAACAAATCAATGTTCGATTTGATCTCATCTATATGTGTATGTACTCATATATATGTTCATCTAGGATGGTTGAGACTTGCGAGGTCAGACCTGGGAGCGCTTGAGTTTTCTAAGCTGCCGTAGCGCAGGATCCATATCTCGCCGTGGGGTCGCTGTGTTAGATAATCACGTGTCCTACACGTATTGGAATTGCAGTCCGAGTAGGTGTAGGTGTCCAGGTACTATCCGTATATGTATTAGACTAGGTTTAGCTACCGAGTCGATTGTCTAGTCTTGGCATATATATATGCGTGTATCCTTGCCTGTAAACACCATCGTGAGTTGAGCAATACAAGAAAGAAAGCAAGACTCGACAAGAGCCTTTGGCGATCAAAGTTGTTTTGCGTGTGCGTGCGTGAGTATACTAGTTAGATCAAAAGAATCCATCGGCTAGCAGTACGTGCATCTCGGCGGAAGTTATCGGATACGTGCGTGTCGTCTCGTCGGAATTTCCTCGTCGGTGTCGTCGGAAAGTATTCGGCGGCAGGGGCTATGCTAACAATTGGTATCAAAGCCTCGTGAAGGATCTCCTAGTAACGGGAGATCATGACGAAGGAGGTGGGCGAGTATTCTGGTGCGACTACGGGTGCACCGGTGTCGATGCAGTATCCGCGGTACAGCCGCGACAACTACACGGTCTGGGCGGTTCAGATGGAGTGGGCGTTAGAAGGCGCCAGACTCTGGGAGGCTGTCGATCCAGGAGGCGACGAGTTCAAGAGGGGCGCGTCGAAGTACCACCTAGACCGACTAGCACTCACGGCCATCTGCTCGGTGGTGCCAGCGGATATGATGCAACACCTGATCTCGAAGAAATCTACAAAGGAGGTGTGGGATATGCTCAAGACGCTAAATCTTGGGCACGAGCGCGTCCGCGAGGCGACCCTGCAGACCTTGCAGAAGAAGTACGAGAATATGGAGATGGGAGAAGATGAGACGCTAGATGCCTTTGCTTCAAGGGTCGCTACACTGGTCAATGGGATTCAAGGACTCGGCGAGAAGCTGGATGAGATCTCTATTGTGAGGCATTTCCTCCGTGTGGCGCCGCCGCGTTACTCACCCGTTATCTCGGCGATCGAGCAATGCGTTGATCTCAAGACTCTCACGATGGATGATCTAGTTGGCCGGTTCAAGGCGCACGACGAGCGGATGAAGATCACCTATGGCGACGCGAAAGTGGATGAGCATCTCATGCTTATGGGTCGAGCGTTGTTCGCCAAGGAGAAGAAGGGCGATAAAGCATCGGGCAGCAGGAGTGATAGATAAGATTCTCACCCAGCGAAAAAGTATATCGCAAGGGAGGACGAGGACGAGCCTCCGCCGCGGAGGAAGTTTGACATCAAGAAAGTAAGATGTCATAAGTGCGGCGAGCTCGGTCACTTCAAGAAGGATTGCAAGAAATCGTCGAAGGAGAGGGCTCTCATCCCCAGGAAGGAGATGATGATGGACCGATGATGCTGATGCTCGAAGTAACTAAGCTGAAGGATGAGGAGGATCCTGCATCACCGGGTACGAAGATTGTGGCGCAAGTGGATCACGATCTACCGTGTGTGGATCACGAGCAATGGAGTGCCCTGTTTCTCCGTGAAGCCACGTTTGAGGCGACTGATGCTTCAGAATCTGATCATGGCGATCTATGCGTTGGAATTTCACCTGCAACCCCGTCCGGCAATAAGTTCTTCATGCTTGCGGTGGATGATCATAGTAAATACATGTGGATTGTGTTGCTAAAAAGTAAGGGTCAAGATCAACAAGCATTTGAGAAGATCAAGGAAGCCGAAGAGTTTAAGGTGGAGGCGAAGATAAGAGCTCTATGCACTGATCAGGAAGGCGAGCTGCATCAAACCGTGTTGACCATGGCACGGAGGATGATGAAGAGTAAAGGTTTGCCAGGAAACTTCTGGGGTGAGGCGGTCAATACGGCTGTGTATTTGTTGAACATGGAGCCAACTGAGAGTGGAGTTGGTATGACTCCGTATGAAGAATGGTACGGACGGAAGCCCTCAGTTGATCATCTTCGCACTTTTGGATGCGTGGTGCATGACAAGACCGGCCAGCAGAGTACTCCAATGATCATGACAGGATATAAAGGCTCGAAGGAATAACGTTTGTGCAATCCTTATACCAATAAGGTGGTTTTCATGGACGACGTAGTCTTTGAGGAAGAGAAATCATGGAACTGGGGCTCCAAGAAACCGGAATATTCATCTTTTCACATCACGTGGGATCTTGAGTATGAAGAAAATATGGATCAACCAAGCTTATTTTTGTCAGCAAATTTGGACCCAGAAAAGATTGAAGGCCTAGGGGATGCTCTAGGCATGGACACCAGGCCAGAAGCACTAGGGATACTTCCAGAAGAAAAAGTGTCCGGAGAAAAGGCTAGTCCGTGGTCAGAAAAAACAGAGCTGGAAGGTGTTGTCTTTAGCTCATCATCTGCTAGTCCAGGAGGTGATGATCCACGTGAAGAGCTTGGGGCAAAGGAGTGTCCAGAAGTGAAAGGGACATATGATGTGGTGGTGAGTCAAGAAATTGGCTCAGAAATAGGCATGCAGGATACGCTGCATGTAGAGCCGTTGGCTCCAGGAGCTCTACGTGGAGGCACACAAGGTTCAGAAACAAGCGTGTTGTCGGACGCAGAAGAGTATGTCGTGCCGACTCCGATAGAACTGGAGACAAGGTAACTACAACCGACGCGAGCACGTATGCGAGGCATGTTGGACTACTATCCGAAGAAAGAATTTCAGACGGTAAATTATCTGGTGAAGATGAAGTATAAAAAATCAATGTTTGTTCATCAAGGAACCGGTGAAGACCGAAGGCACGGTCATGGACGACATCGATAAGGAGGACGCGGAAAAGAAGGGCGCGGACGAGAAGAGTCGACGTGAAGCCATGGAGAAGCCGGCGAAAGCAATGTCAGTGACATGGGTGCCAAGGAAGGGGACGGCAAAAGCAATTCCGAGGAAGACGTCGGCGAGGAGCAACCGGCGCATTTGGGATCCAGGTCGATGTAAAGAAGCACATCGTGATTAGGGGGTGATTGTTAGATAATCACGTGTCCTACACGTATTGGAATTGCAGTCCGAGTAGGTGTAGGTGTCCAGGTACTATACGTATATGTATTAGACTAGATTTAGCTATCGAGTCGGTTGTCTAGTCTTGGCATATATATATGCGTGTATCCTTGCC
The DNA here is from genome assembly GCA_916181665.1 of Avena sativa. NCBI lineage: Eukaryota > Viridiplantae > Streptophyta > Magnoliopsida > Poales > Poaceae > Avena > Avena sativa. Next base: position 85,643,470 of record OV702293.1, on the reverse strand, counting down.
TGTAAACACCACCGTGAGTTGAGCAATACAAGAAAGAAAGCAAGGCTCGACAAGAGCCTTTGGCAATCAAAGTTGTTTTGCGTGTGCATGCGTGAGTATACTAGTTAGATCAAAAGAATCGATCGGCTAGAAGTACGTGCATATCGGCGGATGTTATCGGGTACGTGCGTGTCGTCTCGTCGGAATTTCCTCGTCGGTGTCGTCAGAAAGTACTTGGCGGCAGGGGCTGTGCTAACAATTGGTATCAGAGCCTCGTGAAGGATCTCCTAGTAACGGGAGATCATGACGAAGGAGGTGGGCGAGTATTCTGGTGCAGCTACGGGTGCATCGGTGTCGATGCAGTATCCACGGTACAGCCGCGACAACTACATGGTCTGGGCGGTGCAGATAGAGTGGGCATTACAAGGCGCCAGACTCTGGGAGGCTGTCGATCCAGGCGGCGACGAGTTCAAGAGGGGCGCGTCGAAGTACCACCTAGACCGACTAGCATTCACGACCATCTGCTCGGTGGTGCCAACGGATCTGATGCAACACCTGATCTCGAAGAAATCTGCAAAGGAGGTGTGGGATACGCTCAAGACGCTAAATCTTGGTTACGAGTGCGTCCGCGAGGCGACCCTGCAGACCTTGCAGAAGAAGTACGAGAATATGGAGATGGGAGAAGATGAGACGCTAGATGCCTTTGCTTCAAGGGTCGCTACACCGGTCAATGGGATTCGCGGACTCGGCGAGAAGCTGGATGAGATCTCTATTGTGAGGCGTTTCCTCCGCGTGGCGCCGCCGCGTTACTCACCCGTTGTCTCGGCGATCGAGCAATGCGTTGATCTCAAGACTCTCACGATGGATGATCTAGTTGGACGGTTCAAGGCGCATGACGAGCGGATGAAGATCACCTATGGCGACGCGAAAGTGGATGAGCATCTCATGCTTATGGCTCGAGCGTTGTTCGCCAAGGATAAGAAGGGCGATAAAGCATCCGGCAGCAGGAGTGATAGAGAAGATTCTCACCCAGCGAAAAAGTATATCGCAAGGGAGGACGAGGACGAGCCTCCGCCGCGGAGGAAGTTTGACATCAAGAAAGTAAGATGTCATAAGTGCGGCGAGCTCGGTCACTTCAAGAAGGATTGCAAGAAATCATCGAAGGAGAGGGCTCTCATCGCCCAGGAAGGAGATGATGATGGACCGATGATGCTGATGCTCGAAGTAACTGAGCTGAAGGATAAGGAGGATCCTCCATCACCGGGTACGGAGATTGTGGCGCAAGTGGATCACGATCTACCGTGTGTGGATCACGAGCAACAGAGTGCCCTGTTTCTGCATGAAGCCACGTTTGAGGCGACTGAAGCTTCAGAATCTGATCATGGCGATCTATGCGTTGGAATTTCACCTGCAACCCCGTCCGGCAATAAGTTCTTCTTGCTTGCGGTGGATGATCATAGTAAATACATGTGGATTGTGTTGCTAAAAAGTAAGGGTCAAGATCAACAAGCATTTGAGAAGATCAAGGAAGCCGAAGAGTTTAAGGTGGAGGCGAAGATAAGAGCTCTATGCATTGATCAGGAAGGCGAGCTGCATCAAACCGTGTTGACCATGGCACGGAGGATGATGAAGAGTAAAGGTTTGCCAAGAAACTTCTGGGGTGAGGCAGTCAATACGGCTGTGTATTTGTTGAACATGGAGCCAACTGAGAGTGGAGTTGGTATGACTCCGTATGAAGCATGGTACGGACGGAAGCCCTCGGTTGATCATCTTCGCACTTTTGGATGCGTGGTGCATGACAAGACCGGCCAGCAGAGTACTCCAATGATCATGACAGGATATAAAGGCTCGAAGGAATACCGTCTGTGCAATCCTTATACCAATAAGGTGGTTTTCACGGATGACGTAGTCTTTGAGGAAGAGAAATCATGGAACTGGGGCTCCAAGGAACCGGAATATTCATCTTTTCACATCACGTGGGATCTTGAGTATAAAGAAAATATGGATCAACCAAGCTTATTTTTGTCAGCAAATTTGGACCCAGAAAAGATTGAAGGCCTAGGGGATGCTCTAGGCATGGACACCAGGCCAGAAGCACTAGGGATACTCCCAGAAGAAAAAGTGTCCGGAGAAAAGGCTAGTCCGTGGTCAGAAAAAACAGAGCTGGAAGGTGTTGTCTTTAGCTCATCATCTGCTAGTACAGGAGGTGATGATCCACGTGAAGAGCTTGGGGAAAAGGAGTGTCCAGAAGTGAAAGGGCCATATGATGTGGTGGTGAGTCAAGAAATTGGCTCAGAAATAGGCATCCAGGATACGCTGCATGTAGAGCCGTTGGCTCCAGGAGCTCTACGTGGAGGCACACAAGCGTGTTGTCGGACGTAGAAGAGTATGTCGTGTCGACTCTGATAGAACTAAAGACAAGGCAACTACGACCGACACGAGCACGCATGCGAGGCATGTTGGACTACTATCCGAAGAAAGAATTTCAGACGGTAAATTATCTGGTAAAGATGAAGTATGAAAATCAATGTTTGTTCATCAAGGAACCGGTGAAGATCGAAGACACGGTCATGGACGACATCGACAAGGAGGACGCGGAAAAGAAGGGCGTGGACGAGAAAAGTCGACGTGAAGCCATGGAGAAGCCGACGAAAGCAATGTCAGTGACATGGGTGCCAAGGAAGGGGACTGCGAAAGCAATTCCGAGGAAGACGTCGGCGAGGAGCAACCAACGCATTTGGGATCCAGGTCGATGTAAAAAAGCACATCGTGATTAGGGGGTGATTGTTAGATAATCATGTGTCCTACACGTATTGGAATTGCAGTCCGAGTAGGTGTAGGTGTCCAGGTACTATACGTATATGTATTAGACTAGGTTTAGCTATCGAGTCGGTTGTCTAGTCTTGGCATATATATATATATATATATATATATATATATGCGTGTATCCTTGCCTGTAAACACCACCGTGAGTTGAGCAATATAAGAAAGAAAGCAAGACTCGACAAGAGCCTTTGGCGATCAAAGTTGTTTTGAGTGTGCGTGCATGTATACTAGTTAGATCAAAAGAATCGATCGGCTAGTAGTACGTGCATCTCGGCGGAAGTTATCGGGTATGTACGTGTCGTCTCGTCGGAATTTCCTCGTCGGTGTCGTCGAAAAGTACTCGGCGGCAGGGGCTGTGCTAACACGCTGGGCATCTTCACCGAGGTTAATTAGCATGTTGAAGGTGAGATTCCAGGGAATTGACGAGATTTCCGTGACGAGGCAATCCAAGCTGCCTCATGCTCACAATTACCTCTCCTATTTACATGCTCGGTTCTACTAATCATAGTATAATAGTGAGTGCGGCAGAAGGAGCGTCTTCTACCTGTATATGGTCTTTAATCTGGGCAGGCAACATTATCATTTTTTTTGGAAAAGAGCATATATTAATACCGTGATGATATCAATTACACCTATCCTCTGCAACAACGTATTACGGATGCACTCAGCCAAAAAAAAGAAAAATTACAAAACAGAAAAGTACCGCTATAGCGATAAGATCCTTTGTAGCAGCGATACTAACCCCACTAGAACAACACCAGATGTCCAACATCTCCAATAGCGACACCTTCAAGAAGGAACAGAGCATAAACACCGTTGTCGCTCGATTAAAGATCATAGGTTTTCACCGAGGAGAAAGTCTCCGCTCACAAAACAATACCTTCAACAAGGTCATTGCTAGGTACAACCAATTAAATGCAGGCCTTGTATTTTTTACCCTCCAAGATAAGATTATAATCTCCTCCCGTGTTGTTGTCCCCACTTTCCGTTGCACTATTACAATTCATAAATAACCAAGCCAATTTCTCATCGCCACCAGGACTCGACCCACAATAGTTAGTATATAAATATTGGCTTCCATGACATCCTCCACACACTGACTTCACCATGTAACTAAATACATGTTCCACGATGGCAACAGAATGCAGAGCTCCTCGCTTCCTTTGAAACCAAACGGTCAAAAAACACCGGTTGCGCGCGACCGAATCCCATTCTTTCTAGCAATCTCCATGCATGAATCGCCCATGGGAGTTCACTGGTGGAGCCTTCTGAAACACGACACTACCACAGATCAATGAGAGCAGGCTGAAGTTAGATCTTCGACTTGGCGTGAGAGAAACCCTAGGACTGCGCCCCTTATAGCAGATGCGACCCGCGTCGCCATCCACCGAGAGAGAAACGCCATCAAAGCCCGAGGCCGCCGCCCCAGCTTCCAGACCCCGCTGCCATTAGATTGTCGTCGGGGCGACAACCTTCGGGGCACCGTGCGGGGGAGAGGCCACCACGTGAGGAAGCAGCCCAGCCACCACCGTCGGCCGGCCGGGCTTTGCTCGTCGGCGTCCTCCGGTGGCAGCAGAGGAGAGGTGGGAGGAGGAATCGGGGATGCGGCGGCTTAGGTTTCTTCCCGTGCCATCTTCCTCGATTGCGGCACGTGCGTCCGCCCGTCAAAAAATTCGTATAGGTAAGGCGACAATATCATAGCAGCTCGTAATTGCCTTTTTTGTCATCTTCTATGTCTGATTACATTTCATTTTTTTATGACTTCTCATTTGGTAGCCTCTATATTATGCAATTCTCTATAATTTTTCATATATCCTTAATTAAGGATTTCTTCACAAAGGATTAGCATGCTAAGCTACTATATTGTTTTGTTTGTTTTTAGGTGGCATGCATGTTCCTTTCAAGCACTATCAGTTATCGAGGTTAGAGTGTAATTGGATACGATGCCCTGACGAAGGTTTGTCCTCTGAAAATACGTATATTTAACATTGGTCAAGCGGTTTATCAATATAAACTGCTTCCTACGAATACCAAAGTATTTAACAAAAACTGTTAAATTAGCTTAGTGAATTGATAGGCTAATGTTTTAGTTGGACATAATTATTATAGTTGTATCAGTGCTCCTAGAAGATTTTTTCTTCCTGTTTTTTACTTGAGAGTAAGATGTCAATATTATATGCATTCTCAACTTAACATTTTTGGAAGAAAATTACACGAAAATTGCGGTGGTGTTGCCTTGGACTCTTATGAGGTATAATTTGCGACTCTTTGACCAATGTGTGTTGATTGTCGGTATGCTTATAGTTTCCTAGCAATTCATGGGTATTTCGCTAGCTCATTATCAACGGTTGCTTATTGGAAATATCTTTTAATAGTAGAAAGTCAACTTTTGAGGTATATATTTTTGCAATATCTTGTCTATTAGCAATGTGCACTGATATTCCTTGGTATTTTTTTTAACTAAATGAGATTTTCTAACATTTTTCAGGGCCATACGCTACATAATTTAACACGGAGCTGGTGGTGTTAGTTGTCGTGGTAGTGGTATGCCCTCTTTCATATTACCACTGTCGGACATGGATTCTTTTTACCGCCCTTCTGAATCATTGGATACATATATAGTGTGCAGTGTGTGTTAATCAGACTGAAAGTACGAAGAAACCCTTTCAACCATTGTTGCTTTTATCTATTGATATTTTTTTGGATAGTATGTATTCGATGGTGCCAACTTGGAAGGAGTTAATGCGAGTTGCACATAATTATTTTGTTTGCTCTAATCGGGAAGATTTTAAGTGCTTTCCGGAGGCAGATTCGACCAAGAAATAAAGCTAACCATCAGTCCTATTGTAAGTAACGTGTTTTCATTTATCAAATTTCCTGGTGCCACTAACATATGCTATTTTAACCAATAACTGGATTTAACAATCCAGAAGAAAGGAAAGCTGGCACAAGGTGGTGGAGATATTTTGACTAGCTACAAAGTGGCCGTGCATGGACAGATCGGGTAGGTTAACAAGAGTGGTTTTGTTTATGGCCTTTTCACCCTTCTTGTGAATGAAAACAGGAGCCTGCTGATTGTAAGGATATTGGACAAAGGAAGAGTGCCTAGGATTGGGAGAGCCTCGCTGATTCATTCCGACCGCAGTATCAAAGGTCGGTAGTTATTAGCACTTCCTTTACATGACTCCGTCCCTTGTCAAAAGCTGCGTCATTTTATATAATGAAAATTCTATCACATTTTCTCCATGAATATTAAGTTTTTATAGGAAAATGCGTGTCTCCCTATTAGGCTGGAAGATAACCACACTATGACTGCCATATCTTAAGTAATAACATGAAATCTACTAAATATGACCTGACACTCTTTTGGTTGCTATACTTTCTATTTGGCTTGGATAATTTGAAAGACGAAAGATACATAAAAATAAAGAATAATATTAAAACATGTAAACCGAACATCCAAATAATGATACTAACCAATGTTGTATTTATCTTATGTGATGCTACTATAATTTCATACATGTACAGTTGGTTAGTAGTCTTTGTTGATGCAAGTTGTAATTGTTCTCTGAATAGTTTCTCGTAGTCAAATTCTATATTTTGCCATAATCATCCCATCGTGGGGGTCTCCATATATATAACAAATACATGTACATGTACACGGCAGGCAACAATCACATATTGATCAGCCAATGAATTAGGAGATCACAACCGATCTCATCTAATAATAGTAGATATGCACAATCACTAGAATCAGGGTAAATAAAGCCTAACCGATTCTAGTTTAATTCTAGAATTTAATACCCCCCTCAATCTAAACCGTCGTGTACAAGGTTGAGATTGGACCGAAACTTGTGAAGCACCACCTGTATGACAGGTTTAGTGAACTCGCCGTCGATCTGATATGCCGAGGCGATGAAACGGACATGGAGATGTCCCAAAGTGACTTTCTCACGGACAAAATGGAAGTCGATCTCGATATGTTTGGTGCAAGCGTGAAAAACAGGGTTGGCGGATAGATATATGGCGCCAAGATTGTCGGACCATAACACCGGTGGGCGGGACTGAAGAACACCAAGTTCCTTGAGAACCGACTGAATCCAGGTAGCTTCAGCGTGCTAGTGCCATCGGCTGAACCGACTGAACACCAAGTGCCATCGGCTAGTGCTTTATTTTCAGCCTCCGTACTAGAGCGGGAAACCGTGGGCTTCTTGCGAGAACTCCAGGAGATTAAATTTCCTCCAAGAAAAATAGCAAAACCGCATGTGGAACGACGATTATCCGGACAGCCTGCCCAATCAGCATCAGTGTAGATATCTAGTACTGTAGAGGAAGACAGCTAAATGTGGAGGCCAGTAGAGAGAGTGACTTTGACATATCGAAGAATCCGCTTGACTGCTTCATAATGAACAGTTGTGGGCCGAGACAAGTATTGGCAAACTTTATTCACAGCAAAGGACAGGTCCGGTCTGGTGAGAGTGAGATACTACAAGCCGCCAACTAAACTCCGGTACCGAAAAACATCATCGGGACCAAGAGGATCACCATCATCGCGGGAGAGCTTGTCCGTTGAAGACATAGGAGTGATAACAGCCCAACACTGCTCCATATTTGCACGATGCAGAAGGTCTAGCGCATACTTGTGTTGAGTAAGAACCATCCCCTGAGATTTATAGGCAGCCTCAATACCAAGAAAATACTCTAGTCGACCAAAGTCCTTGATAGGAAAGGTGGCCGAAAGAGTTTGAACCACATGATCCACTGCAGACGGAGAGGATCCAGCAATAACAATATCATCCACATACACAAGCATATAGACCTGAACTCCATGCTGATCATAGGTGAAGAGGGAGGTGTCGGCCTTGCTAGGAATGAAACCAAGCTGAAGAAGGCGATCACTCAGACGTGCATACCAGGCACGTGGAGACTGCTTGTGACCATACAGATCCCGCTGAAGCTTACACACATAATTTGAGTAGCGAGAATCCTTAAAACCAGGAGGCTGCTGCATGTATACATCTTTCTCAAGAAATCCATGAAGGAAGGCGTTGCTAACATCAATCTGATGGAGACACCATCCCCGAGAGACAGCAAGCGAGAGCACAAGATGTACGGTGACTGGTTTGACCACTGGACTAAAAGTTTCTTGATAGTCAATACCGTGTTGCTGAGTGAAACCTCGAGCCACCAAATGTGCCTTGTGTTTGTCCACAGAACCATCGCGACAAAATTTTGTTTTGAATATCCATTTGCTGCCAACAATGTTAGTACCAGGAGGTCGGGTTACCAAAGTCCAGGTGCGGTTGCTGATTAAAGCATCGAACTTATCCTCCATTGCTTCTCTCCAAGCAGGCTCGGAAAGGGCACCACGATAAGTCAGCACCACGACAATAGGGATCATAGCGGACGGTGCCATCCTTGTATTCCTTCGGACGATGAATGCCCTGACTGCGCCGGGTTGCCATCCTGAGCGTTCTCGGTCGGTTGCAGCATCCGGTTCCGACCCGAGGCCAGTGGAGGACGACGGCCCAGGTGACGGCCCAGCAGACATGGAGCCCGCAGGGAAGAGTGGCGGCATGGCCCTGGGAGAATGCGGCCCAACTGAGGGGGCCGACCCAGGCGTCGACGGTGCGGGGCATGGAGAGAATGGCGTAGCATCGCCGGGTGTGGGCCCATTTCGCTCGTGCAACGAGTCATGCGGAGCATGCACGACGGTCTTTGTCGAGGACGGCACATCGATCGGACCAGAGGGCACATCGATCGGATCCTGCACAACCACAGAAGGAAAAGTACCAGGAGGGTCAATTGGCAACAGGGAAATGTCATAATTACGCATTTTAGTATTCTGAATAGCTGGTTCATCTGCGGGAAAGGTAACATGCTGCAAGGTGGAAATATCAATAGTGACACCGGGCGAGGCAAATGGGAAGATCTTCTCATCGAAGATGACATCACGAGAGATATACACATGTCCTGTAGAACGGTCGAGGAACTTATAGCCTTTGTGCATGGGGCTATACCCGAGAAACACACACATCTTGGACCGAAATTCTAACTTACGAGAGTTATATTTTCGTAGGCTCGGCCAAGACGCACAACAAAACATGCGCAAGAAAGAATAATCGGGGTCAATATGGAGGAGGCGATCCGAGGGGGTGGTGTTGTCGAGAGTAGGGGAGGGCATCCTATTTATGAGATAGCAAGCGGTAAGGAAAGCCTCGTCCCAAAAACGGAGGGGGAAGAGACGAATGAGCAAGAAGTGATAATCCAGTTTCGACAAGATGTTGATGCTTGCGTTCGGCAATGCCATTTTTTTGGGACATGTGAGGACAAGACAAGCGATAAGAAATGCCCGTGCGCTAAAAATGAACATGGAGGCGATGGTACTCACTACCCCAATCGGATTGAACCGCGTGAATTTTGGTGTTTAGATGTCGCTCCACAAGATTCTGAAACATATAGAAAATGCCCTCAACATCAGATTTATATTTGATGAGATAGATCCAACAATGGAGACTAAAATCATCGATAAAGCTAACATAGTACTTAAAACCCCCGGAAGAAGGTAAAGCAGACCCCCATACATCTGTGTGAATAAGCTTAAGAGGAGTATGTGAAACACGAGATGAATTATTATAAGGAAGTTGGTGACTCTTGGCACGTTGTAACATCCCAAAAATACTAAACTTAGATCATCAAACTCTAATCATCAAATTTAGGGTTAACAAAAACTTTTCTAATTAAAAATATGAAAGCATCCATATGTGTGTGTATTAAGATTTGGATTATTTTGAATTGCCATGGTTCTGTGTTTCTTTGCTTGTAAAATGATTCTTAGGTGAAATAAACATCATCTACACAATCCCAAAACTTTTACCAAAGACAAACAAGTCAAAATAAACAAATTAGGTGAATGGTCACTTTGGCCAAATTAACTCCCATGCTTACTTTGGCTATCTCTAATTTTCAGAACTTAACAGAAACATGTATGGATATTTGCACCCCTTGATAGTACTCATAATAAGGTACTAAGGCCCACTTTATGATCATCCAAAAACATTCAAATGCTTAGTTTAAATAATAGTTTAAAATTGAATCTATTTCATATGGGAAGATCCCACTATTTAAAAAACCACTCAAACAAGATCAAATTTCAAAACCCAAGCATCCACAAAACCCTCAACACATGCCTAGAACATCCCCCAAAAATATTTTCAAAATTCAAAACTTAAGTTCATGCGGCCATTTCATCAAACAGGTTGCAGATTCAAATCAACAAAATAAAAAACACTATGTTGAGCAGTGTTTTGGGCCAACCTTGTTCCCTCTCTGGTTAAAACTAGCCTTAGTAGATCATCTAGCAACCTTAACTAACCTCTAGAACCACTGTAAGCTGGCCATTGTCATCAATGGTGAGCAGGCCGAGAGCACCCATGTCACCCTAGTGTGGAAAGCAAGCTAGGAGAAGAACTAGCCGTGCCAACCCTGTCTAGTGTGCAGCCCATGCCTCACCGCCCCTCTCGACCAGCCCTAGATCGAACACAGCGACCAGAACCGCCAGGAACGCCGCACCCGTGCCACTGTCGACCATGCCGACGCGCACCGCAGAGCACTCACCGTTCCCACGTAACCCGATCACCTCGAGCCCTCGCCGCCCGCCAGCATGCACCCTACCGGCCCAGGAGACCACCAGACATGCTCGTTTCACCGCCTGTACCCCATAGCCACCGCTCGCCGTGGAGTTCGCCGCCTCTTCCTCGCAGAGCACCGCGCGTTCCTGACCATTTTCCACCGCCCCTACACGCGCATTTAAGCTCTAGAGCATCACCAGGAGACCACCACTACTAGGAAAAGGCCCATCAGTGGCGCACCATTTTGGGACTTCTGTGGTGCATATGGGATACGCCACTGTTATCTCGTCACTAAAGTTCAGTTATGTGGCGCATATTGAAATGCGCCACAGAAGTCTGAAAAACTTCTGTGGCGCATATGGCCAAAATACGCCTCAGAAGTCCCGAACCAGATCTCAAACTTCTGTGGCGCATTTGGCCAATATGCGCCACAGAAGTTTTTTCAAATTTCAAAAAAAAACGCCGGCCAAATTTGGCCGAAGGTGGTGCTCGCCGGAGGTGGGGGTCGCCGATGGAGGAGAGAAGGAGGTCGCCGGTGGAGGAGAGGAGGAGGCCACCGGAGGAGGAGGAGGCCGCCGGAGGAGGAGGAGGAAGAGGAGGAGAAGGAGGAAGAGGAGGAGGAGGAGAAGGTCATCGGAGGAGGAGAAGGTCGCCGGAGGAGGAGCTCGCCGGGGTAGAGTAGGAGGGAAGTGGGAGGAGGAGGAGGAGGAGCTCGCCGGGGTGGAGGAGGGAGGAGCTCACCGGGGTGGTGGTGGAGGAGGAGGAGGAGGAGAAGCTCACCGGGGTGGAGGAGAAGGAGGAGGAGGAGAAGCTCACCGGGGTGGAGGAGAAGGAGGAGGAGGAGCAGGAGGAGGAGGAGGAGAAGGTGAGGAGAATGAGAGAAGAAGTGGAGGAGAAGAAGGATGGATGTGTAAGAGTATAAGAGAGGGAGAAGGGGGGGGATTCAAAATTCGAATCCCTCCCAAAACTTCTATGGCGCATATGGAAGAAATGCGCCACAGAAGTTTGTCCTCATTTTTTATTTTTTGCAGGAAAAAACGATCTTTTTGCCATAACTTTTTACTCTTTTCGAATTTTGAAAATCTAAATAATCGCTAAACGACCCTAGGTCATTGCGAGCGGATGCGAAATCTCGTTCTCGTCATTTTGGTATATTATACGTATTTTTTCGACATCGTATACAAAAGTTACGCCCGTTTACCGTGGCATAAACTTTTTTTCTATAAAAAGTCGAAATGCATGTTTGTTAATTTTCCTACAAACTAGACCATATTACCTATCATTATGTGAAAGGATTTTTTTTTGAAGTGTTTTTCATTTTCTATTATTTTTTACAAGGCTAAAAAGGCGATCCACGGGGGGGGGGGGGGGGGGGTAGAATATGTTTTTCCTACAGAAACTTCTGGTCAGAGTACAGTCAATAAATTCTATGGCGCATATGTCCATATGCGCCACAGAAGTTGGAACTTCTATGGCGCATTTGATGAAATGCGCCACTGGACAAATTTTATGGCGCATGGTCAGAACCATGCGCCACGGAAGGTATGTCTATCTATAGCTAGTTTCCTAGCAGTGCACCCGTCGATCGCCAACCTCGGCCATGCCTCTAGCCGCCCATAGCCATGTCGCCACCATCACCTGCCCATCCCTCTCGGTCTCGCCGTCGAGCCTATAAAAGGAGACGAACCCCGCTCGATTTCTTCACACCATCTCACTCCCCTCATCTCACTGATCATTCCACCACTTAGCCGGAGCACGAGGAGCAGCAGTTCACCGGAATTGCGCCGGAGCAGGCCGCCTCTGGAGAAGAAGGGAGCCGTTGATTTCGACCACCCCCGGAGCTGCCGCGACCACCCCTGAGTTCGTCGTCATCGACTTTATCGTTTTCCCGCCTCATCGTCGCCACTGGAGCCCCGGTATGCCCCCTATGCACCCCCCCGAGCCGCTAGGGTTCGAGCTCGCCGGTGACTTGTTCATCGTCGACGATGACCCTCAGCAGTCTATCTTCATTCTAATCCAACGCACCACATCGCCCCGTACCACTTCGCGTTTTATGAGCCACTGACCAGTAGACCCCCTGTCAGTTGAGCCCCGCGCTGCGGAGTGACACTGGGCCGGCCCAATAACCCTTCCCGCGTAGCCCACTCGTTTGAATTTAGCTTTTTCTATTTTAAGTTCAAACATAGTTCTGTACCTAGTTTCAAAAATCAATCCAGGTCGATTCAGTGAACCAAATTGAATGAAACCAATTTTGTTAGAAAGGTACTGAAATGCTTAATCCAAGCCCGTTGGATTCAAATCATTTGGATCTGTAGATCAACCCTGGTAAAAATAACAAGTTAGAAGCTTTTCTGCATTCAAACATTTTTCAAATTTCAACCATAATAGCTTTTGAGTTGATTCCAACTCTCAAAAATCACATTTGATCATAACTTTCATAATATATAAAAACATATGGGTTTACTTACAAAAATAATGTTCAAGTGATAAAAGAATGCCACATAGGAAATTCTAGTCACTTATTTTATTTAAAATAAAAGGTTAAACCTTAGTAAATTATGACACCACTTTAAATCACATTCTCATGTACTAAAATATGTGGTGATGACATGTGTCAACATGATCCCATGTTTGAGTTGGAGAATATTAAATCTTAAGTACTTTTTCAATGAGTAGAAATTACTTTTCTAAAAATAAAATAAATAAGACAAAGGCTTTAATCTTGAATGTTAGTGATGATGCTAGATCATCTATAGAACCCTTTTTGTGTGATGATTGAAAGTAGTTAAGTATTGTTTGGTGATTGTGTACCTCGCATTTATTCATAGATGCTAGTACCGACCAAGGATACGAGGAGGAAGGAGGATACTACGAAGAAGAAGCCGAGGAGAACTTCAACCACTGCTCTGCACAAGGCGAGCTAACACTTGCAAGCCTATACTGATACTGATGCAAGCTAATACTTGCTTGCTACGATGGCCACTAGATGCCTTAAGCATATGTGATCATACCCACTTGGTACTCCCTCCTAGTTTTACTTGCAAGCTTTATACTTTATTTCTTTATCAAAGCTATTACTTAGAGTCTACTTAAGTGATTTGTAGGTTCTAGGAAGATAATTGAAGGTTGCATAAAGAGCATTAAATTTGGCCTAAGCTAGATAATCTTGATGTCATCCTAAGGCATGAGATTGTAATTAGTTAAACTCCACTTATTTACTAACCCTCATTAGTACTCACCCCCACTTGTAGATGCTAGTGCTAAGCATAAAACCTGATCAACTTTAGATGGAAATACTTGGTGGAAAATGGTTATGAAAACCTTAGAATGATGAGTCATTCTACTGATATGTTTTGACATGTGTTTCTGAACACCAGATGATTTGGATGATTAAAATGTTAAGGCATGAGCCCAAGCCCTTTATAAAACTGATGGTTGTCTGGATGCGATACCATTCCAATTTTACCGTACAACCACAATACCCGAAATATGGGTAGGGCTTGACTGGAAACTTATATACCTTAGTATGATTTCCCTCATGGCCAAGGTCTGAGCTGAGGCTACCTTGTGAAGATTGTCCACATGCGCAGTACCCAAGATGACAGTTGGTCATGGTTGGGAGGCCAAACTCACAGGAGAGGTGCCTATACTGAGTATGGTGAATTCAGGATTTGTTCCTGACGGATGTATCGAATTTTGTGGTGAAAGTGTACAATTTTGCAGAGTGTCAAACTATTCGAATAGCCGCGTCCGCGGTTATGGACAGTTGGAGTGGCCATACTGTTCCCCCGTCAGATGTTTTCAAAATGACTTGTGAAATTAATTGAGATTTTGACTTGACCACAACAGAGTTGTGATATGAAATACAAGTTCCCACTTAGGTGTTATAAAATTTCAACTAGCTTTTCTTGCTTCTGAACTTAGTAGAGGTAAATCTGGCTTTTTGCAAAACAACCCTAGAGCTTAGTGTCCTACTACAAAAAACCCCTTCACTTGTTAGTATTAGTTTGCGAGTACTTAAAGAGTACTCATGGCTTTGTCCCTGGCTATTCCCGTGGCCAGACTATGAAGAGGAGTACCAGGATGAAGGACCTCAGGAAGGTTACGGCAACTAGGATCATCTCCCATCATCAGCATTGCCTGTGACCCCGAAGATGGAGCTTCACCTATGCTACCGTTATTATTACGTATTTCCGCTACTTCAGTTGTATTAAGAACTGGATCATGAGATCCTTATTTGTGTAAGACCTTATGTATGGTTTGTAATGGATGATGTGCTGTGGTATCCAAATCTGTTATGTCTCGCAAAAATGGTAATCCTGGGATTGCGATGTATGGCATAACAGGCATATGGGATTATAAACCCGGGTCTTGACAAGTTGGTATCTGAGCCATCCTGACCATAGGAGACCCTTGTTAGACTGGCCGTTTGAATCAAAAACTTAGTTTCAAAACCAAAGGAAGCAAATATTTACAAAAACTTATTCCCATTCTTATCACCTTGTTTCTTTCAAAAAAATTCATGATCCTCAAAAACTCTTGCAAAATACCTAAAATTTGACACACTTGATCATTCTACTAACTTACTCATCCTATATTTTCTTATAGATGGACGTGAAGTACAGCAAATTTTATCAGTTGGGGAATGGAGGAGACCTCATCTTTGAGCGGGATTTGGACCAGCTTTCGGAACTTCTGGAGCGTCCACACCCCGAGTTCTTCGGAGCTCAGTTCAATGATCAAGGATGAGAAGATCTGCAGTGGCTAATTGTTGCAAGTCTCCGAGGAAAGATTGAAGCCCCCATCGCTGAGAGAATTCAGTTCACCTTAAGAGAGAACAATTGGCTCGATGGACTTGTCAGGGCCATGCAGGAAGCTCTTGCCCGTCTGTGTGGGCAGAGTATCAACCAGATCAAGGGTACCCGTTTTGAGTTTTGTCCAAGACGTGATGCTATGGGACAGCCACTGGAAGCCCCGTACCACCACGAGCTGAAGACTCATTTGGACCACCTCAGCTTCATGATGTATGATCGTCAGCAGGAATTGGATAATTGCCGTGACTACTCCAACCACAAGTCTGCCATCATCAAGACGAAGGATCAGACCATCGCCATGCTAGCGAAGGATCGCAAGTCTCACCGCATTCAGCTCAACAAGAAGGAGCGCATCATTGCACGTCTTCGCCACCGTATCTCGGATTTGGAGGAGATCATCCACGAGAGAGACATGCAGTTGGAGGAAATAGAGAATGCCGAAGAGGATCTTCGTGGAGACCCCTACTCCTATCTCAACGATGTTGATGATTTTCTGGAGGATCAGGCCATGGACTTCTTCACCGATGAGGATGATTTCTCCTTCATCGATGATGATGAGGATGACGACTACACCGACTCCAAGGAGTAGTAGCACCTGAGAACTAGCGTAGTGAGTTGTATTCGGTCCCACTATATCGTAGTTTCCAGAAAGGTTCTTAAAACCATCTGTTTTTCTTGTTTTGTGGTGTGTGTTTGTATCGTGTGCTATGAATGAATGAATGAAAAGCAAGTTGCTAGAAAATCTGAGTCAAACTTTAAAAACTTTCCAAAGTCCCAGAACCTTAGAAATTTCCCTCTTTTCTCATGATCTATCTCAATCTTCAGATGCCACGCGGAGGAAGTGGTTCATCCCCAGACCCGATGTTGCAGATCCTGCAAATGTTGGTTTCGGACCACGAAGCTGAAAGAGCCGAACGTCAAGCCAACCTAGCCACCCTTCAGCAGATAGCCCAGCTAGCCCACAACAACCAAGGCCAAGGAAATCAGGACAACCATGGATCTAAGATCAAGAATTTCCAGAACACCAACCCACCCGTTTTCACTAAGTCAGAAGAGCCCTTAGACGCTGATGATTGGCTGCAAACCATGGAAAACAACCTAGAAGTCGACAAAGTGGAAGCCAACGAGAAAGTTCTGTTCGTCACTCACTATCTAGCCAGAGATGCAAGAGCATGGTGGAACAGCGTTCGTGCAATGACCGGAGGACAGATGATGACCTGGGACGAATTCAAGGTCAAGTTCAGCAGAACCCATGTGCCACCAGGTTTGATCAAGAGAATGTGAGATGAGTTCAGAGAACTGAAGCAAGGAAGGATGACCGTAGTGGAATACCGTGGCAAATTCTTGTCATTAGCTAGGTATGCCCCGGATGAGATCGACACTGAAGCTCTTGTCGACTCTGCCATCCAGATGGAAGGAAATATCAACCAAGCCAATGAGAACCGCAAGCGTCTCATGATGCATCATCCAGGAACCCATCAGACCCCAAAGTATCGCCCTAACCCATCTCCAGGATTTGCCGCGAGAACCAACAGACCCCTGATGAACCGTCAAACCTATCCCAACCGTGGAAACCCAAGGCCTGGAGGAAATCACAACAACCCCGGCAACTCTGGCAATTTCAACCGTGCAACACCCAAGTTCAACAACAACAATGCTACCGCCAACACCAACACTCCCCCGAGGACTGGAAGCAATGGTGTGCCTGTTGTAGCAAAGGACAAGTCGCAAGTGACTTGTTATGACTGTGGAAATAAGGGTCACTACTCCAATGAGTGCCCCAAGAAGAATGCCGCAGCCCCCAATGCAAATGCCCCAGCTCAGCAACAGCGTCGTGTTCAGCCTAGAAGAAGGTTTGCCCCAGGGAATTCACTCAACCGCAACGGCCGTCTTTTTCTCATGCATGCTGAAGAAGCCCAGGAAGCGCCAAACGTCGTGCTGGGTATGTTTTCTGTTAATTCAGTACTCGCTAGAGTGTTGTTTGATTCTGGTGCATCGCACTCTTTTGTCACCGAAGAATTTGCATGCACTAGTAAGATTCAACCAACCAAACTGAAGCATGTTATGATTGTTCAAATCCCCGGTTCAACCACCAAAGCTAGGCAAATTTGCAAAGCCGTCCCCATCCGAATCCATGGCATAGATTTTTATGCTAATCTGATAGTACTCGGAACTAAAGGTTTGGAAGTAGTACTAGGAATGGATTGGATGTCCAAACATAAATGATTAATTGACTGTGCCAAGAAAGCCATAACCATGACCAGTACAGCCGGAATATCAGTCGAGCATGTATCTGAAACCTTACCTCGTCAATTCAAGTGCAACAAGAGTATAGCCCAACCTACCATTGACCAAGTCCAGATAGTCTGTGAATACCCCGATGTATTTTCAGATGTTTTGCCCGATATGCCCCTAGACCGGGATATCGAGTTTATCATCGAACTAATCCCCGGAACAGGACCCATAGCCCAGAGACCATATAGTATGAACCCATCTGAACTAGCAGAACTGAAGAAGCAACTAGATGCCATGTTGGAAATTGGATTGATTCAACCAAGTGCGTCACCATGGAGATCACCTGTTTTGTTCGTGGACAAGAAGGATGGAGGTAACCGTTTGTGTACGGATTATCGGAAGTTGAATGATGTCACTATCAAGAACAAGTACCCATTGCCCAAGATAGAAGATCTGTTTGATCAATTGACCAGTGCCAAAGTGTTTTCTAAGATTGATCTTAGAACAGGCTATCATCAACTCAAGATTCGCGCAGAGGATATTCCAAAGACTGTCTTTACCACCAGATATGGATTATACGAGTATACTGTCATGTATTTTGGATTAACCAATGCCCCCGCTTATTTCATGAATCTCATGGATAAGATTTGTATGGACTTCCTGGATAAGCTTGTCGTTGTTTTCATCGATGACATTCTAATTTATTCCAAATCAGAAGAAGAACATGAGCTACACCTAAGGACCATTCTTGGAACCCTTAGAGAGCATCAGTTGTATGCCAAATTTAGCATATGTGAATTCTGGTTACAGGAGGTAGGATTCCTCGGCCACATTGTATCAGCCGGAGGAATTGCCGTTGACCCTGCAAAGGTGAAAGATGTCGAAGATTGGCAAGCCCCAACCACTCAAACCCAAGTTCGTGCATTTCTCGGATTGGCGGGATACTACCGCAAGTTCGTAGAAGGATTCTCGAGTATCGCCAGACCCATGACCCAATTACTGAAGAAGGACAAGAAGTTTGAATGGACAGACAAATGTGAAGCGAGTTTTCAAGAACTCAAGAGAAGATTGATTTCAGCCCCAATCTTAATCATGCTGGATATCACAAAGCCCTTTGATGTGTATTGTGACGCATCCAAGATCGGTCTCGGATGTGTGCTAATGCAAGAAGGCAAAGTTATATCTTATCTATCTTGACAACTGAAACAACATGAGCAAAATTACCCAACCCATGACCTCAAACTCGCAGCCGTAGTTCTAGCCCTGAAGACATGGAGGCACTACCTGATGGGAAACCGTTGTGAGATTTATTCGGATCACAAGAGCGTGAAGTATATATTCACTCAGAAGGAGCTGAATATGAGACAGAGAAGATGGATTGAGCTAATCAAGGATTACGATCTGGACATTCACTATCACCCCGATAAAGCCAATGTGGTAGCAGATGCCCTTAGCAGATTGTCGTGCCGCTTGAACTCCATGATTTTGAAGGAGAAACCAAGCTTGCACAAAGATATGGAAGATTTCCGTGGAATTAGTGAGCGAAGGATTTTTGGCTAGCATAGAACTTCAACCCACTTTGATCAGCCAGATCAAAGAGGCGCAGAAAGGAAATACTAGTATCAACGGAATAAAGCGTCGAATCGGTACAGGGAAGGTACCCGGATTCACCGAGGACGAAGAAGGAGTTCTGTGGTACAAAGGACGCCTTTGTGTACCAGCAGATTCGGAGTTGAAAGAAGTTATTCTAAAGGAAGCCCATGATACTCTTTATTCTATCCACCCCGGAGGAACGAAGATGTATCAAGATTTGAAGGAGCAATTTTGGTGGCATAAGATGAAGAGAGAAATCGGAAGCTATATCGCCAAGTGTGATATATGTCAGAGAGTCAAGGCGGGACATCAAAGACCCGCTAGATTGTTGCAACCGCTACAGATTCCGGAATGGAAATGGGATTCCGTTGGAATGGACTTTATCACCGGATTACCTACTTCTAGTAGGGGAAATTACTCTATCTAGGTCATAGTGGACAGATTGTCCAAAGTCGCCCATTTATTACCAGTCAAGACCACATATCAGAGTTTGAAGCTAGCGGAGTTATACATCGCTAGAATCGTCAGTTTGCATGGAGTCCCCAAGAACATCGTATCGGATCGAGGAACTCAGTTTACCTCGAGATTCTGGAAGAAAGTCCAAGAAGGTTTAGGAACCCGACTAGATTTCAGCACAGCTTATCACCCTCAAACCGACGGACAAACGGAGCGAGTAAATCAAATACTCGAAGATATGTTGAGAGCATGTGTGTTAGAGTATGGATCAAAATGGGAAGACTGTCTGCCGTTCGCAGAATTTTCATACAACAACAGTTATCAAGCTAGTTTGCAAATGGCCCCATTTGAATTCATGTATGGAAGGAAGTGTCGCACCCCTTTGAACTGGTCGGAAGTAGGAGAGAGTATGATTTTCGGACCCGACATCCTACGAGAAGCAGAAGAGAAGGTTCACAAGATTCGTGAGCACCTCAAGACCACCCAGTCCAGACAAAAGAGTTACGCCAACAAGAGACGCCGAGACCTCGCCTTCAACATAGGAGATTTTGTGTATCTGAAAGTGTCGCCATTGAAGGGAATGCAGCGTTTCCAACTCAAGGGAAAGTTAGCCCCCAGATATATAGGCCCCTTCAAGATTCTGAACCGTCGAGGAGAAGTGTCGTATCAATTGGAATTGCCCGAAGAAATGTCGGCCATGCACAATGTGTTTCATATCTCATTACTTCGCAAGTGCCTCGAAGTCCCGGAGAAGACTGAAGTGTTAAAGAATATTGATCACCGGACCATAGATATCAACGATGACCTGAGCTATCCTGAAGTACCCATCCGTATTTTGGAAGAAGCCTTCAGAACTACTAGAACCCGAAGCATCAAGTTTCTCAAGATTCAGTGGAGCAACCACAGAGAAGAAGAAGCTACCTGGGAGCGCGACGATCATATCAGGACGGAGTTTCCCGATCTCTTCAAATCCTAGGTAATTTTTTCGTCCTTTTTCAAATCTCGGGACGAGATTTTGTTTAAGGGGGGATGGTTTGTAACATCCCAAAAATACTAAACTTGGATCATCAAACTCTAATCATCAAATTTAGTGTTAACAAAAACTTTTCTAATTAAAAATATGAAAGCATCCATATGTGTGTGTATTAAGATTTGGATTCTTTTGAATTGCCATGGTTCTGTGTTTCTTTGCTTGTAACATCATCTAAACAATCCCCAAACTTTTCCCAAAGACAAACAAGTCAAAATAAACAAATTAGGTGAATGGTCACTTTGGCCAAATTAATTCCCATGCCTACTTTGGCTATCTCTAATTTTCAGAACTTAATAGAAACATGTATGGATCTTTGCACCCCTTGATAGTACTCATAATAAGGTACCAAGGCCCACTTTGTGATCATCCAAAAACATTCAAATGCTTAGTTTAAATGATAGTTTAAAATTGAATCTATTTCATATGGGAATATCCCACTATGTCAAAAACCACTCAAACAAGCTCAAATTTCAAAACCCAAGCATCCACAGAACCCTCAACACATGCTTAGCACACCCACCAAAAATCTTTTCAAAATTCAAAACTTAAGTTCATGCGGCCATTTCACCAAACAGGTTGCAGATTCAAATCAACAAAATCAAAAACACTATGTTGAGCAGTGTTTTGTGCCAACCTTGTTTCCTCTCTGGTTACAACTAGCCTTATTAGATCATCTAGCAACCTTAACTAACCTCTAGCACCACTATAAGCTGGCCATTGTCATCAATGGTGAGCTGGCCGAGAGCACCCATGTCACCCCAGTGTGGACAACAAGCTAGGAGAAGAACTAGCCGTGCCAACCTTGTCTAGCGTGCAGCCCATGCCTCACCGCCCCCTCTCGACCAGCCCTAGCTTGAAGACAACGACCAGAACCGCCAGGAACGCCACGCCCGCGCCACTGTCGACCATGCCGACACGCACCGTAGAGCACGCGCCGTTCCACGCAACCCGACCACCTCGAGCCCTTGCCGCCCGCCAGCATGCACCCCACCATCCCAGGAGACCACCAGACATGTTCGTTTCACTGCCCGTACCCCGTAGCCACCGCTCGCCGCGGAGTTCGCCGCCTCTGCCTCATAGAGCACCGTGCGTTCCTGACCATTTGCGACCGCCCCTACACGCGCATTTAAGCTCTAGAGCATCGCCAGGAGACCACCCGTCAATCACCAACCTCGGCCATGCCTCTAGCCGCCCGTAGCCGTGTCGCCACCGTCGCCTGCCCATCCCTCTCGGTCTCGCTGTCGAGCCTATAAAAGGAGACGACCCCCGCTCGATTTCTTCACACCATCTCACTCCCCTCATCTCACTGATCATTCCACCCCTTAGCCGGAGCACGAGGAGCAGCAGTTTGCCAGAATTGCGCCGGAGCATGCCGCCTCAGGAGAAGAAGGGAGCCGTTGATTTCGACCACCCCCGGAGCTGCCGCGACCACCCTGAGTTCGTTGTCGTCGACTTTGTCATTTGCCTGCCTCGCCGTCGCCACTGGAGCCCCGGTATGCCCCCTATGCACCTCCACCGAGCCGCTAGGGTTCGATCTCGCCGGTGACTTGTTCATCGTCGACGACGACCCTCAGCCGTCGATCTTCATTCTAATCCAACGCACCACATCGCCCTGTACCGCTTCGCGTTTTATGAGCCACTGACCAGTAGACCCCCCTGTCAGTTGAGCCCCGCGCTACGGAGTGACACTGGGCCAGCCCAATAACCCTTCCCGCGTAGCCCACTCGTTTGAATTTAGCTTTTTCTATTTTAAGTTCAAACATAGTTCTGTGCCTAGTTTCAAAAATAAACCCAGCTCGATTCAGTGAACCAAATTGAATGAAACCAATTTTGTTAGAAAGGTACTGAAATGCTTAATCCAATCCTGTTGGATTCAAATCATTTGGATCTGTAGATCAACCTTGGTAAAAATAACAAGTCAGAAGCTTTTCTGCATTCAAGCATTTTTCAAATTTCAACCATAATAGATTTTGAGCTGATTCCAACTCTCAAAAATCACATTTGATCATACCTTTCAGAATATCAAAAAACATATGGGTTTACTTACAGAAATAATGTTCAAGTGATAAAAGAATGCCACATAGGCATTTCTAGTCACTTATTTTATTTAAAATAAAAGGTTAAACCTTATTAAATTGTGACACCACTTTAAATCACATTCTCATGTACTGAAATATGTGGTGATGACATGTGTCAACATGATCCCATGTTTGAGTTGGAGAATATTAAATCTTAAGTAGTTTTTCAATGAGTAGAAATTACTTTTCTAAAAATAAAATAAATAAGACAAAGGCTTTAATATTGAATGTTAGTGATGATGCTAGATCATCTATAGAACCCTTTTTGTGTGATGATTGAAAGTAGTTAAGTATTGTTTGGTGATTGTGTACCTCGTATTTATTCATAGACGCTAGTACCGACCAAGGATACGAGGAGGAAGGAGGATACTACGAAGAAGAAGCCGAGGAGAACTTCAACCACTGCTCTGCACAAGGCAAGCTAACACTTGCAAGCCTATACTGATACTGATGCAAGATAATACTTGCTTGTTACCATGACCACTAGATTCCTTAAGCATATGTGATCATACCCACTTGATACCCCCTCCTAGTTTTACTTGCAAGCTTTATACTTTATTTATTTATCAAAGCTATTACTTAGAGTCTACTTAAGTGATTTGTAGATTCTAGGAAGATAATTGAAGGTTGCATAAAGAGCATTAAATTTGGCCTAAGATAGATAATCTTGATGTCATCCTAAGGCATGAGATTGTAATTAGTTAAACTCCACTTGTTTACCACCCCTCATTAGTACTCACCCCCACTTGTAGATGCTAGTGCTAAGTATAAAACCTGATCAACTTTAGATGGGAATACTTGGTGGAAAATGGTTATGAAAACCTTAGAATGATGAGTCATTCTACTGAGATGTTTTGACTTGTGTTTCTGAACACCAGATGATTTGGATGATGAAAATGTTAGGGCATGAGCCTTCGCCCTTTATAAAACTGATGGTTGTCTGGATGCGATACCATTCCAATTTTACCGTACAACCACAATACCCGAAATTTGGGTAGGGCTTGACTGGAAACTTATATACCTTAGTATGGGTTCCCTCACGGCCAAGGTCTGAGCTGAGGCTACCTTGTGAAGATTGTCCACATGCGCAGTACCCAAGATGACAGTTGGTCATGGTTGGGAGGCCAAACTCACAGGAGAGGTGCCTATACTAGGGCGTGTAATGGAAAGGTTAGGATTGATTATCCGCATACTGAGTATGGTGAATTCAGGATTTGTTCCTGAAGGATGTATCAAATGTTGTGGTGAAAGTGTACAATCTCTGCAGAGTTTCAAACTATTTGAATAGCCGCGTCCGCGATTATGGACAGTTGGAGTGGTCATACTGTTCCCCCATCAGATGTTTTCAAAATGACTTGTGAAATGAATTGAGATTTTGACTTGACAACAACAGAGTTGTGATATGAAATACAAGTTCCCACTTAGGTGTTATAAAATTTCAAATAGATTTTCTTGCTTCTGAACTTAGTAGAGGTAAATCTGGCTTTTTGCAAAACAACCCTAGAGCTTAGTGTCCTACTACAAAAAACCTCCTTCACTTGTTAGTATTAGTTTGCGAGTACTTAAAGAGTACTCATGGCTTTGTCCCTGGCTATTCCCGTGGCCAGACTATGAAGAGGAGTACCAGGATGAAGGACCTCAGGAAGGTTACGACAGCTAGGATCATCTCCGATCGTCAGCATTGCCTGTGACCCCGAAGATGGAGCTTCGACTATGCTACCGTTATTATTACGTATTTCCGCTTCTTGAGTTGTATTAAGAACTGGATCATGAGATCCCTATTTGTGTAAGACCTTATGTATGGTTTGTAATGGATGATGTACTGTGGTATCCAAATCTGTTATGTCTCGCAAAAATGGTAATCCTGGGATTGCGATATATGGCATAACAGGCATTTGGGATTAAAAACTCGGGTGTTGACACACGTTCACACGCATCACAAACAGATGAATCAAAATTTGATGAACAAGGTAAATTGTTGGTCCTAACAATATTCTGGACTATTTTATTTGATGGATGAACGAGGCGGTGATGCCATTGGGATGGCGAGATCTTGACACCGGAGGACGCATGGCGGGCATAGATGGAAGCTCGATCAAACGGAAGAGGATAGAGTCCACCTCGACTTCTACCGTGAAGGATGACGTTCCTCGTGGCCTTGTCCTTAACACAAAAAAAATGTTTGTGAAATTCGATGAATATATCATTGTCGGACACAAGGAGGATACAGCTAAATTAGAATAGCCAACATGCACAATAGACAAACATGTGCCGTTGGCGACCTGAACTTGATCCTTGCCGAGGTAGCGCTCATGGATGCTCATGAGCTCCATGTCGTTGGTGTAGTGGTAGGTGGCCCCGGAGTCCATTATCCACTATCGCTCATCCGAGAAGGAGGAAGACGTGGAGTTGCCCGATCGCTGTGCATTGGCTAGATACACGTGGTTGAAGCGGTTGCGGCAGGTGAGGGCCTCGTGCCCCCATATCTTGCAGATTTGGCATTGGGGATGGGTACGACCATGGCTATTGCCATTGCACCCTCCCCTGTTGTCGTTACCACCTCCGAAACCATTGGCACCGCCGCCATTGCGGTTGCCACGGTTACCTTGGTAGCCTCTGCCACCATAGGTGTTGCCACCACCACCGTCGTAGTGGTTGGATCCACCGCCGCCTTGCTACTGTCCACCATACGGACGACCGCCTAAGCGTCCGTTGTTAGGGGCGCCATCGAAGGGATGCCCATCACCACGTCCTTGATCGTCTCGGCGAGCTGCAGAATTGGCCGAGGAAACAAATGGGCCAGCCTGTGAATTTTGCTCATGAATGGACTCACACGAGAGGAGCATGGAGTAGAAGTCGGAGATGGTGGGCGTGTGGCCGGTGTTGTTGATGATGGTGAGGGAGGACTACAGGGCCTCGAACTGTGAGCCGAGACCAACCACAATGTAGTCGATCAGCTCGTCGTCGGAGATGGGGCTGTCGACCATGGCTAGGGCATCGGCAAACCCTTTCATCTTGTGGAAGAAGTCGCTGGCGGTCATGTTGTTCTTCTGTGTCGTCACCAGCGGACGGCGGAACTCGCGCACGCCAGCCCAACTTTGGGCGGCAAACATGGAGATGACCATGCTCCAGATGGCATCCGGGGTGGTCTGTCCCACCATCTGCCTGAGGACATCCTCGGTCATCGACCCGAGGAGGATGCTCAGCACCTTTTGGTCGATGTGCCACCAGATAGAGTAGCTGGGGTTGGGCTGGGTGACGGCGGTCGTGCCCTCGCTGGTGGTGATCGTCGCCAGTGGAGCCGCGTAGGGCCCATCGAGGAAGCCAAGCCATCCTTGGCCGACGATGTTGGGAACCACTTGGGTCCTCCATAGCAGGAAATTGGTGCGATCGAGACGCACGGTGATGGAATTGGTGTAGTGGGTTAGGACGGTGGTTGGGAGGGTGGAGGTGAGCATGCCAGTGGATAGGGTAGCGGAGAGGGAGGTGGTGGTAGCGCCGGCGGAAGTGGAGATCTGCAACGCGGAAGTGGCCATCGCGGAGACGCAGGCCCGAGTCGGGAATGGAGCTCTGATACCAAGTCAAATTCTATATTTTGCCGTAATCATCCCATCATGGGGGTCTCCATATATATAGCAAATACTATAGGGGTTCGTAGCATGTAAAACAAAAAATTCTACCGCATGCACACAAACAAGCCAAGATCTATCTACTAGATTGTAGCAACGAGTCGTTAGAGGAACTCACCCTCGAAGATTCCAAAGCGGTTAACGAGAGCAGATTCTCGTGGGTGATGTAGTCGTACACTTGCCGATATCAAGATCGCATAGACGATCCTTCCGGCGCTGCGTTCCGGCAGCGCTTCCGCAGTCGGTCACACGTTCGGTACTCGATGAAGACCGTCCACTCCCTTGTTCTAGCAGGTAGCGGAGGTTGTAGAACTCTCCTCGCGATTCCGGCAGCACGATGGCGTGGTGTCGGAAGTAGAGGGGAGATCTCGCAGGGCTTCGCCTTAAGCCGGAGCGAGTATGGTGGAGTATGAGAGAGGCCTTGGTGATCTAGGGTTTAGAGGGCACCAAGGGGAGGGTGTGGCCAGCGTCTAGGGTTTGGGGAAACCCCAACTCACCGAGTTGGAGGAGCCCTAGGCGGCGGCAACACAAGGAGGTGGTGGCGCCGGCGACTTGGGGATAGGTTTTGGGTGTGAGGGTAGGGGGCAGCCCTACCCCTCCTTATATAGGTGGAGGGTGGCCGGTTGGGAGGAGGGGGTCCTCCTCCAACTCCTCCTCCTTGGCCGGCGGGTGGAGGGAAGGGACTTCCTCCCCAAGTAGGTTTCCTACTCTCCCTCCACCAAGCAAACTTGAGATTTGACTTTTTCAAATTGGCGTTTGACTTTCAAACTTTGATTTGATTTCTCTCTCTATTTTGCCCAGCCAAGTAACCTAGTACATTATGCAACCATTCCATATTGCCAAGACACATTCATCATTTCATAACTACTCAACAACATCAAATCCTTAAGTGTGTCTCCCTACGGTTCGTGAATTACGCGGACATGACCGAGGCACTTCTCCGAACAATAACCAATAGAGGAATCTGGAAATTCATATGGCTCCCATATATTTCTACGATTACTTTGCGATCGAATGAACCACTTACATACGATACCAATTTCCCTTTGTCTCACGATAATTTACTTATCCGAGGTTTTGATCGTCGGTATCTTCTGCATACCTAGTTCGACCTCGTTACTGATAAGTCCTCTTTTCTCGTTCCCGTGATATGTGATCCCTTGTGAGCCAGTCACATGCTTGCAAGGTAATTGGATGACATTCCACCGAGAGGGCCCAGAGTATATCTATCTGTCATATGGATGGACAAATCCCACTCTTGATCCATGTGTCTCAACCCATACTTTCCGAACACTCAATGCCATCTTTATAGCCACCTAGTTATGGTGTGGTGTTTGATGTCATCAAAGCATCCTTCCGGTGATGGTGATTAGCATGATCTCATGGTCGAAGGAATTAGGTTACTATGTATCAGAAAGCTTATAGCAATTGAACTATTAAAATGACTTGATGTTTATGCTACGCTTATCTATAGGAGTATGTCCATCATACCATTCTCCTAATGATATGATCTTGTTGTTAACAACATCTCAATGTTCATGATCAGGAAACCATGATCATCTATTAACCAACAAGCTAGTATTATAAAGAGGCTTTACTAGGGACTCTAATTTAGTTTACAAATCACATAAGTATTAATGTTTCCGGTTAATACTGTTATAGCATGAATGTAAATCATAAACACAAAGATATAATAGTAACTACATTTATTATTGCCTCTAGGGCATATCTCCAACAAATACATGTACATGTACAAGGCAGGCAAAGATCACACATTGATCAGCCAATGAATTAGGAGATCACTACCGTCTCATCTAATAATAGTAGATATGCACAATCACTAGAATCAGGGTAAATAAAGCCTAACATATTCTAGTTTAATTCTATCTTTAATACTGGCACGAAAGAATAAAGATGTCTGTATATCCGTACATATATGAATGTCATATATTCAGATTGGAGTGGTAAAAATAATATAGTATGTAATCTCTCTTGAAGGAAATTCTTTGTTTCTTAAAGGAAGTTCTCTGGGAACATAATAGATAACTCGTAGTATTTATTTGCCAATTCTATTCTTCTCTATGAATTCTAGAGGTCTCGTCTCTTTTGAAAAGGAAAAGCTTACAGTTGACATTTTCATATATATCCGTTGCTTAAACTTTCTAGCAATCTGATCAGTACGAGATATTGAATGTGCTCATTTATAATATCGATAACTCATAGTTTCTTCCACATTTTTTAAATGCATCACAGGGTAGCAGTATCATGCAGCAACACTTCAACAAGCCGGCTAACAACCATTTTTGTAGGAAAACCATAAACTAAAACAAATAGATGACTTAGGTCTAGAGTTCATTGTATTCACTTAATGTAGGAGATATTTAGGTTTTTTAGTGAGGAGCATATGTTTTGTGCAATTGGATGTGATTTTTTTAGTTCTGGACTCCATTTTTCTCTCTCGAGAAATTAAGTTCTCATTTAGAATAGTTGAAGCCCGAATTTGCAAAACTAAGAGGGATTGTATGAAGCGTCACTTTTTCTTGAGCTATATCTGATTTTAGCACGGAACTGAGTACAAATTTGCATTCTCTTATCTTTTTTCTAAGATCACAACTTATTGCATGATAGTTTCTTAGTTTATAGATGCACAATGCAAACTTCCTATATTAATAAGTGGCGAGTGACATTGTAATTGGGGTGAACCGAAAGAGTTTTCAGTTTTCAGTTTTATGAGCACGCAATTTGGTTGCAGGTATTGTGGAGAGCATTTTGTTGAACTGGTTTTTGAAGGTGATATATGATATCGATCATGAAGTAGGCATTTCTTGATGTGGACACTTCTTTTATGGTAGCATGACCCGACCAATAAGGCAAGAACACTTCGGCTTGTCAAGGAAAACTGATTTCCAATAATGGATATTTTTAATAAAATTTACATGTAGCACGATAGATTTGAGATATAGGATGATGTTTTTTGTAATGAAGACAAAAATTGCGAGAATGCCTTTGCTAAAAAAGGATATTGTGAAATAATATTATGCCTTTACTTAAAACTTAACAACAAAGCTTATTATTTTACATATTTAACACAGACGATATAAAAACATTAAAATATTTATATCATATGGCAAAGCACGGGTGTTGGGGATATGCTATATGGGTATCACCATAGCATGTTTCTAATCCGGATAACCCGGGTGGCCCACAGTTGGTAGCAAGGCCCATGGCCTGCTGGGCGGCCCAGTTAGATGGATCCAGAAAGGAGGCCCATGTCGGATAAAGAATGGCTACGAAGGAGTCACCGACGTACCCGGAGCCTTGGAGTGCAAGAGACGTTAGACTAGTTGTATACCGTATAGGACTCTGTAACCTGTTCGGCTAGGACTTTGCCTGTAACCCTAGTATCTGGCGACTATATAAGCCAGACCTATGGGAGCCTTTAGGGTATAACTTTAGGGCATAACTCAACTCATACCGCGCACAGCGAACCAATCCCTATAACTCGGCGTATTGCCAATATAGTGATTTATAGCAGGAGTAGGATTCCGCCATCGTTGTAGGATCTGAACCTAGATAAGCTATGTTACCTCGTACCCGCCAACCTTCTGCCTTACCCCACGTCTCTAAACACACTCTGTGAGGACCCCTCCATGGCGTACTCATCGGCAATACCACGACAGTTGGCGCCCAGCATGGGGCAAAAGGCGCTTTAGGCTCTACAACAGGCGAGGACCAAGCTCTTCGCGGGAATCAGCAAAACCGTAGCCATCGGTCGTGTTCTCTTCTCCGGCAACGTTCCAATTGCCCCTCCCGACGAGTTCTAGATCCCGGCGAAAACGAACCCCACCCGCTGCTCGATCGTCCCAATCGGGGACATCCACCTCTTCATCGGCGAAACCGACTCGGGCACTAGTTCCCTGAAAGTCGGAGGAGCGTCAAGACCCGCACGGACCGCCTACGGGCAGGATACGTTCGCGAAAGGATCGAAGTCGGATCTCTCTTCAGAGTTTGCCGGCAAAGATCGGAAAAATTCAAGGCCCACCCAAACTGCCCCTGTGCGGGATATAATGGTGGAAGATCGCTGCAAGTCCGCCGGCTTCGCCCGTGCGTCTGCACAGCAGAGGTCCAATTTCATCGGCGTGGTGACTATCTTCGATCTGGCGCGTTGCATTCAGAGAGAGGGTGAAAAACCCCGCGATTACCTAGCCAGGTGGCTCCGTATACGGGCCGACCTGGAGCATTAGCCCAATGATGATGCCATGTATCACTTTGTGGAAGGACTGGAGCGCGGTACACTTCTCTGACATACTTGAAGGTGGATGCAGGCTTCAGGACGCCTCACTTTCAAAGGCATGGTGAACACAGTCAATAACTTCGCGGCCACGGATGCAGAAGCTCAGGCAGCGCTTGCGGTCCTACCCGACGCCCCTCCGTCTCAGCCACTGCCACCACCGCCTCCAGTCGTCGTCGTGGCGGCCGCACCACCGCCTATAGTCATCATCGTCGTTGTCGCACCACCACCGCCTATCATCGAGGAAGCCCCGGCACCCTCCGACTCAATTCTTGACGCGCTCTACGCCGACATCAGCGCTGACTCGGAGGAGATAGACTTCAGCCCGGAGGAGCTAGACTCTGCTATGCAGGAGATGGAGGAGGATTTCAAACGCGACGAGCAGGACGACAACACCGTCATGTCCCGAGAGGTGTTCGTCGCCATTGGGACCTTGATGGGGGAAGATCAACCTGGACAAGATCAGCCTAAAGCGCTTGACAAGGGGAAGGGACCACCTGTTGATGCTGACAATGATCACGCAAAGGCCATGCCCCCTCCGCCTAATCCAGTGCAGCAGCCGCATGAACTCAACGTCGGTCCGAGTAACAACAACACTGCAAACCCGCCGCCTCCGGCATCCACGTCTACTGCTGCCCATATCACTCCAGCTGATAGAGTGATGTACTGCAATCTGCTCGTCGAGCCCATGACTGTGGCTCATATTCGGAACGTAGTCTAGCTTGACAAGAAGCGCCAGCAGCTGCTGGAGGAAGTGCAGACCATCGTGGAGCAAGGCGCAAAGCTGGATCGAGATCTGGCCAACGCGCAGAAGGCAATAGAGAATGCTAGAGCCATGGAGGCCGAGTACAAGACTCTGCTCAAGCAGCAGAAGGCTAAGAAAGCTCCGGCTCGCATCATCAACGATCCTGGTGTACGGCGAAACCTAGGATGGGCTCCCTCGAAGCCGCCACAAGAAAAGCCATACATTGATAGCGTGGGCAGGCAGGTCATTCCCACTCCTATTCTCAACCTGGCCGTCGCCAAGACCCTTCTGGAGCAGGATAGATCACCCATAGCTATGGAACAGGTCTATGACCTTGTGGCCAAGGCGGTAAAACAGCAGGAAAAGGCCATCTCTCAGAGGCTTGAGTCTGACCAAGCGTTTTTCCAGTCTAGCAATCCTAAGACGCCAAGGGACCGATCTCCTCATGATATCGTATCTCAGACGGGCTCATCAGAACAAAGACGGAGGGATGCACGCAACAGGAAGGACGCTATCCCCATATCCTCCGACCACGAAGGCAAGGCTCATTCCCGTCGCCCATCTCCACTGCCCCAATCTCCCCGACATCACGAAGACCCCAAGGCTCACCATCACACGGGCATGCCTCCGCCAAGGCAAAGCGGCATCGTCATCCGCGACAACACGGAGCAGCCCCGTCATGATGGAGAGCGCAATCAAGGACATAAGGGCAGGTCGTGTCATGACCCCCCGCGTCCGACAAGCAACCATGACAAGCGCGAGGCGTCGCAGGAGGGTAACAGCAAGAAGGCTAACCCACCGCCACCTCCGCCTCCGTCGCCCCCTAGCAGCCACCATGGCGGAGGAGGTTCGTGTCGTTCACGCAGCCCATCCCCTGGCGGCAAGAATAAAAGAACAAGCCCGGAGCCATACGACGCACGTTCACGCCTGGAGAAGATTCACGAGGCCCGGGAAGGATAATACCTGGGACCATGTTTCTTTGGACCTGTAATATGGACCGCAACTTACCCCAAGGGTTTATGGATTGACAAGACTATCAAGACCTATGACGGCACCGCCAAACCAGCTACATGGTTGCAGGATTACGACAACGCGGTGGAGATCGCCGGGGGAAACCCCAACGTTGCCGTCAAGTACCTCCCACTGATGCTGGCGGGCACGACCCGACAATGGATCGATGACTTGCCAGAGAAGTCGATCTGCAACTAGTTGGACATGCAAGAAGAATTCACCAAGAACTTCGAGGGTACGTATAAACGTCCCTACACTGTTGGCGATACACAGCGGTGCGTGCAAGAGAAAGACGAGTCATCTCGCGCCTACCTCTCTTGTTGGCTGGACATGAAGAATTCCTGTGCAGGAATGCATGCTCAGACCGCCATGGCCTCCTTCATCGATGGTTTTGAGAAAGGTACGTTGCTCCGACGTAAGTTGAAGCGCCTGCAGGACAATCACCAGCTAGATATCAACCAGATGATCCAGCTGGCTAGTGAGTTCGCGGCAGTCGATGACGATGCTCGTGGCTCCCTGCCGGCAACGGCCGTTCCAACTCAAGCTAGGAGGAACAAAAACACCAAGCGGAAGAGCCTGCCAGAAGAAAAGCAACCCTTCGACATGGTCGCCATGACATTTGTAGGACGAGGTGATGGCGAACAACATGGCCGAGGACGGGGGGCTGGTCGTGGGCAGCAGCGAGGTAGTGAAACTACCCCGACAGCGCTCCGTGTTCCCCAAACATACGAGGAGTACCGTGATATGTCATGCCTTGTACACCTCGATGCTAACGGCAAAGCCACTCACACTAATCGCCATTGCAAGTTCGTCAACGATCTCAAGGAGGACCCGAAGTCTGGTTACAAGCGAAGCCGGAAGAACAGGCCGCACTGCAAGGGCAAAGGGAAGAAGAAGGAAGAGGGGTCCAAGGATTCAAGTGACATGGAAGAGGACGTTGACCCTAAGCACGCCGACAAGGGCGATGGCAAAAGCAATAACCCCTTCGAAAAGAAGGCCCCCGTCTACCACACTTTCCTTGGCACCCCAACTTTTCTGGCACAGAAAAACTCACTGAGGATACTGATGGCCACCCTACCTCCAGTCCCCCAGTACCTGCGCTGGTCGGAGATTCCAGTCTCTTGGGACAGGAAGGATCATCCAGACCTCATCCCTACGAAGAACCAGTATGCCATGGTCATCAACCCCCTGATTGACGGCAACGAGTCCACCAAGTGTATGGTGGACAGTGGAAGCAACATCAACATTATGTACCTGGATATGCTGCACAAGATGAACGTGACGGAGGCCAACCTAAGGCGGACCAGCACCGTGTTCCATGGCGTAGTTCCTGGCCGGGAGGCTAGGTCCCTTGGGTGCATCACACTTCAGGTCGCTTTTGGCGATGTTAATAATTATCGCTAAGAACGCATGACCTTCGAGGTGGTCCCCTTCAAGAGCATGTACCACGTCATCTTTGGACGCGACATCTTCCACGCCTTCATGGCCAAGACATGCTTCGTCTACAACAAACTCAAGATACCCGGACCAAACGGCATCATCACCATATACTGAAGCTTTACCAAGGCAAGGGACTGCGAGATTGGAGAACCTCTACAGCGAAGAATTCAAGGAGATCCAGAGCAAGGTCGGTGCCATGGAGACGCCAGTGTCGAAGAAGCAGATTTCTGACTCCGCCCCAGTCCTCAAGGCCACTATCGAAACCAAGCCGGTGGAACTTGTGGTAGGCGATGCCTCCAAGACCACCGCCATTGGGACGAACCTGGACCCTAAATAGGAAAGCGTGCTCATCGAGTTCCTCCGTGAGAACAGGGACATCCTTGCATGGCAACCTGCCGACATGAAAGGTTTACCTAGGGAACTTGTCGGGCACAGCTTGAATATTGATCCAAAATGCAAACCGGTGAAGCAACCTCTACGATGGTTCGGAGACGAGAAGAGACACGCCATATGCAAAGAGATAGCTAGGTTAGTTTTATCGGAGAAGTCCTTCACACCCGATGGGTGGCCAATCCTATACTTGTCCCCAAAAAGGGAACCAAATAATTAAGAATGTGCGTTGATTACACCGGCTTGAACAAAGCGTGTCCCAAATATCCGTTTGCTTTGCCTCCCATTGACCAAGTCATTGACTCGATGGCTAGCTCGGAGCTTTTGTGTTTTATCGACGCATACTCAAGATACCACCAGATAAAAATGAGGAAGTCGGACCAATTGGCCACTTCGTTTACCACAACTTACGGCACGTTTTGCTATGTCACTATGCCCTTTGGGCTGAAAAACGCACGTGCTACATACCAGCGGACTATGCAGCGTTGCCTACACGATCAACTTGGTCAGAACATTCACGCCTATGTGGACGATATAGCGGTGATGTCTAAAAGGTCAAACGAATTAATCTCTGACTTAAAAGAAACATTTGATAATCTCCGGAAATACAACATGATGCTTAACCCTAAGAAGTGTGTCTTCGGGGTTCTAGCCGGCAAATTGTTGGGCTTCATCTATTCCCAACGTGGAATCGAGGTCAACCCGGAGAAGATCAAGGCCATCCTAAACATAAACCGTCTGACATGCGTGAAGGACATACAATGGTTAACAGGCTGTGTTGCAGCAGTTAGCCGGTTCGTCAGCCGACTTGGAGAGAAGGCTCTCCCGCTGTACAAGTTGCTGAAGAAGGCGGACAAATTTACGTGGACGGACGAAGCAGACACAACATTGAAAGAGCTAAAGGAGATACTCTCCTCGGCGCCTATCCTTCCAGCACCCGAGCCTATGGAGCCTATGTTAATTTACACGGCGGCCACCAACCGGGTAATCAGCATTATCGTCATGGTAGAGAGGAAAGAACTAGGGCATGAGTACGGAGTTCAACGACCAGTTTACTATGTAAGCAAGGTCTTGACAGAGTCCAAGTAGTGTTACCCGCACTACTAGAAACTAGCTTATGGAGTGTTCCTTGCTTCTCGATAGCTAAGGCACTACTTCCAGGAGCACCCTATCACAGTTGTGAGCAAAGCTCCACTGTCTGACATCATCAACAACAGCGACGCTACAGGAAGGGTCGCGAAGTGGGGCATTGAACTTTCCACCTTCGAGATTACCTACAAGATACGCGACGTTATCAAATCACAGGCCTTGGAAGATTTCATCGCATATTGGACGGAGATGCCAGATGCTACCCCTATACCAGAGCCAGAATAGTGGGTGATGTACTTTGACGGATCAAAGCTACTCAACGGCTCGGGGGCTGGTGTGCTGCTACAGTCACCAACTGGGGAGAAGCTACACTATGTTCTGCAGATCCACTTCGAGGCTACAAACAACATGGCGGAGTATGAAGCACTCATTCACGGACTACGTGTAGTGAAGGATATTGGCATCAAGAGCATAGTTTGCTGTGGAGATTCCGACTTGGTTCCCCAACAGGTGGCTGGCACCTGGAACGTGTGGAACCCTATGATGGCGGCATATCGAGACGAAGTGGACGAGATAGCCAAGATCTTCTTGGGCTACAAGGTCAAGTATGTCCCAAGGGAGGAAAATGAAGCGGTTGATCTACTGTCAAAGCTTGGATCAGGGCACAAACAAATTCCACCTGGCATTTTTCTGGAGCATCTACGGACACCATCTATGAAGGGAGCGGACCCCGAGAACCCGGATAGAGTTGACTCTTTCGTTCACACAGTGACGAAGGTCCCTCTGGCTTGGACAAAACCGTTCATGGAATATCTCGTACACGGAACTTTGCCCATCGACGAGGCCGAAAGTCGACAAATAGTACGTCGATCAAAGGGCTATACCATAATCAATGGAAATCTCTACAAGAGAAGCACCACTAGTGTATACCTTAAGTGTGTTTCCCAGCAAGAAGGTATTGAAATCCTTCGTGAGATCCATCTCGAAGATTGCGGGCATCACGCCGCTCCTCGATCGTTGGCCTCCAAAGCCTTCCGGCAAGGATTCTACTGGATGACCGCGAAGGCGGACGCCGACAAGCTGGTTGAGACATGCATGGGATGCCAATATTATGCCCGAAAACCACATGTTCCAGCTGAAGAATTGCTAACAATACCTATAACTTGGCCGTTTGCAGTCTGGGGGCTAGACATGGTTGTCCTTTACAGACAGCACCATGTGGGTTTACGCATCTTCTAGTAGCAGTTGATATATTCACCAAATTGATAGAAGCTAAACCCATTAGAAAGCTTGATGGGGCAACTGCCCTTAGGTTTGACCGGGATCTAGTGGTGAGATTTGGTCTCCCACATGCCATTATCACCGACAACGGCAGGAACTTGTCACTCAGAGAAGTGGAAGCTTATTGTTGGGAGAAGGGCATCCGACTTGAGCTAGCATCTGTGGGTCATCCACAGTCCAATGGCCAAGTTGAGCGAGCCAATGGATTAATCCTGCAGGGAATCAGGCCACGTCTTGAGGCACCGCTACATAGAGCAGTTGGACCCTGGGCGGAGGAATTACCATCTGTGTTGTGGATTTTACGAACTACACCCAACAGATCTACCGGCTACACCCCTTATTTCATGGTATATGGAGCAGAAGCCATCCTGCGTTCCGACATCCTTCACGATTCACCAAGAGTTGCTGCCTACGACGAAGATGATGCTAAAGAATCCAGACACCTAGATGTGGACCTTCTCGAGGAAGAGCGTGTATTGGCATGCCAAAGATCCGCCATCTACCAGCAGAAGCTACGCATCTACCATAGTCGCCACGTTCGGCATTGCTTGTTTAAAGAAGGGGATCTGGTGCTCCGACTTAAACAGAAGAAGTCACACAAATTATCCCCGCCATGGGAAGGATCGTTCATCATAAGCAAGGCGCTACTCCATGGGTCTTACTACCTCGTTGATAATTGTGAACTTGAGGATAGACCCAGCGATGATCATAAGCGTAAGCGACGTGACCTGGATGATGACTACCTGGAGCTTTATCGGCCATGGAACATAGCATAGCTACGTCATTTTTACACTTAGAATATTTTTTATCTACTGTGTTGGGGATATGCTATATGGGTATCCTCATAACATGTCTCCTATCCGGATAAACCCGGGTGGCCCACAGTTGGTAGCATGGCCCATGGCCTGCTGGGCGGCCCAGTTAGATGGATCCGGAAGGGAGGCCCATGCTGGATAAAGGAATGCTACGGAGGAGTCACCGACGTACCCGGAGCCTTGGAGTGCAAGACACGCTAGACTAGTTGTAAGCAGTGTAGGACTCTGTAACCTGTCCGGCTAGGACTTTTCCCTGTAACCCTAGGACCCGACGACTATATAAGTCGGGCCTATGGGAGCCTTTAGGGCACAATCTCAGATAATCTGGTGTCGACTACAACACACCTCGCACAGCGAACCAATCCCTGTAACTCTGCGTATTTGCCCTTATAGTGATTTATAGCAGGAGTAGGATTCTGCCACCGTCGTGGGATCTGAACCTGGGTAAGCTGTGTTACCTCGTACCCGT
The DNA here is from genome assembly GCA_916181665.1 of Avena sativa. Taxonomy (NCBI): domain Eukaryota; kingdom Viridiplantae; phylum Streptophyta; class Magnoliopsida; order Poales; family Poaceae; genus Avena; species Avena sativa. Next base: position 85,605,665 of record OV702293.1, on the reverse strand, counting down.
CAACCGTCCGCCTTCCCCCACGTCTCTAAACACGCACTATGAGGACCCCTCCATGGCGTACTCGTCGGCAATACCACGACAGTTGGTGCCCACCGTTGGGCAAGAGGCGCTTCAGGCTCTTCAGCGGCGAGGACCAAGATCTTCGCGGGAATCAGCGAAACCATAGCCATCGGTCGTGTTCTCTTCTCTGGAAACATTCCGATCTTCCTTCTTGATGAATTCTGGATCCTGGCAAAGACGAACCCTAAGTGGTGCTCGATCGTCCCCATCAGAGATATCCACCTCTTCATCAGTGAAATCGACTCGGGCACTAGTTCCATGGGAGTCGGAGGAGCCTCAAGACCCGCACGGGCCGCCTACGGGCAGGATACCTTCATGGAAGGAACGATGTCGGATCTCTCCTCGGAGTTTGCCGGCAAAGATCATAAAAATTCAAGGCCCACCCAAACCGCCCCTATGTAGGATATAACGGTGGAAGATTGTTGCGAGTCCGCCGGCTTTGTCCGCGCGTCTGGATAGCAGAGATCCAAGTTCATCGGCGTGGTTACCATCTTCGATCTGGCGCGTTGCATTCAGAGAGAGGGCGAAAACCCCCGTGATTACCTTGTCGGGTGGCTCTATATACGGGCCAATCTGGTGCACTACCCCAATGATGATGCCATGAATCACTTTGTGGAAGGACTGGACCAAGGTACGCTTCTCCGGCATTCTCTAAGGCGGCAGCGGGCTTCGGGACGTCTCACCTTCGAAAGCATGGTGAACACCGTCAACAACTACGTGGAGGCCGAGGAGGCAGCTCAGACAGTGCTTGCACTCATTCACGGAGCCCCTCCGATTCAGCCACCTCCACCACCGCCTCCCGCGGCCATCGCCGCAGCTACACCACCGCCTCCAGTCATCGTCGTTGCTGCTGCACCTCCACCCCCCGTCATCGAGGAAGCCCCGGCACCCTCCGACTCTGTGATTGACGCGCTTTACACCGACTTCAGTGCAGATTCAGAGGAGATAGATTTCAGCCCGGAGGAGCTAGACTCTGCCATGCAGGAGATGGAGGAGGAGTACACGCGCGACGACCAGGCCAACAACGCCATCACGTCCCGAGAGGTGTTCGTCACCATTGGGACGGCGATGGACGAAGATTAACCCAGACGAGCTCCGCCTACAGCGCTGGACAAGGGGAAGGGACCACCTGTTGCTGCCGACAATGATCGCGCAAAGGATATGCCCCCTCCTCCTAACCCAGTGCAACAGTCGCAGGAACTCGGCACCGGACCGAGCAACAACAACACGGCAAACCCGCCGCCTCCGGCATCTACGTCTGCTGCTCCCCAAGTTACTCCAGCTGATAGAGTGATGTATGGCAATCTCCTCGTCGAGCCTATAACCGTGGCTCATATCCGCAATGTAGTCCAGCTTGACGAGAAGCGCCAGCAGCTGCTGGAGGAAGCGCAGGCCATCGCGGAGCAAGGCGCAAAGCTAGATCGAGATCTGGCCAACGCGTAGAAGTCCATAGAGAAAGCTAGAGCAATGGAGGCTGAATACAAGACTCTGCTGCAGCAGCAGAAGGCCAAGAAAGCTCCGGCTCGCATCATCAACGATCCTGGTGTGCGGCGAAACCTAGGATGGTCTCCCCCGAAGCCGGAACAAGCCAAGCCATACATTGACAGTGAAGGCAGGCAGGTGATGCCCACTCCTCTCCTCAACCTCGCCGTCGCCAAGACCCTTCTGGAGAAGGATAGATCACCTGAAGCGGTGGACCAGGTCTATGACCTAGTGGCCAAGGCGGTGAAACAGCAGGAAAAGGCCACCTGTCAGAGGCTCGAGTCTGACCTAGCGTTTTGTCAGTCTAGCCAGCACAAGCCGCCAAGGGACAGATCTCCTCTTGATGTCGGGTCTCAGACGGGTTCGTCAGAACGAAGATGGAGGGATGCGCGTAACAGGAAGGATGCTATCCCCATATCCTCCGACCATGGAGGCAAGGCCCAACCTCGTCGCCCATCGCCACCGCCCCGCTCCCCCCGACATCACGAAGAAACCAAGGCTCACCATCGTACGGATATGCCTCCGCCAAGGTAGAGCGGCATCGCCATCCATGACAACACGGAGTAGACCCGTCATGACGGAGAGTGCAACCAAGGACACAAGAGCAGGTCGCGCCATGACCCTCCGCGTCCGACAAGCAATCGCGACAAGCATGAGGCATCACAGGAGGGAAACAGCAAGAAAGCTAACCCACCGCCACCTCCGCCTTCGTCGCCACCTAGCAGCCACCATGGCGGAGGAGGCCCGCGTCATTCACGCAGCCCATCCCCTGATGGCAAGAAGAAGAAATGAAGCCCGGAGCCATACGATGCACGTTCGCGTCTGGACCAGATCCACGAGGCCCGGGAAGGACCATACCTGGGACCACGTTTCTTTGGACCTGTAATACGGTCTGCAACTTACCCCAAAGGTTTCCGGATTGACAAGACCATCAAGCCCTATGACGGCACCGCCAAGCCAGCTACATGATTGCAGGACTACGACAACACGGTGGAGATCGCCGAGGGTAACCCCAACGTCGTCGTCAAGTACCTCCCATTGATGTTGGCGGGCACGTCCCATCACTTGAATGATGACTTGCCAGAAAGATCCATCTGCAATTGGTTGGACATGCAAGAAGCATTCACCAAGAACTTCGAGGGTACATACAAGCGTCCCTGCACTGTTGGCGATCTACAGCGGTGCGTGCAAGAGAAAGACGAGACATCTCGCGCCTACCTCTCCCGCTGGCTGGATATGAAGAATTCCTGCGTAGGAGTGCACGCCTAGACCGCCATGGCCGCCTTCATCGATGGGTTGGAAAGGGGCACGTTGCTCTGACATAAGCTGACTTGAACGCCATGACCAGCTAGACTTGAACCAGATGATTCAGTTAGCCAGTGAGTTCGCGGCTACCGACGACGATGCTCGTGGCTCTTTGCCGGCAACGGCCGTTCCAACTCATGCTCGGAGGAACAGCAGCACAAAGCGGAATACCCCGCCTGAAGGAAAACAAAAGTCCAACATGGTCGCTATGACTTTTGCAGGACGAGGTGATGGCGGACAGTATGGCCGAGGACGGGGAGCTGGTCATGGGCAGCAGCAAGGCAGTGAAACTACCTCGGCAGCGCTCCGTGTTCCCCAAACCTACGAGGAATATCGTGATATGTCGTGCCTCATACACCTCGATGCCAACGGCAAGGCCACCCACACCAATCACCACTACAAGTTCGTCAACGACCTCAAGGAGGACCCGGAGTCCGGATAAAAGCAAAGTCAGAAGAACAGACCGCGAGGAAAGGGCAAGGGGAAAGAAGGAAGAGGAATCCAAGGATTCAAGTGACATAGACGAGGATGTTGACCCCAAGCACGCCGCCAAGAGCGACGGCAAGGGCAAGAACCCCTTCGAGAATAAGGCGGCAGTTTTCCACACTTTCCTTGGCACCCCCACCATCCGACAACAGAAGACCTCCATGAGGATACTGATGGCTACTCTACCCCCAGTTCCCCAATTCCTGCGCTGGTCGGAGATTCCAATTACTTGGGACAGGAAGGATCACCAAGACCTCATCCCTACGGAGAACCAATACGCCATGGTCATCAACCCCCTGATTGACGGCAATGAGTTCACCAAATGTATGGTGGATAGTGGAAGCAGCATCAATATCATGTACCTGGATACACTGCAGAAGATGAACTTGATGGAGGCAAACCTAAGGCGGACCAACACCATCTTCCACGGCATAGTTCCTGGTCGGGAGGCTCGGTCCCTTGGGTGCATCACATTTCAGGTAGCTTTTGGTGATGTTAATAATTACCGCCAAGAACGCATGACCTTTGAGGTGGTCCCCTTCAAGAGCGTGTACCACGTCATATTCGGCCGCGAAATATTCCACACCTTCATGGCCAAGCCATGCTTCGTCTACAACAAACTCAAGATACCCGGACCAAACGGTGTCATCATCGTATCCGGAAGCTTTACCAAAGCAAGGGACTACGAGAGTGGAGAAGCATCCTACGTAGAAGCTGTCCTCTACAGCGAAGAATTCAAGGAGATCCAGAGCAAGGTCGATGCCTCAGAGATGCCCGCGTCGAAGTAACATATTTATGACTCCGCCCCAGCATTCAAGGCCGCCATCGAGACCAAGCCGGTGGAACTTGTGGTAGGCGATGCCTCCAAGACCACCGCCATTGGGACGAACCTGGACCCTAAATAGGAAGGAGCGCTCGTCGAGTTCCTCCGTGAGAATAGGGACATCTTTGCCTGGCAACCTGCCGACATGAAAGGTGTACCTAGGGAACTTGCCGAGCACAGCTTGAATATTGATCCAAAATGTAAACTAGTGAAACAACATCTACGACACTTTGGAGATGAGAAGAGACGTGCCATAGGAAAAGAGATAGCTAGGTTACTTAAGACTGGTTTTATTCGAGAAGTCCTTCACACCCAATGGGTGGCCAATCCTGTACCTGTCCCCAAAAAGGGAACCAAAGAATTAAGAATGTGCGTTGATTACACCGGCTTGAACAAGGCATGTCCTAAAGATCTGTTTGCTTTGCCTCGCATTGACCAAGTCATTGACTCGACAGCTGGCTTGGAGCTTTTGTGTTTTCTTGATGCATACTCAGGATACTACCAAATCAAGATGAGGAAGTCGGAACAATTGGCCACTTCGTTCACTACACCCTACGGCACGTTTTGCTATGTCACGATGCCCTTTGGGCTAAAAAAACGCAGGTGCTACGTACCAGCGGACAATGCAACATTGCCTACACGACCAAATTGGTCGGAACATTCACACCTATGTGGATGATATAGCGGTGATGTCTAAAAAATCAAACGACTTAATCTCCGACTTAAAAGAAACCTTTGGTAATCTCCGGAAATACAAAATGATGCTTAACCCTAAGAAGTGCGTCTTCGGGGTTCCAGCAGGAAAATTGCTGGGCTTCATCGTTTCCCAGCGTGGAATCGAAGTCAACCCAGAGAAAATCAAGGCCATCTTAAACATAAACCGTCTGACATGCCTAAAGGACATACAACGACTAACAGGTTGTGTTGCAGTAGTTAGTCGGTTGGTCAACCGACTTGGAGACAAGGTCGTGCCACTGTACAAGTGCTAAAGAAGGCGGACAAATTCACATGGACGAACGAAGCAAACACAGCATTGAAGCAGCTTAAGGAGATTCTTTCCTCCGCGCCTATCCTTGCAGCGCGCGAGCTTGGAGAGCCCATGTTAATTTACATGGCGGCCACCAACCGGGTAATCAGCATCCTCGTCGTGGTAGAGCGGAAGGAACCAGGGCATGATTACAGAGTTCAAAGACGAGTTTACTATGTAAGCGAGGTCTTGACGGAAACCAAGCAGTGTTACCCACACTGCCAAAAGATAGCTTATGGATTATTCCTTGCTTCTCGGAAGCTGATGCACTATTTCCAGGAGCACCCCATCACAGTGGTGAGCAAGACTCCACTGTCAGACATTATCAACAATAGCGACGCTACAGGAAGGGTCGCGAAGTGGGGCATTGAACTTGCCTCCTTCGAGATCACCTACAAGAGACACGACACTATCAAGTCACAAGCCATGGCGGATTTTTTCACAGAATGGATGGAGATGCCATATGCTACCCCAATGCCGGAGCCAGAATACTGGGTGATGCACTTTGACGGATCAAATCTGCTCAACGGCTCTGGTGCTGGTGTACTGCTACAGTCGCCAACTGGGGACAAGCTACACTATGTTCTGCAGATCCACTTCGAGGCTACGAACAACATGGCGGAGTATGAAGCAATCATTCACGGATTACGCATAGCCAAGGATATTAGCATCAAGCGCATAGTTTGCTGTGGATATTCCGACTTGGTTGCCCAGCAGGTGGCTGGCACCTGGAACGCGTGGAACCTATGATGGCGATATATCGAGACAAAGTGGACGAGATAGCCAAGAGCTTCTTGGGGTACGAGGTCAAGTATGTACCTAGGGAGCAAAACGAGGCGGCTGATCTGCTGTCTAAGCTTGGATCATGGCGCAAACGAATTTCACCTGGAGTTTTCCTGGAGCATCTATGAACACCATCTGTGAAGGGAGCATACATCGACAACCCGGACAGAGTTGACTCTTTTGTTCACATGGTGACAAAGGTCCCTTCGGCTTGGAAAAAACCATTCATGGAGTATCTTGAACACGGAACATTGCCCGACGATGAGGTCGAAAGACGGCAAATAGTACGTCGAGCAAAGGGCTATACCATAATCAATGAACAGCTCTACAAAAGAAGTACTACTGGTGTATATCTTACGTGTGTTTCCTAGCAAGAAGGTATTGAAATCCTACGCGAAATCCATCTTGGAGATTGCGGGCATCACGTCGCTCCGTGATCATTGGCCGCTAAAGCCTTCCGGCAAGGATTCTACTGGCTGTCCGTGAAGGCGGACGCCGACAAGCTGGTTGAGACATGCATGGGATGTCAGTATTATGCCCGACAACCACATGTTCCTGCTGAAGAATTGCAACAATACCAATAACTTGGTCATTCGTGGTATGGGGGCTGGACATGGTTGGTCCATTGCAGACGACACCATGTGGTTTTACACATCTGGTAGTAGCAGTTGATAATTCATCAAATGTATAGAAGCTAAACCCATTAGAAAGCTCGATGGGGCAACTGCCCTTAGGTTTGTCCGGGATCTAGTGGTGAGATTTGGTCTCCCACATAGCATTATCACCGACAATGGTATCAACTTGTCACTCGGAGGAGTAGAGCTTATTGTTGGGAGAAGGGCATCCGACTTGACCTTTCATCTGTGGCACATCCACAGTCCCATGGTCAGGTTGAGCGAGCCAATGGATTAATTCTGCAGGGAATCAAGACACATCTTGAGGCACCGCTACATAGAGCATCTAGAGCCTGGGTGGAAGAATTGCCATATGTGCCGTGGAGTTTACGAACAACACCCAACAGATCCACCGGCTACGCCCCTTACTTCATGGTATATGGAGCAGAAGCCATCCTGCCTTCCGACATCCTTCACGATGCACCAAGAGTTGCCGCCTACGACAAAGATGACGCTGAAGAATCCAGACGCCTAGATGTGGACCTTCTCGAGGAGGAGCGCGTTTTGGCATGCCAAAGATCCGCCATCTACCAGCAGAAGCTACACAGCTACCATAGTCGCCGCGTCCGGCATCGCTCGTTTAAAGAGGGGTATTTGGTTCTCCGACTTAAGCAGAAGAAATTACACAAATTATCCCCGCCATGGGAATGACCGTTCATCATAAGCAAGGCGCTGCTCAATGGGTCTTACTACCTCGTTGATAATTGTGAACTGAAGGCTAGACCCAACGAGGATCATAAGCATAAGCGACGTGACCCAGATGATGACTACTCGGAGCTTGATCGGCCATGGAACATAGCACAGCTACGTCCTTTCTACACTTAGCATTTTTTATCTATTGTGTACCCCTTATATGATCAATGAAATAAAGCTCTCTGGTTCACTCATATTTCTGAGTCTTTTACCTCCTTTAGTGTTCATTTTTGGATCGTATAAAAACTGTATGCACAAGCTTTGTGATTGCACTTGTGAAAATTCCGCCTACGGGCGTTAGCTTAACTTTTCTGGTCTACACGTTCTTTGTTGTTTTTATGTGGATTCTGGAGTAGTGACTTTTGGCACTTATTGTCGGCGATTTTGTGCTTAGGTTCTTGACGGTGCCATTGGGCATCATCGTCTGAGCGCGTAGTTCCGATAACGAGTCTTCCGAATCACGAAAATTCAAGCATAAAAACCACAGTAATGGATAAGCCAGCACTTGCTTAAAAAATATATACATGCTGGAACTAGTTCTTGAGTAGCAGAAAATAACAATCATTGTTTTCCGCCTTAAGTTAACAAGTACTCCCTCCGATCCTAAATAAGTGTCACGGTTTTGAACTAACTCTAGTTCAAAATGGCGACACTTATTTAGGATCGGAGGTAGTATTTTTTCCGCATACAAATTATAGAGGAAACAAATATTACATATTATTTTTCATTCCTCTGGCGCAGGCGACTTGAATGAAACGTCATCAGCAGTAGGAGAGTCACCTTCCTCGAAGTCGGCAGTATTGAGAGACTCGGAGGAGCTTTGGTGCCACCAACAATGGCTTTCATGGGCACAAAGACGTTAGGATCGACCAACTCGGCGACTCTGGTGTCAAAACCCGCGAGCGATGCCAAGATAGCCTCGTGATCTATATTTTGGCCTTCGTCGTCTATGTCAGGGATACCGGAGGTCACCGTGTCGATGTTGGCGTCTTCGTAATGCGCCTTGACCATTGACAGTGCCATCCTCGCGCCAGCCCGTGTACATGAAGCTTTCCAGCTTGCAATAAGCTCGGGGGCTCGATGCAAGATCTCCGAGAACTTCGCCATGGAATCTACCGCTTTGATGTTGATTTGGAGGTGCTTGGCTATCTCCTTGGCTTGTGTGATGGTGGTGTTGATAAAGTTGTCGGCAAGGACCATGCATTCCTTTGGTGGAGGGGGTGACTGGGTCAACCCAATAGGAGCTACAAATTTCTGACAAAGGAGCGCATAAGTTCAATAACACAAAAGTTCAGAGTATCTAGCTTATAGAAGTACAAGGCGGAGAATCACTTACTGAAGATGCTACTCTCAGCCTTCTAGAGAGTTTCTGCCATGGAGTCCCGTTCTTGTTGGAGGATCCTGTACGCTTCAAGATGGCACTGATTTTGCTCATCGGAAGCTTCTTCTGATCTTTCAGGATCGCGATTTCCTCCTTCAAGCGGTCCATCTCCTCGTTGGCGGAGTCTTGCAAGACTTTCATTGAGTCCTCATGCATCTTCAGCATATCCTTTCTCTCCTGCTTAAGGATCTTGTTTTTGCTATCTAGATGTTGAATATGCTTGGATTACTCAACAATATCCTTAGACTTGGAAATGGCTTCTGCAAGTCGGAGAAAGAACAGTGCACAGTGAGTACTTGGAGAATGTTGGCACAAGACCAAGTCGAAATACAAAAAAGAAAGGAAAAGCAGATGCTTCCTCTTGGTGATTTGTTCCTTCAAGAAGGCAGTTTTACCCTTTTCGGCTTCCAAGTCCGAGCGCATCTTCTAGTACTTCTCGTTGGCCACGCCCCTCCGAGCATTCTCATTCTATGGAAAGGAAAAGTTTAATGCTGCTTAGTCTACTTGGAGCATCTAGCCGGATAAATATCCACCTAGAGGCTTGGGGGCTACAGTGAGAGTTTTTAACTTAGCACTATGCTTGGTCTTTCTTTAAGCATCTAGTCGGAACTAATTCAGTTTTCAACTAGAAGCTTGGGGGCTACAGTATAAAGTTTTAACTTAGTCATATGCTTAGTCTTTCTTTAAGCATCTAGTCGGAACTAATTCAGTTACAACTAGAATCTTGGGGGCTACAGTATTGAAATTTATAAACACTGCGTATGCTACTCTGAAAGCATCTAGTCGGAATAATTTATTCAAACTATATGCTTGGGGGCTACAGTGAGAAGTTTTCTAGCTTAGTCACTCTTAGAGCATTCAGATGCAAAGACCTATGGTTTTCTGTCTAAATCCTCGGGGGCTACAGTGACATACTCATATGAAATGCAAAAGGCAAATAAAACTTACAAGTGTGATGATCTTGAGGTTTGTATCACTCTCAGCAAGCAACTTGCCGAAGGATAAACTGTTTCCCTGCAAGATTTCTGCTTGCCGGAGAAGCTCCTCAAGATCGCATGTTGGAGATGTCGGTGTCGCACCGGGAACCACAGCGGAGCTACCCGACTTAAGTACCGGGTAGACTATCTTCGGGAACTCTATGGCTTTCTTGGGTGCGGAGGCTCTGCCTTCGACAGACGTACCACTCTCCACCACTGCCTTACTACTATCGATGGCATCCTTAGCCGGAGCTTCAGCCATTTGGGTTGCGGCACTTTCCTGCGTTGCCTATTCACTGACAACGGCAAGCTCCGCGAAGGCACCTAAGTCCACTTCCATGGCGGAAGGGCCAGCTGCATCTTTGGCCTATGAGCTTGTCGGAGCAGGCGTAGGCTGGACGCTAGGAGCGACAGGGGCGATGGCGGGAGATGCGTGGGGAGAAACATCATGATGCAACATATCCTTAATGTTTCTAGAAGCCCCCAAAGTTTTGGAGGTCTTCTTCAAACTGGTAGTGGCCTTCTTCCTGAAACGTGCGAAAAGTATAAGTACAGGAATAAGACAAGCAATGGACAATGTCGGAGACAAAGAAGCTTACACAAGAGGGGGTGCTTTGGCAAAGGGTATCCCAGTAATCTTTCTTTTCTCCGCCTCCAGGGCGGCGGTAGTCTTCTTGGAGGATCCACCCTCCGTCTTCTTATTCTTGCCTCTATCGGCAGCGTCAGAGGTGGAGCTCTTCCGCTTTCGTGCCAACATGACATCGTCGTCGGACACGGCGGTGACTTCCTTCATCTTTGGGTCATAGATTTGGACAGCCATGCTATCCTCCTCTAGACTGCTAAGCTGTTAAGTGAAATCCCACAAGTGTTAGATGAGATGGATATGGCTAGACGGAAGAACTGGAGTATATGTCATACACGGAAAATAAACATCATACCTTTGGGCACGTGTCGTCAACGAACATGTCATAGGTGATGGTGAAGCCTCGCTTCATATCCTTCACCTTGACGATGTCCTTGAGTCGAAGCTTGACGGAGTCACTCGATAAATTGTCCTCGGAGATGCGGAGGCTATCCTTCCTATCCTTGGTGTACTCATGCATCAGTTTCGAGCGGTGTTGTAGAGGTTGGACACCTAACGAACCAGCACATGTCTAGGTCCAAACCGGTCAGACCCGTCTCTGTGAACCACTCTATCCGCCTTATAGCGCGGGAAGCATCGATGTCGGAGGGAAGGGAGGCCTAGGATCTCCATGTTGAAGCTTCGGCGGCGGCTCCATCGATGAAGTCCGGGTACGTCGCTTCTCGGCCAGGCAGAGGGATATCTGGGCCGTAGAAGTACGTTTGTTGTCAGTTCTTACAGGACTCATGGCCGACGATGCCGGGGAACCGCCGGCCAGGCCGGATCTTAAAACTAATAGTGCCACAGTTCCTGAGCACGTCCTTGCCGGCTTCGGCTTCCCGCTTGACGATGAAAAAGTAAATAAAGAGATCTAGCCTAGGCCTAATCCCTAAGTAACCCTCACAAAGCGCCGCGTATTTGCTAAACGCGAGGATGCTATTGGGGGAGAGGTTCTGAGGCTGTACTCGGTAATGGTTGAGGAAAGCTAGGAAGAAATTGGAGATGGGCAGGGAGATGACGCATACCAGTTGGGCTTTGAGGTATACCTTCTCTCCGTCTTGCGGAGAATGAGTGACCTCGCCGGCCGGCGCCGCCCGCCAGGAGAGCCCCTCCGTTGCAGGAAGGTAGCCCTCGATGATTAGCTCCTTGATGTCGCGGTCCGTAATATCCGAACCGCACCAGTCGCCCTTGTGGGAGTCGTATTCCTCCTCAAGCAGCTCCAGCGCCGCTGGGTTATGGTCGCCGCCGGTGGTTTCGACCACCGCGTATTTGGGAATCACCAGGCCCTCTAGGGGCACGATGACGGTGCTCGCCGGCTTTGTCGCGGCATCGCCTAACGCCGCCATGGAAGGGGTGGAACTGCTGCTGGCCATTGGAGAGGTTGAGGTGGTGACTGAGAAAGATCGAAGGGCTAGGGTTTTTCGCTATGGTGCGGAGAGATCGACGAGGCGCTCGCTGGAGGAAGAAGACGATGTAGAGGAGAATGAGGTGAAAAGTAAAATTTCCACCACTGTTACAATTTATAACCTCCAGCGTCAAGATTCGTGCAAGACGATCGAATGGTTGACGCGTGGACGACGCGTGCGGAAGCGTGCGCGGAAATTTCGCCACATTGCCAACCGTCGCCGCCAACGGTTTGTATCACTTGCGCGAGAAAAACGGACATGATTGCGTTCTCTGTATGTGTGAGTTACGAGGCGTTGCTGACCTACGTCTACATCGCCATAGCTGTCACTGGCAGATGAACCATCACATCGGAAGATTACAGCATGGACGGATCCAGTCCGGCTATGGAAGAGTACGATAGAAGATTCAGCAATTCTCCGACTTACAAGTTGAAGATGGAGAAAACCTTGCAGGGTTCTTTGGGAGGACTACAAGATATTGCTTGATGATTTGCCGACATCCATCTAGATGGAGCATTCAACGTGAAGAGGCAAGATGGCGCAAGATCTCGGAGTTCTCGAGGGGCTACTGTTGGGGATATGCTATATGGGTATCCTTATAGCATGTCTCCTATCCGTATAAACCCGGGTGGCCCGCAGTTGGTAGCATGGCCCATGGCCTGATGGGCGGCCCAGTTAGATGGATCCAGAAGGGAGGCCCATGCCGGATAAAGGAAGGCTACGGAGGAGTCACCGACGTACCCGGAGCCTTGGAGTGCAAGACACGCTAGACTAGTTGTAAGCAGTGTAGGACTCTGTAACCTGCCCGGCTAGGAATTTTCCCTATAACCCTAGGAACTGACGACTATATAAGTCGGGCCTATGGGATCCTTTAGGGCACAATCTCAGACAATCTGGTGTCTACTACGACATACCTCGCATAGCGAAACAATCCATGTAACTCGGCGTATTTGCCATTATAGTGATTTATAGCAGGAGTAGGATTCCGCCATCGTCGTGGGATTTGAACCTGGGTAAGTTGTGTTACCTCGTACCCGTCAACCGTCCGCCTTCCCCCACGTCTCTAAACACGAACTGTGAGGACCCCTCCATGGCATACTCGTTGGCAATACCACGACATATTGTATACCTCTTATATGATCAATGAAATAAAGCTCTCTGGTTCACTCATATTCCTAAGTCTTTTACCTACTTTGGTGTTCATTTTTGGATCGTAAAAAACCTTTATGCGCAAGCTTTGCGTTTGCACTTGTGAAAATTCCGCCTACGGGCGTTAGCTTAAGTTTTCTGGTCTACATGTTCTTTTTTGTTTTTATGTGGATTCTGGAGTAGTGACTTTTGGCACTTGAAGTCGGCGATTTTGTGCTTAGGTTTTTGACGGTGCCATTGGGCATCATCACTTGAGCGCATGGTTCCGACTCATGAAAGGTCAAGCATAAAAACCAAAGTAATGGATAAGCCAGCACTTGCTTAAAAAATATTTATATATTGGAACTAGTACTTGAGTAGCAGGAAATTACAGCTATTGTTTTTCTGCCTTATGTTAACACAGTAGTTTCTCCGCATACACAAATCCAGAGGAAACAAATATTACAAAGTGTTTTTTATTCCTCTGGTGAAGGAGAGTTTGAGGCAGCATCGTCGGCAGCAGGAGAGCCATCCTGATCATCTTAAAAGTCGGTGGTCTTGAGGGACTCGGAGGATCTTTGGTGGTCTCCATCAATGATCTCAAGAGGAACAAAGACGTTGTGATCGACCAACTCGGCAACCCTGGTATCAAAACCCACGAGCGATGCCCAGATAGCTTTGTGATCAATCTTCTGGACTTCATCGTCTATGTTGGGCAGGCCCGAGGTTACTGTGTCGATGTCGGCATTCTCGTAATGGGCCTTGACCATTTCGAGCAACATTCTTGCACCATCCCGGGTACATGAAGCTTTCCAGCTTATGATACGCTCGGGGTCTTGGCGTAGAATCTTCGAGTACTTCATCACCGAGTCCACCGCCTTAATGTTGATGTTCAGGGGCTTGGCAATCTCTTTGGCTTGCTTGACGGCGATGCTGATAAAGTTGCCGGCGAGAACCATGCATTCCTTTGACAGAGGAGGCGAATTGGTCAAACCAATAGGAGCTGCATTTCTGACAAACAAAGGAGCACATGAGTTCAATAACACAAAAAGTTCAGAGTACCTGGCTTATAGAAGTACAAGACAGAGATCGCTTACCAAAGATGGTTGCCTCTGCTTGGTAGAGTGTCTCCGCCATGGAGTCCCGCTCTTGTCGGAGAACCTTGTAAGCCTCAAGGTTGCGCTGATTCTGCTCATCGGCAGCTTTCTTCTGCTCCTTGAGGATTGCAATTTCCTCCTTTAGATGGTTCATCTCCGTGTTGGCGGACTCCTGCAAGTCCTTCATGGATTCCTCGTGCATCTTCAGAGTGTAGGCTCTCTCCTGCTTGAGGATCTTGTTCTCGCTATCTAGCAGCTCAATGTGCTTGGATTGCTCAACAATGGCCTTGGCCTTGGCAATAGCTTCTGCAAATCAGAGAAAATACATCACACAATGAGTAGTCAGAGAGTGATGGCACAAGACCAAGTTTGAGTACGAAATTGAAAGGAAAAATAGACTCTTGCTCTTGGTGATTTGTTCCTTCAAGAAGGCAGTTTTACCCTTTTCGGCTTCCAGCTCAGCGTGCATCTTGTGGAACTTCTCGTTGACGATGCCTCTCCGAGCATTCTCATTCTGTGGAAAGAAGATCAAAATTACTTAGTGTACTTGGAGCATCTAGCTGGCTAAATATCCACCTAGAGGCTTGGGGGCTACAGTGAGAGTTTTTAACTCGGCAATATGCTTAGTCTTTCTTTAAGCATCTAGTCGGAACTAATTCAGTTTCAACTAGAGGCTTGGGGGCTACAGTATTGAAGTTTACAAACACTGTGTATGCTACTCTAAAAGTATCTAGTCGGAATAATTCATTCAAACTAAATACTTGGGGGCTACACTAAGAAGTTTTCCAGCTGAGTCACTCTTAGAGCATTCAGATGCAAATACCTATGGTTTTCCGTCTAAATCCTCGGGGGCTACAGTGGGATACTACTTATGAAAAGAAAAAGGCAAGCAAAACTTACAAGTGCGATGATCTTGAGGTTGGTAGCGCCTTCGGCAAATATCTTGCTGAAGGAATGGCTATTTCCTCGCAGGATATCCTCTTGCTTGAGAAGCCCTCAAGACCGCATGTCGGAGAAGTTGTCACTACACCAGGAGTCAGAGTTGAGCTACTCGGCATGAGCACCGGATAGACAATCTTCGGGAGCTCTCTCGACGTCGTAGGTGCAGTGGCACCGCCTCCGGCAGATGTTCCACCTTCCACTATCGCCTTACCGCTACCAATGGCATCCTTAGCCAGAGCTTCAGCCATTTTGGTTGCGGTGATTTCATGTGTCTCCTGCTCGCCGGCAACTGCAAGATCCGTAGTGTCACCTGGGTCCACCTCCATGGCGGGGGGGGGGGGCAGATGCCACCTTAGCTAGAGAGCTTGTCGGTGCGGCAACATGCTAGACGCTAGGAGTGGTAGGGACAATGGCGGGAGACGCTTGGTGCAACATATCTCTAATGTTTTTAGAAGCCCCCGATGTTTTGGAGGTCTTCTTCAAACTTAAACTGGCCTTCTTCCTGAAACGTGCAAAAATATAAGTACAGGAATAAGACGAGCAATTGACAATGTCGGAAGATAAGAAGCTTACACAACGGTGGGTTCCTTGGTGAAAGGGATGCCGGTAATTCTTCTTTTCTCCGCCTCTAGGGCGGCAGTGGACTTCTTGGAGGCTCCATCATTTGTCTTCTTCTTCTTGCCTCCATTGTCAGCGTCAGAGGTGGAGCTCTTTCGCTTACGCGCGAATGGGACATCGTCGTCGGACACAACGGTGACTTCCTTCATCTTGGGGTCATAGATTTGGACAACCATGTTATCCTCCTCTAGATTTGTGAGCTGTTAAGTGAAATCCCAAAGTGTTAGATGAGATGGTAATGGCTAGATGGGAGAACTGGAGTACATGTCATACACGGAAAATAAATACATACCTCTGGGCATGTGCCGACAATGAACATGTCATAGGTGATGGTGAAGCCACGCTTCATGTCCTTCACCTCGACAATGTCCTTGAGGCGGAGCTTGATGGAGTCACTCGAGAAATTGTCCTCGGAGATGCGGAGGCTATCCTTCCTATCCTTGGTGTACCGGTGCACAGCTTCATGCAGTGCTGCAGAGTCTGGATCCGCCTGACGAACCAGCACATGGCTAGGTCCAATATGGTCAAACATGTCTCTACGAACCACTCGATCCGCCTTACGGCACAAGAAGCATCATTGTTGGAGGGAAGGGTGGGCTGGGATCTCCATGTCGGGGCTTCAGCGGCGGCCCCATCGACAAAGTCCGGGTACGTTTCTTCTTGGCCAGCCAGAGGGATATTTGGGCCGTAGAAGTATGTTCGCTGCCATTTCTTGCAGGACTAGTGGCCTACGATGTCGGGGAACCTCCGTCCAGGCCGGATCTTGAAGCTAATTGTTCTGCAATTTCTGAGCTCGTCCTTGCTAGCTCCGGCTTCCCTCTTGATGGTGAAGAAATAGATGAACAGATCTAACCTAGGCCTAATTCCTAGGTAGCCCTCGCAAAGCGCTACATAGTTGCTAAGCGCTAGGATGCTATTCGTAGAAAGGTTCTGAGGTAGAACCCGATAATGGCTGAGGACAGCAAGGAAGAAGTCGGAGATCGGGAGGGAGACGCCGCGTACCATTTGTGCTTTGAGGTACACCTTCTCTCCGTATTGGGGAGAAGGGATGAACTCGTCGGCCGGCGCCGCCCGCCAGACAAGCCCCTCCGTCGTGGGGAGGTATCCTTCAGTGAGCAGCTCTTTGATATCGCTATTGGCGATATCAGAGCCGCGCCATTCTCCCTTATGGGAGTCACCCTCCTCTTCTAGCGGTTCCATCCCCGCTGGAATATGGTCATCACCGGTGGCTTCCACCACCGCGGACCATGGAATAACCATGCCCTCTTGAGGCACATGGAAGGAGCCTGCCGGCTTGGCCACGGTCTCATTTGTCGCCGCCATGGACGTGGTGGAGCTGCTGCTCGCCATTGGTGTGGGAGAGAGGTGACTGGGACATTGGGAAGAAACTAGGGGTTTTCACGGTCGCGCGGAGAGCTCGAGGAGGTGTTCGCAGGAGGAAGACGATGACACGAGGGAGAATGAGGTGAAAAGATAAAATCTACCACGGTTGTACTTTATAACCCCCAGCATCAAGATTCATGCAAGTCGATCGAATGGTTGCTGCGTGGACAGCGCGTGTGTATGTGCACGGAAATTTCTCCACGTTCTCAACCGCCGCGCCAACGGTTCGTATCCTTCGCACGGAAAAAATGGACATGATTGTTTTCCTGCATGTGTGAGTTACGAGGCGTTGCTGACCTATGGTCTACGTTGCTCTAGCTAACATGAGAAGGTGAACCATCCCATCCGAAGATTTCGGCATGGACGGATCTAGTCCGGCTACGAGAAGAGTACGATGGAAGATTTCAGTGGTTCTCCGACTTACAAGTTGAATACAGAGAACATTGCAGGGTTCTTGGGAGTACTACAAGATATTGCTTGACGATTTGCTGACATTCATCTAGACGGAGTATTCAACCTAAAGAGGCAAGATGGCGCAAGATCTTGGAGTTCTCCGGGGGCTACTGTTGGGGATATGCTATATGGGTATCACCATAGCATGTCTCTAATTCGGATAACCCGGGTGGCCCACAGTTGGTAGCAAGGCCCATGGCCTGCTAGGCGGCCTAGTTAGATGGATCCAGAAAGGAGGCCCATGCCAGATAAAGGTAGGCTACGGAGGAGTCACCGACGTACCCGGAGCCTTGGAGTGCAAGACACGTTAGACTAGTTGTATACCGTGTAGGACTCTATAACCTGTCCGGCTAGGACTTTGCCTGTAACCCTAGGATTTGGCGACTATATAAGCCGGACCTATGGGAACCTTTAGGGCATAACTCAACTCATATCGCGCACAGCGAACCAATCCCTGTAACTCGGCGTATTACCATTGTAACATCCCAGGATTAGCACCTAGAAATAAGGAGGACACAGGTTTGTGCATTACATTCATGCATAAGAAAATCCGGGGAATTTTTCCGCAAAACTAAAATAGCTATAAAGGGATCGGGATCTCTCTTGTACTGAAGGAAACTTCGGAGCAAGTGCAATAGATTTTGACATGACCTTTGTAGAATTCTTTGTTTCGGGGAAAATTTGTTCAAACATATATTTGAATTTGAAATATGAAATTCAAATGAATTTATAAAATTCACAAATGGAAATTGGAAATATTTAATAACTTCAAATAAAATGATTACATAAATAATATAAAAAGGATTCTTTATTAATATAAATATATATACATATAGTATAACTTTACAATAGATAAATAAAAGTAAAGTATCAGGAAACAAATAAGTAGAAAAAAGAATTGCATTATTGAAATAAATAAAAGAATTCTTTATTACAACAAATATATATGACATTGTCTTTACAATTAGGATTTACAAAGGAAGAATTAATAAATAAATAGTTCATTATTTACAATCACAATAATAATACAAATCTTTACAAATTTGAATAAAAAGGAAATTACAACAAGATTAAAAATAAAATCTAACTAAGCTTCTTTTCTTCTTCTTAATCTTCATTCCTGTAAAATAAACAATAGAGAAGAAACATTGTGTTAATGTTAAAATATTTGCCCCACCATAGGTGAGGCAATTTAATATATGAAAAAAGCTTAGGGATTTTGGTAAGAACTACCAAAATCCACTAATGACCTAAGAGGGTACCACCCAATCTAGACCATAAGTAGAAATTTTGATCTGTGAGCTATACACTTGAGTATGAGAGGCAAAGTTAAGGTCCAAAGAAACCAGCACAGATATGATCATTTGTATTATTAGGCAACAACTAGCATGATATGGCACCCTCTTAAGCCTAGCTAAAATCAATTAGAAAGAAAGATGCAACAATAATAGAAAAGAATAATCATGTTTAGCACTAAATCAACTAAACAGATTATGTTTAAGCCAATACGGTCCTCAGCCCGGGACGAGCTAGATGGCATTACCAACCTTAGTAAATCCACTTGGCAGTAAGGAAATAAAGGAATAGAGATACAAAGAAGAGGGTAAAGGTAACTTGCCATCTTGTACCAAAAAGGGCCCCACCTGTAAGCAGCTTACACATACATGTAGCTATGTAGTGTTGTCAACACCAGGAAGCATCACAGTAAGTACAAAGGGAGAGAACAGCCATAGAAGTTCAGCTAGAAGCTGATCCATATCTCTCTATAGCACATCAACACACACCCCAGCTCATTTCTTAACACTAGAGCTTCCAAGCCCACACATAAACAACCACAAGATCACCAATCTAGACCATCACCATCAATCAACTCTGGTTTCTCCTTGGAGCCATCTAGGAGCTAGCAGGAGAGGAATTCATAGGAAAGGCAACACACCAGGAGGAACTGGTTAGCAACTGACTACAGAGCACAAGCAAGGTTATCAAGATTCCCATCAGGAGGAGCAGGCAAAAATTATATCACAAGGACAAAGTAGGCTAACTGATCAAGTGCTAGTATCAACATTAGAAGTCAGCTCCAACAATAGGTTATCCATCTAAGATCATGCTTAAGTATCTATTATTACCATTGCATCTTAGAAAATGGATGGGGCAATAGAAAATCCTCAGATCTGTACTCAAGGAGTACTAGATCATCACTGGATAGTTTTTATAAGCAAGCAGTAATTATTGTATCCAAACATCATCACAACCTCAGCCTTTGCATCATTGGCAGGGGCAAGAGCATCAGGTCATATACACTATGATCATACCACTTTGCACACTCAAAGTTAGGTACCACAGTAGTAGGATCACAATAAGAGAAGCCACAAGGGATCTCTAACTGAGTTCATCTTTCCAACTTGGATTTTAGATTATCCTCCGGGATACACTCTAATGAAGTGTAAAGTTATCACTGTGTATTGGACAACAAATAAAATATCATTATTCCTTAGTCATCCCAAGCCTAGGTCTCAGTCTTTGCATCCTTGACCTAGTCTAAAGCAAGGAGAAGGTATAGACAAGCAGCAGAGCTGTCACACTTATTGGCTGGCTAATACTGGGCACGATCCAAATGTGGGAAGCACCTCAGTAGCAACCTAGCCACAAGTTCCACTAGAGCCTGGTTTTACCAACTTAAGCTACAGTTTAGCATTAACCAACAATCTCTAGATTAAGGGTCTCATTCAAATCATTTTCCTAAAGATAAACATTAGGAATCAGACAGATATGTATTCACTGCTCAACATAACTGGAAGCTAGAATATTATCAACTTAATCATATTTTTCACACAGCTAATCACAACAGTGATAACAAGGCACAATTGTGCATGCTTGGTTTAGGTGCTAGTTAACAGAGATCATTTAGGGCCATTCAGGATCCTCCTCAGCACAAAATCATCTTTTACTTAGCCAACAACTAGGAACCATGTGAACACTGTCTTGCTGACAGTAACTTAGGAAGTAATTAAATGATTCCAGGGTAGAAACTATACTCAATTAATTATTCCTCCAAAATATTTAGGAATCAATCCATCATATTTTCTTTTTGCTATACTAGCAGCATAAACTTAAATCCATACTGAATGAAGAATCAGAGGTTAATCACTTAACAAATATATATTTATTTGGGACTGTAGCCAACTCATTTGAATTCATACTGTCATATGAATTCTATAAATTATATGCACTGTTCAAATCCCAACATCACCATGGTATCAAGATTACAGTAGAGCCAACGATACCAGGAGAGACTGGACACTTACTTATCCAGATAAAGGAACCTCCACTAGGAAAAGATCAACAACACACAACCATAGCAATACCAGATTTTGTACATGAGCTCTGGGAATTATTATGCCAGGTTGAGCAACCTAGAAAAGTATCTCCTATATTTCAAAGCACATTCTCATGTGTACATGATAATTATCAAGAACAAAATCACCTAATCCTTTCCTTGATCATACCAGAACTAAATCATAATACCAGAAACCTATTTAGTAATTTAATCATCTGCCTATGACTATTAGAATGGTAGAACAAGACTTATCCATCCACACCTAACTACACAGCCAGTAGACCAACTAGATCAAACAATCGGTGCATACGCTCATAACTTGAATCAACACGAAATCGTCACAACAAGTCCACAAAGAGATTTATCAAAACCTACACCTAAATCCATAGGGATCCCAAATCTATATCAGGAGAGTTCATCAGCACGAAGGTTGGTCACAGAGAAGAGATGGGGTAGAAGGAACACCTACCTGGGGCGAGTCCTAGCTCGCCGAAGAGGAGGCAGAGGCCGCGGGTGTAGCAGCACGGTGGGCACCGAAGCACCTGCAGTGCGCCAAGCCTTCCCAGCAACATCTGCAGTGTGGCCAGTGTCGTAGCCAAACAGCAGCACCACCAGGATCGACAACTGTCGTACCAGGGCGGAATTAGAGTTTCGGCCAGATGCGTGTGAGGCCGCGATTGAATCAAATCGGCCAGGAGGAAGGAAGAGGAGGCCGTAACTAGCCAGCGCTAGCACACGGCAGCAACCGACGGCTTTGGATTTGGCCGGGGTTGTCCAGCGAGAGCGGCGACGGCGGCATGTGCGGGTAAGGCAGACGAACCAGAGATGGGAGTCAAGGTCAGGGGCGTGCGTGGAGTGCCCTGGGTGCGGGGAGGAAGAGAGAAGGGCCAGGGGTGTGATGGTTGGACCCAATCCCAAACTGGGCCAACCTAAATGGGCCAGGCTGGCCCATGTGCCCAACCAAACAGCCCAAGTTAATTAGGATAAGAAATGAAATAAAATTAAAACAAAAATTACCAAAGTAACTTCTAAACATTTTTAGGTATAGAAAATTGTATAAAAAACATAAAAATACATTTAATATGTTAAAATTATCATAAAAATAAGATCTATCTAATAAAAATATAACTTTATTTATTTAAAATAAATATAAAGCACATAAATATTAACATCATTAAATCCTGAGTAAAATTTCATAAAATAAGAAAAACTCCTAAAAATAAATAAAAATCATTTTTTGTATAAAAATAACTCTACTATTTATAAAAATACTAACTTAGTGTTTTACAAATAAAATATAAAGAAAATATTTAAAAACACTTAATTCTTTGAAGAATTTTACAAACATAAATGTAATACTTAAAAATAAATAAAATTCATTTTTAAGATCTAGAATAAATATATTTTACTATAAAAATACTATATTCAAAAACATTTAAATAACCTTAGATAATAAAACTCATTTACTTATTTTACTAAAATAAAATAACCACTTTGTCAATTCTCCAAAATTATTTACTAAGAAAGAAATAATCACATTTCTTAGTAAAAACACTAAATCCTTTAAGTTTAATTATTAAGTCTAATTCCATAATCATAAGTCATAATAAAACTTAAGTATAACTATTAACTTTTAAATACTCTTATTAAATCTTAAATTCAAATAAAACTCCTTTTAAATAAATATTATATATCACTCATGTATAAGATGGTGAATAATCTTCATCTTTTAACCACTCTTAAAATGATTCTAAACTCTAACAAATTTATAAGATCATCTAATTATGCTCCCATGAATAAGATGCATGTTATAAATTCATTTTTTACTTACATTAAAAAGGATCATCCATAATCATATTTGTCAAAACCCTAAAACTAGATGATATTCTAAAACTCATTATATCTTTAAATTCATTTCTATTTTTATAGTTAACTTTGGTCTAAACAATCATAAACATCTCATTTGAAGTTTATTCATGTTTTAAAGTTAACTTTGGTCACTTGTACCATCAATTAAAATATGATAACTTAACATCATTCAAAACCATCACCAACCCTAATGTAAAACCTAATAACCCTCAAGACTGATTAACTTTAACTAAACACTAGTTTCTTTAAATGTTATTCTTTTTGCCACTTCACACAAACAAGTCTATAATAGTTCCTTCATCTCTTAAGAACTCAACCCAAGGACTTTTTATCCTAGTCACCAGATAAAAATTAATCATAATCACATTACTATATCCGTACTTGTATATTTTGGATTGTTAACACTTAAGTTCCTTATCAATGCAATTGCTTATGAACTAAACTTAAAGATAAACCCACTAAGATCAACTTATTTATAATGCTAAGGGTTTCACTTTGGGAATTATAAAATTGCATAGCATTATTTATGCATAATGGCATCTTGCTTCTTTAAACATTAGTCCTTACCGGACCAATCATGATGATTTCAGATATTGGATCTTCTATTATATCGAAGATCGTGAGTGCATAATCTTGCAATCAAAAAAGGCAAGTTCACACTTGCTCATGTCCTTTGATTATTTTCTGTAAAGTATTTTGCAAATCCAGTGTTGTCATCACCTGCATTTGAAAAAGGTCAGAAAACACTATTTTCATAATAATATGATTATAGGTTATTTACCATGAGGTAAAAACCTTCTATGGAAATTCCGGTGGTAAAGGAACATATTATCTACTCCCTCCGTTTGGAAATATAAGATGTTTTAGGTTTGTGAAGGAGATGTATCTAGACATCTTTTAGTGTATAGGTTCAAATGAATCTAGATAATAAAAGGTGTCTAGATACATCTCATTCACAAATCTAAAACATCTTATATTTCTAAACGGAGGGAGTAGGACTTAACAACCAATGTCGCCAGTGATTCTTGCGACGTATATTACGCGTTAACCATGAGATTTGGAATGGGACGGAGAAGTCAGCTGGATCGGCTCTCTCTCGCATGCCAACGGATGACCGGGCCGTTGTTGCAACTCCTCTTGTAGAGGTTAGCAGGTTATGGGTGGGATCCCTCAACGTCCCACGACTTCTGGTCTCTATGAGGGTTGTACACCTTAGGATGATAATGGAAACAAGTTTTATCCTAGGCCTGATGTGCAATTTGTCGGGTATGTGGGGTTGCGGAGAAGGACAGTGATTGGCTTGGATCTTAGTCTGGGCCTCATACCTAGGAAGTGTGAACGAGCCTATAACTCGGATGTGCAACTAAGCTAAGATCTCTCATGGGTAAAGCAACGCACCTCTGTAGAGTGTAAGAACTGTAACTTGTTACTCCCTGTTTCGGGAAGGAGCTGCGAATGCTGCGGGAAAGGAACTCCCTGAAAGTTCTGGTAAACCCGTGAAGGCTGATGGACATAGCTTTTCAGAATAAAAGCAACCTTTGAAGAAATGTTTACGAAAACTTGCATTGCCTACGACCTATGGTCTATGGCTGTAAATAGTGAATCAACCACTTCTCTTTAGTGAACTTGCTGAGTATGCTCGTACTCAACGTATCTTCTTAACTGATGGGGATGTGCCTACCGGGGTATACCCAGCAGGCCTTTTCCGGCTGGCCCAAGAATTGGCGAGTGGGCCTGCAAGACGGCGACTGGATTGAAGCCCAGCGAGGAACCAAGCGACTGGAAGCTGAAGGCCCAGGCGAGTAGATAGGCCCAGTCGGATTAGGTTAAACGAGTACCGAAGCTTTAACTGAATCGGTTGAGATATGTAAACCCTAGGGGAGGTGAGCCTATATAAACCTCCCTGGAGGGCGAGTAGAGATACGTTCCATCATACCCCTAAGCGACTCGCCGCCTAGCCGCCGAGCTCGCCCATTGTACCACCTCCATAATACAATCTAGCAGGAGTAGGTCTTTACCCTCCGGGGGGCCGAACCTGGGTAAAACCCTGAGTCTCCGCCCTCATCTCGCACCGCAGATGGTTGGCCGCCCTTGCCCCTTGTTCTACTACTCGCTGCCGATTGCAGCATCTACCGTGACCATTCCCACGACAGTGGCGCCCACCGTGGGGCCTGGCCGGTCTGGCCGGTGTTCTGCGGCGATATCCAATCTTCCCATCAACGAGACGGTCGCCACCGGCTGCATGATAGTGATCGGCTAGATGCTCCAAATCTTGCCGAGCAGCTACGTCCCGGCGGCACGACCCGTCACGCACAGCGTGATCCTGCCGGTCGGCACGATCAGCCTCTTAGTCGGCCTCATCGACGTCATCGTCTCGGAGGACTCGGCTCGCATCCGCGAGTCGCCGCCACGCGATCGGCTCTCCGAGAGCCAGATCCGCACGATACATCGCCTCGCCTCCGAGTACAATTCGGCCCACAACGACGTGGCCGAAAACTCAGCGGCCGCGGAAGACGCGGCCCTCAACGACGACGCCGACTCGGCGACCCCGGCGTCACTCGCCGGGTCCATCACCGCGGCTTCACCCGCGGGCTCCATCACCCAGGTCTCCAACGTGGGAGACTTCGAGGACCCCTCCATCCTCGGGATCTTCGAATTCGACTCCGGGTCGGAGAACTCCGCCGACCTCCGTGACGGAACCGGCCGCCACGCTGCGACCTACATGGCAACCGGCACCGATCCGCCGGAGGATCCATTCTCCACCCCAATCCCTCCTAACGCCACGCCAACGGAGGTCGAGGAACTCCGCCTGAAACTGGCGGAGGCAGTGGGCAAGGAGCAAGCCGAGCGCGAAAAATTTCGCCTCGAGCAGGTGACGGCGCAGGAGCTATCGTGCTACCACCAACAGCGGATCAGGTCGCGCCTGAACCCCACCGTTCAGGGGCGCGCCCTGAACTTTGACAACGAAAACAACCCGGCCCGCGTGGCCGAGCGCGCGATCTGCGAGAACGCGCCACCAGGAGGAAGTACCCGACCCCCGCAAAGATCGACGGCGATGGGCGCCCCGCCTCCACCCAACCGCACACCCCCCAGGGACCAGTCGCGGATAGTAGTCTCCTCATGGGAGCGAGACGCAAACGGCCTTCCACTGTTCTCCACCCCGATGGACAACCTCGTGGCAGGCCGGGCAGCAGCCGACAACATCACGGCCACCGGCGACGGCGCCCTGCAGATCCAATACGTCAGGGCCCTGCTCGCAAAGGCCGTCGAGCAGCAAAGAGCGGGCGCCGACTCGCAGGGTCGAGTATAGTCGCGTTCGTCGGGAAGCAGGGCGGCCTCAAGCGGCCGCCCAGCGGCGGCAAACACCCTCAACTGCCCGCCACCAGAGCCACTACAGCTCCAACACCGACCCGCGAACGCGGCACTCTCCACCAACGACCCCAGGCCAGCGACCAACTTTGTCGCCGCCAACGGGCAACCCATCGACGCCCGCACCCATATCATCAACAACCAAAGCTGGCGCGCACGCCAGCCAGACGACCTGCGACACACCCTAACCAATCGCCGCGATGGCGAGCCCATGGGGTCGCTCAGTCGACTCGGCCCCAAGTGCTTCGGACCAATGATCCGAGGCGAGAAGTACCCGCCAAACTTCAAGGCGCCGAAGGAGATAGAAAAGTACGACCCCTCGTACGACCCCGCCGTCTGGCTCGACACATACCTCATGGCAATGGGGATCGCAGGCCACACTGACCTGCTAGCCGCCCGTTACCTCCCCCTGATGATGGAAGGGACGTGCAGGCAGTGGATCAACACCCTCCCCCAGGACAGTATCGACTCCTGGGAGGAGATGCGCGACGCCTTCGTCAGGCATTTCGAGTGCTCCTACACCCGCGCCACCACCATTGAGGACCTGGAGCGATGCGTCCAGGGACCTCGCGAGTCGACCCACAACTGGGTCCAACGGTGGCAAGAACTCTGGTACAACGCGGTCGGCATCCACCCGGACACCGCGATCCATTGCTTCAAGACTTCGTGCCGCTACGAGCCACTGGTCGCCAAGCTCAAGCGACACTCTCACACACTCGACAACATCCCCGACCTCCTCGAGATCGCCAAACGGTACGCGGAGGAAGATCCAAACCAGGAAACTGACGACGAGTCAGGAGGTCAACGTCGCACGAGCGGAAACGACAGCGGACGACGATCCGACCTACGCTACAGCAACACTCGCCTCACCGGCAAGCGCCGCAGTGACGGGCGAGTCGACTTCGTCGCCAACGCCGGGCACGCGCAACGCGAGCCCAAGAGCTTCCGCCGCGACGGAGGACAACGCCGCGACGGCGGCAACTACAAGGCCAAGCCAAGGTTCGACCCCGCGGCCCTCCTTAACCAACCATGTGCGTTTCATAGCAGGGAAGGGAAGCCCGCAACGCACACCACCGCCGACTGCCACACCCTTAGGGAGATCGAAAAGGCACGGCGAGCACGGGAGGACCCCGACAACGACCCGCCAAACGGTGGAAAATTCGGCAAAGTGGTCGGCTCGCTCCACACCTTCACGGGCTTCAACACGAAGCGCGAGAAGAAGGTCATCGCCCGCGCCGTCGCCGTCAACGCGGTGGCCCAGGTCGACGTTCCCCAGTTCCTCAACTGGTCGGAGCAGCCCATCACCTGGAGTCGACAAGACCACTCGCCACGCATCGAGTACCCAGGTCGAGTCGCCCTGGTGGTCAAGCCTAAGGTCGGCGACTACTGGCTCCCCAAGACATTGATGGACGGCGGAAGCTCCATCAACATCCTGTACCTGGACACCTTCAGGCGGCTGCGGCTCCCGCAGTCGATGATCGAGACGACCCACACCACGTTCCACGGCATCGTCCCCGGTCGGAAGGCGTACCCAATCGGCAAGGTCACGCTGCCAGTCACCTTCGGCACACCAGCAAACTTTCGCACCGAGCGGATCGTCTTCGAGCTCGTGCCCTTCGACAGCCCCTACCATTGCGTCCTGGGGCGCCAGGCGTTCGCCAAGTTCATGGCAGCGCCCCACTACGCGTACAACGCGATGAAGCTCCCCGGGCCGTGCGGCGTCATCACCATCAACGGCGACCCCGACATGGCCGCCGAGTACGAGGCCAAAGGTGTCGAGCTCGCTGACGCCGTCATCGCGGCGGAGACCAACCACGCTGATGAGCTCGCCAAGTACGTGAGCGGGGTCAACAACGACGACCCCACCATACTCAAGAAGCCCAACTCGGAGGGCGCAAACACCTCAACCTTTGAGGCCACTACGCACACCCGTACCATCGAGCTGGTCCCAGGCGACTCCAGCCAGACGGTGACGATCGGGACGGGCATGAGCCCGGCATAGGAAGGCGCGCTCATCGAGTTCCTCCGTGAGAACAGGGACATCTTCACATGGAAGCCCTCTGACATGCCCGGTGTCCCCAGGGAGCTCGCTGAGCACAAGCTAAACGCCGACCCCAAAGTGCGACCTGTCAAGCAGTCGCTGCGGCCCTTCAATGAAGAGCGCCGCCGAGCAATCGCCGAGGAGGTGCAGCGTCTACTAGCTGCAGGCTTCATCCGGCCAATCAAATACTCCAAGTGGCTGGCAAACCCAGTCCTGGTCGAGAAGAAAAACGGGACCTGGAGGATGTGTATCGACTACACAAACCTGAACAGCGCCTGCCCAAAGGAGAAGTTCGTCCTCCCGCGGATCGACCAGATAATCGATTCCACCGCGGGCTCGGAGTCGCTGTGTTTCCTCGACCCCTACTCTGGTTACAACCAGATCAAAATGGCTGTCGAGGACGAGGAGAAGACGGCATTCATCACGCCATTCGGAGCCTTCTGCTACACCGCCATGACCTTCGGCCTCAAGAACGCCGGGGCGACCTACCAGCGGTGCATGCAAGAATGCCTTGCGAGCCAAATTGGCCGCAACATCCATGTCTACATCGACGACGTGGTCGTAAAGTCCGCTCGCCAGGGCGACCTACTCGCCGACTTGGCGGAAACGTTCGCCAACTTGCGAAAATACAAGATAAAGCTCAACCCAGGCAAATGCACCTTCGGCGTACCTGCAGGACAACTACTAGGGTACGTCGTCTCCAAACAAGGGATTGAGGCGAACCCCATGAAGATCGACACGATTTCCTGGCTCGGCAAACCCGAGTGCCTGCGCGACGTCCAGAAACTGGCCGGGCGAGTAGCGGTTCTCAGTCGCTTCATCCCCCGATTGGGCGAAAAGGCGATGCCCCTATACCGCCTGATGCGCAAGAACCCCACCTTCCAGTGGGACAAGGAGGCGGACGACGCGCTCCGCGATCTCAAAAAGGTGCTACTCGCCGCACCGCTACTCGCCGCCCCCGCCGACAAAGAACCCATGCTGGTTTACGTCGCGGCTTCCGAGCGCGTCGTCAGCACCGTAATGGTCGTTGAGCGACCGGAGGAAG
Organism: Avena sativa; assembly: GCA_916181665.1. NCBI lineage: Eukaryota > Viridiplantae > Streptophyta > Magnoliopsida > Poales > Poaceae > Avena > Avena sativa. The sequence continues at coordinate 85,576,664 of OV702293.1, read as the reverse complement.
GAAAGGAGCGCCCAGTACAGCGACCGGTCTACTACATCAGCGAGGTCCTCACCGAGTCGCCGCAGCGGTAGCCCCAGTACCAAAAGCTGGTATACGCGGTGTTCAGAGCCCAGCGGCGCCTGCCGCACTACTTCCAGGAACACCCAATCACGGTCGTGTCCTCAGCACCACTGCAAGACATCATCCGCAACCGCGAGGCGACTGGGCGGGTCGCCAAGTGGGCCGTCGAGATCGGCGTCCACAACATCAAATACGAGCCACGAAAAGCGATCAAGTCGCAGGCCCTAGCGGACTTCATCGCCGACTGGGAAGAAGCCCAGCAGCCAGAGAAGCTGCCATACCTTCATTACTGGAGCCTTCACTTCGACGGCTCCAAGAACGCGGATGGCGCAGGCGCAGGGATCGTGCTAACTTCACCAAAGGGCGACAAGCTCCGCTACATCCTCTGCCTCGACTTCACACCCTGCACCAACAACATGGCCGAGTACGAGGCCTTACTCCACGGCATGCGAGCGGCCAAGGAGATGAATGTCAATTGCTTACGCTGCTACGGCAACTCCGACCTCGTCGCAGGGCAAGTCGCTGGCACCTGCGACGCCGTCTCCCCCACCATGGCGGCCTACCGCCAAGCAGTGGACAATTTGGGCGGACACTTCACAGGCTACTCCGTCGAGTGGATCGACAGGCAGAAGAACGAGGAGGCCGACGCCCTCTCTTGCATCGGGTCGGCTCGACTCGCACCACCCGCCGGCGTCTTCCTCGACACGATCACCAAGCCATCAGTCTCTCCCCCAAGGGAGATCGACATCGGAGTCCCGCTCCAACCAGAGGCAGCCCTGGTCGCACTCGTCAACGAGCCAGACGACTGGACCAAGCCCTACATCGCCTACCTGGAAGCCGGCACCTTGCCGGCAGACGAGATGGAAGCTCGGATGATCGCCCGTCGATGCAAGTCTTACGCCATCATCGACGGCGAGCTCCACAAGCGCAGTGTCACCGGAGTGTTCCAACGCTGCGTCCAACCCGCCGAAGGACGCAAGATCCTCCACGACATCCACTCCGGTGACTGCGGCCACCATGCCGGCGCCCGCTCTCTTGTCGCCAAGGCTATGCGACATGGCTTCTACTGGCCCACCGCACACGCCGACGCTGTCGACATTGTCCAGCGGTGCGCCGGGTGCCAGAAGTACGCCAACCAGACGCACGTGCCGAGCTCAGTGCTCAAAACAATCCCCATCACCTGGCCATTCGCTGTGTGGGGTATGGACATGGTAGGCCCCTTCAAGAAGGCTCCCTCTGGCTACACCCACCTCTTGGTCGCGGTCGACAAATTCACAAAGTGGGTGGAAGCCAAGCCAGTTCGGAAATGCGATGGGAAGACCGCCACCAAATTCCTACGCGAGATCATATATCGCTACGGGTTCCCAAACAGCATCATCACGGACAACGGCACCAACTTCGCCAAAGGAGCCATGGCTGAATTCTGCGAAGAGCACCACATTCGGCTCGACCTCGCGTCGGTCGCCCACCCGGAATCCAACGGCCAGGCGGAACGAGCCAACCAGAGCATCCTCCATGGCCTGAAGCCGCGACTCCAAGTACCACTCGAGCGCACCACCGGGTGCTGGGTCGAGGAGTTGCCCTCTGTCATCTGGGGGATCCGTACCTCGGTCAACAGGTCGACAGGGTTCACCCCCTTCTTCATGGTCTACGGCGCCGAGGCAGTCATGCCCACCGACCTCGAGCACGACTCGCCGCGGGTCGTCCACTACACGGAGACCGCAAACGAGCTCGCCCGCCAAGACGGGGTCGATCAACTCGACGAGGCACGTGACCTGGCTCGGTCACGCACTGCTATCTACCAGCAGGGACTCCACCGCTACCACAGCCGGCGGGTGAAGACTCGCACCTTCCAAGAGGGCGACCTGGTGTTACGCCTCATCCAGGACAAGAAGGGCATGCACAAGCTCTCCCCTCCGTGGGAAGGGCCATTTGCCATCGGGCGAGTACTCGGCAACGACGCCTACTACCTCATCGACGTCCGCGGGGACGGCGAACTCGACGTCAAGCGACCATGGAACGTAAACCTCCTACGAAAGTTCTATGCCTAGAACCCCACATATGTACTCTCCAGTCGCTATGAAATAAAAAGAAACGGTTACCGCAAATTGCGCCTACTCTCCATGTCTTGTGCCACTCGCACTCGTAATAATAGCGTTACGCTAACCGCAGAAGTCAACCTTTGGTACAGCGATCGGCACGGCTAAGTAGTGCGGTGCAAGGGCACTGAATCACCTCAGGCCTTGCATCGTCCATGAAAAACGCCTACCCGGAGCCCCATTGGAGTCACCCAGCTCGACTGGTTCTACGAACCAAGACAACTACCTACGCTTCTTACAGCAACCATGGTCCTCTGCATCCTTGACGTAGCGACTCGAACGGCTAAGTACCACGCTCGGGGACTGCAGACCAGTTCACCGCGAGCGGTTCGGGAAAACGCCAAGTAAGAGAGCATGTCCAGGACTCGCCACGCGACTGACCCCACGGGTCAGGCAGGAGCGATGCGCTCGAACTAACGCGCCAAGTCCTCACTCACCCTCGAGTCGCGACTGGAACAGCCAAGTACCACGCTCGGGGACTCGGCCGCCCGACCTCGTTCGCGCAAGGGAAAACGGCGAAGTACAGAGCGTTCAAGGGAGTCGCCTAGCGACTGGCTCTTCGAGCCTGGGCGAGTCGACCACAATCACAAACACACAAAAACAACAAACATAACACATACAAGGTAAACCCCACAAAAGGGCGGACGCGCTCGGGGACTCGTTCAAACATCAATCACAAACACTTGACAAATAGCAAAATAGACACGATGTCTCATTCGATAGCATGTTGCATTGTCTCATATTACAAAATATGCCTGCATGGCAGACCTGCTACTAACGCCACAAGGCAAACTGTCTTATTCTGCAGGCTTAGACGACGACTCGCCAACATCCCGGCGATTGCGGATGAACGGCGTGTACGGGTTCGACGGATACATCGTCAGTTCACCCGCCATCGCCGCACGAAAGGGTTGCTCGACCTTGAAATCACGATGCGGCGGCTCGGGGTCGTTCGGCACGACGACCGTCTCCTGGTACGGAAGGAGGTCGCCCATTGCCCAGACACGCTCCGAGTACGCGGCGGCGCGATCCTGCAACTTGAGGACCTCGGAAAGCTCTACCGCGCCAGTCGACGATGGGTAGCCACTCGTCACATCTTCGATGTCGAAGTCCTCGGGAAAGTGGGCAAGTCCAAGACTAAGTGCCGTCGCCGCTCCGCGCCGGAACGCCGACCGCGTCATGAACTCAACGACCGTGGGTGCCTTCTCCAAATACCTCCACACCTCAACGAGGTCGCTGGGAATCACTTCCGTGGGCGATATCTCTTGGAGATAGGCACGGATGCACGTCACCGACAACGTTGCCGAGTCGACAAGCATGCTTACACACTGCCGCGCGTCGAACGAGCTCGCCTCTTCCGCGCTATCGATGATGCGACCTGCGAGTAGAAGAAAATAATGAATACGACGGACACCACAAATACCACAACTACTGAAAGAGGCAGACGCACTTACCAATCAACGGGCGAGCGAGATCCGTGATGAAGCATTGAAGCGACGTATGGTCGTCCTGAAGCCCAGCAACAAGGGCATCCGACACTTTGCGATCCTCTTCGGTGGCTGCAATGGCGGCCTTGGCTCGCCCATCAGCCGAGCTCGCTTCTTCCTTCGCTTCCCACAGCTCGCGCTCGAGGTCGGCGATCCGCTGTTCAGCCGAACTCAAAGCCGATTGCGCCGCCGCCAATTCACCAGCGGGGACAAGCCCCTGGCGAGCTTCCTCTGCCTTCGCGGCAACAGCCTGAAGCCCTTTGTTCGCCTCCTGGACGATGGCCAGTTCCTTTTCCGCGCGCTGCTTCACCACCAATCGGTCAGCCGATTCAAGCTGCAGACCCTGCACATCACCAAAAAGGTTAATCAAAGCAAAATTCTTAAGTGCCCACCCGCTGAAATTCAGCGAGTGCGCACTCGGGGACTGGCAATCAAAGAAATTCCTAAGTGCCCACCCGCTGAAATTCAGCGAGTGCGCACTCGGGGACTGGCAATCAAAGAAATTCTTAAGTGCCCACCCGCTGAAATTCAGCGAGTGCGCACTCGGGGACTGGTACTCAAAGAAATTCCTAAGTGCCCACCCGCTGAAATTCAGCGCGTGCGCACTCGGGGACTGGATGCGAAAAATAAAGATAAGACATTAAAAGAATCAGGTCGCTGCAAAGCACCGACCTGATCCTCGGGGACTGGATGTACCTGGATAGCTGCGCCAAGCATGTCGTGGAGTTGTATCGCGTCCACGGACGCGAGGAGAGCCGGCGTATGCCCACGACGTTGGTCGACTTCAGCATCGGCGGCCCCAGGAGCGTGGCTTGAGGGTGAAGTTCAACTCGCCGCGGCCGCCTTGGTCATGAAGCGCGGAAAGGTGGCGATAGAGGCACCTGCCCCAAAGGAGGTAGGCTCGGCCGTTACAGGCAAGGGAGCGCCCTCCTTCGTGGACGCGGCCGCCTCTGTTGCGGGTCCAGCCGGTGCGGCCGCCGTGTCGTCAGAAATCATGACGACGGTGTCACCCTTGGCCTTCTTGCCACCATCCGCAGGGACGGTGACTTCGTCCGCCTTCCTCTTGTGGGAAGAATCCTCTTCGTTGACAACGGATGGCACCTTAGCCACGGTCGGGTGACCCATCCTCTTCACTCCGGTCCTGCACATCAATCGTATAAGCAAGATAATTCAAGCGATTTTGGAAGACGAAGGAAGGCGAGTGTACTCACTTGGCGACTGGGATGAAGCGCAGCCCCGTACGGAGGCCGGCTGGCTTCTCCAGTTCAGGGCCCAGTCGGTGGCTGAGCCCCATGTCCAGGACGTCGCGTGCCCAAGACACGGACGGCTTCTTCGTCGTCGAGGCTGCAACCGGAGCCTCTGTAACCTCTTCGACAGGAGCTTCCCTGCGAGGCGAAGCCGCTACGGCAGGAGCATCCCCCAGCCCCGAGACTGGGGCGAATGGCAGAGGCATCGTTGCCAGGGGCACCTCGATGGTGGTCGTGTCCAGCACGGCCGTCGTCGGCGGCATCTCATCCTTGGCCGGGCTGGGGGCGTCAGAACTGCTCGCTGAATGCGGTGGCGAGGCCGGCCTTGTCGGCTTCGTCTTCGCCTTCCTCGGAGGGGCCTTCACCTCCTTTTCCTTCTTCTTCTTTTTCGATGGAGTCGCCTGGCGACGCGAGGTGGTTTCTGGAAGCTCGTCGTCGTCGTCGTGACGCTCGAGGCTTTTACTTGCCTCAAGTTCACGTTGATGCTGCCCACGGGTCTTGCGGAGCAGTAGGGCGACTTCCTCTTCGGACTCGTCGTCGTTGTCGCCTTCGTCACTCCCGGCATCGCCCTTAGCGGGAGGCGACTCGCCCACGTCCTGGACGGACGAGCTCGAGTTTTCGTCGTCCGACGGTGGGAGCCACCCTTCCACCACTTGGAATAGCTGCAATGAATATGAGATGAAGTTAGAATTACCGTGACTGCATAAACTGCGACTGCGAGCGAAGTGAAGTGATTACCGTTGGGGCTGGACACTTTGCAGTGTAGGGGGCGACCCCGGCCTGTGCGTCCAGGTATACCGCCTGGGTGATTTTCTTCAGTGTTGGGATGTAGTCCTCCAGCTTCCACTCGTCGAGGCAGGCCTTCGTCGAGTCTTCCCGGCCCGTGTACTGGTACGTGTAGTGCTCGCGCCGAGCTAGCGGGACGAGCCGCCGCCCGAGCCAGCAGTTGTACAGGTTTATCGTCTGGAGGCCCTTCTTCTTCAGACCGCGGATGGTCTGGAGCATCTCGTCGACGACCATCCGCTGGTCGTTGGGGAGCTTGCCGACTTGGAGACGGCGCGGCTCGGACCGATTGACGGAGTACCGCGGGATCGCCGTCTCGCCCTCCGGGGTCGCCTCGGCTACGTAAAACCACGATTTCTTCCAATCGCTCGCTGCCTTGGCGGGCAGCATCAGGTCGAAGAATGAAGCCTTCGACTTGAGCTGGAAAGTTAGGCCGCCCGCGGCTAGCATTGGGCCGCCCGCTTCCTCGCGGCTGATCCGTCCGTGGAACAGATCTTGCCATAGAGGAAAGTAGGGCCGGCAGCCCAAGTAGCATTCGCAGAACGCCACAAAGATGGCGAGCTGCTCGATGCTGTGGGGACCCAGATCCGAAGGCTGGATCCCGTAGTAGGCGCAGAAGCGCCGGAAGAATAGGGACGTGGGGAACCCTAGCCCCCGTTCAAGATGGCTGGTGAAGCAGATGAACTCCCTCTCTCGCGGATTCGGGGTCGTCTCTCCGGCTGCGGGAATGCGCCAGCAGCCGGCTCGCAAGATCCCGGCCTCCTCGAAGGAACCCAGCTGCGCCCTCGTGCACTTAGATCTACCCCACGGCTCGGTGGAGAGGGCCATGGCAGAAAGATTTGTAGGGGCTCGGAGGATTTCTGGTTGGCTGGGTCGCGATTCGGAGGGAGGTGAAAGGTGCGCGCAGTCGGAGGAAATGGTGAGAAGGTGGATTTCTGATCGCCTGTCATTCCTCTTATATAGCGGTTGTTACCCGCCAAATCAGGGAACCGTTATCGCGCGATGATTACGCCAAAAGTTACCGTTGGATTACTCCAACGGCTAGTTTGACCACGTTTAACGGTCCAACTTCAGCCACTCGGCTCGCCGACCCAACCACTATGACAGTGTTTCGCCGACTTGACTCGCCAAAGCCGCGAGCAGTATGACTAGTTTTTTCCTTTATACAGGAGCCCGCCGCCGATTCGACTGGATGTCTATTCAGCAGCCGTATGCTCCGACTGCCAGCAGCCACCTACGCCTAATCGACGCCGGCCTCGGGGAATACTGATGGGGATGTGCCTACCGGGGTATACCCAGCAGGACGTTTCCGACTGGCCCAAGAATTGGCGAGTGGGCCTGCAAGACGGCGACTGGATTGAAGCCCAGCGAGGAACCAAGCGACTGGAAGCTGAAGGCCCAGGCGAGTAGATAGGCCCAGTCGGATTAGGTTAAACGAGTACCGAAGCTTTAACTGAATCGGTTGAGATATGTAAACCCTAGGGGAGGTGAGCCTATATAAACCTCCCTGGAGGGCGAGTAGAGATACGTTCCATCATACCCCCAAGCGACTCGCCGCCTAGCCGTCGAGCTCGCCCATTGTACCACCTCCATAATACAATCTAGCAGGAGTAGGTCTTTACCCTCCGGGGGGCCGAACCTGGGTAAAACCCTGAGTCTCCGCCCTCATCTCGCACCGCAGATGGCTGGCCGCCCTTGCCCCTCGTTCTACTACTCGCTGTCGATTGCAGCATCTGCCGTGACCATTCCCACGACATTAACCCTTGCTAGATATCGGAGAAACCAATGGCGTTCCCAGGAAATAAGTTACTTGATGAGTTGAAGATATCTGAGGGAGATCAACGAAGTCGAAGACCTTACCAGAAGCTATCGAAGACAAGCTGAAGCGTAGAATATAAATAAAACTCCTAGAATCTAGAACCTACTTCTATAGAACAATATTATAGTAGTACTTTCAAGCCTTATACATATATTAATAGTAGTACTTCTAAAGTAACTCCGAGTGGATCTTTCTGGTTCTTTCTATATAATATTCCTCACTGTTTGAGGAAGTTCTCTGGATCTTTTGTAATATGTTATATGTAATCTAAAGTGTTGTCTTGGACCCGCGATGTTTCTGTTGAACCACTCTGAGGAATATAATGTGGATGGAACGGTGTTCCATTGGTGTTATGTCAATGACTATAGTGTACTACATCATGTAGTGGTATGCTGGGTCACCACAGTTGGTATCAGAGCCTATGCTTTGACCTTAGGTTGGAAACCTAGTAAATGGGTAGAACCTGTAGGTTGGATAGTGACTATAGGAAGCCATCTTATCTACACCATATTTCCTTATACAAGTGATGAATATTCACTTGAGAATAACCTTGTCACACCTTAGTGGAATTTTTGGGTTATTTTCCTTATAGAATGGTTACCTATCTACTATTTGTAGTAGGAAGTACGTATCTAGTATTTCGTAAGTAGGCAATATATCTTCTAGTAGACTATTCTATAATATCACTAAATAAAAGTAGCATATCACCAAGTCAGAGTACCTCATAAGGGAGTAGTTAATCATGGTGCTATCTTACTAAGAGAAGCCATGAAATGAAGTAAAACTTTGTTATTATCTTTATACTAGTGGTAAATACCAGGGGAGTATGCCCCAAAATCTTAAACAACATGTTACTATAGGGATAGTAACTGATGTTTAGTTAACTCAAAGCTATTCCATGAAGAATAGAATCTTATAGAGAGTAACAAATAGGGTTATACTTATCTAACCCCATGGAATATGCCAAATCCATAGTGGCATGAATGAAAATACAGTATTCTTGTAGTACAAGTAGATCTATATAGGTTATAAAACTAGTTTAAACTTGAGAATTATTCGTTGTTATAATAAATGTGCTTAGGAAAGTAAAGGTTAGAAACAAAGGGTAGAAATGTGAGGATGATGTTTAGTATGTAACTCCAAGGATAATTAAGTTATAACCAGTTATAGAGTGAATTAATCAACCATCTCTAGAGTCGGGTCAAATTTTGCCAAAACTTATTTCGTTGCAAATGGGCAAATGGTGTAATCTAGGAGATAAAGAACATTATGAGCCGTACAAATAGGTATATAACGATAAAAGTCCATACACTAATATGTATTAATAATGGTAGGGTATAACATCAAAGCCTATGTACAAGAGATGTTTTACTCGAAGTACAGTTTCTATAGGATTTTGATGTATGTTTGCTAGAGGTAATATTTGGATTTGTTGGATTTTATTGTGTGACTAGGTCTATGCATGAAGTTTGAACTTTATGGGCATATGCATGATGTTTCATGGAGTCCTTACTTGATGTATAGGTGTAGAAGGGAAAATGGGTTCGCGTGAGGGAGAGGCGAATTATAATTTTAATGTTGGGAAGATGAAGGCTCATGAGATGTTGGTGATACAACAAAAGGAGGCTAACCAGGCAATTCTGAAGGAAGGATCAAGTCAAAAGCCGTATTTAACCATCAAAGAGGAGGTTCTTCAGTATATGAGGAGTATGGAAGAAGGAATAAAGGTTGAAACAGAGAGGCAGAACCAGTTTTATTAGGAGACATTAAAGGTTAGGCAAGAGAAGTAATTCAAGGAATTACATCCAAGGGTTAAACTGGTAGAATTCTTAGAAACCAAACCCTGGAGTTTTTCCATGGTTGAAGAACCTATGGAGGCGGATAATTGGTTAATGGATACATCATGTAAGCTTAAAAGTGTGGGATGCAAGGATGAAGAAAAGGTGCGCTATGCAACTTATCTATTGACCGGAACCACAGCCACGTGTTGGGAGAATTCCAAGTTTGTGATCCCGGAAGAAGGTGTCAATACCTGGGCTGAGTTAAAAAAAGGTTTCGAGAATAATTTGTTCATCGAAACAATGGGAAAAGGAAGAATAATGAAGCCTTAGAGAAAAAGAATCTTCCAGTCATGAAACATGTACAAGAGTTTAATCCTTTATCCAAGTACATTAGTGAGAAAGTAAATAGGGAGGCGAAACAACAAAAGAAGTTCATGAAAGGACTAAAAGCAATTATGAAGATGCAGCTCAGTATTGTGCGTGCAAAGGAGTTCCAGGAATTGGTGGATATTGCACATATATCAGTAGATTATGAGATTGATGCACTTGAAGGAAAGAAAAAGAGAATTCAAGAACAGACCACAACAGGTCAGGTCCGAGGACATATGATTAAGAATTGTCTGGATCCACATATGACATACAAAATAGAGAAGATATGTCACAACTGTGGAACTCGGGGCCACGTTTTAAATGAGTGTCCAAAACCTAAGATAGTATGTTATCAATGTGGAGAATCAGGACACATGGAAAAGAACTGCTTAAAACCACAGTTAACTCATGGATCAACAACATGAGTAATAGAACCAATAATGGGGTTATCATCTACTCAAAATATTCAGCCTAATCCAATTGGAGAAAGGAATGGAGGAGCATTTCAGGGAAAATGTAACAAGTGTGGAATCCTAGGACACAAGAAATCATGTTGTCCAGAACAGCAGGAGGATTGTGGAACATCAGTGGGAAGAGACATAACATCCACCAAATTACCATCAAAAGAGGGTGTATGTGAATAAGGTACATCTTTAGGAAAACAGAAGCATGAAACTCTAAATGAAGTCAATAACAGTAGCAACCACAACAAAGCAATTGGTAAGTCAAGGCATTATTAAATGATATAAGTTATCTTATACATGCACTTAAGGAGTTAGAGATTTTTCACCGCTATTTCCCAAGTATGTGGGTGGAAACCATCTGTTCCTCATAAGACCATTAGAAAATCTCAAGGGGGGGAGTGAATAATGAAGCATCAAGAGTGGAGATCTGGAGTAAGGTTTAGGGAAAGCCAAAACATTCTTAAAAAGTAAGCCATAAGGACTAAGTATACCATAAATAGATGAATAATAGAGTCAAGCTATATTTAGCCAAAGTATAAACCAGGATCTTACCTTAAGGAGACTTTCTAAAAACTTAGACACTTCTTGAATAGATGTCCTAATCTGAAAACACTCCAGAGGATCTGATCAGGGCAAAAGTGCTAGATTCAAAAGAAGTTTATATATCAAATGGGATTAGAAGTTGGCTCATTTCAAATCAGAAGAGGATCCAAGGAAAATCTTGAATGAAGATACAACAATTATCTTCCTCTCGGATTTAAAAGAGTCACCAGGATCTGAAGAAGTCAATTTTATCTTCGGAAACGTAAGAGGGTGTGAACTTCAAGGACGAAGTTTATTTTAAGGGGGAGAGTCTGTAACATCCTAGGAGTAGCACCTAGAAATAGAGAGGACACAAGTTTGTGCATTGCATTCATGCATAAGAAAATCCAGGGAATTTTCGCGCAAAACTAAAAGAGCTATAAAGGGATCGGGATCTCTCTTATACTGAAGGAAACTTCGGAGCAAGTGCGATAGATTTCGACATGACCTTTGTAGAATTTTGTGTTTCAGGGAAAATTTGTTCAAGCATATATTTGATTTTCAAATATGAAATTCAAATGAATTTATAAAATTCACAAATGGAAATTGGAAATATTTAATAACTTCAAATAAAATGATTACATAAATAATATAAAGAGGATTCTTTATTAATATAAATATATATACTTATAGTATTACTTTACAATATATAAATAAAAGTAAAGTATCAGGAAACAAATAAGTAGAAAAAAGAATTACATTATTGAAATAAAAATAATAATTCTTTATTACAACAAAATATATATGACATTGTCTTTACAATTAGGATTTACAAAGGAAGAATTAATAAATAAATAGTTCAATATTTACAATCACAATAATAATACAAAATCTTTACACATTTGAATAAAAAGGAAATTACAACAAGATTAAAAATAAAATCTAACTAAGCTTCTTTTCTTCTTCTTGATCTTCATTCATGTAAAATAAACAATAGAGAAGAAACATTGTTTTAATGTTAAAATATTTGCCCCACCATATATGAGGCAATTTAATATATGAAAATAGCTTAGGGATTTTGGTAAGAACTACCAAAATCCACTAATGACCTAAGAGGGTACCACCCAATATAGACCATAATTAGAAATTTTGATCTGTGAGCTATACACTTGAGTATGAGAGGCAAAGTTAATGTCCAAAGAAACCAGCACAAATATGATCATTTGTATTATTAGGCAACAACTAGCATGCTATGACACCCTCTTAAGCCTAGCTAAAATCAATTAGAAAGAAAGAGGCAACAATAATAAAAAAAATAATCATGTTTAGCATTAAATCAACTAAACAGATTATGTTTAAGCCAATAAGGTCCTCAGCCCAGGACGAGCTGGATGGCATTACCAACCTTAGTAAATCCACTTGGCAGTAAGGAAATAAAGGAATAGAGATAGTTATACACAACAATCGTAGCTTGCACAAAGAAGAGGGGAAAGGTAACTTGCCATCTTGTACCAAAAAGGGCCCCACCTGTAAGCAGCTTACACATACATGCAGCTATGTAGTGTTGTCAACACCAGGAAGGATCACAGTAAGTACAAGGGGAGAGCACGGTGGGCACGGAAGAACCTACACCGCGCCAAGCCGTCCTAGCAACATCTGTAGTGCGGCGAGTGTCGTAGCCAAATAGCTGCACCACCAGGATTGACAACTGTCGTACTAGTGCGCCATTAGGGTTTCAGCCAGATGCATGCGAGGTCGTGATTGAATCAAATCAGATAGGAGGAAGGAAGAGGAGGCAGTAGCTAGCCAGCGCCAGCACACGGTAGCAACCGATGGCGTCGGATTTGGCCGGCGAGAGCGGCGACGGCATGTGCGGGTGAGGCAGACGAACCAGAGAGGGGAGTCAAGGTCAGGGGCGTGCGTGGAGTGCCCTGGGTGCAGGGAGGAAGAGAGAAGGGCCAAGGGTGTGATGGTTGGATCCAATCCCAAACTGGGCCAACCTAAATGAGCCAGGCTGGCCCATGTGCCCAACCAAACAGCCCAAGTTAATTAGGATCAGAAATGAAATAAAAGTAAAATAAATAAATTACCAAAATAACTTCTAAACATTTTTAGGTATAGAAAATTGTAGAAAAAACATAAAAATACATTTAATATGTTAAAATTATCATAAAAATAAGATCTATCTAATAAAAATATAACTTTATTTATTTAAAATAAATATAAAGTACATAAATATTAACATCATTAAACCGAGAGTAAAATTTCATAAAATAAGAAAAACTCCTAAAAATAAATAAAAATCATTTTTTGTATAAAAATAACTCTACTATTTTATAAAAATACTAACTCAGAGTTTTACAAATAAAATATAAATCAAATATTTAAAAACACTTAGTTCTTTGAAATTTTTTATAAAAATAAAGGTAATACTTAAAAATAAATAAAATTCATTTTTAAGATCTAGAATAAATATATTTTACTAGAAAAATACTATATTCATTTACTATAAATAAAAACTCATTTACTTATTTTACTAAAATAAAATAACCACTTTGTTAATTCTCCAAAATTATTTACTAAGAAAGAAATAATCACATTTCTTAGTAAAAACACTAAATCCTATAAATTTAATTATTAAGTCTATTTCCATAATCATAAGTCAAAATAAAACTTAAGTATAACTATTAACATTTAAATACTCTTATTAAATCTTAAATTCAAATAAAACTCCTTTTAAATAAATATTATATATCACTCATGTATAAGATGGTGAATAATCTTCATCTTTTAACCACTCTTAAAATGATTCTAAACTCTAACAAATTTATAAGATCATCTAATTATGCTCCCATGAATAATATGCATGTTATAAATTCATCTTTTACTTACATTAAAAAGGATCATCCATAATCATATTTGTCAAAACCCTAAAACTAGATGATATTCTAAAACTCATTATATCTTTAAATTCATTTCTATTTTTATAGTTAACTTTGGTCCAAACAATCATAAACATCTCATTTGAAGTTTATTCATGTTTCTAAAGTTAACTTTGGTCACTTGCACCATCAATTAAAATATGATAACTTAACATTATTCATAACCATCACCAATCCTAATGTAAAACCTAATAACCCTCAAGACTGATTAACTTTAACTAAACACTAGTTTCTTCAAATGTTATTATTTTTGTCACTTCACACAAACAAATCTATAATAGTTCCTTTAGCTCTTAAGAACTCAACCCAAGGACTTTTTATCCTAGTCACCAGATAACAATATATCATAATCACATTACTATATCCGTACTTGTATATTTTGGATTGTTAACACTTACGTTCCTTATCAATGCCATTACTTATGAACTAAACTTAAAGATAAACCCAATCTTAAAGAAGATACCTAAGATCAACTTATTTATAATGCTAAGGGTTTCACTTTGGGAATTATAAAATTGCATAGCATTATTTATGCATAATGGCATCTTGCTTCTTTAAACATTAGTCCTTACCGGACCAATCATGATGATTTCAGATATTGGATCTTCTATTATCTCGAAGACCGTGAGTGCATAATCTTGCAATCACAAAAGGCAAGTTCACACTTGCTCATGTCCTTTGATTATTTTCTGTAAAGTATTTTGCAAATCCAGTGTTGTCATCACCTGCATTTGAAAAAGGTTAGAAAACACTATTTTCATAATAATATGATTATAGGTTATTTACCATGAGGTAAAAACCTTCTATGGAAGTTCCGGTGGTAAAGGAACATATTATCTAGGACTTAACATCCAATGTCGCCAGTGATTCTTGCGCCGTATATTATGTGTTAACCATGAGATTTGGAATAGGACGGAGAAGTCAGCTGGATCGGCTCTCTCTCTCGCATGCCAACGGATGACCGGGCTGTTGTTGCAACTCCTCTTGTAGAGGGTTAGCAGGTTATGGGTGGGATCCCTCAACGTCCCACAGCTTCTGGTATCTATGAGGGTTGTACACCTTAGGCTGATAATGGAAACAAGTTTTATCCTAGGCCTGATGTGCAATCTGTCGGGTATGTGGGGTCGTGGAGAAGGACAGTGATTGTCTTGGATCTTAGTCTAGGCCTCATACCAAGGAAGTGTGAACGAGCCTATAACTCGGATGTGCAACAAAGCTAAGATCTCTCATGGGTAAAGCAACGCACCTCTGCAGAGTGTAAGAACTGTAACTTGTTACTCCCTGTTCCGGGAAGGAGCTGCGAACGCTGCGGGAAAGGAACTCCATGAAAGTTCTGGTAAACCCGTGAAGGCTGATGGACATAGCTTTTTAGAATAAAAGCAACCTTTGAAGAAATGTTTACTAAAACTTGCATTGCCTACGACCTATGGTATGTGGCTATAGATAGTGCATCAAACACTTCTCTTTAGTGAACTTGCTAAGTATGCTCGTACTCAAAGTATCTTCTTAACCCTTGCTAGATCTCGGAGAAACCAATGGCATTCCCAGGAAATAAGTTACTTGATGAGTTGCAAAGATATCTGAGGGAGATCAACGGAGTCAAAGACCTTACCGGAAGCTATCGAAGACAAGCTGAAGCATAGAATATAAATAAAACTCCTAGAATCTAGAACCTACTTCTATATAACAATACTATAGTAGTACTTTCAAGCCTTATACATATATTAATAGTAGCACTTCTAAAGTAACTCCGAGTGGATCTTTCTGGTTCTTTCTGTATAATATTCCTCACTGTTCGAGGAAGTTCTCTAGATCTTTTGTAATATGTTATATATAATCTAAAGTGTTGTCTTGGACCCGCGATGTTTTTGTTGTACCACTCTAAGGGATATAATGCGGATGGAACGGTGTTCCATTGGTGTTATATCAACGACTATAGTGTACTACATCATGCAGTGTTATGCTGGGTCACCGCATCTATTATAGTAATTTATAGCAGGAGTAGGATTCCGCCACCATTGTGGGATCTGGACCTGGGTAGGCTATGTTACCTCGTACCCTCCAACCTTCTGCCTTACCCCACGACTCTAAACACTCTCTATGAGGACCCCTCCATGGCGTACTCGTCGGCAATACCACGACAACGGGCGCTCAACTAGTTTACTATAAATTTGAAAATTTTGAAATTAATCCTTAAATAGGAACATATTACACTGAAACTCAAAAGATTGAGAGGGTACCACTGCCCCCACTCAGGTATACATGGGACCGCCCCTGGTGAGGAGCGCCATTGTCGGCAGCGGATAGGCAGCGCGATTAAGGAGATAAATAGTATTGGGGTCGTCATGGTAGCCGCATGTTTGTTAGGAGGCATAGAGGATGAGTCATAAGTAATTCAGTCAGTTGAGGCATTCTGGATGTTCAGCCTTATAGGACCTACCTGAATAGTTCATGTAGGTGCGGTTTTATAGGATACATTTTATTTTTTTCAAAGCAGTTTCATTGTTGGGTTAGTGATGATACTAGGTGATATGGGCACGACGGAGGAGGTGCAACCCAATTTCAGGGCTCCACCAAGCTAGGTGTGTCTTTGTAATTTAATAATTAGATTTTATTATTCCTGGTCATGTCGTGGGCCAATTAAGTTTTATTATGTGTGTGGGCTTGGTTTGGGTGTGTCCAACCAAGTCGAGTCGCGGACCAACTAGTGGGGCACCCCAGCCCTCATAAAAGGAGATGGTCGAGTTAAGGTTTATGGAGTTCAACTGTTTAGTCTAAAAACTATACTGTGCTCCACCGTGTATCATCCCTCCGGGGATGGCGATACCGTTTATTAGATTATTATAGAGATTGTTGAGGAGGTTCTTGTGTTCATCAAGGATTGTCGTGCTCAGGTTTGAGGTTGGTTATCTTCATCATGTTACTTGCTGGATTCGTTCCTCTTCTTCAGGTGACGTCCATTGGCGTTGTTGGAAGGATTACTACCGGGTTGACTCGCTATGAAAGATAGGGACAAAACTAATAGGATCACTGGTCAATCTGTATGACATGGTATCAGAGCCAGCGTTGTACCATTGAGTGAGCTGAATTTGCAACTCAAGAAAGTACAAGGCTATGCTTGCATGACAGTTGACAAGGGCCAGTGTTGGAATTTATTACAAGTGCAGTGTATGATCAAAGGCAAAGCATGCAAGTTGATTATTGATGGAGGAAGTTGTAATAATGGCATTAGCAAGGCAATGGTGGCGGTGTTGGGGTTGTCCACATGGCGTATTCCTGAACCTAAGCATCTACAGTGGTTAAATAGCTGCGGTATGGTGAAGGTAACTCATAAGGTGCTTGCCATTTATAGTTGGTGACTATGTTGATGAGGTGGAGTGCGATGTGTTGCCATTGAAGGTATGTGGGCTGTTACTTGGTCGTCCATGGCAGTATGATCGCAACGTTACACATGCTAGAATAGCAAATACATATTCTATTGTGCATGGTGGTAAACAATAGACTTTGAAGCCTATGCAGGATGATCACATAAAGTCTGATGTGGAGCTGGTGGTACATAAGGAGAAGGTGCGCAAGGCTAAGCCAAAATCTAGGCTAGCTAAGGTGCATGATGGAGAGCATGATGCACAGTGCGACAATGTTGATATTGCTTCAGTTATGCCTATAGATGACAAGCCAGTGGAACTTGTTAGTGACAAGCCAGTTGAAGTGCATCCTCTTATTGCTGAGAGGAAGGAGGTTGCAGCATGTGTTCAGAAGGTTGTTTGTGTTGACACAGGTGTTCAGACAGATGATATTTGTGATCCTCATGTTCCAGTGCATGTGGTGCAGCGGGGTAACAAGAGCAGTTTTGTTAGCACACTTGTTAGGACTTTTGATGGGACGACAGATGTGCGGATGCATAGAGGCAAGGATGGACATGCTCGTCAGTTGTGTGGACTAGGCATTACTCATCTTATGAAGGTTCATGCAAAGAAGGTCCATGTTTAGCAACCACGGGTTCCAACAATATTTGAGAAGAAGAAGATGGCGCCTAGGTCCAAGCTCGTATGGAGACGGAAGGAGGTGCAGGAGCCAAGGGATGTTTCAAGTCAAGCAAGCCGATAGGGGGGATGCGGAGTGGAAGGCAAGAAAGACATGAAGATGGAGAGGATGCGTGAAGCTATTGTTCATAGCATGCCACATTTCCGACCCGATCCGCACACGTTGGGGAAATGCTTCTTGGAGGTGGGAGGATGATATGGGCACGACGTAGGAGGTGCAACCCAATTTCAGGACTCCACCAAGCTAAGCGTGTCTTTGTAATTTAATAATTAGATTTTATTATTCATGGTCATGTCATGGGCCAATATATGTGTGGGCTTGGTTTGGGTCTGTCCAACCAAGTAGAGTCACGGCCCAACTAGTGGGACGCCCCAGCCCTCATATAAGGAGTTGGTCGAGTTAGGGTTTATGGAGTTCAACTATTTAGTCTAATAACTATATTGTGCTCCACCGTGTATCATCCCTCCGGGGACAACGATACTGTTTATCAGATTCTTATAGAGATTGTTGCGGAGGTTCTTGTGTTCATCAAGGATTGTCGTGCTCAGGATTGAGGCATGGTGATATTCATCATGTTACTTGCTAGATTCATTCCTCTTCTTCAGGTGACGTCCATTGGCGTTGTTGGGAGAATTACTATCGGGTTGACTCGCTGTGAAAGATCGGGACAAAACTAATAGGATCATTGGTCAATCCGTATTACTAGGTTTCCTGCCATCCTTTGGTGAGGATTACAATCCGCTTCATGTACATAGTGATGGTGGCATGCAACCGGTGTAGGTAGATCAGTGCGATAGATATTAAACGTAGCTAATAAAAAACAAATTTTCTTGCAATACAAATTGTGGACAGATAGAAATGTCGGGATTATTAAAAATTCAAATCCTCGTAAGGTTGTATATGATAGAACATGTCCAAAATTTCAGATACAAGATTTCGTCGCCCCTGGTGCTAGTTGTGAAGATATTTTATGTAGGTGCGTAGTGGTCACCGTCCATGGTGGTGCAGAGTTCTCAGGCCAATGCCAAATTATCGATGTATACCCCGCAATGCGGAGTATTATATATTTTTTTATCATGATTGCATATAACTATTAGAAATAAATGGGCTAAATCAAATAGGCTCATATGTATTTCAGATTTTCCCTAAATCTTAAAGTCCAAGTTTGTGACATGTGTTTGGGCTCATGTTTGTGGCAGCTAACATGGGAGTGGAGTAGGAGCTAAAGTTTAGTCCCACATGGGAAGCTAAATGAGAGTTTCACCATCTTATAAGGTGGAGTGTTGTACCACTTTGTAAGTGAGTGACAATAAGAGAGGTACACGTGTGCTCCTCCTCCAACGATGCTGCTCGCATGCCTGCCCACCCGTCATGACGCGCGCGCGGGAATCTTGCCGAGACGAGATTTATTTTGTTACTCAGGAATATTGTGAGGTTTTGACAGATGTGTCAATAGTTAGCCTATTCAGGTCGCTCCCGGATCGTGGCTACTTAACCTACCCGACCGGGCACAACATGGACTCGGCCCATGTTTACCTCCGTTAGGGTTTCCTGAGCCGCTCTATATAAAGTCATGTGCGGCTATCGCCATGAAACACCGAAAACCAATCTAGGGTTTTACATCCTCTCTGCTTGCGCTGTCACCATAGTCTACTCCATCCCGCTTGCTGGCGTGCACCATTCGCCTTTGCGATCCTGTACGAGAGAGGGCAAATTAGGTTTTTGGGAAGCGCTCTGCACGACTGCTCGAGTTCTTCATCATGGGCCATCTTCCATCTAAGTCGGGCAGTGTTGCCTATCACCGTCTGGTTCGATCAATCTTCCCCGACATTACTTCTGCGACTACATCTGCAAGTGAATGGTACATGCAACGTTCTGTTGTTTGGTAATTCATCATGTTCTTTGAGTACATATTTAGCTGCTACTTGTTTCCATTAATCTTGTTGTTTAGTACATCTAGTATGTTCGAGTTACATGATCTAGTAGTTGGTTTTGTCATGTTTAATATTCTAAAATTAATCATGGAAATTGTGCCTAATTTTCCAACAATCCAAAAACCCAAGTGTTGGCAATTTCCTGAATTATCAATGTCTGGTTTTACCGATGCACTAAGGCCAGATAAGTTTACCGGTGTGCACTTTAAGAGGTGGCAGTACAAGGCTGAGCTTTGGCTGACCATAATGAAAGTGTTCCAGATTAGTAAAGGCAAACCTGAAGGAACTATGTCTGACGAGGATCGGAAAAAGTTCGAGGAAGCCAATATTGTCTTTGTGGGATGCATTCTAAGCATTCTTGCTGACCATCTTTGTGATGTGTTTATGCACATAAAAGACAAGAAGGAGCTCTAGGACACACTGGATGCAAAGTTTGGTGCTGCAGATTCTGGCAGTGAACTATACATCATGGAGAGCTTTCATGATTTTAAGATGACTAAGGACCTGCGTGTGGTTCAACAAGCTCATGAGATACAATGCATTGCCAAAGAGCTCGAACTCCTTAAGTGTGACTTACCCGAGAAGTTTGTAGCGGGTTGCATTATTGATAAGTTGCCCCTTCATAGAGGAACTTTGCCATAGCTCTCAAACACAAGAGATAGGAGATATCAGTTGAAAATATGATAGCATCCCTTGATGTTAAGGAAAAGGCTCGGGCTAAGGACACTACTGGGAAAGGAGAGGGTCATGCTACTCCAACTATGTGCTGAAAGGTAAATCCTTAGGCAAGAACAAAGGGAAATTCAATCCCTCCTTTAACAAGCCTATAAAAACTACAACCTTCTAGAAGAAGAAGCCAAACAGGGACAGGAGTGATCTAACTTGTTTCACTTATGGAGAGCCCGGCTACTTTTCCAAGGACAGCCCAAATCATGTAGACCGCAGAGGGAAAAGGGCCAAGACTATCAACGTCGTGACCGCTAGCAATACTGATGGGTATGGTAATTAATTTACTATTCTTTCAGTATTTCAATCACCATGTTGGTGGATTGATGCGGGTGCTAATGTCCGTGTGTGTGTTGACATCTCTATATTCACTTCTTATCAGGTCACACGGGATTCTTCCATCCTAGTAGGGAATGGATCACATGCTTCTGTTCATGGTGTTGGCACAATGGATCTTAAGTTTACTTCTGGAAAGATCATGCAGCTGAGGAACATACATCATATTCGTACTATGAACAATAATCTCGTTAGTGGCTCCCTTCTATGCATAGATGGGTTTAAAGTTTTTTTAGAGTCTAATAAAGTCGTTGTCTCGAAACATGGACAATTTATTGGTAAAGGTTATGAGTTTGGAGTCTTGTTCCTTTTTTGACTTTTAGAGTTTTGTAATAAATCCGTGAATCATATTTGTGGTGGTGTTAATGATGATATCAGTGTTTGGCATTCTCGTTTATGTCAAATTAATTTTGGTTTGATGTCTCGGATGTCCAGTGTGAGTTTAATTCTGAATTTCACTATTGCCAAAGGTTCTAAGTATCATAGTTGTGTGCAATCAAACCAACCTCAAAAGCCTCACAAGGCCACTGAGGAGATAAATTTGGCACATATGGAACTCATACATTCTGATCTATGCGAGATGAATGGTGTGTTGACAAAAGGTGGAAAGAGATATTTCATGACATTGATAGATGATGATACTAAGTTTTGCTATGTTTACTTGTTGCAAACTAAAGATGAGGCTTTAAACCACTTTAAAATTTATAAGGCCAAAGTTGAAAATCAACTGGAGAGAAAGATTAAGCGTCTTAGGTCGGATCATAGTGAGTATTTTCCCAAAATATTTGATGAATTATGTGAGGAACACGACATTATTCATGAGAGGACGCGTCTCTACTCACCCCAACCAAACGGGGTTGCCGAGAGGAAAACCCGCATGATGACTGACTTGGTGAATTCCATGTTAGCCACTGTTGGTTTATCAAACGCATGGTGGGGGAGGCTTCGTTGACTTCATGTCATGTCCTAAATAGAGTTCATAACAAGAATAAAGAAAAGACCCCTTATGAGGAGTGGGCTGGGAGAAAACCATCACTTTCGTATTTGTGCACTTGTGTGTGTTTGGAAAAGGTCAACATATCGATCCCCAATAAACACAAGCTCGGACCTAAGACAATGGATTGTATCTTTCTTGGATATGATCCACAGAGTGTAGGCTATATATTTCTAGTGGTTAAATCTAAGGTACTTGATATCCATGTCGATACTATAATGGAATCTCATGATGAAACATTCTTTGAGAATATGTTTCCTATAAAAGATATCCATATCATTGGTAGAATTTCTTCTAAAATACTTCCTGAATCTATTGCATCTATTGATAATTCTGAATAATCACATGAGGAAGTCCTTGAGAAGGATGACGATGAACCTCCCACGAGGAGTAAGAAACAGAGGATTGCAAAATCCTTTGGTAATGATTTCATCGTGTACCTTGTGGACGATACTACCAGATCCATTGCCGTGGCATATGCATCTCCTGATGCAGATGATTGGAAAGAAGTTGTCCAAAACGAGATGGACTTGTTTCTTTCTAATGGAACTTGGGAATTATCAGAGTGCCCTATGGTTGTAAACCTGTGAGCTGTAAGTGGGTGTTCAAGAAGAATCTAAGGCCCAATGGTACTATTGATAAGTACAAGGCATGGCTTGTAGCTAAGGGATACACAGAGAAAGAAGGAAAAGATTACTTTGACACCTATTCACCTTTCACTAGACTGACAATCATTTGAGTACTACTGTCCCTGGCTACCTCTTATGGTCTTATCGTTCATCAAATGGACGAGAAGACAACTTTCCTTAACGGAGAGTTGTAAGAGGAGATCTATATGGATTAGCCGAATGGGTTTGTGGTAAAAGGTGAAGAGACAAAGGTGTGAAAGCTACTAAAATCTTTATATGGCCTAAAACAAGCACCTAAGAAATGGCGTGAGAAGTTTGACAGAACTCTACTTTATACTGGCTTTGTCATTAATGAGGCTGATAGGTTGTTTAATACCACCATGGTGGGGGCTATAGTGTTATATTATGTTTGTATGTGTATAACATTCTCATCTTTGGTACAAATATGGAAGTGATAATGTTGGGTATATGCTATATGGGTATCCTCATAGCATGTCTCCTATCCGAATAACCCGGGTGGCCCACAGTTGGTAGCATGGCCCATGGCCTACTGGACGACCCAGTTAGATGGATCCAGAAGGGAGGCCCATGCCGGATAAAAGAAGGCTATGGAGGAGTCACCGACGTACCCAGAGCCTTGGAGTGCAAGACACGTTAGACTGGTTGTATACTGTGTAGGACTCTGTAACCTGTCCGGCTAGGACTTTCCCTGTAACCCTAGGACCTGGCGACTATATAAGCCGGACCTATGGGAGCCTTTAGGGCACCAATTAACTCATACCTCGCACAGCGAACTGATCCCTATAACTCGGCGTATTGCCATTATAGAGATTTATAGCAGGAGTAGGATTCCACCACCGTCGTGGGATCTGAACCTAGGTAAGCTGTGTTACCTCGTACCCATCAACCGTTCGCCTTACCCCACGTCTCTAAACATGCACTGTGAGGACCCCTCCATGGCGTACTCGTCGGCAATACCACGACAGTTGGCGCCCACCATGGGGCAAGAGGCGCTTCAGGATCTACAGCGGGCGAGGTCCAAGATCTTCGCGGGAATCGGCGAAACCGTAGCCATTGGTCGTGTTCTCTTCTCCGACAATGTTTTGATTGTCCCTCTCGATGAGTTCTGGATCCCGGCGAAGATGAACCCCACCCGCTACTCGATCGTCCCAATCGGGGACATCGACCTCTTCATCGGCGAAAGCGACTCGGGCACAAGTTCCCTAGAAGTCGGAGGAGCGTCAAGACCCGCACGGACCGCCTACGGGCAGGATACGTTTGCGGAAGGATCGATGTCATATCTCTCTTCGGAGTTTGCCGACAAAGATAGGAAAAAATCAAGGCCTACCCAAACCGCCCCTGTGCAGGATATAACGGTGGAAGATCGATGCAAGTCCGCCAGCTTCGCCTGTGCGTCTGGATAGCAGAGATCCAAGTTCGTCGGAGTGGTGACCATCTTCAATCTGGCGCATTGCATGTAGAGAGAGGGTGAAAACCCCCGCGATTACCTTGACAGGTGGATCCATATATGGGCCGATATGGCACATTACCTCAATGATGATGCCATGTATCACTTTGTGGAAGGACTGGACCAAGGTACGCTTCTCCGACATACGGTAAGGCGGCAGTAGGCTTCAGGACGCCTCACTTTCGAAAGCATGGTGAACACCGTCAACAACTACGCGGAAGCTGATGAGGCAGCCAGATAGCGCTTGCGCTCTTAGACGGTGCCCCTCCGCCTCAGCCACCGCCATCGCCGCCTTCGGTCATCGTCGTTGCAGCTGCACCACCACCTCTAGTCATCATCGCTGCTATCGCACCCCCACCGCCCATCATCGAGGATGCCCCGGCACCCTTCGACTCCGTGCTCGACGCGCTCTATGCCGACATCAGCGCTGACTCGAAGGAGATTGATTTCAGCCTGGAGGAGCTAGACTCTGCTATGCAGGAGATGGAGGAGGATTACAAACACGACGAGCGGGCCGCAACGCCATCACGTCTCGAGAGGTGTTCATCGCCATTGGGACCGAGATGGCTGAAGATCAACCTGGACAAGCTCTGCCTACAGCACTGGATAAGGGGAAGGGACCACCTATTGCTACCGACAATGATCACACAAAGGCCATGCCCCTCCGCCTAACCCAAAGCAGCAGTCGCAGGAACTCAACACCGGTTCGAGTAACAACAACACCACAAACCCGCCGCCTCCGACATCTACGTCAGCTGCTGCCCAAATCACTCTAGCTGATAGAGTGATGTATGGCAACCTACTCGTCGAGCCCATGACTGTGGCTCATATTCGGAACGTAGTCCAGCTTGATGAGAAGCGCCAGCAGCTACTGGAGGAGGCGCAGTCCATCACGGAGCAAGGCGCTAAGCTGGATCGAGATCTTGCCAACACGCAGAAGTCAATAGAGAAAGCTAGAGCCATGGAGGCCGAGTACAAGACTCTGCTCCAGCAGCAGAAGGCAAAAAAAGCTCCGGCTCACGTCTTCAATGATCCTGGTGTACGGCGAAACCTAGGATGGTCCCCCTCGAAGCCGCCACAAGCAAAGCCATACATTGACAACGAAGGCAGGCAGGTGATGCCCACTCCTATTCTCAACCTCGTCGTCGCCAAGACCCTCCTAGAGCAGGATAGATCACCCGCAGCTGTGGAACAAGTCTATGACCTTGTGGTCAAGGCACTGAAATAGCAGGAAAAGGCCACCTCTCAAAGGCTTGAGTCTGACCCAGCGTTTTGCCATTCTAGCCAGCCTAAGCCGCCAAGGGACCGATCTCCTCATGATGTCGGGTCTCAGACGGGTTCATCAGAATGAAGACGGAGGGATGCACGCAACAGGAAGGACTCTATACCCATATCCTCCAACCACGGAGGCAAGGCACATCCCCGTCGCCCATCTCCATCGCCTCGATCCCCCCGACATCGCGAAGAACCCAAGGCTCACCATCGCACGGATATGCCTCAGCCAAGGCATAGCGGCATCGTCATCCGCGACAATGCGAAGCAGACCCGTCATGATGGAGAGCGCAACCAAGGACATAAGATCAGGTCATGTCATGACCCTCCACGTCCGACAAGCAACCGCGAACAAGCGTGAGGCGTCGCAAGAGGGTAACAACAAGAAAGCTAACCCACTGCCACCTCTGCCTCCGTCGCGCCCCCCAGCAGCCACCATGGCGGAGGGGGCCGCGTCGTGCACGCAGCCCTTCCCCTGGCGACAAGAAGAAAAAAGAAAGCCCGGAGCCATACGACGCACGTTCACGCCTGGACAAGATTCACAAGGCCCGAGAAGGACAATACTTGGGAGCACATTGTTTTGGACCTGTAATACAGACCACAACTTACCCCAAGGGTTTCCGGATTGACAAGACCATCAAGCCCTATGACAGCACCGCCAAACCAGCTACATGGTCGCAGGATTACGGCAACGCGGTGGAGATCGCTGGGGGTAACCCCAAAGTCGCCATCAAGTACCTCCCGCTGATGCTGGCGGGCACGGCCCGACAATGGATTGATGACTTGCCGGAGAAGTCCATCTGCAACTGGTTGGACATGCAAGAAGCATTCACCAAGAACTTCGAGGGCACGTATAAGCGACCCTATACTTTTGGCGATCTACAGCGGTGCGTGTAGGAGAAAGACGAGTCATCTCTGAAGGGGTTCGTAGCATGGAAAACAAAAAAATTCTACCGCATGCAAACAAACAAGCCAAGATCTATCTACTAGATTGTAGCAACGAGTCAATAGAGGAACTCACCCTCGAAGATTCCAAAGCGGTTAACGAGAGCAGATTCTCGTGGGTGATGTAGTCGTACTCTTGCCGATCTCAAGATCGTGTAGACGATCCTTCCGGCGCTGCGTTCCGGCAGCGCTTCCGCAGTCGGTCACACGTTCGGTACTCGATGAAGACCTTCCTCTCCCTTGTTCCAGCAGGCAGTGGAGGTTGTAGTACTCTCCTCGCGATTCCGGCAGCACGACGGCGTGGTATCGGAAGTAGAGGGGAGATCTCGCAGGGCTTCGCCTTAAGCCGGAGCGAGTATGGTGGAGTATGAGAGAGGCCTTGGTGATCTAGGGTTTAGAGGCACCAAGGGGGGAAGCTTGGCCGGTGGCTAGGGCTTGGGGAAGCCCCAACTCGGTGAGTTGGAGAAACCCTAGGAGGCGGCGGCGACTTGGAGGAGGCCGGCGGCTAGGGCTAGGGTTTTGGGGTGTGTTGGGTGTGTGGGAGGGGGGTAGACCTGCCCCTCCTTATATAGGTGGGAGGGCGCGGCTTGGGAGGAGGGAGTCCTCCCCCAAGTCGGCCTCCTTGGCCGGGGGGTGGAGGGAGGAGACTTCCTCCCCAAGTAGGTTTCCTACTCTCCCTCCAGCAAGCAAACTTGCCGTTTGACTTTTTCAAATTGGTGTTTTACTTTCAAACTAGGATTTGATTTCTCCCTTTATTTTGCCCAGCCAAGTAACCTAGTACATGATGCAACCATTCCATATTGTTATGACACATTCATGTAACCTTCCCCTCTGGAGTGCCGGACCTTCTAGACCCTTCTAGAACATTCCTGCTGAAAACACCGGAATCATTCCCCAACTCCGAAACAGGACTTTCCTTATATGAATCTTATTCTCCGCACCATTCCGGATCTCCTCGTGATATCCCGGATCCCATCCGATACTCCGAACAACATTCGGTCTCTTACTCATTATTCCATAACTACTCAACAACATCGAATCCTTAAGTGTGTCTCCCTACGGTTCGTGAATTATGCGGACATGACCGAGACACTTCTCTGATCAATAACCAATAGAGGAATCTGGAAATTCATATGGATCGCACATATTTCTACGATTACTTTGCGATCGAATGAACCACTTACATACGATACCAATTTCTCTTTGTCTCACGATAGTTTACTTATCCGAGGTTTTGATCGTCGGTATCTCTGCATACCTAGTTCAACCTCGTTACTGATAAGTACTCTTTTCTCGTTCCCGTGGTATGTGATCCCTTGTGATCCAGTCACATGCTTGCAAGCCAATTGGATGACATTCCACCGAGAGGGCCCAGAGTATATCTATCCGTCATATGGATGGACAAAGCCCACTCTTGATCCATGTGCCTCAACCCATACTTTCTGAACACTCGATGCCACCTTTATAGCCACCCAGTTACGTTGTGGTGTTTGATGTCATCAAAGCATCCTTTCGGTGATGGTCATTAGCATGATCTCATGGTCGAAGGAATTAGGTTACTATGTATTAGAAAGCCTATAGCAATTGAACTATTAAAATGACTTGATCTTTATGCTACGCTTATCTATAGGAGTATGTCCATCATACCATTCTCCTAATGATATGACCTTGTTATTAACAACATCTCAAATGTTCATGATCAAGAAACTATGATCATCTATTAATCAACAAGCTAGTATTATAAAGAGGCTTTACCAGGGACTCTAATTTAGTTTACAAATCACACAAGTATTAATGTTTCTGGTCAATACTGTTATAGCATGAATGTAAACATCTATCATAAACACAAAGATATAATAATAACTACATTTATTATTGCCTCTAGGGCATATCTCCAACAATCTCGTGCCTACCTCTCTCGCTGGCTGGATATGAAGAATTCCTGTGAGGAGTGCACGCTCAAACCGCCATGGTGGCCTTCATCGATGGGTTGGAGAAAGGTATGTTCTTCCGACATAAGTTGAAGCGCCTGCAGGACAATCACCGGCTAGATCTCAACCAGATGATCCAGCTGGCTAGTGAGTTTGTAGCCACCGACGACGATGCTCGAGGCTCCCTGCCGGCAACGGCCGTTCCAACTCAAGCTAGGAGGAACAACAGCACCAAACGGAAGAGCCCGCCAGAAGAAAATCAAACCTCCGACATGGTCTCCATGACATTTGCAGGACGAGGTGATGGCGGACAGCGTGGCCGAGGACGGGAGGCTGGTCGTGGGCAGTAGCGAGGTAGTGAAACTACCTCGACAGCACTCCACGATCCCCAAACGTACGAAGAGTACCGTGATATGCCATGCCTTGTGCACCTCGACATGAACGGCAAAGCCAGTCACACCAATCGCCATTGCAAGTTCGTCAACGATCTCAAGGAGGACCTGGAGTCCGGCTACAAGCAAAGTTGGAAGAACAGACCGCGAGGCAAGGGCAAGGGGAAGAAGAAGGCAGAGGAGTCCAAGGATTCAAGTGACATGGATGAGGATGTTGACCCCAAGCACGCCACCAAGAGCGATGGCAGGGGCAAGAACCCCTTCGAGAAGAAGGCGACCGTTTTCCACACTTTCCTTGGCACCCCCACTTTCCGTCAACAGAAAACCTCAATGAGGATACTGATGGCTACTCTGCCCCCAGTCCCCCAGTACCTGCGTTGGTCGAAGATTCCAATTACTTGGGACAGGAAGAATCACCCAGACCTCATCCCTATGGAGAACCAGTACGCCATGGTCATCAACCCCTTCATTGATGGCAATGAGTTCACCAAATGTATGGTGGATAGTGGAAGCAGCATCAACATCATATACCTGGATACACTGCAGAAGATGAACTTGATGGAGGCAAACCTAAGGCGGACCAATACCATCTTCCACGGCGTAGTTCCTGGTCGGGAGGCTCGGTCCCTTGGGTGCATCACACTTGAGGTCGCCTTTGGTGATGTTAATAATTACCTCCAAGAGCGCATGACCTTCGAGGTGGTCCCCTTCAAGAGCGTGTACCACGTCATATTCGGCCGCGACATATTCCACACCTTCATGGCCAAGCCATGCTTCGTCTACAACAATCTCAAGATACCCGGACCAAACGGTGTCCTCTACAGGCCAAGCCATGCTTCGTCCTCCACACCTTCATGGCCAAGCCATGCTTCGTCCTCCACACCTTCATGGCCAAGCCAGAAGCTTTACCAAAGCAAGGGACTGCGAGATTGGAGAAGCAGGCTTTGCAGAAGTTGTCCTCTACAACGAAGAATTCAAGGAGATCTAGAGCAAGGTCGATGTCATGGAGACGCCAGCGTCAAAGAAGCATATTTCTGACTCCGCCCCAGCATTAAAGGCCGCCATCGAAACCAAGCTGGTGGATTTTCTGGTAGGCGATGCCTCCAAGACCACCGCCATTGGTACGAACCTGGATCCCAAATACGAAAGCGCGCACGTCAAGTTCCTCCATGAGAATAGGGACATATTTGCCTAGCAACCTTCCGACATGAAAGGTGTACCTAGGTAACTTGCCGAGCACAGCTTGAATATTGATCCAAAATGTAAACCGGTGAAACAACCTCTACGACGCTTCAGAGACGTGAAGAGACGCGCCATAGGAAAAGAGATAGCTAGGTTAATTAAGGCTAGTTTTATCCGAGAAGTCCTTCACACCCGATGGGTGGCCAATCCTATACTTGTCCCCAAAAAGGGAACCAAATAATTAAGAATGTGCGTTGATTACACCGGCTTGAACAAAGCGTGTCCCAAATATCCGTTTGCTTTGCCTCCCATTGACCAAGTCATTGACTCGATGGCTAGCTCGGAGCTTTTGTGTTTTATCGACGCATACTCAAGATACCACCAGATAAAAATGAGGAAGTCAGACCAATTGGCCACTTCGTTTACCACACCTTACGGCACGTTTTGCTATGTCACTATGCCCTTTGGGCTGAAAAACGCACGTGCTACATACCAGCGGACTATGCAGCGTTGCCTACACGATCAACTTGGTCAGAACATTCACGCCTATGTGGACGATATAGCGGTGATGTCTAAAAAGTCAAACGAATTAATCTCCGACTTAAAAGAAACATTTGATAATCTCCGGAAATACAACATGATGCTTAACCCTAAGAAGTGTGTCTTCGGGGTTCTAGCCGGCAAATTGTTGGGCTTCATCTATTCCCAGCGTGGAATTGAGGTCAACCCGGAGAAGATCAAGGCCATCCTAAACATAAACCGTCTGACATGCGTGAAGGACATACAATGGTTAACAGGCTGTGTTGCAGCAGTTAGCCGGTTCGTCAGCCGACTTGGAGAGAAGGCTCTCCCGCTGTACAAGTTGCTGAAGAAGGCGGACAAATTTACGTGGACGGACGAAGCAGACACAACATTGAAAGAGCTAAAGGAGATACTCTCCTCGGCGCCTATCCTTCCAGCACCCGAGCCTATGGAGCCTATGCTAATTTACATGGCGGCCACCAACCAGGTAATCAGCATCATCGTCGTGGTAGAGCGGAAAGAACCAGGCTATGAGTACGGAGTTCATTGACCAGTATACTATGTAAGCAAGGTCTTGACGGAGTCCAAGCAGCGTTACCCGCACTACCAGAAGATAGCTTATGGAGTGTTCCTTGCTTCTCGGAAGCTAAGGCACTACTTCATGGAGCACCCTATCACATTGTGAGAAAAGCTCCACTGTCCGGCATCATCAACAACAACGACGCTACAGGAAGGGTCATGAAGTGAGGCACTGAGCTTGCCGCCTTCGCGATCACCTACAAGAGACGCGACGCTATCAACTCACAGATCTTAGCGGATTTTATTGCAGATTGGACGGAGATACCAAATGCTACTCTTATGCTTGAGCCAGACTACTGGGTGATGCACTTTGACAGATCAAAGCTACTCAATGGCTCGGGGGCTTGTTGGGGATATGCTATATGCGTATCCTCATAGCACGTCCTCTGTCCGGATAACCCGGGTGGCCCACAGTTGGTAGCATGGCCCATGGCCTGCTGGGCGGCCCAATTAGATGGATCCATAAGGGAGGCCCATGCCAGATAAAGGAAGGCTACAGAGGAGTCACCGACGTACCCGGAGCCTTGGATTACAAGACACGCTAGACTAGTTGTAAGCAGTGTAGGACTCTGTAACCTGTCCGGCTATGACTTTTCCCTGTAACCCTAGGACCTGATGACTATATAAGTCGGGCCTATGGGATCCTTTAGGGCATGATAACTTAGACTTTCTAGTCACCTCGCACAGAAGCCAATCCCTGTAACTCGGCGTATTTGCCCTTATAGTGATTTATAGCACGAGTAGGATTTTGCCACCATTGTGGGATCTGAACCTGGGTAAGCTGTGTTACCTCGTACCCGTCAACCGTCCGCCTTCCCCCACGTCTCTAAACACGCACTGTGAGGACCCCTCCATGGCGTACTCGTCGGCAATACCACGACAGTTGGCGCCCACCGTGGGGCAAGAGGCGCTTCAGGCTCTTCAGTGGGCGAGGACCAAGATCTTCGCGGGAATCGTCAAAACCGTAGCCATCGGTCGTGTTCTCTTCTCCGGCAATGTTCTGATCGTCCCTCCCGACAAGTTTTGGATCCCGGTGAAGATGAACCCTACGTGGTGCTCGATCGTCCCCATCAGAGATATCCATCTCTTCATCGGTGAAACCGACTCGGGCACTAGTTCCCTTGAAGTCGGAGGAGCGTCAAGACCCACACGGACCGCCTACGGGAAGTATACATACACGGAAGGATCGATGTCGAATCTCTCTTCAAAGTTTGTCGGCAAAGATTGGAAAAAATCAAGGCCCACCAAAACCGCCCATGTGCAGGATATAACGGTGGAAGATCGCTGCAAGTCTGCCAGCTTCATCCGCGTGTCTGGACAGCAGAGATCCAAGTTCATCGGCGTGGTTATCATCTTTGATCTGGCGCGCTGCGTTCAGAGAGAGGGCGAAAACCCCCGCGATTACCTCGCCAGGTGGCTCCGTATACGGGCCGACCTGGCACATTACCCCAATGATGATGCCATGTATCACTTTGTGGAAGGACTGGACCAGGGTACGCTTCTCCGGCATTCTCTAAGGCGGCAGCAGGCTTCGGGATGTCTCACCTTCGAAAGCATGGTGAACACCGTCAACAACTACGCGGAGGCCGAAGAGGCAGCTCAGGCAGCTCTTGCGCTCATTGACGGAGCCCCTCTGATTCAGCCACCGCCACCGCCGCCTCCCACCGCCATCGCCGCAGCTGCGCCACCACCTCCAGTCATCGTCGCTGCTATTGCACCTCCACCCCCTGTCATCGAGGAAGCCCCAGCACCCTCCGACTCTATGATTGACGCGCTCTACGCCGACTTCAGTGCAGATTCGGAGGAGATAGATTTCAGCCCGGAGGAGCTAGACTCTGCCATGCGGGAGATGGAGGAAGATTATGAGTGCGACGAGCAGGCCAACAATGTCGTCGCGTCCCGAGAAGTGTTCATCACCATCGGGATGCGATGGATGAAGATCAACCCGGAAGAGCTCCGCCTACAGCACTGGACAAGGGGAAGGGACCACCTATTGCTGTCGACAATGATCGCGCAAAGGACATGCCCCTCTGCCTAACCCAGTGTAGCAGCCATAGGAACTCGGCACCGGCCCGAGCAACAACACCACAAACCCGCCGCCTCCGGCATCTACATCTGCTTCTGCCCAAGTTACTCCAGCTGATAGACTGATGTACGGCAATCTCCTCGTCGAGCCTATGACTATGGCTCATATCCGCAGTGTAGTCCAGCTTGACGAGAAGCACCAGCAGCTGCTGGAGGAAGCGCTGGCCATCGCGGAGCAAGGCACAAAGCTAGATCGAGATCTAGCTAATGCGCAGAAGTCCATAGAGAAAGCTAGAGCAATGGAGGCCGAGTACAAGACTCTGCTGCAGCAGCAGAAGGCCAAGAAAGCTCCGGCTCGCGTCATCAACGATCCTGGTGTGCGGCGAAACCTAGGATGGGCTCCCCCGAAGCCGGCACAAGCCAAGCCATACATTGACAGTGAAGGCAGACAGGCGATGCCCACTCCTCTCCTCAACCTCACCGTCGCCAAGACCCTTCTGGAGCAGGATAGATCACCTGAGGCGGTGGACCAGGTCTATGACCTAGTGGCCAAGGCTGTGAAACAGCAGGAAAAGGCCACCTATCAGAGGCTCGAGTCTGACCTAGCGTTTTGCCAGTCTAGCCAGCATAAGCCGCCAAGGGACAGATCTCCTCTTGATGTTGGGTCTCAGACGGGTTCATCAGAACGAAGACAGAGGGATGCACGCAACAGGAAGGATACTAACCCCATATCCTCCTACCATGGAGGTAAGGCCCAACCTCGTCGCCCATCGCCATCGCCCCGCTCACCTCGACATCGCGAAGAAACCAAGTCTCACTGTCGTACGGATATGCCTCCGCCAAGGCAGAGCGGCATCGTCATCCGCGATAATGCGGAGCAGACCCGTTGTAACACCCCAGTTTTAGTTAATCTATATTAGGGTTTGTTTTGTGCATCATAAGCATCATCTCTATTAATGCATGCAATAAAGAATAAACAAAACCCTAAAACCCTAGCTTTTCCCTCTCTTTCTATTTGCAAATCAATTCAAATAGGTTTTGAATTTGAAAAGTATCAAAGTGTATGGGTCCCAAATTGTCTAAAGGGGTTCCTACAATATTTTATATATTTTGAAAACCCTTTGGTACTTTTGAAATGATTCAAAACAGAATTTGAAATGGAAATACAAAACAGATTTGGAAAACAGAAAAGGAAAAGGTTTTGTTTAAAAAAATAGGGGCAGCAACAGCTCCCCAGGCCGGCCCACCTCCCCTCTTTCCTTCCTGTCGCTCGCAGCAGCCGCAGCCAGCCCAGCACGGCCCATCCCAGGCTTGTACCGCTTCAGCCTTCTTTCCGTCGTCGTCTTCGTCAACGACGCATCGACGCCAAGCTGCTGCGTGCCGCCACCCTCGCCGTTGATCGGCACCACGCCAAGATCCTCGCCCCGTCGCCCTAGAGTTGAAGATAAGGCCGCCGAGGTGCCCTGCTTCGGCCTCATCTCCTCTTTCCCTTCCCAGGGACCTCCCTCCCCTCTGGTTCTTCAAAATCCGAAACCCTAGCCGAAAAATCACCGCTGTTAGCCGCTGCCCCGAGCCCTGCTGAGTGGACTGGAAGCTCCACCGTGGTGGACACGGTCACCTGCCTGAAGGAATCGGGGTTGTACGCCTCTAATCATCGCCACTTATCTCTTCTTCCCCGACCCCGATGAAGCTCGCCGCCGACGATTCTTGCGCCTCCGTCCTCTTTTTGCCAAGCGGACCTCACCGTCATCCCTAGGGTCAGCTCGCAGACCTCGCACACCCTTCCAAATCCTTCCTACCCCTCCGTAGCCTCCATGCATCATTTTCCTGCAACCACCGTCGTCGGCCGCCATTGCACTCGCTATTCCGGCGACCATTCGAGGGCGGCGCCGCCAGGTTTAGGTTCCCTGCGATGCACTGGTTCAAACACCCCATCTAGCTCGCTCGCTCGCGCTCTCCTACGCCGTCACCAGCCACCATCTGGCCACTCTCCAGCGTCCTCGCGTGTCGCTTGCGTGGCACCCACGTGGCCGTGACGTGGGCGCTGGTCCAGCTTGTCCAGCATGGCATGTTGACCCGACCCAGGGCCCGCCAGTCAGTCTCTAAGGTTAGGTTCTGCCCGGTGACAAATGCCCAACCCCCTAGCTGACGTCAGCCCTGTGTCATAGTGATACAGTAAAACAATTTAAATGGTTTAATAATTTCTGAAATTGCTATAATATTGTAAATTCAATAACTTTTAATCTGTAATTCAGAAAAATACAAATAATATATCAAAATGTTCAGAAAAATGAAACCTAGATATTTAAGCTATAATCATGCATCGTTCAACAACTTAAATGAAAAGTTTAACTAGAGAACAAAATCAACCCCTCTCATGTGTTTCCGGAGTTTCGCCGAGTTAGGGTTTGTAACCCTCGGGACCCTGATTAAATGGTCGAGCATGCTTTAGGGTTTCATTTCAATACAATTTTACTTGTCATATCATCATACTTGCTTGAGCATTGCATCGATGCCATTGTTGATTGTTTCCCCTCCCTTTCCGGTGTTTGGTTCTTCCCGGTAGAATACGAGATCGAGATCGAGATCGCAGCCAGAGATCAACACCGTCGAAGTTCGAAGATCGACGAACAATACTTGGACAACTGTAACCAAGTCAAGTTCAAGGCTTCCGACGATCTATTTATCTGCTATCAACTGGCAAAGGCAAGCATAGCCCCACCATGATATAATCCTATGATTTCGAAAGTATTTCAATTCTGCCATGATGCATACGATTCTACTATGGTATTTTATCGATAGCTAGAGTATCCTATCTATTGCATACTCCCTTTGAGATTATATTACCTGATCCACTGCTCCTATCATAACTAGGTTTGGCTTGTGTGCACTACTAGAGCTCTTATTCGTGTCTGCTTAGCCATGCAAAGCTATTGAGTCTGGTCCATCCAGATGATGTATTAGATGCAGAGAATCTAGTATGAAATGAGAACGTGATGAGATGTGATCAGTGATATGAGATTAAACATGCTAAGGCTTGTATGGGAGGCCATGGTGGGATGTGTTTTTTCTAGTCCCATGCTCGCCACCACTAGGACCGAGTTCTTGCCTTTGGAACCAAGACGAGCGTGCAACCACACGGGGCCTGGACAACCTCACGAGCAACTAACTTGCCTAGTAGATTCCATGAGTCATATAGTTCGGGCGTTCCATTCAACATATGCATAGAAAATATTTTGAAAGATTTGTCGGGTGAAGTTGGTGCATTCATAACAGGTAGGGAAGCGTGGACCGGGTTGCTTGGGGTAGATAGCGCCCCTGTTAACCAACCTCGCCTCACATCTTTAAGTATTTGCTTCGGGATTTGACCCGTTACGGCGGAACCATACTTACTGCGTGACTCATGGTCTCGGCGAAAGTAAGGTAAAGGTCGTGTCTAACCACCCTCTGCCGGCCTTCCAAGGAAGAGGACTAATCATGTGGAGTTAAGAGAAGGTTAGTACATGTGGGTAAAGTTGTACACCCCTGCAGGGTAATAATATTTTCGAAAAGCCGTGTTCACGGTTATGAACGACATGGCAACCGGAATCAAGATCATAGAGAACATGAACCTAATCGTAAAATTTGACAGATCAACGTGTGCTTAAGGATGCTTCCTCATGGGTACGAGGGGGTGATCCAAGTTCAGATGATGATGATTTGGTGGATATCAAAATATGATGACCAATATTTTCGGAGATGTCGCTCTCTTATCTCCTTTTAAAATACTCTGATTAGATGAGCTTCTTCTCTCTCTTGATTTATAAACAAAGAAGGCTTTATGCAAAACAACTCCACCAGCCATAAGTCTTGTGGAGTACACCCTGTACTCACCCTTGCTTTGTTGATACTTTTGGCAGAGTAAGTGTTCCTGGAAGATCAGTTTGGTACTACATCGACATCGACGAGTAGCTTGGGGTTCCCGGCCGGCAGCCTGGAATATATGGGCTGGGACGTCATCGTTATGCTTCAGGCCTCTTAGGCCATTTGTTAAGTTTGCTATACTTAGTAGCATAATTTGCCTTCTGTTTTTTGATGTTTGTGGTCAATGACCTCTGCTTGTAATAATTTGGTTCTCTGCTCAGTTATGAGCTTGTTGTAATAAATTTTGTGTCGTAGGGTCACTGTCGTGTTACCGATTCTTCACTGGATATTCTCGAGCTCAAGGTTAAGCTTATTTCAGACGGAGGTCTGGGATTTGTTTAGCCCTGACCCCGGGGGTGTCACACCCGTCATGACGGAGAGCGAAACCAAGGACACAAGAGCAGGTCGCGCCATGACCCTCCGCGTCCGACAAGCAACCGCGACAAGCGTGAGGCATCGCGGGAGGGTAATAGCAAGAAAGATAACCCACCGCCACCTCCGCCTCCGTCGCCACCTAGCAGCCACCATGGCGGAGGAGGCCCGTGTCGTTCATGCAGCCCATCCCCTGATGGCAAGAAGAAAAGAAGCTCGAAGCCATACAACGCACGTTCGCGTATAGAAAAGATCCACTAGGCCCGGGAAGGACCATACCTGGGACCATGTTGCTTTGGACCTGTGATACGGTCCGAAACTTACCCCAAAGGTTTCCGGATTGACAAGACCATCAAGCCCTATGACGGCACCGCCAAGCCAGCTACATGGTTGCAGGACTACGGCAACGCGGTGGAGATCACCAGGGGTAACCCCAACATTGTCGTCAAGTACTTCCCGCTGATGTTGGCGGGCATGGCTCGTCAATGGATTGATGACTTGCCGGAGAAATCTATCTGCAATTGGTTGGACATGCAAGAAGCGTTCACCAAGAACTTCGAGGGTACGTACAAGCGTCCCTGTACTGTTTGCGATCTACAGCGGTGCGTGCAAGAGGAAGATGAGACATCTCATGCCTACCTCTCTCGATGGCTGGATATGAAGAATTCCTACACAGGAGTGCACGCTTAGACCGCCATGGCCGTCTTCATCGATGGGTTGGAAAGGGGTACGTTGGTCCGACATAAGCTGAAGTTCTTGTAGGACAATCACCAGCTAGACTTGAACTAGATGATTCAGTTGGCTTGTGAGTTCGCAGCTGCCGACGACGATGCTCGTGGCTCTCTACCAGCAACGGCCGTTCCAACACAAGCTCGGAGGAACAGCTGCACAAAGCGGAAAACCGCACCAGAAAAAAAGCAAACTCCCGACATGGTCGCTATGACCTTCGTAGGACGAGGTGATGGTGGACAGCGTGACCAAGGACGGGGAGCTAGTCGTGGGCAGCAACGAGGAAGTGAAACTACCTCGGCAGCGCTCCGCATTCCCCAAACCTACAAGGAGTACCACGATATACCGTGCCTCGTACACCTCGATGCCAACGGAAAGGCCACCCACACCAATCGCCACTTCAAGTTCGTCAACAACCTCAAGGAGGACCCGAAGTCTGGCTACAAGCAAAGTCGAAAGAACAGACCGCGAGGCAAGGGCAAGGGGAAGAAGAAGAAGGAGGAGTCCAAGGATTCAAGTGACATGGACGAGGACGTTGACCCCAAGCACGCCGCCAAGAGCGACGGCAAAGGCAATAACCCCTTCAAAAAGAAGGCGGCAATTTTCCACACTTTCCTTGGTACTCCCACCGTCCGACAACAGAAGACCTTTATGAGGATACTGATGGCTACTCTCCCCCCAGTTCCCCAGTTACTGCGCTGGTCGGAGATTCCAATTACTTAGGACAGGAAGGATCACCCAGACCTTATCCCTACGGAGAACCAATACGCCATGGTCATCAACCCCTTCATTGACGGCAATGAGTTCACCAAATGTATGGTGGATAGTGGAAGCAGCATCAACATCATGTACCTGGATACACTGCAGAAGATGAACTTGACGGAGGCAAACCTAAGGCGGACCAACACCATCTTCCACGGCGTAGTTCCTGGTCGGGAGGCTCGGTCCCTTGGGTGCATCACACTTCAGGTCGCCTTTGGTGATGTTAATAATTACCGCCAAGAGCGCATGACCTTCGAGGTGGTCCCCTTCAAGAGCGTGTACCACGCCATATTCGGCCGCGACATATTCCATACCTTCATGGCCAAGCCATGCTTCGTCTACAACAAACTCAAGATACCCGGACCAGACGGTGTCATCACCGTATCTGGAAGCTTTGCCAAAGCTAGGGACTGCGAGATTGGAGAAGCAGCCTACGCGGAAGCTGTCCTCTACAGCGAAGAATTCAAGGAGATCCAGAGCAAGGTCGATGCCTCGGGGATGCCCGCGTCGAAGAAACAGATTTTTGACTCCGCTCCAGCATTCAAGGCCGCCATCGAGACCAAGCCAGTGGAACTTGTGGTAGGCGATGCCTCTAAGACCACCGCCATTGGGACGAACCTGGATACCAAATAGGAAAGTGCGCTCGTCGATTTCCTCCGTGAGAATAGGGATATCTTTGCCTGGCAACCTGCCGACATGAAAGGTGTACCTAGGGAACTTGCCGAGCACATCTTGAACATTGATCCAAAATGCAAACCAGTGAAGCAACCTCTACGACGCTTTGGAGATGAGAAGAGACGCGCCATAGGCAAAACGATAGCTAGGTTACTTAAGGCTAGTTTTATCCGAGAAGTCCTTCACACCCAATGGGTAGCCAATCCTGTACTTGTCCCCAAAAAGGGAACCAAAGAATTAAGAATTTGTGTTGATTACACTGGCTTGAACAAAGCATGCCCCAAAGATCCGTTTTCTTTGCCTCGCATTGACCAAGTCATTGACTCGACGGCTGGCTCAGAACTTTTGTGTTTTCTCGATGCATACTCAGGATACTACCAGATCAAGATGAGGAAGTCGGACCAATTGGCCACTTAGTTCACTACACCCTATGGCACGTTTTGCTATGTCATGATGCCCTTTGGGCTGAAAAACGCAGGTGCTACGTACCAGCAGACAATGCAGCGTTGCCTACACGATCAAATTGGTCGGAACTTTGACGCCTATGTGGACGATATAGCGGTCATGTCTAAAAAGTCAAATGACTTAATCTCTGACTTAAAAAAAACCTTTGATAATCTCCGAAAATACAACATAATGCTTAACCCTAAGAAGTGCGTCTTCGGAGTTCCAGCCGGCAAATTATTGGGCTTCATCATTTCCCAGCGTGGAATCGAGGTCAACCCGGAGAAAATCAAGGCCATCTTAAACATAAACCGTCTGACATGCATAAAGGACATAAAACGACTAACAGGTTGTGTTGCAGCAGTTAGTCGGTTCGTCAGCCGACTTGGAGAGAAGGCTTTGTCACTGTACATGTTGCTGAAGAAGGTGGACAAATTCACGTGGACGGACGAAGCAGATGCAACATTGAAGCAGCTCAAGGAGATTCTTTCCTCAGCTCCTATCCTTGCAGCGCCCGAGCCTAGAGAGCCCATGTTAATTTACATGGCGGCCACCAACCGGGTAATCAGCATCGTCGTCGTGGTAGAGCGGAAGGAACCATGCTATGAACACGGAGTTCAACGACCAGTTTACTATGTAAGCGAGGTCTTGACGGAGTCCAAGCAGCGTTACCCGCACTACCAAAAGATAGATTATGGAGTATTCCTTGCTTCTCGGAAGCTGATGCACTATTTCTAGGAGCACCCCATCATAGTAGTGAGCAAGACTCCACTATCCGACATTATCAACAACAGCGACGCTACAGGAAGGGTCGTGAAGTGGGGCATTGAACTTGCCGCCTTTGAGATCACCTACAAGATACGTGACGCTATCAAGTCACAAGCCTTGGCAGATTTTATCGCAGATTGGACGGAGATGCCAGATGCTACCCCATTGCCGGAGCCAGAATACTGGGCGATACACTTTGACGGATCAAAACTACTCAACGGCTCGGGGGATGGTGTACTGCTACAGTCACCAACTGGGGACAAGCTACACTACGTTCTGCAGATCCACTTCGAGGCTACGAACAACATGGAGGAGTATGAAGCACTCATTCACGGATTACGCGTAGCCAAGGATATTGGCATCAAGCGCATAGTTTTCTGTGGAGATTCCGACTTGGTTGCCCAGCAGGTGGCTGGCACCTGGAATGCGCGGAACCCTATGATGGCGGCATATCGAGACGAAGTGGACGAGATAGCCAAGAGCTTCTTGGGATACGAGGTCAGATATGTACCTAGGGAGCAAAACGAGGCGGCTGATCTGCTGTCTAAGCTTGGATCAGGGCACAAATGAATTCCGTCCAGAGTTTTCCTGGAGCATCTACGGACACCATCCGTGAAGGGAGCAGACATCGACAACCCGGACAGAGTAGATTCTTTCATCCACATGGTGGCAAAGGTCCCTCCGGCTTGGACAAAACCGTTCATGGAGTATCTCGAACACAAAACTTTGCCCGACGACAAGGTCGAAAGACGGCAAATAGTACGTCGAGCAAAGGGCTATACTATAATCAATGGACATCTCTACAAAAGAAGCACTACTGGTGTATACCATAAGTGTGTTTCCCAGCAAGAAGGTATTGAAATCCTCCATGAAATCCATCTCGGAGATTGCGGGCATCACGCCGCTCCACGATCGTTTGTTGCTAAAGCTTTCCAGCAAGGATTCTACTAGCTGACCAGGAAGTCGAATGCTGACATGCTGGTTGAGACATGCATGGGATGCCAGTATTATGCCCGACAACCACATTGTCAACACCCGGATTTTTCAATCCTAGATGCCTGTTATGCCATACATCGCAATCCCAGGATTACCATTTTTGCGAGACATAACAGAATTGGATACCATAATACTTCATCCATTACAAACGATACATAAGTTCTTACACAAATAGGGATCTCATGATCCAGTTCTTAATACAACATTGAGCAGCAGAATACGTAATAATAACGGTAGCGTAGGCGAAGCTCCATCTTCGGGGTCATAGGCAATGCTGACGATGGGAGATGATCCTAGTTGTCGTAACCTTCCTGGGGTCCATCCTCCCGGTACTCCTCTTCATAGTCTGGCCATGGGAATAGCCAGGGACAAAGCCATGAGTACTCGCAAACTAATACTAACAGGTAAGGGGTTTTTGGATAATAGGACACTAGGCTCTAGGGTTGTTTTGCAAAAAGCCAGGTTTATCTTTACTAAGTTCCAAAGTTAGTCACAACTTTATAACTCCTAAGTGGGATCTTGTAATTCAGGTCACAACTCTGTTGTGTTCACGTCAAAGTCTCAATTCATTTCACAAGTCATTTTAAAAGTCTGACGGGGGAACAGTATGGCCACTCCAACTGTCCATAACCGCGGATGCGGCTATTCGAATAGTTTGACACTCTGCAGAGATTGTACACTTTCACCACAACATTCGATCCATCCGTCAGGAACAAATCCTGAACTCACCATACTCAGTATGCGGATAATCAATCCTAACCTTTCAATTACACGCCCTAGTATAAGCACCTCTCCTGTGAGTTTGGCCTCCCAACCATGACCACTGTCATCTTGGGTACTGCACAGGTGGACAATCTTCACAAGGTAGCCTCAGCTCAGACCTTGGCCGTGAGGGAACTAATACTAAGGAATATAAGTTTCCAGTCAAGCCCTACCCAATATTCGGGTATTGTGGTTGTACGCTAAAATTGCAATGGTATCGCATCCAGACAACCATCAGTTTTATAAAGGGCTAAGGCTCATGCCTCAACATTTTCATCACCAAAATCATCAAGTGTTTGGAAACACATGTCCAAAACATTTCAATAGAATGATCCATCATTCCAAGGTTTTCATAACCATTTTTCCACCAAGTATTCCCATCTAAAAGTTGATCAAGTTTTATGCTTAGCACTAGCATCTACAGGTGGGGGTAGTAATAGTGAGGGGTGGTAACTGGTGGAGTTTCACTAAGTCTAACCTTATATCTTAGGCTGATATCAAGGTTCCTAGATTAGGCCAAATTTTATGCTCTTTAAGCAACCTTCAGCACAACTGTCTAGTATCTACCAAACTCTTAGGTAGACTCTAAGTAAGCTTTGATAAAGAAATAAAGTAAGAAGCTTGCCATAAAACTCGGATTGGTTTAGCAAGTAGGTATGATCACATATGCTTAAGGCATATAGTATTCATATCACAAGTATGGGTTTGTGGCATCAGTAGGGTATCTTGCAAGTGTTAGCTTGCACATTCTCTAGTAGTATTAGGCTTGCATAGTAATTAGCTTGCATAGGTATAGTATCTTGCAAATGTTAGCTTGCCTTGTGCAGAGCAGTGGTTGAAGTTCTCCTCGGCTTCCCTTCGTAGTATCCTCCTTCCTCCTCGTAGTATCCTTGGTCGGTACTAGCGTCTATGAATAAATACGAGATACACAATCACCAAACAATACTTAACTACTTGCAATCATCACACACAAGGGTCCTATAGATGATCTAGCATCATCTCTAACATTACAAGGTTAAGGCTTGGTTTAAAACTTCTTATTTTTAGAAAAGTAATTTCTACTCATTGAAAAACTACTTAAGATTTAATATTCTCCAAACTAAACATGGGATCATTTTGACACATGTCATCACCACATATTGTAGTCCATGGGAATGTGATTTAAAGTGGTGTCACAATTTAATAAGGTTTTACCTTTTTATTTTAATTAACTAAAGTGACTAGAAATGCTTATGAAGCATTCTTTTATTCCTTGAACATTATTTCTGCAAGTAAACCTATATATTTTTATATATTCTGAAAGGTATGGTTAAATGTGATTTTTGAGAGTTGGAATCAACTCAAAAGCTTTTATGGTTTAAATTTGAAAAATGTTTGAATGCAGAAAAGCTTCTGCCTTGTTATTTTTGCTATGGGTGATCTACAGATCCAAATGACTTGAATCCAACGGGCTTGGATTAAGCATTCACAGACCTTTCCAACAAAATTGGTTTCACCCAATTTGG
Organism: Avena sativa; assembly: GCA_916181665.1. Lineage (NCBI taxonomy): Eukaryota > Viridiplantae > Streptophyta > Magnoliopsida > Poales > Poaceae > Avena > Avena sativa. Next base: position 85,533,196 of record OV702293.1, on the reverse strand, counting down.
TGCACTGAATCGATCTGGGTTGATTTTTAAAGTTGGGTACAGAAGTGTGTTTGAATTTAAAAAGAAAAAGGTTTAATTTGAATTGCTGGGCTGCGCGGGAAATTCTAACGGGTCGGCCTGCTAAGCGCAGTGCTCCCGCGGGCTGCTTAAGTGGGTGTCCCCACTCGTCAGTGACACGGGGCTGGGCGAAGCGGTATGGGGCAACGTGGATCGTTCGATCTAGTTCTAATCCAACGGTTGAGGGTCATCGTCGACGCGAGACAGCTCCGGCGAGAACGAAACCTAGTGCGGCTAGTGAGGGGTGTTGGAGGCTCACCGGGGTACGGGCGAGGGTCGGCGAGGCGGGCGAACGACGAAGTCGACAACGGCGAACCTCCTGGTATCGGTGGCTTCTCCCACTACAAGAAATGTGTCAGCCTGTGACGTTTTGGTAGTGACCATCTACAAAATCGTCTTAGATTTATGAAGATTCCGCTCAAACTGCTTGGAAGGGTCAAAGCCTTAGTAAACTATGACGATTTTGCTCAAAACGTCGTAATTCCTTTAAATGAAATCGTCATAATAGCTAGGGAGATCTAAATATAGAGGATACCAACATGGACCGTTGGATCTAAATAACATGGACGGATAGGATGCTAATATGAAGGAACTTGTACATGGATCGATGACATGGCACCAAATATTTTGACATCGCGCGTACACACACGAAATATTGCGTGTGTCTCCCCAACCCAAACCGAACCAAAACCGGCCGAACCAAAACCAAAACTGCCACATCCTATCGTCTCCAGTGAGATTCCCAACCCTAAACCTATCGTCTCCAGCGAGATCCGCGCGCTGCCGCTCTTCCTTCTCCAGCGAGATCCGCGCTCCGCCGCTCTTCCCGCTCGCTCCAGCCGCTCCCCTCCTTCTCCAGCGAGATCCCTAGCCTCGCCATGTCCCCTCTGCTGGCACCTCTTGCCCTCTCCTCGGCGCAAATCTTTGCATCCCACCCAGATCCCTGACGCCCCTCCTCCCCCTCCACACCACCTCCGCCCCTCACCCTCGACCCCCATCTCCCCTCACTGGATTTAACACTACGCCCAACCCCATCCATATCGATCGAACCCTAGCTTCTCCTCTGGCGATGACGACGAAGCCCTGACCTCCCTCGCTATGGATGGAAGCTCCTCCATGGCCACGTTCTGCAGCTCCCTCTAGCCCGGACTACCCCGTGCGATCTGTACTCCGGCTACCCTCGAGAACCTCCTCCGCCTCCCCTGCTCGCGCCCACAGCAACCGCGTGATCTGGACTCCGGCCAGGCCCTCCGTGTCCCCATGTTAACTGCCATCAGGATATGCCCGACGCGAAAGGAGTCCCATGGGATCAACGTCAGGGCCACCACAGTCGTCGCCCCCAAGGTGCGTGTTGCCGTACAACCATGGTGTGCTGGTTATTTGGTTCTCATGTGCTGTTAGCTAGCAGGGGATCCGCTCAGTTAATTGTAGAAAGCTATGGTGAATAAAGCAGGGGAGCCTAAAAAGCAGTTTTGTAATACTCTTTGGCCCACTCTTAGGATTTTAGTTGAGCCTCTAGTTCTAATCAGTATTTGCTAATTGGTGAGTATTCCTGTGGATCTGAAGTAATCTTCTTGTGGATCTGAAATAATATGGTTCAATTATCTTGTATGTTTTGTTTGATGTTTAGTGAATACCAACAAGTTCATACTAATGTTAATATATGTTCTGTACATCTGTTTATATTAACATGTAAATTAAGTGGGAATGAAAAATTCTATTTCAGGTTACTATGTAGATCACCCTTCAATTATGTTATAATAAAAAATTTCTCCCTTTATGCCTTTCTTCTCATATGATAGGTAGCTGTAGCTAAAGGTAGAACTGTTGGTGGTCTACTGCTTACTGATAGTGTCAAGGAGAAACCATGAATCAGAACGGTCGGTCAGCCTTTATCTTATTTGTTCTCTTGGACAATCTTGTTATCAGTATGATGCGTATGGTCTAACCTGCACTTTTGGACTTTCATATTAGACCTATACCTTCACATCCAGTCAAAATTAAATTTATTTGAGCTAATGATGCATTCATTTGTTGTGGGCAGGCCATTGCCATTGGTCCTGGTCCAGGCCATCTAGACGAGGACCTGCGAGGCGTCTGGGCTCTGCGAGGTGTTGGTCCTGCTGGCAGGCGATGAGCGGAAGGATATAGTCTCCACTTCAGTCCACCACCATCGCCGGCGCGACACGCTAGAAAGGTCGTGCTTACCTGCTTCAGGCCTGTTATCGAGAGCCTGCCATCTTCCTCGACCCATAGAACAAGGAATCTTCGGTGAGTAATCATGTCCTGCCTACTAACCTTTCTTCCAATGGATAGTCCTGTCTAGCACTGAACTTTCCCATGCTTGAAGAGTATGATTTTAGATATGAGACAGGAAAAGCTGGGCCAGTTTTGATGTAAGATGTTCATATTTAACTATGGTAGTTTGGCCTTGTGCTATGCTGATTTTCAGAAGAAACTTTTTACCTTTTAGTTTGCTGAGATAATAAAACTACCTCTGTTATGTATATAATGGTACATCTTATATTTTGAATGAGGTAGTGAATTATTTGACCTTGGTTGAACTCCAACATTTGTGACAATTCAGCTGAAGGATGTTAGGAGTAGATTGAATCATGGATGTTAGGAGTATATTAATCAAAAGTGTAAGCAACTGGTTCTTGACTAGAAACACCTATAGACCCAACTGAAGTAGGAGTACATGCATTAGTTTTGTTTGTGTTGGTAATATAGAGTTATTGTGTATGCACTTTATGTTTTTGAAACCACTGAACAAGAACATATATATATATCCTAAGGATTATCCTTTCAGGTACCTCGTACTAAGATATGGCATACTCTGAATGCTACCATAGCTGCTCCCGACATCCAACCGAACAAAACGCCTCTTTCTTCCCCAACCACAACTCCGACCTGCACCTCCTGCTCCTTCATGACCAGGCTGCGGGACTCTGGCTGCTCCCGCCAATCGGTGGTTCTGGCTAATCCGGTACAAGGACGAGGAGTCCGATATGCTGATGCTGCTATGCTCCGATGACAGTGGCGATGCACAGGCTTCTGCTGCCGCCGACCAAACCCCTAACTCCATGCCGGTGAGCTCTAGGATGGTGCAACCTCCCTTTATCTCGTGTTTGATCCTAGTGTTTGCAAGAGTTTTGTCCAGCAAGCTATATCCGATACATGTCTAGGAATGATTACTAGCTAACTTAGCCTAGCGATGCAAGTTTCTCTACATTTCTAGCTAGCTAGCTAAGTTTGTTTTATGTATTTCCAATACTATTTCTGTAGAACACTTAGTTCTATAAAATATCAATGAAATGTTGTATTCCCAATTAAATTGATGCTGCTTAATCATAGTTCCTTCTCAAACTGTTCCATTCTATGCTAGCTCCAGAAATCCTAGTACATGCTTATTTTATCCATTTCTGATCTTCTAGTTTGGCATGTTTGCCATTTGTGTGCTCATTCTTCTACTGAATACAGATTGTGTTCTTGTATGGTATAAACACAGACTGTTCTTCTGCTGAATCTCGTGGTGCGGGTGCGGGTGCAACGACGGCGAGGAGGATCTCGTGGTGCTTTGCGGTGGCAGCGAAGAGGCGGAAGATGCCATGGAGGCGGCGGTGTGCGCACTGCTGGTGGGCCTCGACGAGGATGACCGCCGGGAGGGGCTGCGCAGGACGCACAAGCGCGTCGCCAAGGCCTTCCGCGATGGCACCCAAGGTACTTATCCGCCAACCCACCTCATCCTCCCGTCTCCCTGGAGCCCTAGAGGCTCTTCTCCTCTGGCGCCCTCCCTAGGAGGCTCCTTCATCCACCGCACCAGGTACAGAACGAGGTCCCCCTCTTTCCCCTCCCATTTTCTTCCTGTCTTCGGGGGTCCTCATAGTCACTTGCAGTGGTGCCTCTTTGTGTGCCCGTTATTCCCACACTATGACCGGTCAATCGAGATAGCGCCGGAGCTGCCGGTAGCGTGTTTGTGTTTATGCCTAGTAGTGTTTACGTTTAGAACAAGAATAATGGTGAAACTGATGGACTTGCTATCAGTTTGTAATTGCTATTGGTAGGCTACTGACCATGCCTATTTGAACTGTAGATCTGATAAGCTTACTACTATGCTTATTTTGTTTATACTGTGTGTGTATTAGTAGGCAGTGGGTTGCATAGGAGCTACATCCCTGAGCTCACGATGGATACATGATAGCTGCCCAATACCGGACTAGCCAAGATGGAGTTTCGAGGGCTGACGTAGGTGAACCCCTTAAGCGATTTAATTTTCGTGTTGCTCGTTTGTTTTGTTCATGATGATGATCTTTTCCATTGTACCTGAAACCAACAGTTCCCATCTTAATAAAGAAACTATATTATCCTACTGCATACCACTCTTACATGCCGCCTGAATGCATGATTATGAATTTCAGTCTGTGAAAACATGTCTAACAATAAAACATAGGTATGTAAAAAATGGTCTGTTGCAAAACAGATTAATAGTTGCTAGCTCCACGCATTGTCTGCAACATGTTCTACTCCTTGTTTTGCTTTATAGTCAGTACTATGGCCAGCTTCTTAGCTCTAATGGTAGTTGCATCACCTATCTTATTACTGTGATTCATGTATTGATTATTCTTCTTCTTTACTGTTCTACTGTGATCACTGTGATTTATTTTTTGAGCGAGTATGTCCCTAACTATGATGTGTTTAATGTGATATTGTTTCTACTATTAAGATGGTTATATTGATGCTGATCTTATTCTCCTTCCTTTATTATTTCAGGATTCCTACACCGAATGGTCCAGCAGCGGGAAGAAGAGTGCGGTGTCTGCATGGGACGGCTAGACGTCCGGGCCTTATCGTTAAAATCTAAATGAAGATTTTGTTCTGCTTTTAACTTGCATCATTATCAGATTGTTTGTGTGTTTTGTGTCTGCAGGGAGGGGTTTAGGAAGGACTACAAGGAGAAGCACCCCAACAACAAGCTGGTCCCTGTGGTAAGTGACTCTCTTCCCCTTGCATCTATATATTCTTGTTGGTTGATTGATGCATCTGGAAACTTAATCTCTTAGGCAGTTAGATACTATTTTGATTCATTATGAGAAGAAGAAATATATGGTTAGTAGTGTGTTATTGATAGTAATCTGCCTAGGTGGAATGTTGAGACAATTCGGACTAGGTCGGATCTCATCTGCTAAGTTTTTAGTGGTGATTCCATCCTATAGTAGTATAAGAACTGATTACTATCATGACTCATATAGGACATTTTGATGTTATAACTTCATCAATAGAACACAACAAATTTGGAAGATTCCTTGTTATCCCCTAGTACAAATTCCATCGTTTACATTGCTTTGTACATGCGCATTTTGGTGATTTGTTCCTGTGCTAATGGTACTTAGGTGTTTGAAATGCAAGGATGTTGATTGGTTGACCTGCTGAAAGACGGCCGAGGTCGAGTACACAAAGAAAATCGTCTTGTTTACAAGAGCTATGTGCTGAAGAAGTTCCAGAGTACCTGCTAAGAGTTTAATTTGTAGATTCCAGGGTATGAAAGATTCGATGGTTGTATTGGTTGTGATGTAAAGTGGGAATTCCATGTGTGTATAACTGTGCTGACTATCATACTGTGTATTGTCTCCTATTTAAAGATTTTCATCTATTTTCTTTCTGCTTTCTGATTGGAATATTGATTGTTAATTAGCTGTGAAAAAACCAAAACCTGACGATTGGGACCATCTCTCGAAGGTACTGACAACTGGGACCAACTCTGGAAGGAACTGACAATTTGGACCTACTTGACAAAAAGGCCAAAAATAGAAATAAATAATCTGTAAAAAGGCCTAAAATTAGAAAATAATTGATGGGTTGTGCCCATGTAACGGACGTGAATTGATAGAAAAATCATAAACAAACCAGAATTTGCTGGGCTAGGCCCATCTACACCATCAAAGTGGACTGGGCTGATTTTAATTTAAGACGATTTAGTTTTATCATAATTTTGCCACGTCGGATCAGCCACATAGGATCTGACCTGGCGAGGCTAGACCGCCCGTGACGATATGGGATCGTCATAACGGTTATGACGATCCAATATCGTCATAGACGGTTATGACGATTTCACCAAAATCGTCGTTATAGTTCATTTGCGACGCTCAGCTTTCGACGATCTCAAAATCGTCATAGAATCGTCATAAACAGACTACTATGACGATTTCGTGACGAAAATGGAGGGTCATATATAGGTAGATTCCTTGTAGTGTCCTGGGGCGGCTCCAATCGCTGGCTCCCTTCTTCTCCGGCAGCGGCAGGCTCCAATGAAATTCCGGCGAGGTGGTGCTCGGCTTGCTCTGAGGATGGTGTGGCACGGTCAGTGGGGAGAGGGGAGTGAGATGGTGTGAAGAAATCATGCGGGGGTGGCCTCTATTTATAGTCGAGCGAGGGGACCGTCGGGGCGCACCTCGTCGGGGGCGACGTTACAGGCGGCTATAGGCATGGGCAAGGGTAGGGGACGGTGCTGTGTCTCCTGGCGATGCTCAACGACATGATCGCGAGGCATGGGGCGGTGCGGTTTGGTCTGGAACGGGCGGCGCTCTGCGCGGCAGAGGCGGCGTCTTCGACGGCGGGCGGTGGCTGTATGGCACGGGGCAGCAAACGGGGGTGTCTGGCGGTCTCCTGGGTCGGTGGTGATCGTGTATGCACGCGGTGAGGGCGGCGCGCGGTCTGTGGGTGATGGTCGAGGGTGGCGCTCTGGCGCACGCTCGGCATGGTCTGGGCGTGTCTCGTGCACGTGGTCCAGGGCTTGGCAACGCTCGCGGCTGGGACAGGCAGTGGCGGTGGACGGTGGGATGCCTCCCAGACAAGGTTGGCACGGCTAGTTCTTCCTCTAGCCTGCTGTCCACAATGGGGTGACATGGGGGTGCTCGGCTGTTCACCATTAATGACAATGGCAAGCTCACAGGGGTGCTAGTGTTGGGCTAATCTTTCTACATGATCTACTGGGTTGTGTGTGAGCTAACTAGGGAACAAGTTAGGCTCAAAACACTGCACACTATAGTGTTTGATGTTTTGTTTGATTTGTGTCTGCAACCTGTTTGATGAAATGGCCGCATGAAATCAAGTTTTGAATTTTGAAAAGAATTTTGGTGGGTTTGCTAGATTGGTTCTGGTGAGTCTGCAGATGCTTGGGTTTTGAAAGTTGAGCTTGTTTGAGTGGGTTTTGAAAAAGTGGGATCTTCCCATATGAAGAAGATTCATATTTGAATTGTCATTTAAACTATGTATTTGAAAGTTTCTGGATGATCACAAAGTGGGCCTTGATACTCTGTTATGAGTACATTCAAGGGGTGCAAAGATCCAAAAAAGTTTCTGTTAGGTTTTGAAAGTTTGAGACAGCCAAAGTAGGCATGGGAGTTAAATTGGTCAAAATGACCATTCACTTAATATATTTGTTTTGATTTACTTGTCTTAAGGAAAAGTGTGGGAAATGTTTTAGATGATGTTCTTTTCACCTAAGAAACATTTTACAAGCAATGGATCACACAAACAAGGTGGTTTTTAAAGAAATTCAAAATCCATGCATACACATATACATGCATTCATGAATTCATTTAGAAAAGTTTTTGTTAACCCTAAACTTGATGATTAGTGTTTTGATGATCTAAGTTTGATATTTTTGGGATGTTACAAACCATCCCCCCTTAAACAAAATCTCGTCCCGAGATTTGAAAAAGGACGAAAAGATTACCTAGGATTTGAAGAGATCTGGAAACTCCGTTCTGATGTGATCTTCGCGTTCCCAGGTAGCCTCCTCTTCTGTGTGGTTTCTCCACTGAATCTTGAGAAACTTGATGCTTCGGGTTCTGGTAGTTCGAAAGGCTTCTTCCAATATACGGATGGGTACTTCGGGATAGGTCAGATCATCGTTGATCTCTATGGTCTGGTGATCGATATTCTTGAACACTTCGGTCTTCTCGGGGACTTCGAGACATTTGCGAAGTAACGAGATATGGAACACATTGTGCACCACTGACATCTCTTCAGGTAGTTCCAGTTGATACAATACTTCTCCTCGATGGTTCAGAATTTTGAAAGGTCCGATATATCTGGGGGCTAACTTTCCTTTGAGTTGGAAACGTTGCATTCCCTTCAATGGCGACACTTTCAGATAAACAAAATCTCCGATGTTGAAGGCGAGGTCTCGACGTCTCTTGTCGGCGTAACTCTTTTGTCGGGATTGGGCTTTCTTGAGGTGTTCACGAATCTTGTGAACCTTCTCTTCTGCTTCTCGTAGGATGTCGGGTCCGAAAACTGACTCTCTCCTACTTCCGACCAGTTCAAAGGGGTGCGGCACTTTCTTCCGTACATAAATTCAAATGGGGCCATTTGCAAACTAGCTTGGTAACTATTGTTGTATGAAAATTCTACAAACGGCAGACAGTCTTCCCACTTGGATCCATATTCTAGCACACATGCTCTAAGCATATCTTCGAGTATTTGGTTTACTCGCTCCGTTTGTCCATCGGTCTGAGGGTGATACGCGGTACTGAAATCTAGGCGGGTTCCTAAACCTTCTTGGACTTTCTTCCAGAATCTCGAGGGAAACTGAGTTCCTCGATCCGATACTATATTCTTGGGGACTCCATGCAAACTAACGATCCTAGCGATGCACAACTCCGCTAGCTTCGAACTCTGATAGGTAGTTTTGACGGGCAAGAAATGGGCGACTTTGGACAATCTGTCCACTATGACCCAAATAGAGTCATTTCCCCTACTAGAAGTAGGTAGTCCAGTGATAAAGTCCATTCCTACAGAATCCCATTTCCATTCCGGAATTTGCAAAGGTTGCAACAATCCAGCTGGTCTTTGATGTCCTGCCTTGACTCGTTGACATATATCACACTTGGCGATATAGCTTCCGATTTCTCTCTTCATCTTATGCCACCAAAATTGCTCTTTCAAATCTTGATACATCTTAGTTCCTCCGGGATGGATAGAATAAAGAGTATCGTGAGCCTCCTTCAAGATAACTTCTTTCAACTCCGAATCTGCTGGTACACAAAGGCGTCCTTTGTACCACAAAACTCCTTCTTCATCCTCGGTGAATCCGGGTACTTTGCCTGTACCGATACGATGCTTGATTCTGTCGATACTGGCATTTCCCTTTTGCGCCTCTTTAATCTGACTGATCAAAGTGAGCTAAAGTTCTATGCTAGCCAAAAATCCTTCACTTACTAATTCCACTCGAAAATCTTCCATCTCTTTGTGCAAACTTGGTTGCTCCTTCAAAATCATGGAGTTCAAGCGGCACGGCAATCTACTAAGGGCATCGGCTACCACATTGGCTTTTCCAGGGTGATAGTGAATGTCCAGGTCGTAATCCTTGATTAGCTCAATCCATCTTCTCTGCCTCATATTCAGCTCCTTCTGAGTGAATATATACTTTAGGCTCTTGTGATCCGAATAAATCTCACAACGGTTTCCCATCAGGTAATGTCTCCATGTCTTTAGGGCTAGAACTACGGCTGCGAGTTCGAGGTCATGGGTTGGGTAATTTTGTTCATGTTGCTTCAATTGTCGCGATAGATAAGATATAACTTTGCCTTCTTGCATTAGCACACATCCGAGACCAATCTTGGATGCGTCACAATACACATCGAAGGGCTTCGTGATATCTGGCATGATCAAGATTGGGGCTGAAATCAATCTCCTCTTGAGTTCTTGAAAACTCGCTTCACATTTGTCGGTCCATTCAAACTTCTTGTCCTTCTTCAGCAATTGGGTCATGGGTCGGGCGATACTCGAGAATCTTTCTACGAATTTGCGGTAATATCCCGCCAATCCGAGAAAAGCACGAACTTGGGTTTGAGTGGTTGGGGCTTGCCAATCTTCTACATCTTTCACTTTGGCAGGGTCAACGGCAATTCCTCCGGCTGATACAATGTGACCGAGGAATCCTACTTCCTGTAACCAGAATTCACATTTGCTAAATTTTGCATACAACTGATGCTCTCTAAGGGTTCCAAGAATGGTCCTTAGGTGTAGCTCATGTTCTTCTTCTGATTTGGAATAAATCAGAATGTCATCAATGAAAACAACGACAAACTTATCCAGGAAGTCCATAAAAATCTTATTCATGAGGTTCATGAAATAAGCGAGGGCGTTGGTTAATCCAAAGGACATGACTGTATACTCATACAATCCATATCTGCTGGTAAAGGCAGTATTTGGAATATCCTCTGCACGAATTTTGAGTTGATGATAGCCAGTCCTAAGATCAATCTTAGAAAACACCTGGGCACCGGTCAACTGATCAAACAAATCTTCTATCTTAGGCAAGGGGTACTTGTTCTTGATGGTGACATCATTCAACTTCCGATAATCCGTACACAAACGGTTACCTCCATCCTTCTTGTCCACAAACAAGACAGGTGATCTCCATGGGGATGCACTCGGTTGAATCAATCCAATTTCTAGCATGGAATCCAGTTGCTTCTTTAGTTCTTCTAGTTCTGACGGGTTCATACTATAGGGTCTCTGGGCTATGGGTCCTGTTCCGGGGATTAGTTCGATGATAAACTCGATGTCCCGATCTAGGGGCATACCGAGCAAAACATCTGGAAATACATCGGGGTATTTGCAAACTATCCGAACTTGGTCAATGGTAGGTTGGGCTATACTCCTGTTACACTTGAATTGGCGAGGTAAGGTTTCAGATATATGCTCGACTGATATTCCGGCGGTACTGGTCATGGTGATGGCTTTCTTGGCACAGTCAATCAATCCTTTATGTTTGGACATCCAATCCATTCCTAGTACTACTTCCAAACCTTTAGTTCCGAGTACTATTAGATTAGCATAAAAATCTATGCCATGGATTCGGATAGGGACGGCTTTGCAAATTTTCCTAGCCTTGGTGGTTGATCCGGGAATTTGTACAATCATCACATGCTTCAATTTGGTTGGTTGAATTTTACTAGTGCAGGCAAATTCTTCGGTGACAAATGAATGCGATGCACCATAATCAAACAACACTCTTGCAAGTACTGAATTAACAGAAAACATATCCCAGCACGACGTCTGGCGCTTCCTGAGCTTCTTCGGCATGCATGAGAAAAAGACGGCCATTGCGGTTGAGTGAACTCCCTGGGGCAAATCTTCTCCCTGGCTGGACACGACGCTGCTGCTGAGCTGGGACATTGGCGTTGGGGGCTGTAGCATTCTTCTTGTTGGGGCACTCATTGGAATAGTGGCCTTTATTTCCACAGTCATAGCAGGTCACTTGTGACTTGTCCTTGGCTGCGACAGGCACAGCATTGCTTCCAGTCCTCGGGGCAGGGTTGGGGTTGGTGGTAGTATTGTTGGTGTTGAATTTGGGTGGGGCACGGGTGAAATTGCTAGAGTTGCCGGGGTTGTTGTGATTTCCTCCGGGTCTAGGGTTTCCACGGTTGGGATAGGTCGGACGGGTCATAGGGGGTCTGTTGGTTCTTGGGGCAAATCCTGGAGATGGGTTGGGGCGATACTTTGGGGTCTGATGGGTTCCTGGTTGATGCATCATGCGATGCTTGCGGTTTTCATTGGCCTGGTTGATATTTCCTTCCATCTGGATAGCAGAGTCTACAAGGGCTTCAATATCAACAAAGGGGATATTGACTAATACCGTCTGCATCTCGTCATGCAGACCATTCAGGAATCTTTCTCTCTTCTTGGCTTCGGTGTCTATTTCGTCCGGGGCATACCTAGCTAATGACAAAAAAAAATCACGGTATTCCACTACACTCATCCTTCCTTGCTTCAACTCTCTGAACTCGTCTCTCATTCTCTTGATCAAACCTGGTGGCACATGGGTTCTGCTAAACTTGACCTTGAATTCCTCCCAGGTCATCATCTGGCCTCTGGTCATTGCACGAACACTGTTCCACCATGCCCTGGCATCTCCAGCTACATAATGGGTGGCGAACAAGACTTTCTCGTTGGCTTCCACTCCGGCTACTTCTAAGTTATTTTCCATGGTTTGCAGCCAATCATCGGCATCTAGGGGTTCTTCCGACTTGGTGAAAATGGGTGGGTTGGTATTCTGGAAATTCTTGAGCTTAGATCCGTGGTTGTCCTGGTTTCCATGGCCTTGGTTGTTGTGGGCTAGCTGGGCTATCTGTTGCAGAGTGGCTAGGTTGGCTTGACGTTCGGCTCTTTCAGCTTCGCGGTTAGAAGTCAACATTTGCAGGATCTGCAACATCGGGTCCGGGGCTGAACCACTTCCTCCACGTGGCATCTGAAGATTGATATAGATCATGAGAAAAGAGGGAAATTGCTAAGGTTTTGGGTTTTTGAAAAGTTTTTGGACTTTGACTCAAGTTTTCTAGCAACTTGCTTTTTCATTCATTCACTCATAGCACACAATACAACACATACCACAACAAGGAAAAACAGATGGTTTTAAAAACCATTCTGAAATCTACGATACAGTGGGACCGACTACTACTCACTACGCTAGTGCTCAGTGCTACTACTGCTTGGAGTCTGTGGCTTCATCATCTTTTGCATCATCGATGAAGGCGAAATCATCCTCATCGGTGAAGAAGTCCATGGCCTGATCCTCCAGAAAATCATCGTCATCGCTGAGATAGGAGTAAGGGTCTCCACGAAGATCCTCTCCGGCATTCTCCCTTTCCTCTAGCTGCATGTCTCTCTCGTGGATGGTCTCTTCCAGAGATGAGATGCGATGGCGAAGACGGGCAATAATGCGCTCATTATTGTCGAGCTGACGGCGGCGAGACTTGCGATCCTTTGCTAGCATGGTGATGGTCTGATCCTTCGTCTTGATGATGGCAGACTTGTGGTTGCAATAGTCACGGCAGTTGTCCAACTCTTGTTGACGATCATACATCATGAAGCTAAGGTGGTCCAATTAAGTCTTCAGCTCGGGGTGGTATGGGGCTTCCAGTGGTTGTCCATTTGCATCACGCCTTGGGAAAAACTCAAAGCGAGTATCCTTGATCTGATTGATGCTCTGCCCACACAGACGGGAAAGAGCTTCCTGCATTGCTCTGGCAAGTCCATCGAGCCAGTTGTTTTCCCTCAAGGTAAACTGAATTCCCTCCGCAGTGGGAGGTTCAATCTTTCCTCGGAGACTTGCAACAATTAGCCACTGCAGATCTTCTCCTCCTTGATCATTGAGCTGAGCTCCGAAGAACTCGGGATGTGGACGCTCCAGAAGTTCCGAAAGCTGATCTAGATCCCTCTTAAAGATAAGGTCTCCCCCATTTCCGAGTTGATAAAACTTGCTGTACTTCACGTCCATCTATAAAAATAGAGGATGAGTAGATTAGGAGAGTGATCCAGTGTGTCAAAATTTTATGTATTTTGCAAGAGTTTTTGAGGAACATGAAGTTTTATGAAAGAATTAAAGAGATAAGAATGAGAATAGGTTTTTGTAAATATTTGTTTTCTTTGGTTTTTGAAACTAAGTTTTTTGGTTCAACGTCCAACCTAACTAGGGTCTCCTATGGTCAGGATGGCTCTGATACCAACTTGTCAACACCCGGATTTTTCAATCCTAGATGCCTGTTATGCCATACATCGCAATCCCAGGATTACCATTTTTGCGAGACATAACAGAATTGGATACCATAATACTTCATCCATTACAAACGATACATAAGTTCTTACACAAATAGGGATCTCATGATCCAGTTCTTAATACAACATCGAGCAGCGGAATACGTAATAATAACGGTAGCGTAGGCGAAGCTCCATCTTCGGGGTCACAGGCAATGCTGACGATGGGAGATGATCCTAGTTGTCGTAACCTTCCTAGGGTCCATCCTCAAGGTACTCCTCTTCATAGTCTGGCCATGGGAATATCCAGGGACAAAGCCATGAGTACTCTTTAAGTACTCGCAAACTAATACTAACAGGTAAGGGGTTTTTGGATAATAGGACACTAGGCTCTAGGGTTGTTTTGCAAAAAGCCAGGTTTATCTTTACTAAGTTCCAAAGTTAGTCACAACTTTATAACTCCTAAGTGGGATCTTGTAATTCAGGTCACAACTCTGTTGTGTTCACGTCAAAGTCTCAATTCATTTCACAAGTCATTTTAAAAGTCTGACGGGGGAACAGTATGGCCACTCCAACTGTCCGTAACCGCGAACGCGGCTATTCGAATAGTTTGACACTCTGCAGAGATTGTACACTTTCACCACAACATTCGATACATCCGTCAGGAACAAATCCTGAACTCACCATACTCAGTATGCGGATAATCAATCCTAACCTTTCAATTACACGCCCTAGTATAAGCACCTCTCCTGTGAGTTTGGCCTCCCAACCATGACCACTGTCATCTTGGGTACTGCACAGGTGGACAATCTTCACAAGGTAGCCTCAGCTCAGACCTTGGCCGTGAGGGAACTAATACTAAGGAATATAAGTTTCCAGTCAAGCCCTACCCAATATTCGGGTATTGTGGTTGTACACTAAAATTGGAATGGTATCGCATCCAGACAACCATCAGTTTTATAAAGGGCTAAGGCTCATGCCTCAACATTTTCATCACCAAAATCATCAAGTGTTTGGAAACACATGTCCAAAACATTTCAATAGAATGATCCATCATTCCAAGGTTTTCATAACCATTTTTCCACCAAGTATTCCCATCTAAAAGTTGATCAAGTTTTATGATTAGCACTAGCATCTACAGGTGGGGGTAGTAATAGTGAGGGGTGGTAACTGGTGGAGTTTCACTAAGTCTAACCTTATATCTTAGGCTGATATCAAGGTTTCTAGATTAGGCCAAATTTTATGCTCTTTAAGCAACCTTCAGCACAACTGTCTAGTATCTACCAAACTCTTAGGTAGACTCTAAGTAAGCTTTGATAAAGAAATAAAGTAAGAAGCTTGCCATAAAACTCGGATTGGTTTAGCAAGTAGGCATGATCACATATGCTTAAGGCATATAGTATTCATATCACAAGTATGGTTTTGTGGCATCAGTAGGGTATCTTGCAAGTGTTAGCTTGCACATTCGCTAGTAGTATTAGGCTTGCTTAGTAATTAGCTTGCATAGGTATAGTATCTTGCAAGTGTTAGCTTGCCTTGTGCAGAGCAGTGGTTGAAGTTCTCCTCGGCTTCCTCTTCGTAGTATCCTCCTTCCTCCTCGTAGTATCCTTGGTCGGTACTAGCGTCTATGAATAAATACGAGGTACACAATCACCAAACAATACTTAACTACTTGCAATCATCACACACAAGGGTCCTATAGATGATCTAGCATCATCTCTAACATTACAAGGTTAAAGCTTGGTTTAAAACTTCTTATTTTTAGAAAAGTAATTTATACTCATTGAAAAACTACTTAAGATTTAATATTCTCTAAACTAAACATGGGATCATTTTGACACATGTCATCACCACACATTTTAGTCCATGGGAATGTGATTTAAACTGGTGTCACAATTTAATAAGGTTTTACCTTTTTATTTTAATTAACTAAAGTGACTAGAAATGCTTATGAAGCATTCTTTTATTCCTTGAACATTATTTCTGCAAGTAAACCTATATATTTTTATATATTCTGAAAGGTATGGTTAAATGTGATTTTTGAGAGTTGGAATCAACTCAAAAGCTTTTATGGTTTAAATTTGAAAAATGTTTGAATGCAGAAAAGCTTCTGCCTTGTTATTTTTGCTATGGGTGATCTACAGATCCAAATGACTTGAATCCAACGGGCTTGGATTAAGCATTCACAGACCTTTCCAACAAAATTGGTTTCACCCAATTTGGTGCACTGAATCGATCTGGGTTGATTTTTGAAGTTGGGTACAGAAGTGTGTTTGAATTTAAAAAGAAAAAGGTTTAATTTGAATTGCTGGGCTGCGCGGGAAATTCTAACGGGCCGGCCTGCTAAGCGCAGTGCTCCCGCGGGCTGCTTAAGTGGGTGTCCCCACTCGTCAGTGACACGGGGCTGGGCGAAGCGGTATGGGGCAACGTGGATCGTTCGATCTAGTTCTAATCCAATGGCTGAGGGTCATCGTCGACGCGAGACAACTCCGGCGAGAACGAAACCTAGCGCGGCCAGTGAGGGGTGTTGGGGGCTCACCGGGGTACGGGCGAGGGTCGGCGAGGCGGGCGAACGACGAAGTCGACGACGGCGAACCTCCTGGTACCGGTGGCTTCTCCTGGGGTGGCTCCAATCGCTGGCTCCCTTCTTCTCCGGCAGCGGCAGGCTCTAGTGAAATTCCGGCGAGGTGGTGCTCGGCTTGCTCTGAGGATGGTGTGGCACGGTCAGTGGGGAGAGGGGAGTGAGATGGTGTGAAGAAATCGTGCGGGGGTGGCCTCTATTTATAGTCGAGCGAGGGGACCGTCAGGGCGCACGGTGAGCTCGTCGGGGGCGACGTTACAGGCGGCTATAGGCATGGGCAAGGGTAGGGGACGATGCTGTGTCTCCTGGCGATGCTCAACGACATGATCGCGAGGCATGGGGCGGTGCGGTTTGGTCTGGAACGGGCGGCGCTCTGCGCGGCAGAGGCGACGTCTTCGACGGCGGGCGGTGGCTGTATGGCACGGGGCAGCAAACGGGGGTGTCTGGCGGTCTCCTGGGTCGGTGGTGATCGTGTATGCACGCGGTGAGGGCGGCACGCGGTCTGTGGGTGATGGTCGAGGGTGGCGCTCTGGCGCACGCTCGGCATGGTCTAGGCGTGTCTCGTGCGCGTGGTCCAGGGCTTGGCAACGCTCGCGGCTGGGACAGGCAGTGGCGGTGGAGGGTGGGCTGCCTCCCAGACAAGGTTGGCACGGCTAGTTCTTCCTCTAGCCTGCTGTCCACAATGGGGTGACATGGGGGTGCTCGGCTGTTCACCATTAATGACAATGGCAAGCTCACAGGGGTGCTAGTGTTGGGCTAATCTTTCTAGATGATCTACTGGGTTGTGTGTGAGCTAACTAGGGAACAAGTTAGGCTCAAAACACTGCACACTATAGTGTTTGATGTTTTGTTTGATTTGTGTCTGCAACCTGTTTGATGAAATGGCCGCATGAAATCAAGTTTTGAATTTTGAAAAGAATTTTGGTGGGTTTGCTAGATTGGTTCTGGTGAGTCTGCAGATGCTTGGGTTTTGAAAGTTGAGCTTGTTTGAGTGGGTTTTGAAAAAGTGGGATCTTCCCATATGAAGAAGATTCAATTTTGAATTGTCATTTAAACTATGTATTTGAAAGTTTCTGGATGATCACAAAGTGGGCCTTGATACTCTGTTATGAGTACATTCAAGGGGTGCAAAGATCCAGAAAAGTTTATGTTAGGTTTTGAAAGTTTGAGACAGCCAAAGTAGGCATGGGAGTTAAATTGGTCAAAATGACCATTCACTTAATATATTTGTTTTGATTTACTTGTCTTAAGGAAAAGTGTGGGAAATGTTTTAGATGATGTTCTTTTCACCTAAGAAACATTTTACAAGCAATGGATCACAAAAACAAGGTGGTTTTTAAAGAAATTCAAAATCCATGCATACACATATACATGCATTCATGAATTCATTTAGAAAAGTTTTTGTTAACCCTAAACTTGATGATTAGTGTTTTGATGATCTAAGTTTGATATTTTTGGGATGTTACACACATGTTCCAGCTGAAGAATTGCGAACAATACCAATAACTTGGCCATTCACAACATGGGGGCTGGACATGGTGGGTCCATTACAGACTACACCATGTGGGTTTACGCATCTGCTAGTAGCAGTTGATAAATTCACCAAATGGATAGAAGCTAAACCCATTAGAAAACTCGATGGGGCAACTGCCCTTAGGTTTGTCCAGGATTTAGTGGTCAGATTTGGTCTCCCACATAGCATAATCACCGACAACGGTAGCAACTTGTCACTCAGAGAAGTGGAAGCTTATTGTTGGGAGAAGGGCATCCGACTTGACCTTGGATCTGTGGCACACCCACAATCCAATGGTCAGGTTGAGCGAGCCAATGGATTAATTCTGCAGGGAATCAAGCCACGTCTTGAGTCACCGCTGCATAGAGCAGCTGGAGCCTGGGCGGAAGAACTGCCATTTGTATTGTGGAGTTTATGAACTACACCCAACAGATCCACCGGCTACACCCCTTAATTCATGCTATATGGAGCAGAAGCCATCCTGCCTTCCTGCATCCTTCACGACTCACCAAGAGTTGTCGCCTACGGCGAAGATGATGCTGAAGAATCCAGACACCTAGATGTGGACCTTCTCGAGGAGGAGCGCGTTTTCACATGCCAAAGATCCGCCATCTACCAGCAGAAGCTACGCAGCTACCATAGTCGCCGCGTTCGGCATTGCTCGTTTAAAGAGGGGGATCTGGTGCCCCGACTTAAGCAGAAGAAGTCACACAAATTATCCCCGCCATGGGAAGGAACCTTCATCATAAGCAAGGCGCTACTCAATGGGTCTTACTACCTCGTTGACAATCGTGAACTAAAGGATAGACCCAATGAGGATCATAAGCGTAAGCGACGTGACACGGATGATGACTACCCGGAGCTTGATCGGCCATGGAACATAGCACAGCTACGTCTTTTCTACACTTAGCATTTTTTATCTATTGTGTACCTCTTATATGATCAATGAAATAAAGCTCTCTAGTTCACTCATATTTCTAAGTCTTTTACCTCCTTTAGTGTTCATTTTTGGATCGTATAAAACCTTTATGCACAAGTTTTGCGATTGCACTTGTGAAAATTCTTCCTACGAGCATTAGCTTAAGTTTTCTGGTCTACACGTTCTTTGTCATTTTTATGTGGATTCTGAAATAGTGACTTTTGGCACTTATTGTCGGTGGCTTTGTGCTTACGTTATTGACGGTGTCTTTGGGCATCATCACCTAAGCGCATGGTTCCGACAATGAGTCTTTCTACTCACGAAAAGTCAAGCATAAAAACCAGAGTAATGGATAAGCCAGCACTCGCTTAAAAATATATACATGCTGGAACTAATTCTTGAGTAGCAGGAAAAACAACCATTGTTTTCCGCCTTAAGTTAACACGTAGTTTTTCCGCATACACATTTCATAGGAAACAAATATTACATAAATGTTTCTCATTCCTCTGGCGCAGGCGACTTGGACGCAGCATCATCAGCAGCAAAAGAGTCACTTTCCTCGAAGTCGGCAGTGTTGAGGGACTCGGAGGAGCTTTAGTTGCCGCCATCAATGGTTTTCATGGGCATAAAGACATTAGGATCAACCAACTCGGTGACTCCAGTGTCAAAACCCATGAGCGATGCCAAGATAGCCTCGTGATCTATCTTTTGGCATTCGTCGCCGACGTCGGGGATACCGGAGGTCACCGTGTCGATGTCGGCATTTTCGTAATGTGCCTTGACCATTTACAGCGCCATCCTTGTGACGGCCCGTGCACACAAAGCTTTCTAGCTTGAGATACGCTCGGGGGCTCGGCGCAGGATCTCCGAGAACTTCGTGACAGAGTCTGCAGCCTTGATGTTAATCTGGAGGGGCTTGGCTATCTCCTTGGTCTGCTTGATGGCGA
Source organism: Avena sativa (assembly GCA_916181665.1). NCBI lineage: Eukaryota > Viridiplantae > Streptophyta > Magnoliopsida > Poales > Poaceae > Avena > Avena sativa. The sequence goes on along the minus strand of OV702293.1, from coordinate 85,513,631 downwards.
TGTTGATAAAGTTGCCGGCAAGGACCATGCATTCTTTTGGCGAAGGAGGCGACCGGGTTAAGCCTATAGGAGCTGCAAATTTCCGACAAAGGATCACATGAGTTCAATAGCACAAAAATTTCAGAGTATCTAGCTTACAGAAGTCCAAGACGAAGAATCACTTATTAAAGATGCTAATCTCAGCCTGCTGGAGAGTTTCCGCCATGGAGTCCCGTTCTTGTCGGAGGATCCTGTACGCTTTAAGATGGCGCTGATTTTGCTCATCGGCAACTTTCTTCTGATCTTTCAAGATCGCGATTTCCTCCTTCAAGCGGTTCATCTCCTTGTTGGCGGAGTCTTGCAGGACTTTCATTGAGTCTTCATGCATCTTCAACATGTCCTTTCTCTCCTGCTTAAGGATCTTGTTTTCGCTATCCAGCTGCTGAATATGCTTGGATTGCTCAACAATATCCTTAGCCTTGGAAAATGGCTTCTGCAAGTCGGAGAAATAAAAGTACACAGTGAGTACTCGGAGCATGCTAGCACAAGACCAAGTCGGAATACGAAAAATAAAGGAAAAACAGCCGCTTGCTCTTGATGATTTGTTCCTTTAAGAAGGCAGTTTTACCCTTTTCGGCTTCCAAGTCAGAGCGCATATTTTGGTACTTCTCGTTGGCCACGCCCCTCCGAGCATTCTCATTCTATGGAAGAAAAAAGTTTAACGCTATTTAGTCTACTTGGAGCATCTAGCCGGATAAATATCCACCTAGAGGCTTGGGGGCTACAGTGAGAGTTTTTAACTTAACAATATGCTTGGTTTTTCTTTAAGCATCTAGTCGGAACTAATTCAGTTTTTAACTAGAAGCTTGGGGGCTAAAGTATAAAGTTTTAACTCGGTCATGTGCTTAGTCTTTCTTTAAGCATCTAGTCGGAACTAATTCAGTTACAACTAGAAGCTTGGGGGCTACAGATGAAATTTATAAACACTTCGTATGCTACTCTGAAAGCATCTAGTCAAAATGATTCATTCAAACTATATGCTTGGGGGCTACAGTGAGAAGTTTTCTAGATTAGTCACTCTTAGAGCATTCAGATGCAAAGACCTATGGTTTTCCGTCTAAATCCTCGGGGGCTATAGTGGGATACTCATATGAAATGCAAAAGGAAAATAAAACTTACAAGTGCGATGATCTTGAGGTTTGTAGCACTCTCAGCAAGCAACTTGCCAAAGGACAAACTATTTCCTTGCAAGATTTCTGCTTGCCGGAGAAGCTCCTCAAGACCGCATGTTGGACATGTCGGCGCCGCACTAGGAACCAGAGCGGTGCTACCCGGCGTAAGTATCGGGTAGACTATCTTCGAAAACTCTATGGTCTTCTTGGGTGCGGAGGCGCCGCCTTCGATAGACGTACCACCTTCCACCATCGCCTTACCGCTACCGATAACATCCTTAGCCGGAGCTTCAACCATTTGGTTTGTGGCACTTTCCTGCATCGCTTGTTCGCCGACAACGGCAAGCTCCGTAGAGGCACCTGAGTCCACTTCCATGGCGGAAGGGCCAGATGCTACTTTAGCTTGTGAGCTTGTCGCAGCGGGCAAAGGCTGGACGCTAGGAGTGACAGGGGCGATGGTGGGATATGCATGGGGAGAAACATCACGATACAACATAACCTTAATGTTTCTAGAAGCCCCCAAAGTTTTGGAGGTCTTCTTCAAACTAGTAGTGGCTTTCTTCCTGAAACATACAAAAAGTATAAGTACAAGAGTAAGACAAACAATGGACAATGTCGGAGAGAAAGAAGCTTACACAAGAGGGGTGCTTTGACAAAGGGGATCCCAGTAATCTTTCTTTTCTCCGCCTCCAGGGCGGTCGTAGTCTTCTTGGAGGCACCACCCTCTGTCTTCTTCTTCTTCTTCTTCTTCTTCTTGTCTCCGTCGGCAGCGTCAGAGGTGGAGATCTTCCGCTTTTGCACCAACGGGACCTCATCGTCGGACATGATGATAACTTCCTTCATCTTTGGATCATAGATTTTGGCAGCCATGCTATCCTCATCTATTTAGCTGAGCTGTTAAGTGAAAACCCACAGTGTTAGATGAGATGTTAATGGCTAGACGGAAGAACTGGAGTATATGTCATACACGGAAAATAAATAGGTACCTTTGGGCACTTGCTCTCTTCGAACATGTCGTAGGTGATGGTGAAGCCACTCTTCTTATCCTTAACCTTGATGATGTCCTTGAGACGGAGCTTGACGGAGTCGCTCGAGAAGTTGTCCTCGGAGATACGGAAGCTATCCTTCCTCTCGTTGTTATACTCATGCATCAACTTCAAGCGGTGCTGCAGAGGCTGGATCCGCCCGATGAACCAGCACATGGACAGGTCCAATCCGGTCAGACCCGTCTCTACGAACCACTCTATCCGCCTTATAGCGCGGGAAGCATCGATGTCGGAGGGAAGGGAGGCCTGGGATCTCCATGTCGGGGCTTCGGCGGCGGCTCCATCGACAAAGTCTAGGTATGTCACTTCTCGGCCAGCCAAAGGGATATCTGGGCCGTGGAAGTACGTCCATTGCCAGTTCTTACAGGACTCATGGCCGACAATGTCGGGGAACCGCCGGCCATGCCGGATCTTAAAACTAATGGTGCCACAGTTCCTAAACTCGTCCTTGCTGGCTCCGGCTTCGCGCTTTTCGGTGAAAAAGTATATAAAGAGATCTAACCTAGGCCTAATCCCTAAGTAACCCTCACAAAACGCCGCGTAGTTGCTAAGCGCGAGGATGCTATTGGGGGAGAGGTTCTGAGGCTGTACTCAGTAATGGTTGAGGACTGCTAGGAAGAAATTGGAGATGGGCAAGGAGACGCCGCGTACCAATTGGGCTTTGAGGTACACCTTTTCTCCGGATTGGGGAGAAGGAGTGACCTCGCCGTCCGACGCTGCCCGCCAGGCGAGCCCCTCCGTCACAGGGAGGTGGCCCTCGATGATTATATCTGAACCGCGCCAGTCGCCCTTGTGGGTGTCGTATTCCTCCTATAGTAGCTCCAGCGCCGCTGAGTTATGGTCGCCGCTGGTGGTTTCGACCACCGCGGATTTGGGAATAACCAGGCCCTCGGGAGGGCACGATGACGGCGCTCGCCGGCTTCCCCGCAGCATCGCCTGACGCCGCCATGGAAGGGGTGGAACTGCTACTGGCCATTGGATGGATTACGGTGGTGACTGGGAAGGTCGAGGAGTTAGGGTTTTTTCGCACAGTACGCAGAGAGGTTGAGGAGGCGCTCACTGGAGGAAGAAGACGACGCAAAGGAGAATGAGGTGAAAAGTAAAATTTCCACCGCATTCATAATTTATAACCTCCGGCAACAAGATTCGTGCGGAATGATAGAACGGTTGACGCCTGGACAACGTGTGCGGAAGTGTGCGTGGAAATTTCGCCACGTTACCAACCGTCGCCGCCAACGGTTTGTATCGCTCGCGCGGGAAAATCAGACATGATTGCGTTCTCTGCATGTGTGAGTTACGAGGCGTTGATGACCTATGTCTACGTCGCCATAGCTGTCACTGGCAGATGAACCATCACATCGGAAGATTCGGGCATGGACGGATCCAGTCCGGCTACGGAAGAGTACGGTAGAAGATTCAGTAATTCTCCGACTTACAAGTTGAAGACGGAGAAAACCTTGCAGGGTTCTTTGGGAGGACTACAAGATGTTGCTTGACGATTTGCCGACATCCATTTAGACGGAACATTCAACGTGAAGAGGCAAGACGGCGCAAGATCTCGGAGTTCTCCAGGGGCTACTATTGGGGATATGCTATATAGGTATCCTCATAGCATGTCCTCTGTCCGGATAACCCGTGTGGCCCACAGTTGGTAGCATGGCCCATGGCCTGCTGGGCGGCCTAGTTAGATGGATCTAGAAGGGAGGCCCATGCCGGATAAAGGAAGGCTATGGAGGAGTCACCGACATACCCGGAGCCTTGGAGTACAAGACACGCTAGACTAGTTGTAAGCAGTGTAGGACTCTATAACCTGTCCGGCTATGACTTTTCCCTGTAACCCTAGGACCTGACAACCATATAAGTCGGTCCTATGGGAGCCTTTAGGGTACGATAACTTAGAATTTCTAGTCACCTCGCACAACGAACCAATCCCTATAACTCGGTGTATTTGCCCTTATAGTGATTTATAGCAGGAATAGGATTCTGCCACCGTTGTGGGATCTGAACCTGGGTAAGCTGTGTTACCTCGTAACCGTCAACCGTCCGCCTTCCCCCACGTCTCTAAACACGCACTGTGAGGACCCCTCCATGGCATACTCATCGGCAATACCACGACAGGGCTGGTGTACTGTTACAGTCACCAACCGGGGAAAAGCTGCACTACATTCTGCAGATCCACTTCGAGGCTACAAAAAACATGGCGGAGGATGAAGCACTCATTCATGGACTATGCGTAGCCAAGGATATTGGCATCAAGCGCATAGTTTGGTATGGAGATTCTGACTTGGTTGCCCAGCAGGTGGCTGGCACCTGGAACGTGCGGAACCCTACGATGGCGGCATATCGAGACGAAGTGGACGAGATAGCCAAGAGCTTCTTAGGCTACAAAGTCAAGTATGTCCCTAGGGAGCAAAATGAGGTGGCTGATCTACTGTCAAAGCTTGGATCAGGGCGCAAACAAATTTCCCCTGGTGTTTTTCTAGAGCATCTTCGGACACCATCCGTGAAGGGAGTAGACACCAAGAACCCGGATAGAGTTGACTCTTTCATTCACATAGTGACAAAGGTCCCTTCGGCTTGGACAAAACCGTTCATGGAATATCTCATACACGGAACTTTTCCCATCGACCAGGTCGAAAGTCGGCAAATAGTACGTCGAGCAAAGGGCTATACTATAATCAATGGACATCTCTACAAAAGAAGCACCACTGGTGTATACCATAAGTGTGTTTCCCAGCAAGAGGGTATTGAAATCCTTCGTGAGATCCATATCAGAGATTGCGGGCATCACCCCGATCCTTGATCTTTGGTCTCCAAAGCCTTCCGGCAAGGATTCTACTGGCTGACTGCGAAGGCGGACGCCGACAAGCTGGTTGAGACATGCATGGGATGCCAGTATTATGCCCGACAACCCCATGTTCCAACTAAAGAAATGCGAACAATACCAATAACTTGGCCGTTTGCAATCTGGGGGCTAGACATGGTTGGTCCATTACAGACGACACCATGTGGGTTTACGCATCTGCTAGTAGCAGTTGATAAATTCACCAAATGGATAGAATCCAAACACATTAGAAAGTTTGATGGGGCCACTTCCCTTAGGTTTGTCTGGATCTAGTGGTAATATTTGGTCTCCCACGTAGCATCATCACCGACAACGGCAACAACTTATCACTCGAAGAAGTAGAAGCTTATTGTTAGGAGAAGGGCATCCGACTTGACCTAGCATCTGTGGCACACCCACAGTCCAATGGCCAAGTTGAGCGAGCCAATGGATTAATTCTATAGGGAATCAAGCCATGTCTAGAGGCACCGCTACATAGAGCAGCTAGAACCTGGGCAGAGGAATTACCATCTATGATGTGGAGTTTACGAACTACACCCAATAGATCTACTGGCTACACCCCTTACTTCATGGTATATGGAGCAGAAGCCATTCTGCCTTCCGACATCCTTCACGATTCACCAAAAGTTGCCCCCTACGACGAAGATGACGCTGAAGAATCCAGACGCCTAGATGTGGAACTTCTCGAGGAAGAGCGCGTATTGGCATGCCAAAGATGCGCCATCTACCAGCAGAAGCTACGCAGCTACCATAGTCACCACGTTCGACATCACTCGTTTAAAGAGGTGGATCTGGTGCTCCGACTTAAGCAGAAGAAGTCACACAAATTATCCCCGCCATGGGAAGGACCGTTCATCATAAGCAAGGCGCTTCTCAATGGGTCTTACTACCTCGTTGACAATCGTGAACTTGAGGATAGACCCAGCGATGATCATAAGCGTAAGCGACGTGACCCAGATGATGACTACCCGGAGCTTGATCGGCCATGGAACATAGCACAACTACGTCCTTTTTACACTTAGCATATTTTTTATCTACTATGTACCTCTTATATGATCAATGAAATAGAGCACTCTGGTTCACTCATATTCCTGAGTCTTTTACCTCCTTTAGTGTTCATTTTTGGATCATATAAAACCTTTATGCGCAAGCTTTGCATTTGCACTTGTGAAAATTCCGCCTATGGGCGTTAGCTTAAGTTTTCTGGTCTACACGTTCTTTGTTGTTTTTATGTGGATTCTGGAGTAGTGACTTTTGGCACTTGTTGTCGGCGATTTTGTGCTTAGGTTTTTGACGGTGCCATTGGGCATCATCACCTGAGCGCATGGTTCCGATTACGAGTCTTCCGACTCATGAAAGGTCAAGCATAAAAATCAGAGTAATGGATAATCCAGCACTTGCTTAAAAAATATTTACATGCTGGAACCAGTACTTGAGTAGCAGGAAATTATAGCTATTGTTTTCCGCCTTAAGTGAACATAGTAGTTTTTCCGCATACACCAATCCAGAGGAAACACATATTACAAAGTGTTTTTTCATTTCTCTGGTGCAGGGGACTTTGATGCAGCATCGTCGGCAGCAGGAGAGCCATCTTCTTTGAAGTCGGTGGTCTTGAGGGACTCGGAGGAGCTTTGGTGGTCGCCGTCAATGATCTCCAATGGCAGGAAGATGTTCTGATCGACCAACTCGGCAACCCTGGTGTCAAAACCCGCTAGCGATGCCCAGATAGCCTTGTGGTCAATCTTCTGGCCTTCATCGTCTATGTCGGGAATACCCGAGGTCACCGTGTCGAGGTCAGCATTTTCGTAGTGTGTCTTGACCATTGCCAGCGACATCCTTGCGCTAGCCCATGTACATGAAGCTTTCCAACTTACGATACGCTCGAGGGCTTGACGCAAGATCTCCGAGTACTTCATCACGGAGTCCACCGCCTTGATATTGATGTTGAGGGGCTTGGAAATATCCTTAGCTTGCTTGACGGTGGTGCTGATGAAGTTGCCGGCAAGGACCATGCATTCCTTTGGCGGAGGAGGCGACTTGGTTAAACCAATAGGAGCTGCATTTTCGACAAACAAAGGAGCACATGAGTTCAATAACACAAAAGTTCAGGAGTATCTGGCTTATAGGAGCACAAGACGGAGAATCGCTTACCAAAGATGCTCGCCTCGGATTGCTGGAGCGTCTCTGCCATGGAGTCCAGCTCTTGTCGGAGAATCTTGTAAGCCTCAAGGTTGCGCTGATTTTGCTCATCGGCAGCTTTCTTCTACTCCTTGAGGATCGCAATTTCCTCCTTCAAGCGGTTCATCTCCGTGTTGGCGGACTCCTGCAAGGCCTTCATGGATTCCTCGTGCATTTTCAAAGTGTCAGCTCTCTCCTTCTTGAGGATCTTGTTTTCGCTATCGAGTAACTCAATGTGCTTGGATTGCTCAACGATGTCCTTGGCCTTGGCAATGGTTTCTGCAAGTCGGAGAAAGAACAACACAGTGAGTAGTCGGAGAGTGATGGCACAAGACCAAGTTGATTGCGAAATTGAAAGGAAAAATAGACTCTTGCTCTTGGTGATTTCTTCCATCAAGAAGGCAGTTTTACCCTTTTCAGCTTCCAACTCAGCGCGCATCTTATCGAACTTCTCGTTGGTGACACCTCTCTGAGAATTATCATTCTATGGAAAGAAGATCAAAATCACTTAGTCTACTTGGAGCATCTAGCAGGATAACTATACACCTAGAGGCTTGGGGGCTACAGTGAGAGTTTCTAATTCGGTAAAATGCCTAGTCTTTCTTTAAGCATCTAGTCGGAACTAATTCAGTTTTCACCTAGAGGCTTGGGGGCTACAGTACGAGTTTTTAACTCAGCAAAATGCTTAGTCTTTCTTTAAGCATCTAGTTGGAACTAATTCAGTTTCAACTAGAGGCTTGGGGGCTACAATATTGAAATTTACAAACACTGCATATGCTACTCTAAAAGTATCTAGTCGGAATAATTCATTCAAACTAAATACTTGGGGGCTACAGTACGAAGTTTTCTAGCTTAGTCACTCTTAGAGCATTCAGACACAAAGAACTATGATTTTCCGTCTAAATCCTTGGGGGCTATAGTGGGATACTCATATGAAATGCAAAAGGCAAAAAAAACTTACAAGTGCGATGATCTTGAGATTGGTGGAGCTCTCTGCAAATATCTTGCTGATGGAAAGGCTATTTCCTCGCAGGATATCAGCTTGCCTGAGGATCTCCTCAAGACCGCAAGTCGGAGATGTTGGCATTGCACCAGGAGCCAGAGTTGAGCTACTCGGCATAAGCGCCGGGTAGACTATCTTCGGAAGCTCTGTGGACGTCCTGGGTGCAGAGGCGCCGCCTTCGAGAGACGTTTTTCCTACCACCATCGCCTTACTGCTACCGATGGCATCCTTAGCCGGAGCTTCAGCCATCTTGGATGCAGTACTTTCTTGTGTCACCTGCTCGTCGACAAGGACAAGATCTGCGGTGATACCTGGATCCAACTCCATGGAGGAAGGGACAGATGCCACCTTAGCTGGAGAGCTTGTCGGAGCGGCAGCAGGCTAGATGCTGGGAGTGGTAGGGGAGATGGCGGGAGACGCTTGGTGCAACATATCCTTGATATTTTTGGATGCCCCCAATTTTTTGGAGGATATCTTCAGACTTAAACTAGCCTTCTTCCTGAAATGTGCAAAAGTATAAGTACAGGAATAAGACAAGCAATGGACAATGTCAGAGGATAAGAAGCTTACACAACAGTGGGTGCTTTGGTGAAAGGGATCCCCGTAATTCTTCTTTTCTCCGCCTCTAGGGCAGCAATGGACTTCTCTGAGGATCCACCCTCCGTATTCTTCTTCTTCTTCTTCTTGCCTCCATCGGCAGCATTAGAGGTGGAGCTCTTCCGCTTACGCGCCAACGAGACATCTTCATCGGACACGATGGTGACTTCCTTCATCTTGGGGTCATATATTTGGACAGCCATGCTATCCTCCTCTAGATTTTTGAGCTGTTAAGTGAAATCCCAAAGTGTTAGATGAGATGGTAATGGCTAAACGGAAGAACTGGAGTACATGTCATACACGGAAAATAAATATATACCTCTGGGCATGTGCCGACAACGAACATGTCGTAGGTGATGGTGAAGCCACGTTTCCTGTCCTTCACCTTGACAATGACCTTGAGGCGGAGCTTGATGGAGTCACTCGAGAAATTGTCCTCTGAGATGCGGAGGCTATCCTTCCTATCCTTGGTGTACTGGTGCATCAGCTTCATGCGGTGCTGTAGAGGCTGGATCTGACTGACGAACCAGCGCATGGCTAGGTCCAATTCGATCAAACCCTTCTCTATGAACCACTTGATCCGCCTTATGGCGCGAGAAGGGTCATTGTTGGAGGGAAGGGTGGCCTAGGATCTCCATGTCGGGGCTTCAGTGGCAGCCCCATCGACGAAGTCCGGGTATGTTCCTTCTCGGCCGGCCAGAGGGATATCTGGGTCGTAGAATTACGTCCGCTGCCAGTTCTTGCAGGACTCATGGCCGACGATTTCAGGGAACCGCCGGCCAGGATGGATCTTGAAACTAATGGTTCCGCACTTCCTAAGCTCATCCTTGCTTGCTCCAGCTTCCCTCTTGACGGTGAAGAAGTATATGAACAGATCTAACCAAGGCCTAATCCCTAGGTAACCCTCACAAAGAACCGCGTAGTTGCTAAGCGCGATGATGCTATTGGGGGATAGGTTCTGAGATTTAACCCAGTAATGCTTGAGGACAACAAGGAAGAAGTCAGAGATCGGGAGGGAGACGCCGCGTACCAGTTGCGCTTTTAGGTACAACTTCTCTCCGGCTTGGGGAGAAGGAGTGACCTCGCCGGCCGGCGCCGCCCGCCAGATGAGCCCCTCCATCGCAGGGAGGTATCCTTCAGTGAGAAGCTCCTTGATATCACCATCGGTGATATCGGAGCCATGCCAATCTCCCTTGTGGGAATCACTTTCCTCCTCCAGCGGCTCCAGCCCCGCTGGAATATGGTCGTCGCCGGTGGTTTCCACCACCACGGACCGCGGCACCACCACGCCCTTTGGGGGAACATGGACGGAGCTCGCCAACTTCACCGCAGCATCGCCCATTGCCGCCATGGATGGGTTAGAGCTGTTGCTCGCCGTTGGAGTAGTGGAGAGGTGACTGGGAGATTGGGAGGAAGTTAGGGTTTTTCGCGTGCGCGCAGAGAGTTCGAGGAGGTGCTCGCATGAGGAAGAATATGACGCAAGGGAAGAATGAGGTGAGAAAGTAAAAATCCACCACGGTTGTAATTTATAACCCCCAGCGTCAACATTCGTGCAAGCGATCGAATGGTTTTCGCGTGGACGACGTGTGTGCGCGCGTGCGCGGAAATTTCGCCACGTTCTTAACTGCCGCCGCCAACGGTTCGTATCCTTCGCGCGGGAAAAACGGAAATGAGTGTGTTCTCTGCATGTGTGAGTTACGAGGCGTCGCTGACCTATGGTCTACGTTGCTCTAGCTAACACAGGCAGGTGAACCATCACATCGGAATATTCCGGCATGGACGGATCCAGTCCAGCTACGAGAAGAGTACGATGGAAGATTCATTTCTTCGACTTACAAGTTGAAGATGGAGAGCATTGCAGGGTTCTTGGGAGGACTACACGATATTGCTTGACGATTTGCCGACATTCATCTAGACGGAGCATTCGATCTGAAGAGGCAAGACGCCGAGAGATCTCGGAGTTCTCTGGGGGCTACTGTTGGGGATATGCTATATGGGTATCCTCATAGAATGTCTCCTATCCGGATAACCCGGGTGGCCCACAGTTGGTAGCATGGCCCATGGCCTGCTAGGCGGCCTAGTTAGATGGATTTAGAAGGGAGGCCCATGCCGGATAAAGAAAGGCTACAGAGGAGTCACCGACGTACCGGGAGCCTTGGAGTGCAAGACACGTTAGACTGATTGTATACCGTGTAGGACTTTGTAACCTGTCCGGCTAAGACTTTCCCTGTAACCCTAGGACTTAGCGACTATATAATCTGGACCTATGGGAGCCTTTAGGGCACCAATTAACTCATATCTCGCACAGCGAACCGATCCGTGTAACTCGGTGTATTGCCATTATAGTGATTTATAGCAGGAGTAGGATTCTGCCACCGTCGTGGGATCTGAACCTAGGTAAGCTGTGTTAACTTGTACCCGTCAACCGTCCGCCTTACCCTCTAAACACGCACTGTGAGGATCCCTGCATGGCGTACTCGTCGGCAATACCACGACAAATAAATGATGTCAAGTCTTTCTTATCAAAGAGTTTTGATATGAAAGATCCGGGAGAGGTTGATGTGATTCTGAACATCAAGCTTATTAAGAACGAGAATGGGATTACTTCAAAGCAATCTCATTATGTTGAAAAGGTCTTGAACCTATTTGGTTATTGATGGAAAGACTTCTCCAACACCTTATGATCCCAGTTTGACACTAAGAAATAATAAGAAGGAACCAACAGATCAGTTAAAATATTCACAAATTGTTGGTTCTATCATGTACTTATCAAGCACTACAAGACCCTATATCTCTTTTTCTGTGAGCAAGTTGAGTAGGTTCATGTCTAACCCGGGTATTGATAATAGGCATGCACTTGAAAGGGTCATACACTATCTATGTGGTATAATGAGCTATGACATTCAATATTCAGGGCACCCTGATGTGCTTGAAGGATATAGTGACTCGAACTGGATCTCTAACGTTGATGCACTCTACGCCACGAGCGGGTATGTGTTTACCCTTGGAGGTGGCGCATTGTCATAGAGATCTCATATACATACCATATTGACGAGGTCAACTATGGAAGCAGAGCTTACTGCTTTAGACACATCCACCGTTAAGTCAGAATGACTACGTGATCTCTTGATGGACTTGCCTGTCGTTGAACATCCTATGCCAGCAATTCTTTTGAATTGTGACAACCAAACTATTATTATCAAGGTGAACAATTCTAAGGATAATGCGAAGTCATCAAGACACGTAAAGAGACATTTGAAATATGTTAGAAAATTGAGAAACTCTAAAGTAATAACTGTTACGTATATTCAAACAGAGAAAAACCTGGCAGATCCCTTTAGAAGGGACTATCACGAAATGTGATAGAAAGTGCATCGAGAGAGATGGGGTTGAGACCCATGGATGTCACACCTTAGTGGTAACCCAACCTATGTGATCGGAGATCCCGTGAATTAGGACCTAGAAAGAACAAGCTAGTGGTTTGACTATGGAGAGTATTTTGTAACCCTTACTATGTGAAGATGCATAACTCTCATAATATGTAAGGCAGGTTGATAACATTTCTTAATATGTTTTTGTTGGCTATAACTAGCAAATATGCCGTCCTATAAGACATTCTTGAAAGAACACACATATATGAGCTCAATTGTAAACGTCGCGGTCTATGAGATTTGGGTGATCTCTAGTAAACTCATGAAGAGACCAAGAAGTATGACGCATATGCTCCAACCCGCAGGGTAGGCTACTAGCAGCCAGGTAATAGTTATGATTTTGAGTGAAATCTATTAGCACCAAACTTGCAATTCAAGGTTCGTACATTGTTCAAGTTATTGATAGAAGTAGCTCAAGATTCTAGGCGAAAGTTTAACTTACCAGTCTCTGCTAAAACACTGGTATATAACCAAGTAGCGAGGATTGTCAAATCTTGAAATGGGCATCTAAGATCTAGTGGGGATTATTAGAAATAATTGGATAAACCAAATAGGCCCATGTGTATTTCAGATTTTCTCTAAATCTCAAAGTCCAAGTTTGTGGCATCTCACATATTATTTGGGTCCATGTTTGTGGCAGCTCTCATGAGAGTAGAGTGTGAGCTAAAGTTTAGTCCCACATGGAAAATTGAAGGAGAGTTGCACCACCTTATAAGGTGGAGTGCTGTACCATTTTGTAAGTAAGTGACAATAAGAGAGCTATACGTACGCTCCTCCTGTGACGATGATGCCACTCGCACGCACGCACGCCTGTCACGACGCGCGTACTGTGGGTTACGGATTGCATGAATATCGTTGACCCGAGCTTTATTTTGCCGCTCAGGAAAATTGTAAGGTTTTGACAGACATGTCAATAGTCAATCTATTCTGGTCACTCCAGATCATGGGCTGCCGTAACCTACCCGAGCATGCGCAATATGGACTCGGCCCACGTTCTCCTCCATTAAGTTTTCCTGAGCCGCTCTATATAAAGTTATATGCGGCTACCGCTACAATACACCGAAAACCAATCTAGGGTTTTACCTCCTCTCTGCTTGCACCGTCACCCGTAATATCCTGGTTTTTAAAATATAGAAAAATTAGTTTTAACATAAGTTGGAAGCATTTGACCGAAGTTTGACTTTTGGAAGCATGAGTGTTATGGAAGACCTAGTCGATTTAGAGACTGCCTATTTGTTTGGATCCGATATCAAATGAATTTCAAGAAATCAGATTAATATCAGCCATCCGATTAATCTTGAAATGCAGTGCAAATCAGTTTTTGGAAGCTAATAAATTCTTTTGGCTCTCCTGCCCTCACGCACAGCCATATAGACCACCCTAATTCCTAAACCGCTGCACCTTAAGGTTCCTCCGCCCACGCCACCACAAAATCAAGTTCGCGAGGATTGTCTGGCTGCCAGCCGAAGCCTTGGCGCCGGAAAACCACTCCATCGTCCTGAAGACCACCCCACGGGAACACGCTGCTCCTATATTGATTGGTTTGCTTCCATCTTTCCAGCTGAGCAGTTCCTTTGATTTCCAGTTCAGCAGTTTATTGGTTTTCTGGTGTACGATCGAGTAGATCTGGACATAATTTGCAATAGTACTTTGCCTCAATCTCACAAATACCAAGTATAGCTCGATCTAGCGCCAGTTTGGTCATAGGACCTATTTCTTCAATCAATTAAAAGATCTGCTTCCTATCAAGAACATATCGTTCTATTAAATCCCGGTGGTTATCTATGGAAATCTGAGTACTAGTTGATTCTACATATTCTAGTTTTCTTGTCTCTAGGTGATACTTGTAGATTTAAACATATGGTTGTCTGGGCTAAGAATTTTTGTACAAGTATATAATTCCTGGAGTAGTCATAGTGGTTGGTAGCATATCCGTAGTATTATAGTTAGTAGTAGTACTTACTGGTGCCCACTATGTACGATTGAAACAACTCCATTTGAATAGAAATAGGTGCATGTGAGTCACGATGGTTAACTCAGTCTGAATATTTTGATGGTAGAACAACTGCTAAACACGATTTAATTGTATCATGGCTATTTTATTGTGGTGTAGTATTACTGAGTGTGGTTTTATCCACAGGTGTAAGAATTTCCGGTGCTGATATTAATTCTCTCTGTGAACGCCGAGGCTAAGGCAAGTGCATGTTGGATTATTCGATCTTTGGTTGCCGTTGTTGGTTGTCTGTCATTTCGTCTGTTGGGATTTGTCGTTCAGTACCATGTTGTGTTCAGTTTACCCAAGTCACAGGTTCAGCGTTCAGTTTAGATATATGTCGATATTTCCGGTGACGACCGTTGTGAAATATCCTCTATTTCTAATTCAATCTCCAAAGCTGAGTGACACGGGATGTGTCCATTCCGGAGAGCCACAATTGCGAAGAGTATTGAGAGTGTTGAAATATCTATGCCTCTTTAGTATTACATTTTTGTTCGTTCTTGTGATATTTTCTGGCTATGTTTGTACTTGGCTAAGTATTGTTTACTCACACTTGCTCTGTAGTTGTTGTTCCTATTTGGTTTTCAGGTACTTGGAATAGCGGCATGCATGGGTGGGAGTAGCACATATTCACTTACACGTCGTGTCACCTATTATTGTTTTGAAACTAAACACTCATACTTGATCTTAGAGAGTTATTGGAATGTTGGACAAGTTAGCTTCGCTTTCATATGGTAACGCCTAGTGTGAACTATTGGTCGTTCGGATATTAAGTAAGAGTTTAAGCGTGGTGACTACCCAGCGCAGTGAGGGCACTCCCGCGCGCACGATTTGTGGCCACAGGATCGTGGGTTAGAAGTGATCAGCGCCGTTTGCTGCGTTTAGTTTAGTTTACCCTGACCTTCCTTTCTACAGTCCCTGTAATTGGCTCCGGCCTGCAATGGGCCCCTTTCCTCAGTCGCATCCCCAGCCCCTTAGGTTGGTTCATAAAAAAAGTCAGGGTCGCCCGCTCCACGTTTGCCTCGACCCCCTTCTCCCAAGTCCCAACCTGAAGTAAAGGGATGCCGCGTAGTCGGAGAAGCAAACAGGCGCCGAAGGTAGCCGCCGTGACCTAGGGTTTGGAGGAGGAGCAGCAGATTGCGGGAGAAGGATCCTAGCCTCCCAGCAGCTTAGGGCGAGTGGCCTCTGCCGCTTGCTCCCCACCGACGAGAGGCTGCTGGACGAGTGCCCTGTTCCCGAGGCCACGCGGTGCGCTCCTCTCTTGCAGACTGCCGCACGAGGCGCCAACGAGGAGTCCCCTGCCCCCATCTCACATCCTGAGGATCTACAAGCCAGCGACCAGTTCTACGGGCGGCATCGGGTCCCTGGCCCTCGAACGGAACCTTCGGCATCTTGACGGACCTCTTGTCGTCAGCTGTAGCCGACAACCTTCTAGCTTTTCCTAATCCCACATTATTGTTTGAGTGATTTTGTTATTTCTTTTGTGAAATTTGGTTTTAGGGAGATACAGTGGTTACTTACAGATAATTATGAAATTGTTTTTCGCTACACAGATTATTTCACCATATTTATCATCTCCCTCCTTGGTTTCAAGTGCTTTAGGAGCGGATTATGCAAACATATAGTGGAATGTACATCCCATTTTGCATTGACCCTGATAGTTTGGTCTTGTGGTTAGGTTAGGTCACTGAACGAGGTCATCGCTTAAGGAAAAGAAGGCGGTAACTTATAAATGTTCTAGAAACCATTGTTACTAGGCTCGGTGAGCTGGAAATTTGTTTGCCATGGTATGTTGTTTCACTTACTATCTGAAACAGTGCTTCTATATATAATTCCAACTCCCAGATAGATTTTCAGTTGATGCACAGCATAATCCTTTACTCTGAACCACTTAAAAATTCCTTCTTTATGCCAGTGGTTTGTACTTCAGGGATAGACATTTAGAAGATGAAGGGCTAGGATTGGGGACGCCAGGAAACTGCCGCACAACATAGCAGAAGTGGCCATGGTCTTTGTGTTTGTTAGGTATAATTTGCTTATGAAGTTAAGCAGCTGTTCATGTTAGAATAGGGGTTTTCCTTCACAGTTGTGGCCCCGTTTCGTGTTTCTCATGGTTCGAGCTTGTAGGCTAAGAAGAATGTGTATGTTCCTTGCATCATAAGTCTGCAATCTGAGACTTAAATTTCTTATTGTTCTTATTTTGCATGTCTGTTTACACCACGTAATCTCTAATGTCGCCTCTAAATTTCCATAAAAAATAGCCAAATCGCATGTTGTTGTACCTTCCAGTTAATGCGCATCTGTTTCATATGCAAGATGGTTATTTTTTCTTATTGTTGACACCAATGCACATTGTTGTTGCTTTGCATGAATGAGCGCTCGGACGGTCTGGCTGTTCTACGCCTGGTGGACCCTCCTTTCGTCGGCCCCATGCCTGTTGACCAGTTTGCCGTATCTCTGAAAACTTCCTTTTGTCAGGATTCTCTTTTGGTTTCCTCCGCGTGCTTGATTTGGGACTGGATCTTGGCTCTGCTGGCAAAGTCCCATGCCGTTCTCTAGGAGCGCCCTTCCTTTTTCTTGGCTGGGAGTTGAAGGTTTGGCTCTTTGTTTGTGTCATCCCGCTGTTCTTTTCTTCCTATTTTACAATTTTTTGATCTATCCCTTCTCCGTTGGCTTGGCCTCCTGATTGCAATGTTTGTATGTGGTGTGTTCTTCTGTTTGCAGGTCGTTGCGTCGCGTTTCTGGTGATTTATGGTTTTGTTCTTTTGTTCGACATATCTGGTGTTCTTTTTTCTACTTCAGTAAGGTGGGAAGAGCTGGACATGTACATGTAGAAGGGAAAATGAATTCAGATTAGAAGATGACCTCTGAGAATAGATGCACTGCGGTATGTAATACATTGGCTCTGCTACCTACAAATGCACTTGATGTGTCAGATGTTCCGAGGCACTATCTTCTCTTGAGGATAAAATTTTAGTTTGTGTTTCCTGGAGATCTTAGTGATGATAGAATCTTATCTAATATGACATTATGAAAAGGAACAAAATGTGATGCCATTATTTTTTTTGTATTGTATACACTGATTTTGGTCCAAAGCAACTTAGCTAACTTGAGGCTCTTATATGCAGCCTCCTAAGAAAGCAACCAGTGGACAAGGAGTCACATAAATATGACGATCCATAACCCTGCTAGAAAGAGCACTGGAAGTGCTCCTGCTCCTTCAGTTGATGCTGAAAAATTACAAAAGAAGCTGTCCACCTACTGGGGTTTTAATCAACACAATGCTACAAATTTGGTGAATACTACCCCAAGAAGAAAAGCACTAACACATGCTAAAAATTCGTGGACATCACTTCCTCCTTCACTTGCCAAATTAGGAAATGTATGGCTAAGTTCGTTGACATGATCAATATTTGTCTATGTACATTAAGAAATTTACCAACATGGTTTTATCGTACACTAATATGGTGGAAACCACCTCCTACCAATATCTGTTAATATTGACAAATTTTCCTATTATATGTAAGAACTTTTGTCGTAGAAAAGTACCCGTGTGATATCCAGAACGTTCCACTCTATTGGAGTTTTATACCTGATGATATGTTTTGTGAAACATTTCTCCACAGGAGCTTTTGAAGTATAGCGAATCAGACATGTGGTTGTTGGAGCCATACAGGAAGATTCTTCTGAGATGCTTGAGGTACCTTTTTTTTCCTGGTCTTGTGATGTTATGATCAAAGAACTTATATTATTTCATTATTTGCTAATGACTTCCACAAACATCCCATATTTATTTGGGAGTCAACAATAATCTAGGATCTGTACGACTGTAACTAATCGTAGACAAAGCAAGTTTCTAATTTCTGGTGGCCTCATGTTCAACACTTTGATGGTATCACATGCTCTGTCTATTAAGATATAGCAGAAGAGAATCATTTGGTTTGACTGAGTCATACTATCACCTAGCATTGTTTGCTAGCTTTATCCAAGTGTGCAAAGATATGGTAGCGAATACTACTATTAACTAATAGCTTAAGCCTGGTGATCAGCGAGCGATATGAGGGCACCTGCCGCGCATGCTGCCGCTGGTTACCGATTTTTGTCTCTCTGTTGTGTGGGATATACACCATCCAAAGTCACAATTCCACCCAGTGTGAGCCAAAAAATAAAAACACAACGTCACGGTCTTCTCTTTCCCGAGCGCCCTAGGGTTTCCGGCCGGCTGCAGGCGGCCATCGCCTAGCCCCAACCACCGCCGCCGCTCCATCACCTTCCCAATTCTCCCCTCCACCACCCCCTTCTCGCTTTCGGCGGTGCCTACCTGGGAGCGCTCCGGGTGGTCCTGCCCCCACCATTGCCGCCTTTGAAGAGGAGGTAGGTCATAGGTGATGGGTCTGCCCCACCCACACCCCCACACCCATACCCCATGGCGAGCTGGGTGACGACGACACGGACGTGGAGCTCGTGGCGGAACACCAACCTGCATCGTATTTGGAGGTACACAACCTGCTCTATCCATCTATCCTCATCCCGTCTACTTAGCCTTCTCCTGCTGGCATGCCCCTGTCCTTTGAACCGTTTCTTTCTTGCGCACGCTCAGTGCTGCTCCTCCATGGTTCCCCTCCTTTCACCTTTTCTTTTCTTTGTTACACCTCATCTGATTATATGCTCAGTTGTTTCTCTGTTTTGGTTTCATATGTTTTTCATCGTCCAAGAATGGAGCGGAGCTTGTGTCTTCAGATCTATCGAGGAGGAAAGCACTATGGCTAATGGTATTGACACATCTGGTCTAGATTTATTCTATCTCTTTAATACCTATGTGTTTGCACCTACCAGTTTACCTGAATTTATTACATCTGTGCTGATACCGGAGCTTTGCTCATGATATCCCCAACCAAATACAATTGATGGACAACAATTGACCGTTTTATATAGACAATTGATTGTTTTATTACATCTGTGCTGATAGAATTGATCGTTTTATATAGATCCAGATTTTGTCAGAGTAAAATAAGTCTTACATGCCTCCATGTCCGAAGCAAAGATAATTTGGGCCAATGTCATGTATACGGTGCATAAATATAACCTAGTATGAATGGAATATTGAGGAAACGAGAGAAAAGAGCTATGGTGTTTGGATCAAAGAACTTCATTTGGTGGTAATTCATCTATCTGATCCATAAGTGTAGCAAATGTGAATTTGTTTTCTGAATATTCGATATTAATGCTTACCATATTTTCTTTTGACAATAATGCTTACCATCAATTGTATATACCAATAATTTAGTAGGACAGGTTGGAGTCTCCTTCTCAGAATATGACAATATGATGAGCCAATCAGAGCTGATACCTCACTCAATAGAAGTTGGGTTCATGATTTCTTTCCCTATGAGGTGACATACCATATTTTCTTTCTTAGTGCAATCTGAAAGGATTTATCAGTTTGGTTCTAAGACTGCAATACCTTTTCTCTGTGCAATACTGGTATTACGATCTGTAATTATAGTTCATACCACCAGTTAGTTCACGAATAATTTTTCATTTGAAATACCTACAGTTTATTATCAAGTCTGATGTGGTAAGGACACCACCTGAGTATGAGCCAATTGATTAGTTAGTCTCCTTTATCAGAAGTTCTGTTTTTTTGTTGATTTTGATTTTGGAGGATGCATATTTGACTGAATTTTTGTTCCTGTGATCCATTCATTAACATATACAAATATGGATTGTGGGTCATTATTATGGTCCAAGGCATGAATATCAATTCACACATTGTATTGTTCGTGAGATTTCATATCGAGACAATAGTGGGCTTCCGATTGTTGATAAACAGGGTGCAAGAGCACCAGTCTAGCCAACTGGCAGTTATCTTCATGTGAATTTAAGTTTCATGTTGAGACTACACATGCCATTATTTTTAAATTTAGTTTGTACCATTTTTACACAATAACAGTTTGCCTCCCATGAAGCCATTAGCTATTGCTAGGGGAAGAGAACATCGCGTAAAAAGGTTTGAGAAAGCGTACTTGGTTGTGGTCTGCAGCTCAGCCATGAAATAGACCATCGGATGACTTAGTTACTATACGTATGTGTTGCATTTAGCCAATGTTTAGGTCTCTGATTTCATATTTAGATTGTCATCCCTATTTGGGAAATATGAGAATGACCTATAGGTCTAGATGTTAACACCCGGATTTTTAATCTTAGATGTCTGTTATGCCATACATCGCAATCCCAGGATTACCATTTTTGCGAGCCATAACAGAATTGGATATCACAGTACATCATCCATTACAAACCATACATAAGTTCTTACACAAATAAGGATCTCATGATCCAGTTCTTAATACAACTCAAGCAACGAAATACGTAATAATAACGGTAGCGTAGGCGAAGCTTTATCTTCGGGGTCACAGGCAATGCTGACGATGGGAGATGATCCTAGTTGTCGTAACCTTCCTGGAGGTTTTTGTAATAGGACACTAAGCTCTAGGTTTGTTTTGTAAAAAGCCAGATTTACATCTACTAAGTTCAGAAACAAGAGAAAGCTAGTCAAATTTTATAACACTTAAGTGGAAACTTTGAATTTCATATCACAACTCTGTTGTGGTCAAGTCAAAATCTCAATTCATTTCATACGTCATTTTGAAAACACCTGACGGGGGAACAGTATGGCCACTCCAACTGTCCATAACCGCGGACGCGGCTATTCGAATAGTTTGACACTCTGCAGAGATTATACACTTTCACCACAACATTCGATACATCCGTCAGGAACAAATCCTGAATTCACCATACTCAGTATACGGATAATCAATCCTAACCTTTCAATTACACGCCTTAGTATAAGCACCTCTCCTGTGAGTTTGGCCTCCCAACCATGACCAACTGTCATCTTGGGTACTGCACAGGTGGACAATCTTCACAAGATAGCCTCAGCTCAGACCTTGGCCGTGAGGGAACTAATACTAAGGTATATAAGTTTTCAGTCAAGCCCTACCCAATTCTCGGTTATTGTGGTTGTACGGTAAAATTGGAATGGTATCGCATCCAGACAACCATCAGTTTTATAAAGGGCTAAGGCTCATGCCTCAACATTTTCATCACCATAAATCATCTGGTGTTCGAAAACACATGTCCAAAACATCTCAATAGAATGATCCATCATTCCAAGGTTTTCATAACCATTTTCCACCAAGTAATCCCATCTAAAGTTGATCAAGTTTTATGCTTAGCACTAGCATCTACAATTGGGGGTGAGTACTAATGAGGGGTGGTAAACTAGTGTAGTTTAACTAAGTTCAATCTCATGCCTTAGGATGGCATAAAGATTATCCAACTTAGGCCAAATTTTATGCTCTTTATGCAACCTTCAAATATCTTTCTAGTATCTACAATTTACTTAAGTAAACTCTAAGTAATAGCTTTGATAAAGAAATAAAGTATAAAGCTTGTAAGTAAAAACTAGGATTGGTTTATCAAGTGGTTATGATCATATATGCTTAAGGCATATAGTTGGCATGGTAGCAAGCCAGTATTTGCTTGCATAGTTGCAAGTATAAGCTTGCTAAGTTGCAAGTGCCAGCTTTCTTAATCAACTGGTAGTATTAGGATTGCCTTGTGCAGAACAGTGGTTGAAGTTCTCCTCGGCTTCTTCGTAGTATCCTCCTTCCTCCTCGTATCCTTGGTCGATACTAGCGTCTATTAATAAATACGAGGTACACAATCACTAAACAATATTTAACTAATTTTAATCATCACACACAAGGGTCCTATAGATGATCTAGCATCATCACTAACATTACAAGATTAAAGCTTGGTTTAATTCCTTTTATTTTTAGAAAAGTAATTTCTACTCATTGAAAAACTACTTAAGATTTAATATTCTCGAAACCAAACATGGGATCATGTTGACACATGTCATCACCACATATTTTAGTCCATGGGAATATGATTTAAAGTGGTGTCACAATTTAATAAGGTTTTACCCTTTTATTTTAATTAAATAAAGTGGCTAGAAATGCCTATGTGGCATCCTTTTATTACTTGAACATTATTTCTGTAAGTAAACCTATATATTTTTATATATTCTGAAAGGTATGGTTGAATGTGATTTTGAGAGTTGGAATCAACTCAAAAGCTATTATGGTTTCAATTTGAAAAATGTTTGAATGCAGAAAAGCTTCTGCCTTGTTATTTTTATCAAGGGTGATTCACAGATCCAAATGATTTGAATTTAACGGGCTTGGATTCAGCACTTCCAGACCTTTCTAACAAAATTGGTTTCATTCAATTTGGTGCACTGAATCGAGATGGGTTGATTTTTGAAACTAGGTACAGAACTGTGTTTGAAATAAAATGGAAAAGGTTAAATTCAAACGAATGGGCTGCGTGGGAAACGATACTGGGCCAGCCTGCTAAGCACAGCGCTTACGCGGACTGGTTAAGTTGCTGTCCCCACGCGTCAGTGAGACGAGGGGATGCGAAGCGGTATGAGGCAACATGAGCCATGGGATCTTGTTCTAATCTAACGGCCCTGGTTCATCGTCCACGTCGGGCGACGCCGGCGAGACAGAAACCTAACGCGGCAGGTGGGGTTCGTCGGGGGCTCACCGGGGCTCAGGCGAGGGTCGGCGAGGCGGGCGAACGACGAAGTCGACGATGGCGAACCTCCTGATACCGGCAGCTTCTCCTGGGGCGGCTCCAATTGCTGGCTCCCTTCTTCTCTAGAGGCGGTGGGCTCCGGTGAAATTCCGGCGAAGCGCTGCTCGCCTTGCTCCGGAAATAGGGTGGAACGATCAGTGAGGAGAGGGGAGTGAGATGGTGTGCTCAATTCGGCTGGGGGTCGTCTCCTTTTATAGTGGCGAGAGGGAACCGACGGGCGCAAGGTGAGCTTGTCGTGGTCGACGACACAGAAGGCTATCGGCGTGGGCGACGTTAGGGGGCGGTGCTGTGCTCCCTGGCGAAGCTCAACGACGTGGTGGCGAGGCGTGGGGCGGTGCGGATTGGTCGGAACGCGGCGGTGCTCTGCGCGTGCCCGACGGAAAATTTAAGGCCGCACAACTTGCGTGGTCCGTGCGGCGGCGAACGAGCGTGTCTGCGGGGTTGCTGGGACGGTGGTGATCACGTATGCATGCGGCGAGGGCGGCGCACGGTCTGTGGGCGTCTGTCGAGCGTGGCGCACGGGGCGCGCTCTCGGCATGGTTGCTGGCGAGCTGGGCACGGTCTGTGCGTGTGGTCCAGGGGCTGGCAAGGTTCGAGCGCTGGACAGGGAGTGGCGGTGGGGTGTTAGCTTGCTCCCAGACATGTTGGCTAGGCTTGGTGCTTCTCCTAGCTCGCTGTCGACATGTGGATGGCAAGGGTGCACTCGGCCTGCTCACCATTGATGACAATGGCTAGCTTACAGTAGTGCTAGAGATTAGTTTAGGTTGTTAGATGATCTACTAAGGCTAGTGGTGTCCAGAGAGGGAACAAGTTGGGCAAGAATCACTGCTCACAATAGTGTTTGGATTTTTTTTGATTTGAATCAGCAAGGTGTTTGATGAAATAGCCGCAAGAATTCAAGTTTTGAATTTTGAAAAGATTTTTGGTGGGTGTGCTAGGTTGGTGCTGGTGAGTCTGCAGATGCTTGGGTTTTGAAAGTTGAGCTTGTTTGAATGGTTTTTGAAAAAGTGGGATCTTCCCATATGATATAGATTCAATTTTTAACTGTCTTTTAAACTATGCATTTGAATGTTTCTGGATGATCACAAAGTGGGCCTTGATACTTTGTTATGAGTACTATCAAGGGGTGCAAAGATCCAAACAAGTTTCTGTTAAGTTTTGAAAGTTAGAGACAACCAAAGTAGGCATGGGAGTTAATTTGGCCAGAATGACCATTCACTCATTTTGGTTTGTTTTGATTTATTTGTCTTTGGGAAAAGTGTGGGGATTGTTTAGATGATGTTTATTTCACCAAAGAATCCATTTACAAGCAAAGAAACACACAAACAAGGAAATTCAAAAGAATTCAAAATGGGATGCATACACACATGCATGCTTTCTCATTTTATTTTAGAAAAGTTTTTGTTAACCCTAAATTTGATGATTAGAGTTTGATGATTCTAGTTTAGTATTTTTGGGATGTTATAAACCTTCCCCCCTTAAACAAAATCTCGTCCCGAGATTTGAAAAAGGACGAAAAAGATTACCTAGGATTGAAGAGATCGGGAAACTCTGTCCTGATGTGATCTTCGCGCTCCCAGGTAGCTTCTTCTTCGGTGTGGTTGCTCCACTGAATCTTGAGAAACTTGATGCTTCGGGTTCTGGTAGTTCGGAAAGCTTCTTCCAAAATACGGATGGGTACTTCGGGATAGGTCAAGTCATCGTTGATCTCTATGGTCCGGTGATCGATATTCTTGAACACTTCCATCTTCTCCGGAACTTCGAGGCACTTGCGAAGTAATGATATATGGAACACATTGTGCACGGCTGACATCTCTTCGGGTAGTTCCAATTGATACGATACTTCTCCTCGACGGTTCAGAATTTTAAAGGGTTCGATATATCTGGGGGCTAACTTTCCTTTGAGTTGGAAACGCTGCATTCCCTTCAATGGCGACACTTTCAGATATACAAAATCTCCTATGTTGAAGGCGAGGTCTCGACGTCTCTTGTCGGCGTAACTCTTCTGTCTGGACTGGGCTGTCTTGAGGTGCTCATGAATCTTGTGAACCTTCTCTTCCGCTTCTCGTAGGATGTCAGGTCCGAAAATCTGACTCTCTCCTACTTCCGACCAGTTCAAAGGGGTGCGACACTTCCTTCCGTACATGAATTCAAATGGGGCCATTTGCAAACTAGCTTGATAACTATTGTTGTACGAAAATTCTGCAAACGACGGACAGTCTTCCCACTTAGATCCATATTCTAACACACATGCTCTCAGCATATCTTCGAGTATTTGATTTACTCGCTCTGTTTGTCCATCGGTCTAAGGGTGATAAGATGTGCTGAAATCTAGTCGGGTTCCTAAACCTTCTTGGACTTTCTTCCAGAATTTCGAGGTAAACTGAGTTTCTCGATCCGATATGATGTTCTTGGGGACTCCATGCAAACTGACGATTCTAGCGATGTATAACTCCGCTAGCTTTGAACTCTGATATGTGGTCTTGACAGGTAAGAAATGGGCGACTTTGGACAATCTGTCCACTATGACCCAGATAAAGTCATTTCCCCTACTAGAAGTAGGCAATCCGGTGATAAAGTCCATTCCAACGGAATCCCATTTCCATTCCGGAATCTGCAATGGTTGCAACAATCCAGCGGGTCTTTGATCTCCCGTCTTGACTCGCTGACATATATCACACTTGGCGATATAGCTTCCGATTTCTCTCTTCATCTTATGCCACAAAAATTGCTCCTTCAAGTCTTGATACATCTTAGTTCCTTCGGGGTGGATAGAATAAAGAGTATCATGAGCTTCCTTCAGAATCACTTCTTTCAGCTCGAAATCTGCTGGTACACAAAGGCGTCCTTTGTACCACAGAACTCCTTCGTCTTCGGTGAATCCGGGTACTTTGCCTGTACCGATACGACGCTTGATTCCGTCAATACTAGCATTTCCTTTCTGCGCCTCTTTGATCTGGCTGATCAAAGTGGGTTGAAGTTCTATGCTAGCCAAAAATCCTTCACTCACTAATTCCATTCGGAAATCTTCCATCTCTTTGTGCAAACTTGGTTGCTCCTTCAAAACCATGGAGTTCAAGCGGCACGGCAATCTGCTAAGGGCATCTGCTACCACATTGGCTTTACCAGGGTAATAGTGAATGTCCAGATCATAGTCCTTAATTAGCTCAATCCATCTTCTCTGTCTCATATTCAGCTCCTTCTGAGTGAATATACACTTTAGGCTCTTGTGATCCGAATAAATCTCACAACGGTTTCCCATCAGGTAGTGCCTCCATGTCTTCAGGGCTAAAACTACGGCTGCGAGTTCGAGGTCATGGGTTGGGTAATTTTGCTCATGTTGTTTCAGTTGTCGAGATAGATAAGATATAACTTTGCCTTCTTGCATTAGCACACATCCGAGACCGATCTTGGATGCGTCACAATACACGTCGAAGGGCTTCCTGATATCCGACATGATTAAGATTGGGGCTGAAATCAATCTCCTCTTGAGTTCTTGAAAACTCGCTTCACATTTGTCTATCCATTCAAACTTCTTGTCATTCTTCAGCAATTGGGTCATGGGTCTGGCGATACTCGAGAATCCTTCTACGAACTTGCGGTAATATCCCGCCAATCCGAGAAATGCACGAACTTGGGTTTGAGTGGTTGGGGCTGCCAATCTTCGACATCTTTCACTTTGGCAGGGTCAACGGCAATTCCTCCGGCTGATACAATGTGACCGAGGAATCCTACCTCCTATAACCAGAATTCACATTTGCTAAATTTGGCATACAAGTGATGCTCTCTAAGGGTTTCAAGAATGGTCCTTAGGTGTAGCTCATGTTCTTCTTCCGATTTGGAATAAATCAGAATGTCATCGATGAAAACAACGACAAACTTATCTAGGAAGTTCATAAAAATCTTATTCATGAGATTCATGAAATAAGCGGGGGCATTGGTTAATCCAAAAGACATAACGGTATACTCGTATAATCCATATCTGGTGGTAAAGGCACTCTTGGGAATATCCTCTGCACGAATTTTGAGTTGATGATAACCAGTTCTAAGATCAATCATAGAAAACACTTTGGCACCAGTCAACTGATCAAACAAATCTTATATCTTGGGCAAGGGGTACTTGTTCTTGATGGTGACATCATTCAACTTCCGATAATCCGTACACAAACGGTTACCTCCATCTTTCTTGTCCACGAACAAAACAGGTGATCTCCATGGTGACGCACTTGGTTGAATCAATCCAATTTCCAACATGGAATCCAGTTGCTTCTTCAATTCTTCTAGTTCCGACGGGTTCATACTATATGGTCTCTAGGCTATGGGTCCTGTTCCGGGGATTAGTTCAATGATAAACTCGATATCCCGATCCGGGGGCATACCGGGCAAAACATCTGGAAATACATTGGGGTATTCACAGTCTATCCGGACTTGGTCAATGGTAGGTTGGGCTATACTCTTGTTGCACTTGAATTGACGAGGTAAGGTTTTAGATATATGCTCGACTGATATTCCGGCTGTACTGGTCATGGTGATGGCTTTCTTGGCACAGTCAATCAATCCTTTATGTTTGGACATCCAATCGATTCCTAGTACTACTTCCAAACCTTTAGTTCCGAGTACTATCAGATTAGCATAAAAATCTATGCCATGGAATCGGATAGGGACGGCTTTGCAAATTTGCCTAGCTTTGGTGGTTGAACCGGGAATTTGAACGATCATGACATGCTTCAATTTGGTTGGTTGAATTTTACTAGTGAATGCAAATTCTTCGGTGACAAATGAATGCGATGCACCAGAATCAAACAACACTCGAGCAAGTACTGAATTAACAGAAAACATACCCAGCACGACGTCTGGCGCTTCCTGAGCTTCTTCAGCATGCATGAGGAAAATACGGCCGTTGTGGTTGAGTGAATTCCCTGGGGCAAATCTCCTTCCTGGCTGAACACGACGCTGCTGCTGAGCTAGGGTATTTGCATTGGGGGCTGCGGTATTCTTCTTGTTGGGGCACTCGTTGGAATAGTGGACTTTATTTCCACAGTCATAACAAGTCACTTGCGACTTGTCCTTTGCTGCAACAGGCACAACATTGCTTCCAGTCCTCGGGGCAGTGTTGGTGTTGGTGGTAGCATTGTTGTTGTTGAACTTAGGTGGGGCACGGTTGAAATTGTTAGAGTTGCCGGGGTTGTTGTGATTTCCTCCGGGCCTTGGGTTTCCACGGTTGGGATAAGTCGGACGGTTCATCGGGGGTCTATTGGTTCTCGGGGCAAATCCTGGAGATGGTTTAGGGCGATACTTTGGGGTCCGATGGGTTCCTGGTTGATGCATCATGCGACGCTTGCGGTTCTCATTGGCTTGGTTGATCTTTCCTTCCATCTGGATGGCAGAGTCGACCAGGGCTTCAATATCCGCAAAGGGGATATTGACCAACACAATCTGCATCTCATCGTGCAGACCATTCAGGAATCTCTTTTTATTCTTGGCTTTGGTGTCTATTTCGTCTGGGGCATACCTAGCTAATGACAAAAATTTGTCACGGTATTCCACTACGGTCATCCTTCCTTGCTTCAGTTCTCTGAACTCATCTCTCATTCTCTTGATCAAACCCGGTGGCACATGGGTTCTGCTGAACTTGACTTTGAATTCCTCCCAGGTCATCATATGTCCTCCGGTCATTGCACGAACACTGTTCCACCATGCTCTGGCATCTCCGGCTAGATAATGGGTTGCGAACAGAACTTTCTCGTTGGCTTCCACTCCGGCGACTTCTAGGTTATTTTCCATGGTTTGCAGCCAATCATTGGCATCTAGGGGCTCTTCCGACTTAGTGAAAACAGGTGGGTTGGTGTTCTGGAAATTCTTGATCTTAGATCCATGGTTGTCCTGATTTCCGTGGCCTTGATTGTTGTGGGCAAGCTGAGCTATCTGTTGCAGGGTGGCTAGGTTGGCTTGACGTTCCGCTCTTTCAGCTTCGCGGTCAGAAACCAACATTTGCAGGATCTGCAACATCGGGTCCGGGGATGAACCACTTCCTCCGCGTGGCATCTGAAGATGGAGATAGATTATGAGAAAAGAGGGAAACTTCTAAAGTTTTGGGATTTTGAAAAGTTTGACTCAGATTTTTCTAGCAACTTGCTTTTCATTCATTCATTCATAGCACCCGATACAAACACACACCACAACAAAGGAAAACAGATGATTTTAAGAACCATTCTGGAAACTACGATATAGTGGGACCGAATACTATTCACTACGCTAGTGCTCAAGTGCTACTACTCCTCGGAGTCGGTGTAGTCGTCATACTCATCATCCTCGTCGTCATCAATGACGACGTAATCGTCCTCATCGGTGAAGAAATCCATAGCCTGATCCTCCAGAAAATCATCATCATCGCTGAGATAGGAGTAGGGGTCTCCACGAAGATCCTCTCCGGCATTCTCCCTTTCTTCCAACTGCATGTCTCTCTCGTGGATGGTCTCCTCCAAAGATGAGATACGATGGCGAAGACGGGCAATGATGCGCTCCTTCTTGTCGAGCTGACGGCGGCGAAACTTGCGATCCTATGCTAACATGGCGATGGTCTAATCCTTCGTCTTGATGATGGCGGACTTGTGGTTGGAGTAGTCACGACAATTATCCAACTCCTGCTGACGATCGTACATCATGAAGCTAAGGTGGTCCAACTGAGTCTTCAGCTCATGGTGGTATGGGGCTTCTAGTGGGTGTCTATTAGCATCACGCCTTGGACAAAACTCATAGCGAGCACCCTTGATCTGGTTGATACTCTGCCCACACAAACGGGCAAGAGCTTCCTGCATTGCCCTGGCAAGTCCATCGAGCCAGTTGTTCTCTCTTAAGGTGAACTGAATTCCCTCAGCAGTGGGAGGTTCAATCTTTCCTCGAAGACTTGCAACAATTAGCCACTGCAGATCTTCTCCTTGATCATTGAGCTGAGCTCCGGAGAACTCGGGGTGCGGACGCTCCAGAAGTTCCGAAAGCTGGTCCAAATCCCTCTCAAAGATAAGGTCTCCGCAATTTCCCAACTGGTAAAACTTGCTGTACTTCACGTCCATCTAAAAGAATATAAGATGAGTAAATTAGTAGAGTGATCAAGTGTGTTGAATTTTATGTATTTTGCAAGAGTTTTTGAGGAACATGAATTTTCATGAAAGAAGTAAGTGATAAGAATAGGAATAAGTTTTTGTAAATATTTGCTTCCTTTGGTTTTGAAACTAAGTTTTTTTGATTCAAACGTCCAGTCTAACTAGGGTCTCCTATGGTCAGGATGACTCTGATACCAACTTGTCAACACCCGGATTTTTAATCCCAGATGCCTGTTATGCCATACATCGCAATCCCAGGATTACCATTTTTGCGAAACATAACAGAATTGGATACCACAGTACATCATCCATTACAAACCATACATAAGGTCTTACACAAATAAGGATCTCATGATCCAGTTCTTAATACAACTCAAGCAGCGGAATACGTAATAATAACGGTAGCATAGGCGAAGCTCCATCTTCGGGGTCATAGGCAATGCTGACGATGGGAGATGATCCTAGTTGTCGTAACCTTCCCGGGGTCCATCCTCCAGGTACTCCTCTTCATAGTTTGGCCAAGGGAATACCCAGGGACAAAGCCATGAGTACTCTTTAAGTACTCGCAAACTAATACTAACAAGTGAAGGGGATTTTTGTAGTAGTACACTAAGCTCTAGGGTTGTTTTGCAAAAAGCCAGATTTACATCTACTAAGTTCAGAAACAAGAGAAAGCTAGTCAAATTTTATAACACCTAAGTGGGAACTTTGAATTTCATATCACAACTCTGTTGTGGTCAAGTCAAAATCTCAATTCATTTCATAAGTTATTTTGAAAACACCTGACGGGGGAACAATATGGCCACTCCAACTGTCCATAACCGCGGACGGGCTATTCGAATAGTTTGACACTCTGCAGAGATTGTACACTTTCACCGCAACATTCGATACATCCGTCAGGAACAAATCCTGAATTCACCATACTCAGTATGCGGATAATCAATCCTAACCTTTCAATTACACGCCCTAGTATAATCACCTCTCCTGTGAGTTTGGCCTCCCAACCATGACCAACTGTCATCTTGGGTACTGCACAGGTGGACAATCTTCACAAGGTAGCCTCAGCTCAGACCTTGGCCATGAGGGAACTAATATTAAGGTATATAAGTTTTCAGTCAAGCCCTACCCAATTCTCGGGTATTGTGGTTGTACGGTAAAATTGGAATGGTATCGCATCCAGACAACCATCAGTTTTATAAAGGGCTAAGGCTCATGCCTCAACATTTTCATCACCATAAATCATCTGGTGTTCGCAAACACATGTCCAAAACATCTCAATAGAATGATCCATCATTCCAAGGTTTTCATAACCATTTTCCACCAAGTAATCCCATCTAAAGTTGATCAAGTTTTATGCTTAGCACTAGCATCTACAATTGGGGGTGAGTACTAATGAGGGGTGGTAAACTAGTGTAGTTTAACTAAGTTCAATCTCATGCCTTAGGATGACATAAAGATTATCCAGCTTAGGCCAAATTTTATGCTCTTTATGCAACCTTCAAATATCTTTCTAGTATCTACAATTTACTTAAGTAAACTCTAAGTAATAGCTTTGATAAAGAAATAAAGTATAAAGCTTGTAAGTAAAAACTAGGATTGGTTTATCAAGTGGTTATGATCATATATGCTTAAGGTATATAGTTGGCATGGTAGCAAGCCAGTATTTGCTTGCATAGTTGCAAGTATAAGCTTGCTAAGTTGCAAGTGTCAGCTTGCTTAATCAACTGGTAGTATTAGGCTTGCCTTGTGCAGAGCAGTGGTTGAAGTTCTCCTCGGCTTCTTCTTCGTAGTATCCTCCTTCCTCCTCGTATCCTTGGTCGATATTAGTGTCTATTAATAAATACGAGGTACACAATCACCAAACAATACTTAACTAATTTCAATCATCACACAAGGGTCCTATAGATGATCTAGCATCATCACTAACATTACAAGATTAAAGCTTGGTTTAATTCCTTTTATTTTTAGAAAAGTAATTTCTACTCATTGAAAAACTACTTAAGATTTAATATTCTCGAAACCAAACATGGGATCATGTTGACACATGTCATCACCACATATTTTAGTCCATGGGAATGTGATTTAAAGTGGTGTCACAATTTAATAAGGTTTTACCCTTTTATTTTAATTAAATAAAGTGGCTAGAAATGCCTATGTGGCATCCTTTTATTACTTGAACATTATTTCTATAAGTAAACCTATATATTTTTATATATTCTGAAAGGTATGGTTGAATGTGATTTTTGAGAGTTGGAATCAACTCAAAAGCTATTATGATTTAAATTTGAAAAATGTTTGAATGCAGAAAAGCTTCTGCCTTGTTATTTTTACCAAGGGTGATCTACAGATCCAAATGATTTGAATCCAACGGGCTTGGATTCAGCACTTCCAGACCTTTCTAACAAAATTCGTTTCATTCAATTTGGTTCACTGAATCAAGCTGGGTTGATTTTTGAAACTAGGTACAGAACTGTGTTTGAAATAAAATGGAAAAGGTTAAATTCAAACGAATGGGCTGCGCGGGAAACGATACTGGGCCAGCCTGCTAAGAACAGCGCTTACGCGGGCTGGTTAAGTTGCTATCCCCACGCGTCAGTGAGACGAGGGGGTGCGAAGCGGTATGGGGCATTGTGAGCCGTGGGATCTTGTTCTAATCGAATGACCCTGGTTCATCGTCCACGTCGGGCGGCGCCGACGAGACAAAAACCTAACGTGGCAGGTGGGGGTCGTCGAGGGCTCACCAGGGCTCAGGCGAGGGTCGGCGAGGTGGGCGAACGACGAAGTCGACAACGGCGAACCTCCTGGTACCGGCAGCTTCTTCTGTGGCGGCTCCAATCGCTGACTCCCTTCTTCTCTAGAGGCGGCGGGCTCCGGTGAAATTCCGGCGAAGCGCTGCTCGCCTTGCTCCGGAAACGGGGTGGAATGATCAGTGAGGAGAGGGGAGTGAGATGGTGTGCTCAATTCGGCTGGGGGTCGTCTCCTTTTATAGTGGCGAGAGGGAACCGACGGGCGCAAGGTGAGCTCGTCGTGGTCGACGACACAGAAGGCTATCGGCGTGGGCGACGGTAGGGGGCGGTGTTGTGCTCCCTGGCGAAGCTCAACGACGTGGTGGCGAGGCCTGGGGCGGTGCGGATTGGTGGAACGTGGCGGTTCTCTGCGCGTGCCCGACAGAAAATTTAAGGCCCCACAGCTTGCGTGGTCCGCGCGGCGGCGAACGAGTGTGTCTGCAGGGTTGCTGGGACGGTGGTGATTACGTATGCACGCGGCAAGGGCGGCGCGCGGTCTGTGGGCGTCTGTCGAGCCTGGCGCACGGGGTGCGCTCTCGGCATGGTTGCTGGCGAGCTGGGCACAGTCTGTGCGTGTGGTCCAGGGGCTGGCAAGGTTCGAGCGCTGGACAGGGAGTGGCGGTGGGGTGTTAGCTTGCTCCCAGACATGTTGGCTAGGCTTGGTGCTTATCCTAGCTCATTGTCGACATGTGGGTGGCAAGGGTGCACTCGGCCTGCTCACCATTGATGACAATGGCTAGCTTACAGTAGTGCTAGAGATTAGTTTAGGTTGTTAGATGATCTACTAAGGCTAGTGGTGTCCAGAGAGGGAACAAGTTAGGCAAGAATCACTGCTCACGATAGTGTTTGGATTTTGTTTGATTTGAATCAGCAAGGTGTTTGATGAAATGGCCGCAAGAATTCAAGTTTTGAATTTTGAAAAAAAATTGGTGGGTGTGCTATGTTGGTGTTGGTGAGTCTGCAGATGCTTGGGTTTTAAAAGTTGAGCTTGTTTGGGTGGTTTTTGAAAAAGTGGGATCTTCCCATATGATATAGATTCAATTTTAAACTGTCCTTTAAACTATGCATTTGAATGTTTCTGGATGATCACAAAGTGGGCCTTGATACTTTGTTATGAGTACTATCAAGGGGTGCAAAGATCCAAACAAGTTTCTGTTAAGTTTTGAAAGTTAGAGACAGCCAAAGTAGGAATGGGAGTTAATTTGGCCAAAATGACCATTCACTCATTTTGGTTTGTTTTGATTTATTTGTCTTTGGGAAAAGTGTGGGGATTGTTTAGATGATGTTTATTTCACCAAAGAATCCATTTACAAGCAAAAAAACACACAAATAAGGCAATTCAAAAGAATTCAAAATGGGATGCATACACACATGCATGCTTTCTCATTTTATTTTAGAAAAGTTTTTGTTAACCCTAAATTTGATGATTAGAGTTTGATGATTCTAGTTTAGTATTTTTGGGATGTTACACTAGATCTCAGATTAGTGCTATTTAATTATGTTTATGTAGTATATAGACTAATTAAAATTGGTTGCTTCATGTTTAGTCATTTTCATCTAATATTTCTCTCCATTTGATCTTAAGAAAGAAAAAGATTTATGATTTAGCACCACAAGTGGCATGGCATCCTAACCAGAATGTCATACTGACATTTACTTCATGATTTGACTGTTTTGCAAAAATATTTTTCCAGTTCAACTGTACTAACAATGTTTTGAATCTGATATACTTGATCTTTTAAAAAATGTATACCTGATAGTGATCTGATTCACGGAATCTCAAAATTCAAGTGTAAAATGCGTTAGTATTTATTTATTGGCGAACGAAGTCGATTTCAGGTAGCTTCTCTTGCTAAGGTTAATGGCTCACATATTGACTGGATAAGTCTGGTCTTGCATATGGGGTATCTCTGTGTGTTCTATTACCTCTGGCCATAATTTTCCAGCTAGGTTCTCTTGTAGAAGGAGTATCATCATTAGAAGCTTGTTTCTTTAGTAACTTTGTTACAGGTCTATATAAGCATGTCTCATTAATTTAGAATTTTTATAACATAAACCTATTGTTGCAGCATGAATATAGCAATACACAATTATGTCCCAATGGTATACAACCTACATATGTTTTGTACTACTATTGTTTTAGAAAAAAACATACATGTGGTGTAGCAAATATTACAGAGTTGAAGGAGATAGAAAAGAACAAATAAGTATAAGAAATTTGTCTGACTTTGGTAGTCTAGAGGTTTGTGTATCCCTAGCAATTGAATCATAGAAATGCAAGCTGAAATAGTTATAATTGACGATATACATATGGCAAGTTGTTGCCTGTATTGGCATGTATATATGTATTGGATTCAAATTGATTGATCCAAATTGCTAATATAGGTTTGTTTCTTAATGCAACTTCATGGGGATATTAGGCCTCATTCATGTGTCTCATGGTTAATACATCTATATCTTGGGTGGGTTCACTTTTATGTTCTCCAAGTATATCATATACTTGGACCTTATATTTTGTATTTTTTTATGTTTTATAACTGAGAGATACTTCAGATCTGGATCTTATTGGGTATGTTGAATTCACATAGTTGTGTTGATAAGCCATTTGACTTAAATTGCAACTTATTTACCTGCCTTGCTTTATGTTTTAGATAAAAAATGCAAGGTAATTACAATATAATAACATGTGTAGTGGTGTTAGGCTGCTAAGATTTTGATCTGCAAGTTAGATTTTATTTATTCTTACAATATCTGCAAGTTAGATAGTACTGATGATGTCTTCTTGGGTGATGGATGTGGTAGATGTATTGTTAGTGTTGCTTAACCCAAGGGCAAAAGTTTGTATTTAGTCCGAGTCTCTCAGGTCAATCATGGTGAATCTAAATAGATGAATCGTGGGGATATGCTTATTGACTCTTTTAAAAGTTGTTCACAAGTTATTTGTTTGTGGTTCTTATTTGTAATGTGTTTTTGAAATCTAATAATTTCTTCTTTGTGGTGCCTTTTTAAGGAGTTCTCATGCCTAGATACTAATTTATTTCAATGGCTTAGGATGAACGCTCACTGCTAGCTCAACTTTGATCACACACCACGTTCTTCTCCGGTACATTCCTCTTGATGCTTTATGCGATTCAACCTAGATTTGTGGTTGCCGACCATTTACAAGATATGTTAAATATAGTAATGACACTTCATTAATCACGATGTAGCAAATCATGGCTTCTCTATTTCCGATACTTGGGAAAGAGTTCCCCACAAAGATAAAATCATGTAGTACATTGGATTGAGTGATTTTCAGTTGTACACTCTTTCCTATCAATTTTATGGGCTTTTACTTTGATAAGGCAATTTCTTGTGTAAAAAAACTTTAGGCAATTTTTTAAGTTCTGATAGTTCGCTACCTTTTCTCACTGTATTTGCAGCTGCAAAGAGGTTTCTGATCAATTTGTTTACAATTTAATTGTCTCCTTTCTTGATCATGTCCATGTTCACTTTTGTAATGGGCATGTACATATATTGCTATTAAGTGTCGCCATGTCTTCCTAAACTCCAAAGAGTAAAGGAGTGCCGGAGTAGGTTGGGGCTGGGAGCGGTAAGAGAGAAACTGCTGGCCTGCAGTTCTCCTCATGCAATGCTAGAGGAGCTGTCCAAGGAGGGCGAGGCGACCAAACTGAAAACCAATGGTGCTCATCTGGGAATAGTGGATGTTTGGAGCAAATCCAATGCAGTTGAAATGGCGCCATAAGCTTCCAAAGTGGTATGCCATTGGGTTGAGAACAGGTCATCAAAGCCACTTGACAAGGTAAAGATGGACAAAACCACCCGACAACTTCGTGAATCTTGACGGAGCTTTTAATAGTACAAGGGTGATAGAGGGTGGGGATGTGATGTGGGGTGTTATTTTTGAATCTGAATCGTCCATCCTGGTGCTTGCGCTTACCAATGATAGTTACATGCAAGTCAATGATTGGTGTCCTGGTGAAAGAAGCAAGGAGCCTATGTATCCAAAATTTTGATTACTTCCAGTTTTGTTTTAGTAAGTGAATATGTAATTTGATCACCCATGAACTTGCTTGGTTGGGTTGTGTGGTGAGTCTCATGAATCTTCCTAGGTGGAAAATGGGTTGTCAGCGATCTTGATGCACTTATCGAGTAATAGGAATGCTAGGTTCCCAGGTGTGTATTTGCTGAGCTCCCTGAGCAGTTTCTGTATTTTTGCTACTTCTTGTTAATTAGTGATAGAAGTTGGTACAGGTGTCTGCATCCATGTCTGTAATCTTAAACTCCTGTTACAATTTTTACCGGAGCATTCTCCTTATACTTTGCATGCAAACTGATCGATGAGAACAAGTTTGAACATGTATGTGTGAAAGGTGTGTAGAACTGCGATGATACTACAAGCCAGATTGGTGATTTGCTACTTTATAAAAGTTTTATAGATTTATCAATGCATTTTAGGTAGTGAAACTAATCCTAAATAATCTTTATTGCACTACTCATTGTTTAATCAGCCTGCCGATTTACATTATGTGTTTTCACTTTTCTTTGCTTATTTCATTTTGTAGCTCTAGCGAGGCATTCCTTTTTCCCTATGCGTATGTACATGTTTCATTATTATAGGTCCATCGCGTCTATATGGTCACATCCGCAACACCAACCAGCCAACGCTTGACCCTCCTGCATGACGGACACGCTGTACAACGTCCTGAAGATGGCGCGGCGAAGCGCGCTTATCCGTCTTGTTGTTATTTATACCCGTTGGAGGGGTTCATAATTATAAATTATTTTTCTATTATTTGCGAGTTATAGATTATTGATGTTTGTGAGTATCCCTATTTCCGCGTGTCGTGGATGTATCAACAAACATAGGAGGTTCTGTCCGTTTCTAGAGTTTTCTCCAAACTTGTGTTTTCTTTTAGCTAGAAAGTAGCATCGCCAGGTAGGCCAATACCTGGGGTGTTACAGAGTCTAGGCTTTAGATCTCTGGAATGGACTGCTAAAAAGAGCTATAATTATACTTTAAAAAAATCTAGGTTGCCTAAACAATTAAAAGTTGGTAGTTAAAAATTAAAATTTGACACACTGCTGCACAGTAGGATGGGTTTCAAGGATGTCTTGCCATTTTTTTTAAAAAATTCTTATGATTTTCTATATGCTTCTGAGAAAGGGTACATATATTTGATGTGATCTTTTTCCGTTAACA
The DNA here is from genome assembly GCA_916181665.1 of Avena sativa. Lineage (NCBI taxonomy): Eukaryota > Viridiplantae > Streptophyta > Magnoliopsida > Poales > Poaceae > Avena > Avena sativa. Next base: position 85,475,628 of record OV702293.1, on the reverse strand, counting down.
ATTGATAATGTATTGTATAATTATGCCACCGAGAGCTAGGGGCCGTGCTCGTGGCCGCGCTCGTGGCCGTGGACATAGTGGAGGCCACAATAGCCGTGCAGAGGAATCAGATGCAGAAGTTGAGCAAAGTCACAATGGGGGAACACATGGAAGCCAGTCTACCAATGGTGGTGGACATGGTGGTTCTGGAATGAAGCTCAAAGATTGGTTATCACTAAATGCTGGTGACTTCGATTGGTTTGGGACCCCTATGGAAGCAACATATTGGCTGAATACCATGGAGAAGTATATGGATGCTTTGGAGTTGCCATCGGTCAAGAGAGCTCTTTTTGTGGCCTTCCAGCTTAAAGGCTTGGCCGACACATGGTGGAGAGGAGTCTGTGCAACTCATGCTCCTGTTCACAAGGAAACTACTTGGGATTTCTTTGTCCAGCAGTTCACTAGTAGGTATTATCCTGAATCCTTCAAGGAAGAAATGTTCATTGCAGTGACCCAGATTGAACAAGGAGACAAGAGTGTGGAGGAGTATGAGGCCGAGTTTAGTAATATGGTGAAATGAGGCACACAAGTCCCAAGCGTTCTTTAGAGGCCTCAACTCAAGATATAGGGAAGCGATGGGCGCAAAGCCATAGACTAGCTACTCAGAAGTGTTTGAACAAGCTAGAAGGATGGAGTTGGAGTTTAGACTCACCGCATCCCGTGGGGGTCGTGTCGTTGGCACTAGGGGCGTAGATGGAGACCGCAAGAGGACTTTACAAGTTGGTAGTGGGTCTTCCTAGCAAACTGAATTCAAGAACTCCAATCAGGACAGCCTCCTCAATATACCACCAAGTCCAATAAATTAGAGCCCCATTCTTTTTTAACGTCCCGTTCAAATAGAACCTCATTCCTTCGACCTGTTCTAGGCTTGGGCTTGATTTGCTTCAAGTGTGGCCAAGGTCATCGTGCTTCTGAGTGTGATTTTTCTGGTTCGTGTGACTATTGTGGCAAAGTTGGTCACATGAGACTTGTTTCCAAGCAAAATCCTAACTCTATTATCAAGTGGATGTTGACCAGTCCTCCGTCTGCAGGGTCAACAATAGCCATTCCTTCTAGTGATGTGGCTTTAGGAGTCAAATCTTTGTGTGGTTCGGTACAAATGATGGCATTACCCGAAGGTGCACCTCCACAGTTTCCACCCTATCCATACCAGCCTCCTTTATTTGGTTACTATGGCCATGCACTTCCACTTGCTACCATGTATGTTCCGCTCCATCTACCACCTTCGCAACCACAACAACTAGTTACAGATTCATCTACCTCAACACCTGCTAGAGTCTATAACCACCAGCCACCAACTTCTTCTTTGGGTCACCATAATGGGGTCTCAGGTACATCTTTCCTTTCGTTTATGCCTTCTCCAACGTTTTAACTTCTACTCAAATCATTTTTTAATCTTACAATTGGTAGCAGACTTTAGTTTTTCCACCAACGTTATTAATACTTCTTTGGTTGAGACCATTAAAATTTGCGATTCTAGTGGTGATTCTGTGGTATGTGTCATGCTTCAAGTATTTATTCCCTTCGGTTGTAGGAAAACTTGAGTACATTTGAAGTATCGATAGTTTATTTTTCGCCCATGTGGCTGATGAACGATTGAGGTATTTGAATGCCTCATCAGCTTCAGCTGTCCACTCGAATTTGTCGGCCTTGCAGAGCAATTGGTAAAAGGGGAGAGCCTTTTCACCTATGTGGCTGATGAACCTGCTGAGCGCCGCGATTCGCCAGCTAGTTGTTGGACTCTTGTGACGTTCTTAGGCTTCTCCATGGCTAGTATAGCCTTAATTTTTTTCAGGTTGACTTTGATACCTCTCTCGGAGATGAAGTACCTGAGAAATTTCCCGGATGGGACGCCAAAGGTGCACTTTTCCGGGTTCAGCTTGATCCTGTAGCGATCAAGATTGTCAAACGTCTTGCGGAGATCGTTGACTAGTGTTCGGCTTTCCTTGGTATTGACTACTATGTCATCGACATAGACTTGGATGTTGTGACCAATTTGGCTCTTCAGACATGCTTGCATGCACTGTTGATAGGTCGCGCCTGCATGCTTGAGCCCGAAGGGCATTGTGTTGTAGCAGAAGACCCCAAACGGCGTGATGAAGGCCGTCTCCTCCTGATCCTTGACCTTCAGTCGAATATGGTGGTAGCCTGAGTAGGCGTCAAGAAATGAGAGCCGCTCACATCCTATGGTGGAATCGATGATTTGGTCGATCCGCGACAAGGGTAAGTGGTCCTTTGGGCAATGCTTGTTAAGCGCCGTAATGTCCACACACACCACAGGATGTCCGTGTCCTTCTTAGGGACCAGCACGGGGTTAGCTACCCAGGTGCTTTCTTTGATTTCCCTTATGTAGTTAGCATCGAGGAGTTTGTTGACTTTGGTGCCAATTGCTTCAGCTCTTCCCTAGGACAGTCGACGCATCATCTGCTTTACTGGTCTTGCATCCGGATAGATTTTGAGTGCGTGCTCATTGAATTCCCTAGGAAGTCCTGGCAAGTCCGCGGGACACCAGGCAAAGATTTCCCAGTGCTCAAGAAGGAATTCGACAAGTGCGAGTTCCTATGTGGAACTCAGGTTGTTGGCAATTAGAGTCGTCTTAGTGGGCTCCGTCGGCTGGACCTGCACTGCCTTGTTGTTGACTATGGAGTCGAATGACATAACAGGCGCATTTTTCTTGGTGACAGGGGGCAGGCTGCTGTCTGTCGACTCCTTCAACCTTGCGAGCTCCTCTTGCATGCTGAAAGACTGGGAGATTCTATTGAAGTATCTATCGCAGCTATCGGACTTTGCGAAGATTCCTGACATTTTCAGTAGAAGATACGCATAGTGCGGCACTGCCAGGAATCTTGCGAATGCCACACACCCAAGGATGGCATGGTGTTGCAAGGGCCAGTCCACCACCTCGAACTCGAGCCGCTCATGCCTGAAGTTCTTGGGGGTGCCGAAGATGGCATCGAGCCATATTTTGCCCAAGGGGTACACTCCTTTCCCTGGGATGATGCCATGGAGGTCGTGTATGATGCTTCCAGACTACATAACAGGATCCGCATAGCTGCGAGTGTGCTAGTGAACATCAGATTGATGCCACTGCCGACGTCCATGAAGACACGAATCATTTCAAATTCGCCGATCTGAGCCTCAAGAACCTAGGAAGAGTGGCCTGGGCGAGGTATTTGCTAGGGGTGATCCGAGCGGTCGAAGGTGATGCACGATTCCGAGCCACTAAGGTAATCAGGCATGGCAGGCAGAGAGGTGACAACCAAGTTTACCTGGCGGGTGATCGTCTTTTGTATCATGTTGGATGGACGTCCCTTTTGTATCATCATGGCCCCAACAATCGTGGGTATGGCTCTTCTCCATTGTTCTGGGCCGGCGCAGGAGCATGCTACGTGGGTGCTCCGGGTGGCGGAGGTGGGTCGCCGTATGAGACGACTCTTGGGGCAGGGATGAACCCCTAATTCACCACCTCGCGCCACATCTAGGCGTATCCTTCATGGAGCTTTAGGAACTCCCTGCAATCCTTAAGCAGATGGTTGGCCTTCCTCTTGATGTCCTGCTTGTCAATGTAGAAGTGGATTGTGCAGGGACCCGACAGTTTATCGAATGCGGAGGGCTTGTCATCTCGATTGTGGCGTTGCCATGCTTGAGCGGGTTTTCCGCTGTCACGATAGTTGCCGCTGCGATTGCCGCTCCTGCAGTTTCCGTCATCCTGGCGCTTGGTGTTTCCAGCCACGACCATGTCGATATCTTTGCGATCGTCGTAGACACGTGCTCTTCACTTTCCTCGGCGATCACATATGTGGCCGAGATCGTCTTCGTCATCCAAACGGGTTCGGTTTACAGTGTCCTATCCATCTGCCTAGCGGTTGGCGATGTCCATTAGGTGGTCGATGGTTCTGGGCTTGATATGGCCTAGCTCCTCTCTGAGTTTGCGGCGCTTCATGCCGCCGTTGAAGGCATCAATTGCCCTCTCTTCCGAGATGTTCTTGGCAGAGTTCTTGATGACAGACCAGCGCTGCACGTAGGAGCGGATCAACTCGTTTGACCGTTGAAAACAAGCACGCAACTCTTTGATGGAGGCGGGCCTTTTGCAGGTGCCTTTGAAGTTGCGGATAAAGTTGTAGACTAGCTCCTCCCAATTGCGGATGGACCTGAAGGGCAGATTATTGAGCCAGGCCTAGGCTACGCCCTTCAGCTACATGGCTATGTTCTTGCTTCCACCATGCAGCTTGACCGACAAGATGTGGTCATCTAGCTAGATCTTTGGCTCATGTAGTCCATCGAACTTGGGGTTGTCCGACAGGAGCTTGAAGCCCATGGGCATCCGAGATTTTCATATGGCTCTGCTGAAGCATCTAGCGCTGCATAGCTCCGTGTCCTCGTCCTCGGACTCTGTGGAGCACGCACATTTTGTGCATGATCTATCGATCTTGCTCTGCGTGAGCTCATCACGAGCGTCATAGTTGTGTCTCCTTCGCCGCGGGCTGTGGTGTCGCCGCGAAAGGTCATTTTCATCCTCGTCGGATGAGGGTGTGAGGCTCCTTGTGAATTTGACCGCATCCTTTTATTCAGCTCTGGGGCCGTTTCTCTGAGTAGTGCGGCTCCCACGAGCCCAAGGCTCGCAATCAAAGATTTATGGATTGCCTGTCTGGGATCCCCAACCGGTGGAGGGTTTGCTTCCAGGTATGTAGTGTCTACCATGACCGTGGCATGCGTTGTTTTAGGCATTATGTTGCCCTGCGAGTCCATCGACATGAAGGAAAGGTCGAGTGCCTTGGTGGCCTCGCATCTGGGTGGCACGGTCCATGTGCTACAGCCAGGAGCGGTGCTTGTGGCTGTCGTAGCCTTTTGAGGAGGATCCGCCGACGGAGGAGAGCACGGCTCGTCGAGCGCTTTACTCATCGTAGCCGGGAGCGGTGCTTGTGGCCGTCCTTGTGCTGCTCAACTTGCTGATTGTGTTCCTTTATGAGGATCCAATGATAGCCCATCAGCATGTCACGAGAGGTGTCGAGTGGCAGAGGGTTAGTACCTCGCACGGCCTCCTGGACTCTTTCCCACTAAGCGTCATTGAGATGGACCTCCTGACGATTGCGACTGTCGTCGTTGGTAGCTTAATTCGGTCTGTTCCCATTGGGACTGGGCGGGGGTGGACCATTGACTTCGTTCGCGCCGTTAGCAGCCTGCGGATTGGGAGAAGGAGCCGTTGGTTCGGCTCCATTGCCTACGTTACCATCGATGATGGCCGCGCACATGTAGCGGTGGGAGAGATCGTTGCTCCTACATCTCTCTGATCCGGAACCGTAGGTTCCTTCCTTCGTAGGAGGGTCACAGAGGTCGGACTTGCAGCTGCTGCTGTCATTCGAATCGTACATCATCGATGGCTCGCTTAAGACACAGATTGGCGGCACCCATGAAGCATGTGCGATTGCCGGGGGGTACTACCCGCTCAGGGAGGCGGATGGGGCCGATCTTGACTACCTGGAAGCATAGGCTCCCAAGCATCATGTCGACTCCGTATCCTATGAAATTGAAGTCCTGGCGGGTTGCAAGAGAGTGGACGGTGAAGTCGATGGTGCCGAAGAGGAGGTAATTCTCCGCTGCGGAAGAGTTGAAGGTCGCGGTGAATGGAGCCGTCACAATTGCACAATCAACATCCCTAGTTCCCACAGGCTGCGCCAATTGACGAGGGTTCGACTTGTCTATTTTCATTGTTATGGACTTGGGTTTTGGAGAAGGAGGGGACGCTGGATATCATGGAATTGCTAACAGATTCGCGACACAGGGAAACGAGGTTTACCCTGGTTCCGTACCCCGGAGGGAAAACCCTACTCATGTTTATATGTTCTTGATTTATGGTGATGCCAAAGGTTATAGGGGTGCACAGATGAGATCTAGCGAGTTGTGTGCTAGGGTTGTGTATTGTCCTCCTCGACGTGCCCTCCTGGCCTTTATATGGGGAGGCCAGGTCTCGGGATTTAGGTCAAATGGGTTACAAGTTAGGGTTTGATCCTTTAAATTTTTTATCCAAAGATGACCGTGTTCTCCAAGGAGTCACATCCTTCATGGGCATGGGTCATATAAATTCTTCCTCGTCTTCGCCATCTGGAGCGGGTGATTGTATGGATTTCTGCCAAGCTGGACCAGATAGGCTAACATCAGGCACCCATAGGGCATACCCATGTCAATCGGCAGATACTAACTTAACAGGTTTAAGTAGGGAACATGATAATGTTTTGACGAATATACGATGAGCGGGAAACGTACCAGTTTCAGCCGTGTTGTTGATCTCTATGAAATTATGCTTCCTCATCGACAATGCGTCTACTATCTGTTTGATATTGGTAGGCATGAGCATACTTCCCTGATTCAAGCTCGACACAGGTGTGCATGCTTGACGCTGCGATGATCCTCCAGGGCTTCGCACTTGTATAAAACATAGTAGTTCTTGAAAAAACTTCCATTGACCCATGCAATCCAATTTTATGAAAGGAAAACAAGCTTTGTGATCTAATAAGAATGATAGTTTGCTAACCTGCATGAATGACTGGGTGCAGACAGGTACAATCCTAGCGGCTAATTGTCCTCCGATGCAGTTCCTTGCCATCCATTACACTCAGCTATAGGAAATATTTCGTGTTTGGTTTCAGATGTGTTATCATTGAGAGGCAAGTCCCTTTCTAAAAGTTCGTACCTTAGATATCTAAGGAGAACTAAAGGGTATCTATTTGTTAGGCTGTAACCTGTGGTGGGAAATGCCTACTCCTGGACACGGGTCTTGTTATTTGTGCTGTGAGCCGTGTTGTTAGTTGGTTATGTGTGCAAAAGCAAGTTTGAATAAGGGGTCAGACAGTGGACGCGTGATCTGAATCACCTTGCTAAATAGCATATTTGCAGTATGGATAACCGACTCGTGTGTTTTCGCGGGTTGAATACTCATGCAGATAACGCCACCGTGAGCGACGAACAAGCCGTGTGTTCCAGTACACCGTGATAAAGGATGCAGTAGGTACTTAGAAGTATGGAAGGGATGTCTCCATCTTCGACATCACCCCACTACAATCACATCAGATTTCATTCTAGAAACGGACCGCTGTTAACTAAGGTGCTACACTACGATGGGTAGGGGCATTTCCTATCCTTTAGAGGCTACTGTCTGTAAAACTTAGGGTTTGGGAAACTGCTCGACACCCTGCGTGGAGTGTGGCTATCTTATATATATGGGGGGTACCAAGAGATACAATACAGATATGTACAAAGGCTACGCATATACAGTCTAACACCCTCCCTCAATCTTAACTATGGCCTGGAGTACAAAGCAAGTTAAGATTGCGCCTACAACCTACAAACTGCGGCTGTGGTAAAGGCTTCATGAAGATGTCAGCAAGTTGATCCTTGGAAGGAATGAACTTGATGAGAAGTAGCTTATGTGTGACACGTTCCCGTACAAAGTGATAGTCAACCTCGATGCATTTCATTCGGGCATGAAATACTCGATTAGATGACAAGTATGTTGCACCGATGTTGCCACACCAAAGGATTGAAGGCTGATCTTGAGAGACTCCCAACTCTCTCAACAAAGACTGAACCCATATGATCTCAGTTGTGCCATTAGCAACTGCTTTGTACTCAGCTTCAATACTATTGCGAGATATTATAGCCTGCTTGCGAGCATTCCAGGAGATCAAGTTAGGACCAAAGAATACTGCATAGCCCCCCGTGGATCGCTGATCATCAGGACTACCAGCCCAATCCACATCAGAGAAGGCTGAGAGATCATAAGACGGTGCAGGCTATAGAAGCAAACCGTACGAGACAGTGAGACAGACGTAGCGCAGAACACGCTTCACAGCTGACCAATGGGACGTCCCTGGTGCATGAAGATACTGACACACACAGTTGACTGCATAGGAGACATCTGGTCTGGTGATAGAGAGGTATTGCAGACCACCAACGAGACTGCGGTAATCAATAGCATCATCAGGTGAAAGAGGATCTCCATCAAGAGCAGACAAACGATCAGTGGCAGAGATAGGAGTAGCAGCATGCTTGCACTTCAGCATACCAGCACGATGCAGCAAGTCTAGAGAATACTTATGATGAGTGAGAGTCAAACCAGCAGAAGACCTTGAGACCTCCAGACCAAGGAAATAGTGCAGAGCACCTTGATCCTTAACAGCAAAATCACCACTTAGCGCAGACACATGGCGATCAGCAGCAGCATCAGAGGAACTGATAAGGATGATTTCATCAACATAAACCAGCAGATACATCGTGACCTCAGAACGCTAAATAAGGAACAAGGATGTGTCAGAAGTGTATGGAACAAACCCATGAGCCCGAAGAATAGAGCCAAGGCGTGCATGCCATGCACGAGGATCCTGCTTGAGTCCATAGAGAGCCTTAAGCAGGCAACAAAGATGCTGAGGATGAGCAGGATCAACAAAACCCACGGGATGACGTATATAAACCTCCTTTTCCAAGACACCATGGAGGAAAGCATTCTGAACATCCAGCTGGCGAAGAGACCACCCTCGTGTAATAGCCAAAGATAGCAGCAATCGAATAGTGGTAGGCTTAACAACTGGGCTGAAAGTATCCTCATAATCAAGACCGTACCTCTATTTGAAGCCCTTGGCAACCAGACGTGCCTTGTAGCGTTCAATAGAACCATCAGCATGTTTCTTGACTTTGAAGACCCACTTGGAATCAATAACATTAACACCAGAAACAGGGGGAACCAGCTGCCAGGTGTCATTTTTGAGGAGTGCCTGAAACTCCTGTTCCATTGCACTGCGCCAGTGAGGAATACAAAGAGCAGCCTGAAAGTGCCAAGGTTCAGCAGTGGGATCATCCTTGGCTTGAGCTTCACAAGATGCATGCTATGTCGTAAACGTATCTATAATTTTTGATGTTCCATGCTTGTTTAGTATCCACCTTGCTATGCTTTGTCTACACTTTGAGGTACTTTTATACATTTTCTGGGACTAACCTATTAACAAGATGCCATAGTGCCAGTTGCCTGTTTTCTGCTGTTTTTGGTTTCAGAAAAGCTAGTAAGGAAATATTCTCGAAATTGGACGGGACAAAAGCCAAAGTCACCAAGGAGAACACAGAGACCGAAAGGCGACCGGAGGGGAGCCACAGGGTGGCCACACCCCCCACGCGTGATCCCACCCTGGGCCGCGCCTGGGCAGGGTGTGGGCCCCCTGGCCGCCCTCCTTCCTCGCCTCTTCGCCTATAAAATCCCCCCAATGCCAAAACCCTCAGGACCCGATCAGATTTCCATGAAATAGTCTGTAGCCACCGCCACCATCATCCCTAGATCGGGGGGGAGGGGATCTGAAGCTCTTCCCGGCACCCTGCCGGAGGGGAGAGATCATCCCTGAGGCCTTCTTCATCACCATGCTAGCCTCCGGTATGATGCGTGATTAGTTCCACCTTGGACTATGGGTCAATACAGTAGCTAGATGGATATTTCTCCTCCTTTGTGCTATCATGTTTAGATCTTGTGAGCTCCGTTCATGATCAAGATCATCTATTTCTAATCATGCATGTTGTGTTTGCGGGGATCCGATGGATATTGAGATTACTATGTCAGATTTATTATTGATTCTATCATGTCTTATACTTATTGATTCTAGCATGTCTATGTTGTTTGAGATCTTGCATGCTCTCCGTTCTAGTAGCTATCTTGGCCAAGTAGATGCTAGTGACTCCAAGAGGGAGTATTTATGCTCGATAGTGGATTCATGCCTCTATTGAATCTGGGGAAGTGATAGAAATCTCTAAGGTTGTAGATGTGCTGTTGATACTAGGGAGAAAACAACAATATTTTGTTCACGGAACAATTGTATTGTTTACTTTACACACATTGCTTAAAGCAGTTATATGTTGCTTGCAACTTAATGCTGGAGGGGGTTCGGATGATAACCTGAAGGTGGATTACTAGTCATAGATGCAGTTGGATGGCGGTCTAGGTATATTGTTGTAATGCCAATCAAATCTCATAGGATCATGAATGTCTAGTATTGCATTGTTATGCCTTGCTCAGTCCTGTCAATTGCCACACTGTAATTTGTTTACCCAACAAGTTATGTTATTTATCTTAAGGAGAACACCTCTAGTGAACTGTGGACCCCGGTTGTAACACCCCAGTTTTAGTTAAATATTAATTAGGGTTTGGTTTGTGCATCATGAGCATCATATTTAAAATGCATGTAATAGAAATAACAAAACCCTAAACCCTACCCTCTCCCTCTATTTGAAAACAATTCAAATGGTTTTGAAAATGTTTGAAAAGTGCAACATGTGTGGAGCCCAAACAGTATAGAGGGCCCTTGTGTGTTTCAGATAATTTTATAAAGTTCTGGTATTTCTGAAATACTCAAAAACATATTTTGAATTTGAAAATATAAACAGGAAAGTGAAAACAGAAAAAGAAAAGCTTCTGATGAAAAAAATATAGCCAGAAACCTTCCAGGCCACAGCCCACTCCCTTTCTTCCTCGCTGCAAGTATTCTGCGGCCCAGTATGGCCCAACCGCAGCCCACTGGCATCCCGTACCCCTTCAATCTTCTTGTCCTTTTCTTCTTCCCTAAGACAGAAGGAAGAGGCGAAGCAGGTGCGTGTCGCCGTCACCCTCTGCGCTAGGATTCGCGCATGCCGCCGCCTTAGGAGAAGATGATAAGACCCCCAGCGCCGTGGCCATCCATCTCAGTCCCTCTTACCCTCTCTCTCGCCCTCCCTCTGCAGTTCCCCTCTCTACCGAACCCTAGACGCCATAGCGTCGAGCTAGAGCTCGCTCCCGGCCACCCCGAGCCCGGCCGAGTAGCCCATGAGATCCGTCGTGAACCCCTCTGTCTCCCTGCTAAAGGAATTGAGGAGGGGAGCTTCAAATCGATCACTGCACCACCTTCTTCCTGAAGTTCGGCCGCCGCTCTCCGTTGTCCTTGCCGTTGCTATAGGCTACCTACAACCTCGTCGTCGATATTCTAAGATTCAGGGTGAGCATGCGTTTCTCCTCGACCCCCTTTTCCCCTTCCTCACGCATAATAGCACGCTGCTGCCGTCGGTCACCGAGCGCCACCGCCAGACCTCATCCGTGTCGTCATTCCGGTGACCCAAATCGAGTGGCGCTGCCATAGGATGGAACCGCGTGATGCGCTGAGTCTAGCACGCACAACTGCGCATCCCCGCAAGCCCCCAATCGCTGTCCCCGCCACCGATATGAGGCTCGGCGATGTGCTAGCGTCACGCCAATGTCAGCAACACGTGGTCAGCGCCGGTTAAACCTGGTCGGGCCCCACTTTGGCTGCGTGGATGCTAATGTGGCCTCGGCCCCACCGGTCAGCCATTGTGGCTAGGCCCCACTTTCGAAATAATTCCAGAATTTGATAAATCTTCTAAAATCAATAACTTATTATTTATAAGTCAGAAAAATACAAATAATATATCAAAATGTTCAGAAAAATGATATCTAACTATCTAAGCTATCATCATGCATTGTTAATCAACTTTAATAGCAAGTTTAAATAGAACCACCTAGTAACCCCTCATAGGTGATTCCGGCGTTTCCCCGAGTTAGGGTTTTTACCCCTCGGAACCCCGATTAAATGGTCGAGCATGCTTTAGGGTTACATTTCAATACAATTCAACTTTTCATATCATCATACTTGCTTGAGCATTGCATCGATGCCATGTGTTGATTTTCCCCCTTTATTTCCGGTGTTTGGTTCTTCCTCGGTAGAATACGAGATCGAGATCGAGATCGAAGCCCGAGGTCAACACCATCAAAGATCGAAGATTGACAAACAATACTTGACCAACTGTAACCAAGTCAAGTACAAGGCCTCCGAAGATCTGTTTATCTATTATCAACTGGAAAAGGCAAGCATAGCCCCACCATGATATAATCCTATGATTTCGAAAGAATTTCAATTCCTGCCATGATGCATACGATTCTAATGTGGTCTTTTATCGATAGATAGAGTATCCTATCTATTGCATTACTCCCTTTGAGCTTATATTACCTGATCCACTGCTCCTAGCATAACTAGGTTTGGCTTGTGTGCACTACTAGAGCTTATATGTGTCTGCTTAGACATGCATAGCTGTTGAGTCTGGTTCATCCAGATGATGTATCAGATGCAGAGAATCTAGTATGACAGGAGAACATGATGAGATGAGATCAGTGATATGAGATTAAACATGCTAAGGCTTGTATGGGAGGCCATGGTGGGATGTGGTTTTTCTATTCCCATGCTCGCCACCACTAGGACCTGAGTTCTTGCCTTTGGAACCGAGATGAGCGTACAGCCACATGGGGCTTGGAAACCCCTGGCCTGATTAACTTGCCTAGTAGATTTCATGAGTCACATAGTTCGGCGTTCCATTCGACATATGCATTGAAAACCTTTTGAAAGATTTGCCGGGTGAAGGAGGTGCTTGCATAACAGGTAGGGAAGCATGGAATGGATTTCTTGGGGTCGATGGAGCCCCTGGTAAACCAACCTCGCCTCACATCTTTAAGTACCAGATTTAGGATTTGACCCGTTACGGCGGAACCATACTTATTGCGTGACACATGGTCTCAGCGAAAGCAAGGTAAAGGTCATGGCCAACCACCCTCTGTCAGCCTTCCAAGGAAGAGGGCTAATATCTTGGCATTAAGAGTCGGTTGGTACGTATGGGTAAAGTTGTACACCCCTGCAGGGTTAAATCTTTTTGAAAAGCCGTGTTCACGGTTATGAACGCTTGGTGACCAGATTCTAAGATCATAGAGAACTTTAACCTAATCGTAAAACTTGGCAAATCAACGTGTGCTTAAGTGCTTCCTCATGGGTACGAGGGGGTGATCCTAGTTGGTAGATGATGATGATTTGGTGGATATCAAAAGATGATGATCAATATTTCGGAGATATCGCTCTCTTATTCCTTTTTAAAATACTCTGATTAAACGAGATTCTTCTCTCTCTTGTTTTATAAACAAAAGTGGCTTTATGCAAAACAACTCCACCAGCCATAAGTCTTGTAGAGTACACCCTGTACTCACCCTTGCTTTGTTGATACTTTTGGCAGAGTAAGTGTTCCCCTAAAGACGAGTTCCATACTACATCGACATCGACAAGTAGCTTGGGGTTCCCGGCCGGCATCCTGGAATCTATGGGCTAGGACATCATCGTTATGCTTCAGGCCTCTTAGGCTATTTGTTAAGTTTGCTATACTTAATTGCATAATTTGCCTTCTGTTTTTTGATGTTTGTGGTCAGTGACCACTGCTTGTAATAATTTGGTTCTCTGCTCAGTTATGGGCTTGCTGTAATAATTTTGTGTCGTAGGGTCACTGCCGTGTTACCAATTCTTCACTGGATATTCTCGAGCTCAAGGTTAAGCTTATGTCAGACGGAGGTCTGAGATTTTTTTAGCCCTGATCCCGGGGGTGTCATAGGTTTTGGTATCAGAGCAGTACCGACCGTAGGAAAACCTTGCTACTGGTCGATGTTGAGTCTAGTGCTTGTGAAAACTATTAAAAGCTGAAAATATTTGTGAAAACTCTAGTATGCTTCTTTTTCTCCTTATCCAGTTTCGCTCTAACTTCGGGTTATCTCATCTGGTGTTGACTTTGGAAAAGTTTTGATATCTCTTCTAGTCTTTCAAAGCTTAGGTGCCTTCTGGGCATGTCGTTTATAAGCCAGTTGACTTAGTGTTGAGTTCTATAGAGTTGTGTGTGTTGTGAGTTCCTTGTTCCCCTCGCTCTGCTTCATCTGAGAGATTCCTTTCTATCATGATCTCTCTGTCTTTTGGACCCACAATGTTAAATCATTGGTTTCACAGTGTTCTGTTCTAGGCTTCGAGGTTTCCTTTCGCCTCGTGTTCCTCCTTTTTATTTTCTGGGTACTTCAGAATTTGTTTCTTCTTTCGAAAGTTACCTCTTGGTTACTATCTTGCAGTGTACAATATGCCACTCAAGTAGTAGTTACTCTTTTCTTTGGGTTTAACCCTTGGACTTGAACCGAAGATCCCGGATTGTGCTGGATTCTATTGTTGTGAATCTTGTACATGAAGTTGACCTTTAACCCAAGATCCTTCCTTTGAACCCTGTTGTTAATGTTCATACATTACATTAGGATGGCTAGTTCTACAGTTCTAGCCTTCAAGCTTGTGGTCTTTGTCGCGATTGAATAGTGACAACTAAGGACATCCCCTACCACATGCTATGGCAGATGTTCTTTAATGGAACCAAATAGATCACGACAAGAGTACCCCTCGAGAGTCTCACATCTACCCTCGTGACTCTGACACACCTTTCCCCTTCTTTGCATTGGTTTTCGGAAGGTTGTTGACTTATGCATCCACATCTCGGGATTCCATCCTGAGCATGTTCTCCCTCCTTTGTTGTTTTTCGACCTTTGTCTACTAGTTGGTAGCCAAGTAGTAAATGTGCATTGGTTTTTTCCAATGCACGATACTCTTGTGGTCCGTCATGACAAACCATTTCGGGATGTCAGGAGAAACAAACTCCAGTACCTCATCATATCTAGGACCAGGTCAAAGTGTTGTAATCCGCAGATTAAGAAGCATTGATTAGCTTTTGACTGTTCTACCTTAAAGTGTCACACTTTTTATACTAAGAGGTCGTGCCGAGTTCCATGACCCTTAAGGAAGTGATGCTCTTACACATATTTACCCACCCTTCTTCGATCTTCCGTGCTCGTAAGTGAAGCGTGTGCGTAATAATGTGGCTATTTGAGATTCTTAGCAATTATTATTGTTTTGAACTCTAAGGACATTTGTGTCATTCTTAGCATGATTGGTTAACCCCGTCACTAAGCAAAGGATGATTATGCTACCAAGTCCGTTATTCTGGTGCACTCTCTTCGGTCAAAGAGTTAGGCTTGTGTCGAAACTCCAAGACTATGTCTTCTTGCCTTACCAAGCAAGTTTCCTCTCGAACTAAGTGACATATCGGTGGTTCGTGATATTCTAGTTGTCTACTAGAAGTGTTGCCATGTTGCCACATGACCGCGTTGTCAAGTTCTTGAGCAAGCTAGTTCTCTGAACTGCTCTTTTCTCCAAGGATCCGTACTAGATACCCCCTAACTAGTTGATTGAGCTTAAACAACAACTTGGAGAGTTGTAAGACAAAAGTTCTAACTGACTCTGTTACTTCTTTAAGGGATATTTAGTTTTCTTTGTGCTGAAGAAAGATAGTATTTCCTTTGTGGAGATGTTATCTTCCCCACCTTGGATTTGATTTGGGTTATCGTCAAATCAAACTCAGCTCCAAGGACTATCTTGATGATGTTTCTACTTGTGATGTTGCACTTGAGTGCATTTTCATGTGTTTTGGTCTGACTAATATTTTTTGCCTTGTTCACTCAACACATGAGTACCTCTTCTCGGAGTGTTTTGATAAGTTGTTGTCGAGCCCATCAATAACATCCTTATCTTCTCCATGCTAGACAATACTCATATGGAACAATTGACATTAATGTTGGAAACTTTCGAGAATCATCTTCGAGTCATCTTGAAGTATGTATTCTGGATGTTAGTAGTAACCTTCTCTGATTCATGTGCAAATGTTGAAAGATGCCGCCGTGGATTCGAATGGAGTTATCTCCGTTCCTTAAGGACACATATGTGTTTTAATTGTTAGTACTATATGTGTTTGTTGTTGTCTTTCGACAAGTTGCTAATACATGGTTCTAGCAATCTAGCTCAGTCTTTTGGATCTTTACACCGTAGTCCATATATTGAGATTCTAGTAACTTTACCTTTGTGGTAAATGTTGCGAACTTTCTCTTCGGACATGCTGAATCTAAAGTATCATTTCACTTAACCAAAGCTGAATCTCAAGCAGCAATGATGGTTGGTGTTCTTCAAGGTTTTGACATAGGTCTGTTTGTAAATCTGGGAAGATTGATGTAATGGTTGACACACTTAGCCGGAAAGACCTTTTGTCATATTCTCTTAATCAACAATAACAATCACTCCTCATGAGGCTTCTTCTATAATTTACTACAGGAGTTGTGCTTATGGGTTCCTTTGTATCCGAAGTCCGACCTTTACTTGATGTCTCATATCTTGAACATCAAGGAGAACATTTAAAGTAGTGTTGCTAAATGTCTCTCGGTCGATCCTCCAAACCCTTTTATGATGACAAGCATTTTGTTGTGCCAAGTAATTGAGGTTTGAGAATGAAGTTTCTTTCTTCTCGTGTCATCATGAATCTTCTTAACTATTCATCTCAGTAGTGTAAAGTGATATCATGATCTCTGGCAAAGATTTCGATATATCTGGATGTATAAAGAGTTTCCTTCGTTTTCTCAACCATGTTTTAAGAGTGAATATGATTTTGCTAATCAGCAGTTCCTCTTGTTACATGTTCTTTGTGACTCTTATGAGTCCTCCTCACCAAAACACCTTTCTGTCTTAAGCCTTCTGTTGGATGAAAGAGTGACCCTTCTATTTCAAAAGTAGTTCAACAGCTTGGTTTTGTTGATCCATATCTCTGCAACCTGAAATCTCTACTTAAGCCATTTAGTAGAGGTTCCTCATCAAAGTCTGTGTTATGTTCTTTCTGTTGGAAGCTTCCATTCTTCAGAAGCTTTAAACCCTTCCTTAAGCTTCATGGTCTCAATCCTCATGACGACCATCTATCTAACACTTGAAACCATCTCCTTTTTTTCCCTCCGTACCCTTGGCGTGTTTCATGTTCATCATCTGAGAGTTGTTTTTAAACATTCTATCCACGAGTTGACCATGAGATACTCTCTATGTTGTTTAGTGTGTTTCCCTCTTATCTTAGAGTGACCCTATTTCTTTCTCTCTCTGTCTCTCTTCCTACCTTTGGAATCTCGGGTCGAGATTCTCGTAAGGGGGATAGAGCTGTAACACCCCAGTTTTAGTTAAATATTAATTAGGGTTTGGTTTGTGCATCATGAGCATCATATTTAAAATGCATGCAAAAGAAATAACAAAACCCTAAACCCTACCCTCTCCCTCTATTTGAAAACAATTCAAATGGTTTTGAAAATCTTTGAAAAGTGCAACATGTGTCGAGCCCAAACAGTATAGAGGGCCCCTGTGTCCTTCAAATAATTTTATAAAGTTCTAGTATTTTTGAAATACTCAAAAACATATTTTGGATTTGAAAATATAAACAGGAAAGTGAAAATAGAAAAAGAAAAGCTTCTGATGAAAAAAATGTAGCCAGAAACCTTCCAGGCCACAACCCACTCCCTTTCTTCCTCGCTGCAAGTATTCTACGGCCCAGTATGGCCCAAACACAGCCCACTGGCAGCCCGTACCCCTTCAATCTTCTTTTCCTTTTCTTCTTCCCAGCGACAGAAGGAAGAGGCGAAGCAGGTGCGTGTCGCCGGCGCCGCTGTCGCCCTCTGCGCCAGGATTCGCACCCGCCGCCGCCTTAGGAGAAGAGGATAAGACCCCCAGCGCCGTGGACATCCATCTCAGTCCCTCTTGCCCGCTCTCTCACCCTCCCTCTGCAGGTCCCCTATCTACCGAACCCTAGCCGCCATAGCGTCGAGCTAGAGCTCACTCACGGCCACCCCGAGCCCGGCCGAGTAGCCCATGAGATCCACCGTGAACCCCTATGTATCCCTGCTAAAGGAATTGAGGAGGGGAGCTTCAAATCGATCACTGCACCACCTTCTTCCCGAAGTCCGGCGCTGCTCTCCATTGTCCTTGTCGTCGCTACAGGCTAACTACAACCTCATCGTCGAGCTTCTAAGATTTAGGGTGAGCATGCGGTTCTCCTCGACCCCCTTTCCCCCTTCCTCTCGCATCATTGCACGCTGCAGCCGTTGGTCACCGAGCGCCGCCGCCAAACCTCATCTGTGTCGTCGTTCCGGTGACCCAAATCGAGTGGCGCTGCCATAGGATGGCACAACATGATGCGCTGAGTCTAGCATGCACAACCACGTATCAACGCAAGCCCCCAATCGCTGTCCCCGCCGCCGATCTGATGCTCTCCGATGTGCTTGTGTCACGCCAACGTCAGCAACGCGTGGTCAGCGCCGGTCAAACCTAGCCGGGCCCACTTTGACTGCGTGGATGCTAATGTGGCCTCGGCCCCACCGGTCAGCCACTGTGGCTAGGCTCTGCCCAAGTGAAAAACGACCCCTCCCCTGTGCTGATGTCACAGTGACGCACTAAATCATTTTAAATGATTTAAATAATTCCAGAATTTGATATAAATCTTATAAAATCAATAACTTATGATTTATAAGTCAGAAAAATACAAATAATATATCAAAATGTTTAGAAAAATGATATCTAACTATCTAAGCTATCATCATGCATTTTTAATCAACTATCATGGCAAGTTTAAATAGAACAACCTAGTAACCCCTCACAGGTGATTCCGTACTTTCCCCGAGTTAGGGTTTTTACCCCTCGGAACCCCGATTAAATGGTCGAGCATGCTTTAGGGTTACATTTCAATACAATTCAACTTGTCATATAATCATACTTGCTTGAGCATTGCATCGATGCCATGTGTTTATTGTTTCCCCTTTATTTCTGGTGTTTGGTTCTTCCTCGGTAGAATACGAGATCGAGACCGAAGCCCGAGGTCAACACCATCGAAGATCAAAGATTGACGAACAATACTTGACCAACTATAACCAAGTCAAGTACAATGCCTCCAAAGATCTGTTTATGTATTATCAACTGGCAAAGGCAAGCATAGCCCCACCATGATATAATCCTATGATTTCAAAAGAATTTCAATTCCTGCCATGATGCATACGATTCTAATGTGGTCTTTTATCGATAGATAGAGTATCCTACCTATTGCATTACTCCCTTTGAGCTTATATTACCTGATCCACTGCTCCTAGCATAACTAGGTTTGGCTTGTGTGTACTGCTATAGCTTATATGTGTCTGCTTAGCCATGCATAGCTGTTGAGTCTGGTTCATCCATATGATGTATCAGATGCAAAGAATCTAGTATGATAGGAGAACGTGATGAGATGCGATCAGTGATATGAGATTAAACATGCTAAGGCTTGTATGGGAGGCCATGGTGGGATGTGGTTTTTCGCTCGCCACCACTAGGACCTGAGTTCCTTCCCTTGGAACCGAGATGAGCGTACAACCACACGGGGCTTGGGAACCCCTCACCTGATTAACTTGCCTAGTAGATTCCATGAGTCACATAGTTCGGCGTTCCATTCGACATATGCATTGAAACCTTTTGAAAGATTTGCCGGGTGAAGGAGGTGCATTCATAACAGGTAGGAAAGCGTGGACCGGGTTGCTTGGGGTCGATGGATCCCCTGTTAAACCAACCTTGCCTCACATATTTAAGTACCGGCTTCGGGATTTGACCCATTACGGCGGAACTATACTTATTGCGTGACTCATGGTCTCGGTGAAAGCAAGGTAAAGGTCGTGGCCAACCACCTTCTTCCAGCCTTCCAAGGAAGAGGGCTAATAGCTTGGCATTAAGAGTCGGTTGGTACGTGTGGGTAAAGTTGTACACCCCGGCAGGGTTAAATCTTTTCGAAAATCCGCGTTCACGGTTATGAACGCTTGGTGACCAGATTCTAAGATCATAGAGAACTTTAACCTAATCGTAAAACTTGGCAGAACAACGTGTGCTTAAGGATGCTTCCTCATGGGTACGAGGGGGTGATCCTAGTTGGTAGATGATGATGATTTGGTGGATATCAAAAGATGATGATCAATATTTCGGAGATATCGCTCTCTTATCCCTTTTTAAAATACTCTGACTAAACGAGATTCTTCTCCCTCTTGTTTTATAAACAAAAGTGGCTTTATGCAAAACAACTCCACCAGCCATAAGTCTTGCGGAGTACACCCTGTACTCACCCTTGCTTTATTGATACTTTTGGCAGAGTAAGTGTTCCCCTGAAGACGAGTTCTGTACTACATCGACATCGACGAGTAGCTTGGGGTTCCCAGCTGGCAGCCTGGAATCTATGGGCTGGGACGTCATCGTTATGCTTCAGGCCTCTTAGGCCATTTGTTAAGTTTGCTATACTTAATAGCATAATTTGCCTTCTGTTGTTTGATGTTTGTGGTCAGTGACCTCTGCTTTAAATAATTTGGTTCTCTTCTCATTTATGAGCTTGCTGTAATAATTTTGTGTCGTAGGGTCACTGCTGTGTTACCGATTATTCATTGGATATTCTCGAGCTCAAGGTTAAGCTTATGTCAGATGGAGGTCTGGGATTTGTTTAGCCCTGATCCCGGGGGTGTCACACCGGTCCAATCTTTACCATTGATACATCATGTACTGTTACTTTTTACTTTCTGCAAGCAACAATTACCTTCCACACCATAAGTTTACTCCTTTGTTTTCAGCAAACCGGTGAGATTCACAACCTCACTATACATTGGGGCAAAGTTTTGAGTTTGTGTTGT
Source organism: Avena sativa (assembly GCA_916181665.1). Taxonomy (NCBI): domain Eukaryota; kingdom Viridiplantae; phylum Streptophyta; class Magnoliopsida; order Poales; family Poaceae; genus Avena; species Avena sativa. The sequence continues at coordinate 85,455,179 of OV702293.1, read as the reverse complement.
GCAGGTTCCAAGTTGTTAGCAACACCTTGGAGTCATTTCCTTCCTCCTACTGGTTCTATAACCTTGGTTTCATAATTAAGGGAGGACTTACTATTGTGCTCATCATACGTTCCTCTTAGGGTTTCCCAACAAAGCTCTAAAGTGATCTGAGCCGCATCAAGATGTTTTCTGGCACCGTTGCCGGGGAGTTAATGGCGGCTTCAGAAGGGAAGTCCTTCACAACCATTCTCTTTACTTTGTTTTTGTTTTGCTTAGCTTCTTTTGCTTTGTTTTTCTTTCTCCTTTTTATCAAAAATTACAAAAAAAATTAGTTTCATTTGGTTTGCTTTTTCTTATCAAAAACACAAAATTTAGCTCCTACTTTAGTTGCTACCATGTCTGGTGTTGTTCCAATCACTGTGTCACCTATGGAAAGGATCTTTACTTTCAAACAAGGAAGTGAAGAGAGTTTCAAAGAAGCTTGGTCTAGAATTTCTAATTCACATGGAAAAACTGAGCCTAAAATGACTCTAGGTCTGGTTCTTAGCAGTGTCTACCATGGTCTTGCTCTTTGTTATAGATATTCTTTAGATGCTGTAGCAGGAAAAGATTTTTTCCAATGTAATGAGGATGAAGCTTTGGATGCCATAAAGAAGTTGATTACAATTTATAATTTTCCAAAAGGGTCCCTAGTGCGTAGCTGCGATGTATAGCAGCAGAGGCTCTCGCTCTTTTGGCGTGACCAGGACCGGCGAGGTGGAGAGCAGCCGCTTGAGGTCCTCGAATGCGTCGTCTGCTTCGGGTGTCCACTCGAACTTGTCAGATTTTTGCAAAAACTAGTAAAAAGGCAGGGCCTTCTCACCCATGCGACTGATGAACCTGCTCAGCGCCGCGATGCGCCTAGATAGTTGCTGGACACCTTTGAGGTTCTTCAGCTTCTCCATGGTCAGTATGTCCCGGATTTCTTCGGATTCGCCTCGATCCCTCGTTGGGAGATGAAGTAGCCGAGTAATTGGACAGATGGGACGCCGAAGGCTCACTTTTCTGGGTTCAGCTTGATCTTATATTGATCAAGGTTAGCGAACGTCTCGCAGAGATCGTCGATCACTGTCTTGGCTTTCCTGGTCTTGACTACTATGTCGTCGACATAGACTTGGATGTTGCGACCGATCGGGTTTTTCAGGCACGCCTGCATGCACCTCTATTACGTGGAGCCTGCATTCTTCAGCCCGAAGGGCATGGTGTTGTAGCAAAATACCCCGAACAGCGTAATGAACGTCGTTTTCTCCTGATCTTCAACCTTCAGCCGAATCTGGTTGTAGGCTAAGTAGGCATCGATGAAGGAGAGTTTCTCGCATCCTGCAGTTGAATAGATGATCTGATCGATCCGCGGTAGAGAGAAGTGGTCCTTGGGACAGTACTTGTTGAACGATGTGAAGTCCACGCACATTCACAGGATGGCCGTGTCCTTTTTTGGGACCAACACCGTGTTGGCCAACCACTCACTCTCCTTGATTTCTCGGATGAGTTTGCATCGAGCAGTCTGTTGACTTCGATTCCAACGGCTTCGTCTCTTGGTTCGGACAGTCATCAGATCAATAGCTTGACTGGTTTTGCATCGGGGAACACATTGAGTGCATGCTCGGTGAATTCCTTGGGAACTCCTGGCATGTCCGCTGGACACCAGGTGAAGATTTCCCAGCGCTCATGGAGGAATTCGACGAGCGCCCTTTCCTATGCAGGGCTGAGGTCATTGGCGATCAGCGCCATTTTGGAGGCGTCCGTCGGGTGGAGTTGCACCTTTTTCGTGTTGACCGTGGAGTCGAAAGACATATCAAGTGCGTTTTGCCTAGAGACTGGGGGTGTCCTGTTGTCTCTCTAAGCCGCGTGAGCTCCTCTTGCATACCGAACGACTGGGAGATTCTGTTGAAGTCTCTGTCGTAGTGGTCGGAGCGGGTGAAGCTTCCTTGGACGATGATGACGCCCCTAGGTCCTGGCATCTTCAGTAGCAGGTACGTGTAGTGTGGAACTGCTAGGAATCTTGCGAATGCCACGTGACATGGTTATACCCCACGAGTACATGACCTTTGCGTACCTGGTCCAATCCAAGGAAGTCCCACAAGAATATACGCGGCCCATGAAGATTTTCGGGTGGCCCAATCCCAAGATGTCTTCGGATCCTTGGAGAGCAAGACTAGAGTAGATAGAATATTCGAAGGGGCAAACCCTAAAACCTGTAACCGACTCGGTATGTGCCCAGAACCTTCCTACTTCTATATAAAGGCTAGGAGGGCACGACGAGGAGGGCACTTCATACCACCGCATACACACCTCCATGCCAGATTGCATCTGCGCACCCCTGTAACTTTCGTTCCGCCGTAATCAAGACCAGACAAGAAGGAGTAGGGTTTTCCCTCCAGGGGCGTGAACCTGGGTAAACCTCGTGTCCCCGTGTTGCTTGTTTGCTAACCGTTCCACAATCTCCAGCATCCCCATCTTCTCCAAAACCCAAGATCATAACAATGGGCATTGACGAGATTAAACATCGTCAATTGGTGCCGTCTGTGGGAACTAGGGGCGCTGATTGTGCGATCATGACGGTCCCAACCAAAGCGATCTACAACTCCTCGTCAATGGAGAGCCATCTCCTCTTCGGCGATTTCGACTTCACCGCCCACTCGCCAGCCACTCTGAAGGACTTCGAGCCTGTTGGCAACGGGCTCGAGATCTTGTTCGAGAGCTTCTGCTTCCAGGTGGGGCAGACCGGCACTCTCCGTCTCCCAGAGTGGGTGCCCCTGCCATCAACCAGGCCCGCTTCATGGGCTCTGCATCCCGTGCTACGCACATCACATCGACAGATGAGTCCTATGTCAGCAACAGCTGCAACTCAGATCTGTGCGATCCACCATCGGAGGAAGGGACCTATGGTTCCAGATCCGAAAGCTGCGGCAGCAGCGATCTGATCTACGAGTGCTACCAATGTGCCGCAGTCATCCAGAGCGACGTGGATCAGGAACACAACCCGCCACCCAACCCACAGGGTAGAAACGGCGAGAACAGGAGAAACCAGTCCCCCCGCCCAACGAGGAGGACACCGATCCCAATCGGGTCATCCACCTCAGCGAGGAAGGATGGGCTCAAGCACGTGAAGCCGTGGCAGGCAACAAGATCCTGCCCGTGGGTGCCTCACGGGACCTACTGATGGCGTACCACCTGCTCCTCGCCGAAGAGCACAAGAAGCAGGTGAAGATACAAGAAGTGGTTGACAAGCGCAAGCAAGCGGCCTCGGACCCCAGTGCGCGGTGAGCTGTGCTCTCCGCCATGGGCGGCTCCAGCTCGCACGGCAACCATGACAACAAACACCATTCTCGCATGGAGAACATGGACCCCACTGCACGTCGCGAGATGACTCGGACCCTCAACACGTCTTTCATGGAGATGGATACCGATGGCAACGTCATCCCGAAGACGCCGCAAGCTGCGATCATGGCAGCCACCACGTACCTCGCGTCCCATCCACCTCCGGTGGGGGACCCGAAAAGGGCCATGCACAAATCCGCACTAACCGGACTTGGACTCGTTGGAGCTGCGCTCCACGGAGAAGCTCCTACAGAGCCAAAAAAGAAGGCTGCGGTCAGGTTCAACCGCAATCCCATGCCTGCATCCAATGACGAAGAACACGACCTACCTCGAAGGCACAAGAGCTCGCGACATCGCAACCACGATTATGACTCTCGAAGGGAGCTCACCCAACGCAGGATCGACAAAGCACGCGCCATCCGAATCCGAAGAGAACAACGATGAAGGAGAACTCTGCGGAGCTCGATGCTTCAGCAGATCCATCCGGTGGACACGGATGCCGCAAAACTTCAAGCTTCCTTCGGACACTCCAAAGTTTGACAGCACACAGGACCCCAAGGCATGGCTCAGCGACCACCAGTCGTCTGTCAAGCTACACGGTGGAAACAAGAACACCACCCTGCAATGCCTTCAACTGCAGCTGACAGGCGCAACCTGAATCTGGCTCAGCAGCCTATCCTCGGGATCCATCCGAAGCTAGGAGGAGCTGGCGTACAGTTTCATCCAAAATTTCAAGGGCACCAGCAAGAGTCCAGCCTTGATTGAGGAGCTACGGGCCTGCACCCAACGAACGGGCGAATCCATTCGCTCGTACATACTATGCTGGTCCAACACCAAGAACTCCGCGGCGCACATCTCTGAGGAGAGAGCGATCGATGCCTTCAAGGATGGCGTCAAACGCCAGGACTTCAAGGAAGAAGTTGGGCGCGTCAAGCCCAAGACACTTGACCACCTCATGGACATCGCCAACAGGTGGGCAGATGGCGAGGACTCCGTCCACTGAGCACACTCGGAGGAGGAAGATGACTACGGTCATCGACGTGAACGTCGTAGCAAGAGAAGATCACGGGTCTACGATGATACCGTGGAAACAACTTCCGCGACGGAGGATGCCCAGCGCAGTCATGGCAACACCGCGGACGCGACGATGGACCCTCAGCATACGACAAACTGCCGGGTCCATGCACCATCCACTTCTACATCGACAAGCAGGATGGTAAAAAGAAGGCAAACCACATGCTCAAGGATTGTGGCGAGTTCCAGAAACTCAGCGAGAGCATGTCCCAGATGAGGAAACAAGCCCCGTACGCTGGGTACGGGAACACACCCACACCAGGTGACATCGCCCACGGAGCTCCTCCACCACCACCCGTGGGGCCTTCAAACCATCCAAACACACCTGCACAGAACAACGGCTGAAACGGGTACCCCGTGCCAAAAGGATCACTGATGATCCAAAAAGGGCGCCCAACAAACATGGTGCAAAATAAAATCACCCGTCAGATCAATCTGGCTGCGACCGCTCCACCCTCCATTCCTGAGTACCTCAGCGGTTAGGAGTCCTGCATCACGTTTAGTCGTTCGGATCACCCCTGCCAGGTCACTCGCCCAGGTCATGCTTCCCAGGTGCTCGAGGCGCAGATCGGAGGGTTCGATATGAGCCGCGTCTTGATGGATGGCGGCAACGGCATCAATCTGATGTTCGCCAGCACCTTAGCAGCAATGCGGATCCCGCTATGCAGCCTGGAACAATCCGACACAACGTTCCACGACATCGTCCCATGGAAGGTCATATGTTGGGAATATGCCCTAGAGGCAATCATGTATGATTAGATTTCCCATTGTATTCATAAAGATATTAAGTTGTCCTTGTATAAACATTTGATGTGTATCATTGAATATGTGATTCGGTTGTGGAACTATACATTCATGTTGTTTGTACTAAATATCCTTGGTCATTGAGGTTGTGCTGGACACACAACTTAGACCAATGTGAAAGTTGGCTTGATGACTCGGTTCCACTTGTCATGGGCATGGAGATGCTATTCCAACTTACACAGATTCGGCTAAAGAGTTTAGCGAGTCGGATTGACCCATATTGAGGTACAACGAACAAGTTGTCGTTTGTATATCTCAATCAATGTAATCCTTAGACCTGAGGTTATAGCATAATCCGATTTGAGGATCACCGACTTAGGTTCTGTCAAACGCTGATCCGTAACTGGGAAGTTATAAAGGCAGGGTTCGGGTCGATTGAGAATCAAGCTGCATGATGTGAATAACCAAGATGGGATTTTGCCCCTCCACTTGGAGAGATATTCTCTGGGCCCTCTCGTGAGATATGATTCGGAAAGCATGGCCATGCACGACTCGGTTAAGTGTTAACCGAGGCGATCGACTAAGAGTTAGTCGGGTGAATCACTTATCTCAGATCGAGAAGAGAGTCAGACTATTTAAGGGATGACAATTATTCGCCTATAGTCTGACAAGGTATATCGTGAGGCAAAAGGGACTCGGACGCAAGTCACATAGGAAAGGCAAGTCGTCATGACTCTTTGGTACTTGGGAGTCGGCACGTTCTGCTAGGAGCCGCTGCCGACTGATCGATTGTGAGTCGGACTCAAATCGTGTCCAAGTAGCCATGAGCCTGCGGGGTCGCACACTTAAGAGCGGGATCAAGCTCGGATTGGATCTAAACCGGTAATCTGGTTGGGTTGGACCCAAGCCGGATTAGGACCGAGTTAGTGTTTTGGACTCACGGTGACTAAGTGTTATATGGGCTTTAGTGAATGGGCCACGAGAGTGGAACCCATGTTCACTCCCTATATATAGTGGAGCACCGTAACCCAGAAAGGTAAATCGTTGATCGGTTAGGTCATTCCATGTGTTGGAAACCCTAGATCCGCAGCATTCCTGCCGTCGTAACGAACCTAGCAGTTCGTCGCCGGTGCTCCTCCTTGCATGTGTGAATACCAGCAGAGGTGATGTACGATCAGCACCAGGACGATCGGATCGCAAAGGACTGCACTGCATCAACTGACGCGCTTCATCAGTAATCCGCAATTGCGCGTCTAGTGGTAAACCTCGTGGCCTTCTACCTCAGCTGGATCTTGGGATCACCACGTTAGAGGAAATTTTTTGTTTTATCTCCGTGTGGCCCAACAGTGGTATCAAAGCGATAGCTTCTGGTTTTAGGCTCGAGATCTCGCATATGTGATATGCGGTTGGCTGTAGATGAGATCTATGTGATGTTTTGGTGGTCGATCTATAAGATAGATCGGTTTTGTAAGAGGTTGATTGGATCAACTGTACTCGAGGAATGGTAGATCTGATTTCCGTGATCATATTGCTAAGGTCGTGGAATAACATACCCCTACCGGTCGTCTTCCGCCATCGGGGTAGACTGTGACACGTAAATCCAGAGGCGGTGATCGAAGATCAAAAAGTTTGATCGAATCGGAACAATGGTCGGAATTGGGGATCGCCGGCTTCGCCATGTCGTAGCGCCGTAGATGTCGTTGCGAGTTTCACAAAGCCGGTAGATATTGTATCTATGCATAACTTGTTTTTTGCAGGAAGTTGTTAATGGTGTGGTTCATGTGCATGTGATGTATGTGTGTAATCCATACGTGATCTGCGAATCATGGTTTTTGTCAGCCGGCTGGAGCCTAGGTGCTTTCATATTATTGTATAACGACCTGCGTGTTGGATTATCCTTGTAATTTACTTTACTAAGCTAGTGTAGCTGTTTGGAGAACCCGGAAGGCATGCAAGGAGTTGTACATGTCGGCGACATGGAGTAAGACGGCAAGTGACAAGAGTTGGCACGAGTCGGATTACAGGCTTTGTGGAGATGGAGATCGCCATGAAGAGAGCCATACCATTTCACACTATAATTGCTTTATTTTGTGTTATTGTTATGTCTCTGTTTTACCTCTATTAGATAGTCGGTAAAATTTAATCCCTCAAAGAAGGTCTACTTGGTTTTCCTGCCAGTGTTTGCACCATCACAAGTCGGACATTTTTGGTAGTGGGCCCATAAAATTGAGGTGCTGCCAATTCTTTTCGACTAGGTGGGTTCGAGTCGGACTCTTACTGCGGAAACACTCGGTAAGCTAGACGGGTCTATCACAACGGTTGTGGGGCTCGGGGAAAGGTCGGATGGGAGCCGGGGCATGTGATGCCACCCGTCCAACAAGAGTCTTATGAGATACGATTGACAAGGAGTTGTCTACCTAGATCACTTGGCGGCTAGCGGTGATGCTAAAGCTCACTAGCCGACTTGCTTATTTAGGATCCAGAATCACAATGCAACCATCGGAGGGGTGTTGGTTCTAGTGGGAGCATAAAATATTAAAGTGTTTAATATGCTTGCTCTTTTATGAATACATGTCTTAAGTGTTTTGCATTTTTCTGTTGTAGATCATGACACCAAGTAGCAGTCACTCTCAGATATCCGGTTTTGCGTTGAGAACCATTCTTGAGAAAGATAAACTGAACGACACTAATTTTACCAACTGGTATCGAAATCTAAGAATTGTTCTCAAACAAGAAAAGAAGGACCATGTCCTAGACAACCCACTTCCAGATGAGCCGAATGAGAATGCGACTGTCGCTGCCACCAATGCCTACCGTCGGGATAAGGATGAGTCCACGGATATTAGCTGTCTTATGCTTCCTCACATGGAACCATACTTGCAAAAGCAGTTCGAGAATGTTGAGGCCTACGATATGATCAAAAGCCTCAAAAGTATGTTCCAGGCTCAGGCGAAGACTGAGAGGTATCAAGTCTCTCAGGCTTTGCTGAGTTGCAAGCTTAAGGATGGTGATCCACTGAGTCCGCATGTGATCAAAATGGTTGGTTACGTGCATTCTTTGGAGAGGCTTGGCTACCCCATTAGCGAAGAGTTCACTACGGATATAATTCTGAACTCTCTTCCTAGTGCATATGGGCAGTTCATTTTGAACTACCACATGCATGGTATGGATAAGAAGCTCACTGAATTGCATGGGATGATCAAGCAGGCAGAGGCAGATCTCAAGAAGGGCGCCAGTCAAGTGTTGATGGTGCAGAATAAGGCTAAGTTCAAGAAGAATTCTTGGACTAAGAAGAAGGCTAAGTCAGGAGGAAAGCAGGCTCAGGACCCGGTCCCAAGCACTTCCTCAGGGACTAAGCCATCTCCTTCAGCCGGATCCACTTGCTTCTACTGCAAGGCGGATGGCCACTGGAAGAGGAACTGCGGCAAGTACTTGGCCGACAAAGCCAAGAGTGGAGGTATGACTTCCGACTCAGGTACACTTGTTTGCAATGTTATAGACATATATCTTGCTGATGCACCTAATAGTTCTTGGGTATATGATATCGGGTCAGTTATTCACATCTACAACTCGTTGCAGGGACTGGTAAGAACTAGGAGCGTAGCAAGACGCGAGGTTGATATTCGAGTCGGCAACAAAGCAAGAGTTGCTGCGTTGGAAGTCGGCACGATGCAGCTTCATTTACCTTCCGGATTCATTATGGAACTGAATAATTGTTATTATGTTCCAGTGCTTAGTCGAAACATTATTTCTGCTTCATGTTTGATGAGGCAAGACTATGAGTCGAATATCAAGAATAATGGCTGTTCTTTGTATTTGAATGATATGTTTCACGGCTTTGCACGCGTCCAAGACGGGTTATTTATTTTGAATCTTGATGGTGAGTCGGTTTATAACATAAATGTTAAAAGGTTGAAACCAAATGATCTGAATATGATTTACTTTTGGCACTGTCGGCTTGGTCATATAAGTTGGAAACGCATGAAGAAGCTCCATGATGATGGACTCCTAACTTTGTTCGACTTGGAGTCGTTCGAGACATGCGAATCTTGCCTACTCGGCAAAATGACCAAGACACCTTTTGCAAAGAGTTGCGAAAGCGCGCCCGACTTGTTGGGACTAGTACATAGTGATGTATGTGGACCAATGAGCACGACAGCCAGGGGTGGTTATGAGTACTTCATTACCTTCACTGATGATTTGAGTAGGTATGGATATATCTACTTGATGAAACATAAGTCGGAAGCCTTTGAAAAGTTCAAAGAATTCCAGAATGAAGCACAGAATCAACTCGGCAAGAAAATAAAGTTTCTTCGGTCGGACCGAGGAGGCGAGTACATGAGCCATGAGATTGATGACCATCTGAAAAGTTGTGGAATAGTTACTCAACTTACTCCGCCAGGAACGCCGCAAAGGAACGGTGTTTTGGAAAGGTGGAATTGGACCTTGTTGGACATGGTACGATCAATGATGAGTCGAACAGATCTGCCTTTATCATTTTGGGGTTATTGTCTAGAAACAACGGCATTCACACTAAACATAGTACCATCAAAGTCGGTAGAGAAGACACCGCATGAGATGTGGACAGGCAAATGACTGAGTTTGTCTTTTCTTAAGATTTGGGGCTGTGAAGCATTTGTCAAGCGACTTCAGTCGGACAAGCTTACGGCCAAGTCAGATAAGTGTATTTTCGTGGGGTATCCGAGGGAAACCTTGGGTTACTAGTTCTACAACCGAGAAGAGGGCAAAGTGTTTGTCGCTCGGAACAGTGTCTTCCTTGAGAAAGAGTTTCTCAGTCGGGGAGTTAGTGGGAGCACGGTGCAGCTCGAAGAAATTTGAGAGCAACCGGCTAGTAGCGAGTCAGAAAAAACCTTGGAGGTTGAGCCGGTCGTGGTAGCTGAGCTGGGAGCAGCACCTGTACTATGAAGATCGGCGAGATTATGAAGTGTTCGTGATGTGTTACTGTTAGACAGTGATGAGCCAACAAATTATTCGGAAGCGATGATGGGATCTGATTCTGAGTCATGGCTTGGAGCCATGAGATCCGAGGTAAAGTTCGTGGATGAAAATCAAGTTTGGAACTTGGTTGATCTGCCAGACGGTGCAAGACCCGTCGAGTGCAAATGGGTCTTTAAGAAGAAAACTGATATGGATGGAAATGTTTCAATCTATAAAGCACGTCTTGTCGCGAAGGGGTTCCGACAAGTTCAAGGAGTTGATTACGATGAGACTTTCTCGCCCGTAGCGATGCTTAAATCAGTTCGGATCATGTTAGCTATAGCAGCCTATTTTGACTATGAGATATGGCAGATGGATGTCAAAACGGCTTTCCTTAACGGAAATTTAACCGAGGACGTGTATATGATACAGCCCGAGGGTTTTGTCGATCCGGCTAATGCTGACAAGGTATGCAAACTTCAGAAATCCATTTATGGGTTGAAGCAAGCATCTCGGAGTTGGAATATTCGCTTTGATGAGGTAGTCAAATCGTTTGGCTTCATCAAGAGTGATCATGATTCTTGTTTGTACAAGAAGTTTAGTGGGAACAAAGTAAACTTTCTAATCTTATATGTGGATGACATATTACTGATTGGAAATGATGTCCAGATGTTGCAAGAAACCAAGTAATCATTGGAAAGGAGTTTCTCAATGAAAGACTTGGGTGAGGCAACATACATCCTCGGAATCCGGATCTATAGAGATAGATCAAGGAGGCTCATTGGGTTGAGTCAGAGTACTTATTTGGACAAATTGTTGAAGAAGTTCAACATGGAATCGTCTAAGAAGGGGTTCTTACCGATGTCCCATGGTGTAAAACTTAGCAAGACTCAGTTTCCTTTGACAACTGATGAGCAAAGTCGGATGAGTGCGATTCCATATGCTTCTGCAGTCGGATCCATCATGTATGCCATGATTTGTACTAGGCCGGATGTTTCATATGCTCTAAGTGTTGTGAGCAGATACCAGGCTGATCCTGGAGAAATCCACTGAACAGCGGCTAAAAATATCCTAAAGTACTTGAGAAGGACTAAGGATATGTTTTTGGTTTATGGTGGTGAATATGAACTCAGTCTAAAAGGTTACACGGATGCGAGTTATCTTACCGACTCTGATGATTCTCGTTCGCAATCCGGATATGTGTTTATTATAAACGGAGGTGCTGTGAGCTGGAAGAGTTCCAAGCAAGAGACTGTGTCTGCATCTACAATAGAGGCTGAGTATATTGCCGCCTCGGAGGCAGCAAAGGAGGCTGTTTGGATGAGGAATTTGCTCATGGATCTTGGTGTGGTTCAGGGCTCGTCCAATATGTTGGACGTGTATTGTGGCAAACAATGGTGCTATTGCACAAGCCAAGGAACCTAGACAACACCAGAAGAACAAGCACATACTCATGCGGTACCACCTGATTCGCCAGTTCGTGGATCAGGGTGATATCAAGTTATGCAAGGTACACACAAGTGCAAATATTGCGGATCCGTTGACAAAGCCGTTACCACAGCTGAAGCATGAGGCACACCTGAGAGCCATGGGCATTACATGCTTAGACATGTGATGTCAGAAGATTGACTCTAGTGCAAGTGGGAGACTGTTGGGATGCCGCGGAACTTCAAGCTTGCTTCGGACACTCCGAAGTTTGACGACACACAGGACCCCAAGGCATTGCTCAGCGACCACCTGTTATCCGTCAAGCTACACGGCGGAAACAAGAACACCGCCCTGCAATGCCTTCAACTGCAGCTGATAGGCGCAGCCCGAATCTGGCTCAGCAGCCTATCCTTGGGATCCATCAGAAGCTGGGAGGAACTGGCGTACAGTTTCATCCAAAACTTCAAGGGCACCAGCAAGAGGCCAACCTCGATTAAGAAGCTATGGGCCTGCACCCAACGAACAGGTGAATGCATTCGCTCGTACATACTACGCTGGTCCAACACCAAGAACTCTGCGGCGCACATCTCTGAGGAGAGAGCGATTGACGCCTTCAAGGATGGCGTCAAACGCCAGGACTTCAAGGAAGAACTTGGGCGTGTCAAGCCCAAGACACTTGACCACCTCATGGACATCGCCAACAGGTGGGCAGATGGCGAGGACTCCGTCCACTGAGCGCACTCGAAGGAGGAAGATGACTGTAACATCCGAAAAATATTGAACTTGGATCATCAAACTCTAAGCATTAAAATTATGGTTAACAAAAACTTTTCTAAATAAAGTTATGAATGCATGCATATGAATATGCATTGAATTTAAAATTCTTTTGAACCACCTTGTTTGTGTGTTTCCTTGCTTGTAAAATGTTTCTTAGGTGAAATAAACATCATCTAAAACATTTCCCACACTTTTCCCAAAGACAAGTAAATCAAAACAAATAAAATAAAGGAATGGTCATTTTGACCAATTTAACTCCCATGCCTACTTTGGCTGTCTCAAACTTTCAGAACCTAACAGAAACTTCTCTGGATATTTGCACCCCTTGATTGTACTCATAACAAGGTATCAAGGCCCACTTTGTGATCATCCAGAAACTTTCAAATACATAGTTTAAATGACAATTCAAAATTGAATCTTTATCATATGGGAAGATCCCACTTTTTCAAAAACCACTCAAACAAGCTCAACTTTCAAAACCCAAGCATCTGCAGACTCACCAGCACCAATCTAGCACACCCACCAAAAATATTTTCAAAATTCAACACTTGAATTCATGCGGCCATTTTATCAAACACTTGGCAGACACAAATCAAACAAAATCAAAACACTATAGTGTGCAGTGTTTTGAGCCTAACTGGTTCCCTATCTAGCTCACAACCATCTCAGTAGATCATCTAGCAAGATTAACCAAGCACTAGCACCACTGTGAGCTTGCCAATATCATCAACGGTGAACAGCCGAAGCCACCCATGCCACCCCAGTGTAGACAGCAAGCTAGGAAGGAAACTAGCCACACCAACCTTGTCTGGGAGATCACCCATGCCTCACCGCCCCCTCTCGACCAACCCTGCCTCGAAGACACCGACCAGAGAACCCAGGAACACCGCGCCCGTGCCTCTGCCAACCGTGCCGAGCATGCGCCAGAGCGCCACCGCTCACCGTCGAAGACGCCGCCCCTGCCGCGCAGAGCATCACGTGTTCTAGACCAAACCGCACTGCCCCTACAAACGCATTAAAGCCGTAGAGCATCGCCAGGAGACCAACAAGCGATTGCCACCGCCGGCCATGCCTCTAGCAGCCCGTAGCCATGTCGCCACCATCGCCTGCCCATGCCGTTCGGTCTCACCGTCAAGACTATAAATAGAGGACTCCCCCGCTCGAATTCTTCACACCATTCCACTCCTCTCTCACCCAGAACCACCCCACCTCAGTCCCGGAGCAAGGCGAGCCGTGCATCGCCGGAATTTCACCGGAGCCCGCCGCCTCTAGAGAAGAAGGGCGCCATTGATTTTGTCCACCCCAGGAGCTGCCGCGACCACCCCTGAGTTCGCCGTCATTGACTTTGTCGTTCGCCCGCCTCGCCGACCCTCGCCTGCACCCCGGTGAGCCCCCAGCAACCCCCACTGCCCGCGCTAGGTTTTTGTATCGCTGGCGTTGCCCAACGTCGACGATGACTCTCAGCCGTTGGATTAGAACCAAATCGAACGACTCACATCGCCCCATACCGCTTCGCACCCCCCTGTTTCACTGACGAGTGGGGATAGCCACTTAAGCAGCCCGCGGAAGCGCTACGCTTAGCAGGCCGGCCCGTTAACTTTTCCCGCGCAGCCCAGTTATTTGAATGAAACCTTTCCCAGTTAATTTCAAACACACTTCTGTACCCATTTTCAAAAATCAACCCAGGTCGATTCAGTGCACCAAATTGAATGAAACTAATTTTTTTAGAAATGTCTCGGAATGCTGAATCCAAGCCCATTGGATTCAAGTCATTTGGATCTATAGATCACCCATGGTAAAAATAACAAGGCAGAAGCTTTTCTGCATTCAAACATTTGTCAAATTTAAACCATAATAGCTTTTGAGTTGATTCCAACTCTCAAAAATCACATTTAACCATACCTTTCAGAATATATAAAAATATATAGGTTTACTTACAGAAATAATGTTCAAGTAATAAAACAATGCTACATAGGCATTTCTAGCCACTTTAATTAATTAAAATAAAAGGGTAAAACCTTATTAAATTGTGACACCACTTTAAATCATATTCCCATGGACTAAAATATGTGGTGATGACATGTGTCAACATGATCCCATGTTTGGTTTGGAGAATATTGAATCTTAACTAGTTTTTCAATGAGTAGAAATTACTTTTCTAAAAATAAAAGGAATTAAACCAAGCCTTAATCTTGTAAGGTTAGAGATGATGTTAGATCATCTATAGGACCCTTGTGTGTGATGATTGCAAGTAGTTAAGTATTGTTTGGTGATTGTGTACCTCGTATTTAATTATAGACACTAGTACTGACCAAGGATACGAGGAGGAAGGAGGATTCTACGAAGAAGAAGCCGAGGAGAACTTCAACCACTGCTTTGCTCAAGGCAAGCTTATATTGACAATCATGCAAGCCTAATACTACTATTTGAATGTGCAAGCTAACACTTGCAGTTATGAAAGTTAGATAACCTATGCAATGCACCAAGCATGCTTGGTTGGACATATTTGATGATACCCAAGCCTAGTTTTACTTACAAGCTTTCTATTTTTATTTCTTTATCAAAGCTATTACTTGGAGTCTACTTAAGTGACTTGTAGATTCTAGAGAGATATATGTGAAGGTTGCATAAAGAGCATAAAATTTGGCCTAAGCTAGATAATCTTGATGTCATCCTAAGGCATGAGATTGAACTTAGTTAAAACTCCACTAGTTTACCACCCCTCATTAATGTTTACCCCCACCTGTAGATGCTAGTGCTAAGCATAAAACTTGATCAACTTTGGAAAAATGGTTATGAAAACCTTGGAATGATGGATCATTCTATTGAAATGTTTTGGACATGTGTTTCCGAACACTTGATGATTTTGGTGATGAAAATGTTGAGGCATGAGCCTTAGCCCTTTATAAAATTGATGGTTGTCTGGATGTGATACCATTCCAATTTTATCGTACAACCATAATACCCGATGATTGGGTAGGGCTTGACTGGAAACTTATATACCTTAGTATTAGTTCCCTCACGGCCAAGGTCTGAGCTGAGGCTACCTTGTGAAGATGATCCACCTGTGCAGTACCCAAGATGACAGTTGGTCATGGTTGGGAGGCCAAACTCACAGGAGAGGTGCTTATACTAGGGCGTGTAATTGAAAGGTTAGGATTGATTATCCACATACTAAGTATGGTGAATTCAGGATTTGTTCCTGATGGATGTATCGAATGTTGTGGTGAAAGTGTACAATCTCTGCAGAGTGTCAAACTATTCGAATAGCCGCGTCCGCGGTTATGGACAGTTGGAGTGGCCATGCTGTTCCCCCGTCAGACTTTTCAAAATGACTTATGAAACAAAGTGAGACTTTGACTTGACCACAACAGGGTTGTGATATGAAATACCAGTTTCCATTTAGGTGTTATAAAACTTCAACTAGCATTCGTTGCTTCTAAACTTAGTAGAGATAAATCTGGCTTTTGCAAAACAACCCTAGAGCCTAGTGTCCTATTATCAAAAACCCCTCTCACTTGTTAGTATTAGTTTGCGAGTACTTAAAGAGTACTCATGGCTTTGTCCCTGGCTATTCCCATGGCCAGACTATGAAGAGGAGTACCTGGAGGATGGACCCTAGGAAGGTTACGACAACTAGGATCATCTCCCATCGTCAGCATTGCCTGTGACCCCGAAGATGGAGCTTCGCCTACGCTACTGTTATTATTACGTATTCCGCTGCTTGATGTTGTATTAAGAACTGGATCATGAGATCCCTATTTGTGTAAGAACTTATGTACGGTTGTAATGGATGATGTACTATGGTATCCAATTCTGTTATGTCTAGCAAAAATGGTAATCCTAGGATTGCGATGTATGGCATAATAGGCATCTGAGATTTAAAAATCCGGGTGTTGACAATGACTACGGCCGTCGACGTGAACGTCGTAGCAAGAGAAGATCGCGCGTCTACGACGATCGCGATGGACCTGACATGGTCGCGGCTGGCTACACCGACCGCCGCAGTGACAGCAACCACAGCAGCGACGGATACCGTGGAAACAACTTCCGCGACGGAGGACGCCCAGCGCAGTCATGGCAACGTCGCGGCCACGACGATGGACCCTCAGCATACGACAAACTGTCGGGTCCATGCACCATCCACTTCTACATCGACAAGCAGGATGGTAAAAAGAAGGCAAGCCACATGCTCAAGGATTGCCGCGAGTTCCAGAAACTCAGCTAGAGCATGTCCCAGATGAGGAAACAAGCCCCGAACCCTGGGTACGGGAACACACCCACACCAGGTGACATCACCCACGGAGCTCCTCCACCACCACCCGTGGGACCTTCGAATCATCCAATTGCACATGCGCAGAACAACGGCAGAAAAGGGTACCCCGTGACAAAAGGATCACTGATGATCCAAAAAGGGCGCCCAACAAACAGGGTGCAAAATAAAATCATCCGTCAGATCAATCTTGCTGTGACTGCTCCACCCGCCATCCCTGAGTACCTCAGCGGTTCGGAGTCCTGCATCACGTTCAGCCGTTTGGATCACCCCTGCCAGGTCCCTCGCCAGGTCATGCTGCCCAGGTGCTCGAGGCGCAGATCGGAGGGTTCGATATGAGACGCGTCTTCATGGATGGTGGCAGCGGAATCAATCTGATGTTCGCCAGCACCTTAGCAGCAATGCGGATCCCGCTGTGCATCCTGGAACAATCCGACACAACGTTCCACGGCATCGTCCCAGGGAAGGGCATATGTTGGGATTATGCCCTAGAGGCAATCATGTATGATGATATTTCCCATTGTATTCATAAATATATTAAGTTGTCCTTGTATAAACATCTGATGTGTATCATTGAATATGTGATTCGGTTGTGGAACTATACATTCATGTTGTTTGTACTAAATATCCTTGGTCATTGAGGTTATGCTGGACACACAACTTAGACCAATGTGAAAGTTGGCTTGATGACTCGATTCCACTTGTCATGGGCATGGAGATGCTATTCCAACTTAAACAGATTCGCTAAAGAGTTTAGCGAGTCGGATTGACCCATATTGAGGTACAACGAACAAGTTGTCATTTGTATATCTCAATCAATGTAATCCTTAGACCTGAGGTTATTGCATAATCCGAGTTGGGGATCACCGACTTAGGTTCTGCCAAACGCTGATCTGTAACTGGGCAGTTATAAAGGCAAGGTTCGGGTCGATTGAGAATCAAGCTGCGTGATGTGAATAACCAAGATGGGATTTTGCGCCTCCACTTGGAGAGATATTCTCTGGGCCCTCTCGTGAGATATGTTTCTAAAAGCATGGCCATGCACGACTCAGCTAAGTGTTAACCGAGGCGATCGACTAAGAGTTAGTCGGGTGAATCACTTATCTCGATCGAGAAGAGAGTCGGACTATTTAAGGGATGACAATTATTCGCCTATAGTCTGACAAGGTATATCATGAGGCAAAAGGGACTCGGACACAAGTCACATTGGAAAGGCAAGTTGTCATGACTCTTTGGTACTTGGGAGTCGGCACGTTCTGCTAGGAGACGCTGCCGACTTATCGATTGTGAGTCGGACTCCAATCGTGGCCAAGTAGCCATGAGCCTGCGGGGTCACACACTTAAGAGCGGGAGCAAGTTCGGATTGAATCTGAACCAGTAATCTTGTTGGGTTGGACCCAAGCCGGATTAGGACTGAGTTAGTGAGTTGGACTCACGGTGACTAAGTGTTATATGGGCTTTAGTGAATGGGCCACGAGAGTGGAGCCCATGTTCACTCCATATATATATAGTGGAGCACCGTAACCCAGAAAGGTTAATCGTTGATCGGTTAGGTCATTCCATGTGTTGGAAACCCTAGCTCCACAGCAGTCCTGCCGTCGTAATGAACCTAGCAGTTCGCCGCCAGTGCTCCTCCTTGCACGTGTGGATACCATCAGAGGTGTTGTACGATCAGCACCAGGACGATCGGATCGCAAAGGACTGCACTGCATCAACTGACGCGCTTCATAAGTAATACGCAACTGCGCGTCTAGTGGTAAACCTCCTGGCCTTCTACCTCAGCTGGATCTTGGGATCACCACGTTAGAGGAAAATTTTTGTTTTATCTCCGCGTGGCCCAATAACATATTCCCCCTGGGAAAGATATGGCTTGACGTCATCTTCGGCAAGCCCGATAACTTTTGGTGCGAGCGACTCGAGTTCGAAGTGGTGGACTGACCATCACAATACCACGCCATCCTCAGGCGTGTGGCATTCGCACGGTTCCTAGCATTACCACACTACGCGTACCTGCTACTCAAGATGCTAGGACCTAAGGGCGTCATCACGGTCCAGGGGAGCTTCACCCAATCGAACCACGGCGACAGGGACTTCAACAGAATCTCGCAGTCATTCGGCATGCAGGAGGAGCTCATAAGTCTCCGAGAGGTGACAGACAACGGGGCACCCCCAGTCGCAAGACAGAACGCACCGGCCATGTCTTTCAACTCCACCGTCAACACAAAGAAGATGCAGGTACACCCGATGGACACCTCCAAGACGGCGCAGATCGCCAACGACCTCAGCCCCGCATAGGAAAGTGTGCTCGTCGAATTCCTCCGTGAGCGCTGTGAAATCTTCGCTTGGTGTCATGCGGACATGCCAGGAGTTCCCAGGGAATTCACCGAGCACGCACTTAACGTCTTTCCAGACACCAAGCCCGTCAAACAGTCCATCCGACGACTGTCCGAGCCACGGGCCGAAGCCATCGGAGTCGAAGTCAATAGACTACTCGACGCAAATTTCATCAGGGAGATCAAGGAAAGCGAGTGGCTCGCCAACACTGTGATGGTCCCCAAAAAGGACACGGACATCCTACGGATGTTCGTGGACTTCACATCGTTGAACAAGCACTGCCCGAAGGATCACTTCCCTCTTCCTCGGATCGATCAGATCATTGATTCGACTGCAGGATGCGAGAAGCTCTCCTTCCTTGATGCCTGCTCAGGCTACAATCAGATTCGACTGAAGGTCGAAGATCAGGAGAAAACGGCATTCATCACGCCGTTCAGAGTATTCTGGTACAACACAATGCCCTTTGGGCTGAAGAACGCAGGCGCCACGTACCAACGGTGCATGCAGGCATGCCTGAAGGACCAGATCGGCCGCAACATCCAAGTCTATGTCAACAACATAGTAATCAAAACAAGGGAGGCCAAGACACCGATCGACGATCTTCGCGAGACGTTCGACAACCTTGATCGATACAAGATCAAGCTAAACCTAGAAAAGTGCGCCTTCGGTGTCCCATCTGTTCAACTGCTAGGCTAATTCATCTCCCAGCGAGGGATCAAGGCGAACCCGAATAAAATCCGAGCCATAATGGCCATGGAGAAGCCGAAGAACCTCAAAGGTGTTCATCAGCTTGCTGGGCGCATCGCGGCGTTGAGCAGGTTCATCAGCCGCATGGGCGAAAAAGCCCTGCCTTTCTATCAGCTGCTACGCAAGGTAGAGAAATTCGAGTGGACACCTGAAGCAGACGACGCATTCAAAGATCTGAAGTGGCTGCTCTCCACCTCGCCTGTCTTGGTCACGCCAAGGGAGCGCGAGCCTCTACTGCTATACATAGCAGCTACACATCAGGTGGTAAGCATCATGCTCGTGGTCGAAAGACCCGAAGATGGCAAGACCCATGGGGTACAACCCCCAATCTACTACTCAGCGAGGTACTGACGCCGACAAAGCAGAGGTATCCTCACTACCAGAAACTCGCCTACGGCGTATTCATGACGGCTCGTTGGCTGAGCCACTACTTCCAGGAGCATCAGGTGATGGTCGTCAACGAAGCACCCCTGAACATCCTGAACAACCCGGATGCCACAGGATGTGTGGCCCTGTGGGGCATCGAGCTGTCACCTCTAGACATCGTCTATGAGAAGCGCCATGCGATCAAGTCTCAGGTCCTTCCGGACTTACTCGTCCACTGGATGGAACTGCAGTTGCCGGACACCCTGGACATGACACAGTCATGGACGATGCACTTCGATGGCTCCAAGCGCGAGGCTGGAGCAGGAGCCGGGGTCATACTGACCTCCCCGCAGGGCGACAAGATGAAGTACGTCCTCTGGATGAAATTTCGAGCTTCCAACAACGAGGCCGAGTACGAGGCCCTCATCCACGGCATGAGGATGGCCAAGTTCTGCGGTGCGACGCGCCTGGTCATCTACGACGACTCAAACCTCGTCGTCTAGCAGACGATGAACGAGTGCGACGCACACGCTGCCAACATGATTGCGTACCGCGCACTCTACAATGCACTCGAAGGAGACTTCGACGGCTGTGAGCTTCGGCACATTGGGAGAGAAAGCAACAAAGAGGCCGACAGACTCGCCAACATCGGCTCCACCTGCGCACGGGTGCCACTAGGTGTGTTCCTCGAACGGATCTGTGTCCCATCCATTAAAAGGAAATTCCCAAAGGGATCACCCGAAGAAGCAGAACACTCAGGGGCTGCGCTACCTGAAGGACATGAAGGACTAGAAAAGCTCGACACAGAGGTTGCAGTGGTCAACCTAATGCAGGTCATGGCAGTCGAAGAAACATGGACACATCCATACCTCCGATATCTGATAGATGGGGAGCTACCTGACAGCCCGACAGATGCCCGACGCATATCTCGCCGGTCCAAGGCCTTCACCATCATCAATGGCGAGCTGTACAAGCGCAACATTTCGGGTGTACTCCAAAGGTGCGTCACTATCGCTGATGGCAAAACTATCCTCCAAGACATCCACGAGGGCATCTGCGGCAATCACGCGGGCAGCCGCGCCCTTGTTGCCAAAGCTCTACGAGCTGGGTTCTACTGGCCAATGGCCATGAACGACGCCAAGGACATCGTCCGAAGGTGCAACGGGTGCCAGAGGTTCGCAGACAAACCACACGCACCAGTATCGGAGCTCAGGTCCATACCCCTGGCCTGACCCTTCGCCCAATGGGGCCTCGACATGATTGGCAAACTGCCCAAGTCCTCGAAAGGATGCCACTTCTACCTCCTGGTCGCAGTCGACAAATTCACCAAGTGGATCGAGGCCATGCCCGTTACTAACCAAAAGGGCAAAATGGCCATGAAATTCTTCGAATCCATAGTCTACAGGTTCGGCGTGCCGCACAGCATCATCACCGATAACGGGTCGACTTCATCTCCAAAGAATTCTAGGACTTCTGCGAAGACCTCAGAATCAACATAACATACGCCTCCATGGCGCACCCGCAAACGAACGGGCAGGTCGAAAAGGCCAACGGCCTGGTCGGCGGCGGCATCAAGAAGCACCTAATGAGCCCACTCCAGAGGCTCGCAGGAGCCTGGACACAAGAGATACACTCCGTCCTCTGGAGCTTGCGCACGATGCCAAACAGCTCAACTGGCTACACGCCCTTCTTCATGGTGCACGGAGCCGAAGCCGTGCTGCCTGCAGAAGTACGCCATAAGGCCCCATGGGTCGTCGCCTATAGTGAAGCCGAATCGACGGCCACACTCGAAGACGTCGTCGACACACTCGACGAGGCACACGACATAGCCGTGGCTCGATCAGCGGTCTACCAACAGAGCCTCCGCAACTATCACAGCCGTCGGCTGCGCCCAAGGTCCTTCGTCGAAGGAGACCTAGTCCTACGACTCAAGCAAGAGCGACCGAAGATGCTCGAGTCACCCTGGGAATGACCCTACGTCGTCACTGAAGTCTCGCCTCAAGCACATGGAGTCTGGAGTCGCATACTCCAACCCATGGAACGTCGCACAATTGTGACGCTTCTACCCCTAGCTACCTCCCCTCCTTTTTACTTTCAATAAGGCTATTCAGCCAAGGCTACTCAGCCAAACAATGTACCTCCTCATTACGATATGAATAAAGCTAAGTGTCTCTCCCCAAAAATTTATCTATTATTCGCATTTTCTTCATGTTACAACACACTCAGGGGCTCCCCTCACCTCACGACTCGTCGACTGAGGATAACGCGTGTACACATGAGTAGCTGATCACGTCAGGCTAACGAAAAGGGCACGCATACAAATAAATCACCACGTGCTAAACACAATCAACCTTTACAGCAAGGGGCATAACACACCCTGTCGAATACATACAAGTTTTACATCTATCTTTTTACAGGTCCTACCTATTCTGAAGAATCACCTGCGCACGATGCTCAAAGAGATCTACAATTTGTTCGGCATACTGCCTTACAACCGCATAATGAGGACACATGTCCCACATGCCACCATCCGGCCGAAGAGGTGGCCCAGCCGCCACAACAGAGAGATCTACATCAGGGCGATGCAGCCGCACGAGGGAAAGCGCAGCCTTCACCCCTGCAACCAACTGATGCCGCACCAGCTCCCTGACATGATGCACATCTCGAAACTTCGCCAGCATGCCCCATAGAGTCAATGGTGCCTCATCCAGGGGAAACATCACATGCAGAATCGATGCCAAAGAAGTCTTCACTTGCCGCAGCACCCGCGACACCTGGTGAACACGATCCTGCATAGTCATAAGGACCATAGCATGATCACGGTCCATCCAGAAAAATCCGCTGGCCTCCATGTCCTGCTGGGTCAGGCAGTTGATCCGAACATCAACACACTCCTTTTCCTCCCTAGGAACAAGGTTAGCACCTGCAACACCTGCAAAGTAAGATGACAAGCCAACATGCGCATCCAAGAAATGAGCAACAGCTCGAAGAAACTCACACTGAAGCTGTTCGGCCAAACGCCGCAACTCCCTCATCAAATACTCCTCTCTGGCGGCACCCCGCTCCGCCTTTGACTTCCAAACATCCGCGTGGCCTCGAACGCCAAGCAACTCTTTCTCAAGACTATGGATGCGGTCACGAAGAAATACAAGCTGCGATGCATCATCCAAGGATATCCGCAGCTGCGGCGCAGACGAAGTATCAACGGGATCATCACCCGAAGGTCCCTAGAGGAAAAGAAGGCAACGATATGAACAAACGCATGATTGATCAAACAACTCAGAGATTCATTATATGCAGCAAAAGCCACTATGTGGCACAAGGAGTGTTCATAAATACATTACAACAAAAGAGACGAAAGCTATCCTACAACTACAAGGCCTAAGAAGCTGCATCCTTAGTGGCCTCGGAGCCGGATTGCCTGCTCTTGGTCTCCCCCTGCTGCCTCACCGCGTACTCCGCCAGCAGGTCAATCAGCTTCGGCCCATAGCGTTTACAACGGGCAGCGTAGAGGGTGAAGGCTACCTCGGATCCGTCGGCAGCCGTCGGCATCTGGGAGGTGACCTGATGATGATCCAGCTCCGCTCCAGACGCCATGGCCATCGCCAGCCCCATGGACGCGCTGATACCCTTCTGCTTGCGCTTGTACGTCGCGGGGGCCTCGGCTGACAGTGCGTCCGCCAACAATTCGACATCCTCGAGGGCGATGCCCTTGGGGACGAGCTCCTTGTAGAAGTGCCCGAGAACCACCTTGGCCTTGGCAAGCGAGGCAACCACGGTACTGCAGCGGTCTTCGATCGCCTCAGTGGCATCATACAGAGCACTTCCATGCTCCAGGGCACCACGGTCAAACTCGATGCCCGCGGCATCTAGATAAATGGAAGAGGCAAAGTGAAAACCAAAGAAAACTAGAGAGACAAGGAAGCCGAAAAGAAATAGATGAAATTACTCACCCGAAATAACCTTAGCAACAACCATCAGCTTGCCGGCTACCTCCTTCTCGTGCGAGGCTGCAACGGTGGCGAGCTGCTCCTCGCGATCCATGGCCTCTTGCTACAGGCGCTCCTTGGCCGCAGTCGTGTCGGCTAGCTCCTGCTCAAGGCGCTCCTTAGCGCCAACGACATCTTCAGCTTTTTTCTCCGCTCGCTCGAGGCTCTTTTTGAGAGCATCAAGCTCGCGGAGGGCAGTGTTATTCTCGTCTACAACAAAGAACAAGCATGAGATTCATAAGTAAGCAAGCAGCTGAAGAAGCAGAAGATCGATATATAACACGAACCTTGAAGCCGCTGAAGGCTGGCCTCCAATGCCAGATGCTGCTTCACCAGTTGATTGACACCTTGAACAAAAGGCTGCGAGAAGATGCAACTTGTCAGGAAAAAGGCTCGGGGGCTGCACCCAAGGAAACGAGCAAAGCAAATCACGCATACGAAAAACGCTCGGGGGCTCCCCCGAGACACGAACAAAAGGAAATGATCAGCAGATCATACGAAAAATGCTCGGGGGCTCCCCCACGGCAAAACCGAAAGCACTTACATGATCAGAGGGCGACTCCGAAGGTCCGACTATAGTCTTCTGGGAGACAATCCCCCGAGCCTCCTGCGGAGAAGGGTTCGGAGCAACGTCCCCAGAGGTGGCCACCGTATGAGGAGGAGGAGGAGCAACCTTTCGACTCCCCCACCATCTCCCGAGCGCCATCGCTGAAAGAGACATCGGAGGAGTGGCTACAAAAGAAAACTTCAGTCAAATACAAGCAAGCAAAAATGAAAGAATAGCAAAAAGCAACTGAAGATACTTACGAGTCCATATCGCTCAAGTTGAAGACAGGCAAGTCCCTCTTGCCCTTCTTCTCTCCCTTCTTCTCTCCCTTCTTATCTTACTTCTTCTCTTCCTTCTTCCGCTTCGCCGGTGGCTGCGGCGCCATAGCCCACATGAGCCACCATCACCTCCACTGTGATGCACAAGGCATGGCAGGTTCCTAGGTGTCAGTGGAGTCGAGGCATCCGACGATTCGCTCGAGCTCCGTGTCTGCTTTCGAGTCTGCTCCTCGCTCGACCCAAAGGTTTCTTCAGCCGGCGACCGCGCTGAAGGGAGCTCAGACATGGAGTCCACTACCTCATTGTCCGGTGGATTCGGAAAATGTTTGGGTAGTGGAGGCGCCATGCCAGGTACCTTGAACTCCTGCACAAAAGAAAACAAACTCTTAGAATAAACGAACTGCAAGGAGATGTAGTCAAAAAAAGCGCTACGCGCACGTCCTAGATCTACACTTGCGGCACTGGTCGAGAGGCCCTAAATGGAAGGGTCAGCGAGCTACCCGGAATGTCCTCGTCAGCCCTTAACTTCAGTAGCGGCCGGAGGATCCCGTCAACATCCCCCTTGGAGAGCTCTCCAGTCGAAACCCTAGTCGGGTCATTGCGGCCAGAATAAAGGAACATCGGGTGCGTCCTAGCCTGGAGCGGCTGCACCCGACGTTTGAGGAAGGTGCGGATGATATCCACACCGTTCACCTCTTTATCCGGAATCACCTGAAGATCCTCCACCCGACGATAGAGTTCCTCTATCTCCGCCACCTCACCATCCAAGATGTGGTTCTTCCAGGACCTCATCGGCTGGATGTTCTGGGAGGGGTCGAAAGGAGCAAGGCCAAACTTTTGCCCGTCCACTGTGGAGTCGCGGATGTAAAACCATCGCCTCCGCCAGTATTGGACGGACTCAGACATAGAAAAAGAAAAGAAGAGAAAGTTGGATTTAAGGAAAATGATGCAGCCGCCGATGGGATAAACGCCATCAGAGCCAGATTGCCTCTTCATGGAATAGAGCTTCCGGAAGAGGCCAAAGTGTGGCTCGATACCGAGCCAGCACTCGCAGAAGGTGATGAAGCAGGCAATGTGAAGAACATAATTCGGCAAAAGATGATGGAGTTGGATGCCGTAGAAGAAAAGCAATCCACGGAGAAAATCGTGGACAGGAAGAGAAAGGCCCCGAAGGACAAAAGCGACAAACATGACCCTAAACCTAGTGGGTGGATGGGGAGTTACCTCGTCACCGGGAATCTTGACGGCCTACTTGTCCTGCGGGATTAGACCCCGCTCACGGAGCATGCGAAGATCGCCCTCGCGCGTCTCCGACCGCTGCCAGCCACCATCAGTGACACGGGTAGCGGTGGTACCCTTCTTGCCACCGGCAGCGGCGTTGGTACCAACTACGATGGAGGCCTTCTTTTATTTCCCCATTGCAGTGCGGTGATGGCGACGATGTGAGCGTAGGAACAAAGATGGGAAGGATCAGAGGATTTCCAGCGCGCGGCGAGAAAATCTCAAGACGGTGGGAGTAGTGAAACAAGAATGACTGCGGTGAAAACAAACGAGTTTTCCCCCAATGATAATAAGGACGAAGAAGATGCACGGTGACCGTTCATCAGGAAGCCCTAGAGCCAACATCAGAATCCAATCGTCCATGTGTCAGCACGGCAGCGAACCGTCGCTCGCACGCTGTCCACTACGCACGGAAACCGAGGCGACCCCGTAATTATCTCCACGTCACACGTGACCAGTCAATTCAAAGTCAGAAGGTGGGACCCACGTTCACCCAGTCATGTCATCTCTGGCATTGCAGACGCTTGAGGTCACCGATCGTCAGCACTGACGTCATCAAAGCTATACTAGCAACGGTTACAAATTTTCGACTACATAGCTAAAAGTACTCACTCGAATCTACGATTCGAGTAAATACTCGGGGGCTAGTCCTATCAGGAGCGCTGGCCGCGCACCCGAAATATGATCAAAGTACTACAACATTGAACTATTCTTTGAGTCCTACGTCGAGTCTACGACTCCACTACGGACTCGGGGGCTACTCCCATAGGGAGGATGGATTCAAGCATCCGAAAAATTTGTGTCCTACGGACCTAAAAGTCAACAACGACTGAATTAAAAGTCTCTTCTCGAGTCTACGACTCGAACAGACACTCGGGGCCTACTCGCATAGGGAGCGCTGGTCGCGCACCCTATGAATTCTTCGACTGCGATCCTTTGGATCAGCATGCAAAAAAATTTCGGCAACTTTGCCCCAGTTAATGCTAAGTGAGTAACATCCTCCTTGGCCACCCGAAACACCTCCGCGGTGATAAACATTCGGATGTTGCGTCTGTGACGCAAAGATAAGGCCTACAGATACCATCTGATGGTCTGGCAACGCACACGACTACGCTCTGCTAGTAAAAATCCGTTCAAGCAGGCGCGATGAAAATCCCGACAGACGCGTTGGGTACATCATTTGAAAATCACTGGAATTCCACTCCTGTAAGTCCTCAACGGCCTGAGTCGAATTACGCCAGCATATGTTCCGGTTTTGAGTCGAGGGACTCGAATCTGAAGAAGATCGTGTTGTTTTGTCCTAAGATAGTTAACTGGCCCTGATCCGTAGGGAGAGTCAGGCACACACATCAAAAATCCCTACACATTAAAATCATTCTTTGATAAACAGAAAACCGTTGCACCCGAAAAGATTGAAGAGTCCTTAGCTGAATCTACGATTCGACTGATCACTCGGGGGCTACTGAGATGGTTATACCCCACCGGTACATGACCTTAGCATACCTGGTCCAGTCGAAGGAAGGCCCACAAGAATATACGCCGCCCATGAATATTTTCGGGTGGCCCAAGCCCAGGATGTCTTCGGATCCTTGGAGAGCAAGACTAGAGTAGATATAATATTCAAAGGGGAAAACCCTAAAACCTGTAACCGACTCGGTCTATGCCCAGGACCTTCCTACTTCTATATAAAGGCTAGGAGGGCACGACGAGGAGGGCACTTCATACCACCACATAGACACCTCCACGCCAGATTGCATCTGTGCACCCCTATAACTTTCGGTTCCGCCGAGCAAACAAGTAAGAGTAGGGTTTTCCCTCCGGGGGCCTGAACATGGGTAAACCTCGTGTCCCCGTGTTTCTTGTTTGCTAACCGTTTCGTGATCTCTAGCATCCCCATCTTCTCCAAAACCCAAGCTCATAACAATGGGCATTGACAAGATTAAACCTCGTCACCACGCGCCCGAGGATGGCGTGGTACTGTGATGGCCATTCCACCACTTTGAATTATAGTCGCTCGCGCCTGAAGTTTTCGGGCTGGCCGAAGATGACGTCGAGCCATATTTTTCCCAGAGGGTATATGCCCTTGCCTTGGACTATGGCGTGGAACGTTGTATCTGATTATTCCAAGATGCACAGCGGGATCCGCATCGCTGCGAGGGTGCTGGCGAACATCCGGTTGATGCCGCTGCCGCCAT
Source organism: Avena sativa (assembly GCA_916181665.1). Classification (NCBI taxonomy): domain Eukaryota; kingdom Viridiplantae; phylum Streptophyta; class Magnoliopsida; order Poales; family Poaceae; genus Avena; species Avena sativa. The sequence continues at coordinate 85,426,869 of OV702293.1, read as the reverse complement.
CCATGAAGATGCAACTCATCTCGAATCCTCCAATCTGCGCCTCGAGCACCAGGGCAACATGTCCTGGGCGAGGGATCTAGCGTGGGTGATCCAAACGGTCGAACGTGATGCAGGACTCCGAGCCACTGAGGTACTTAGGGATGGCTGGTGGAGATGCAACCGCCAGGATCACTTGGCGGGTGATCTTCTTTTGCACCCTGTTGGTTGGGTGTCCCTTCTGGATCATTAGGGACCCTTTTGGCGGTGGATATCCTGCTGTACCATTGTTTGGTGCAGGTGCGATCGGTGGATTCGATGGTCCAACGGGTGGTGGTGGAGGAGCTCCGTGGGCGATGCCACCTGGTGCAGGTGCGGGCCCAAATCCAGGGTTCATGATCTGGCGTCGCATTTGTGTGAGACCCTCACTGAGCTTCTGTAACTCGCGGCAGTCCTTTAGCATATGGTTGGCCTTCTTCTTATCGTCTTGCTTGTCGATGTAGAAGTGGATGGTGTAAGGACCGGACAACTTGTCGTATGCCGGGGGCTCGTCATCATGGCTGCGATGCTGCCATGTTTGCGTGGGTCGCCCTCCGTCGCGGAAGTTGCCTCCGCAGTATTCGCTGTTGCGGTTGCCATCGTTGCGTCGGTCGGCGTAGCCATCCGCAACCATGTCGACTCTGTCGCGATCGTCGTAGACACATGATCTTCGTTTGTTGTGGCGCTCGCGTCTGCGTCCGTAGTCGTCCTCATCATCCGAATGCGTTCGATGGAGGGAATCCTCGCCATCTGCCCACCTGTTGGCGATGTCCACGAGGTGGTCGAGTGTCTTGGGATTGACGCACCCAAGTTCTTCCTTGAAGTCCGGGCGCTTGACACCGTCCTTTAAGGCATCGATTGTACTTTCCTCAGAGATGTGCGCGGTGGAGTTCTTGATGTGGGACCAGTGTAGGATGTACGAGTGAATGGATTCGCCGATATGTTGGGTGCAGGCGCGCAGTTCCTCGATCGAGGCTGGCCTCTTGCTGGTGCCTTTGAAGTTGTGGATGAAGCTGTACGCCAGCTCTTTCCAGCTTCAGATGGAGCCGGAAGATAGGCTGCTGAGCTAGATCCAAGCTACGCCTGTCAGCTGCAGCTGAAGGCACTATAGGGCGATGTTCGTGTTTCTGCCATGCAGATTGACGGATGAGAGGTGGTCGCTGAGCCAGGATTTCGGGTCCTGCGTGCCGTCGAACTTTAGTGTGTCCTAAGGGAGCTTGAAATTTTTCGCCATCCGTGTTCGCCGAATGGATCTGCTGAAGCATCTGGCTCCGCACAGCTCTCCGTCATCATCCTCGTCGGATTCGGTTGAAAACGCCTATTTAGCGCGTGCCTTGTCGATCTTGTGCTGGGTGAGATCGTTTCGAGCGTCGTAGTCGCTGCTGCGATGCCATGGGCTCTTGCGACATCGAGGCAGATCGTGCTTGAGGGTGTAGGGCTGCGGGTGAATTTTACCGCAGCTTTCTTCTTCGCCTCAGCAGGAGCTTCCTCATGGAGCGCAGCTCCGACAAGTCCGAGACCGGCCAACGCAGATTTGTGCATGGTGCTTTTCGGGTCACCCACCTGAGGTGGGTGCGATGCGAGGTATGTGGTGGCCGCCATGATCACAGCCTGCGGTGTTTTCGGCATGACGTTACCATTCACGTCCATTGTCATGAAGGACGTGTTGAGGGCCCTGGTAACGTCGCGGCGTGCGGTGGGGTCCATGTGCTCCGTGCGGGAGCAATGCTTGTTGGCATTGTTGCCGTGCGATCTGGAGCCACCAGTGGCGGAGAGCGCAACTCGCCACATGCTAGAATCCGAAGCCTCCTGCTTGCGTTTGTCGAGCTCCTCCTGCAGTTTCACCTGCCGGTTGTGCTTGCCGATGAGGAGGTGGTAGGCCATCAGCAGATCCCGTGAAGCATTCACATGTATGATGATGTTGCCTGCCATGGCCTCTCGTGCTTGGCACCATCCTTCCTCGCTGAGGTTGATTTTCTGGTAGGCATTGGCGTCGCCTTCGTTGGGCCTGAGCGATGGGGCTCCCCCGTTTCATCCGTTCTCACCTTGTGGGTTGGGAGGTGGGTTAGGCGCACTCGAACCTGGTTGAGGTTCTACTTCACTTTGGATGACCACGACGCATTGGCAGCGTCTGCGGGTTGGATCGCTGCTGCCCCAGCTTTCGGATCCGGAACCGTAGGTTCCTTCATCGGAGGGAGGGCTGCAGAGATCTGAGTTGCAGCTGCTGCTTTCATATGACTCGTCTGTCAGCGTCGACGCGCGTAACACGCCGATGGGTGGGACCCATGAAGCGGGCCTGATAGATGGTGGTGGCACCCGCTATGGGAGGCGGAGGGTGTCGGTCTGCCCCACCTGGAAGCTGAAGCTCCCAAATAGAATCTCGAGCCCGTCACCGACGGGCTCGAAATCCCTCATGGTGGCTGGCGAGTGGGCAGTGAAGTTGAAGGTGCTGAAGAGGAGGTGACTCTCCATCACCGATGAGTTGTAGATCGCTCCGGATGGGACCGTCACGATCGCACAATCAGCGTCCCCAGTTCCCACAGACTAAGCCAATTGACGAGGGTTCGACTCGTCAATGCCCATTGTTATGGACTTGGGTTTTGGAGAAGATGGGGATGCTAGAGATCGCGGAACGGTTAACAGACAAGCAACACGGGGACACGAAGTTTACCCAGGTCTAGGCCCCCAGAGGGAAAACCCTACTCCTGCTTGTCTGCTCTTGATTATGGCGGAACAAAGAATTACAGGGGTGCGCAGATGCAATCTGGCGTGAGGTGCGTATGAGGTGAGTTGAGGCCCTCCTCGTCGTGCCCTCCTAGCCTTTATATAGATAGGAAGGTCCCGGGCATAGGTCGAGTTGGTTACATATTAGGGTTTGTCCCCTTTGAAATTCTATCTACTCTAGTCTTGTTCTCCAAGGATCCGAAGGCGTCATGGGCTTGGGCCACCCGAAATCTCCATAGGCCGCGTATTTTTTCATCGGACTTCCTTGGGCTGGACTAGGTATGCTAATGTCGTGTACCCGTGGGGTATAACCATGCCACCTAGCAAGTCTTGTTCTTCCTTTACGAACATCTATGCTAGAATGAACACTCTTGAGACCAGTACAACTAATTTGAAAGATTGCTATAACATGCTTAGAGAGCACCATGATTTGTTCCAATAAATTCTAAGCATTCAAAATGGTTTCCTACAATAAAAGTTGCTATAAACAATGAAACTTTTGATGCTCGTTGTGATAGCATGTCTGAATTTTGTCTTATGCCTAAAGATATCTATGAGTCTTTGAATCTTTGGGGACTTTCTGAAGTAGGAGAAGAAATATATCTCACCAATAATGCAACTATATTACCCATTGGAATAGATGAAGGAGTGTTTACAGAGATCTCAGGGAAAGTGGTGTCTACTCATTATCTTGTTATTGAATGTGTAGGAAAAGGACAAATTACACTTGGAAGATCCCTACTAAAACACCTTGGAGCAATAATAGATGTGGAAGAAGGAATTATATATTTTTCTTATCCAATAAGCAATCACACATTACCTAAATATAAGAGGAAAGGTAATAAAGGTAGGAGCAAGAAATTTGATGTTAATGCTTCTTCATTTGAAAATACTTGATTCTTGCCTTTTCTGCCTAACTTAAAGGCGTTAAAGAAAAGTACTTCTTGGGAGATAACCCAATAGTTTTCTTAACTCTTGAAAGTTATTAATTCTGTAATAACCTCTCCTTATCCTTTTTATTTAATTTTTGTGCCAATAATAACCTCTAATGAGAGGGAAGTATGATTTGGGGAAGTGCTGTCCCAAAACAGATGTTTTGTGCTTCAATGTAAAAATTCGTGAAAAATCTCTGTAAGTCGGATTGAGCTGTAAATTCCTGAATAAATCCCCCAGGTTGTTAGATAACTTTCGTTAGTTCAATACTTTTTGATTTGAGCAACAAAAGGGCTTCGAAAAAATCGTTTTTTACCTGCTTGTCTGTTTTAACAGATTTCTGCCATTATTTGCATTTGCCTCTTTATTGATTTCTTTTTGGGTTATCTTTGGTAAATTGAGCTTTTTGAGGGAATTGCTACAGTAGATTATGTATTAAATGAAAGTTTTTCTATTTTAAAACTAAACCCCAAAGGTTTATTATCTTTTGAATGCACTAATGTTGCTAATGAAGATTGTGTGAAGTTTTTTATGAAGAAAAAATTTCAGGTGTAAGGGAAGAATGATGTAATGAGATGAAGAATAGACAAAATCTCAAGCTTGGGGATGCCACCCAGTGTCACGCCAAGAAAATTCAAGAGGTACAAGCGTCAAAGCTTGGGGATGCCCAAGGCATACCCTTCTTCATCAATAAAAATCTCAGGTCTTTCTAGACATTTCGTTTTTATTGTTTCATGCACTGTTGTGTTGTTCTTGGAGCGTCTGAGTTTCCGTTTTGGTTTTCGTTTGCTTGAATAAAGTAGTTGGACCCCCGCTTTCCCTGTGTTGTTTCAAATAAGTTGATTGGTTTTAGAAAGGAGTAGGAAATTCTTGCTTATAGTGGTACAAAAGGGAGCTTGTTTTGACTGTGGCCCAGACTCTATCATATCATGCTAGATGTTGTTTTGACCTTATGCTTAGTGATTATCGATGTAGCATGACTTGTTCCAAATAATTGATAAATGTGCCTTGAAAGAATCATGCGATGTTTTAGCATACAAAAGCATATTATTGTGGTATTCTCCTTTGATGCTTTGTTTGGGTTGACTTGGCACATTCTCACACCATGTTATGACTATGAACCAATCACCTTAGCCTCTATGATCATTTAGTTTTTTACTTGTGGAACCACTTTATGCTTTAGTTGATAATCTTTTGTCGCTCTGCATGATTATGGCCATTATTGCTCTCTTAGTTGGTCGCTCCTAGTCTTTTGCTAGCCTCCACTTGTATTGAGTAAGATCTACTCATGCATCCAACTCCCAATAAACCAAGTTATTCCAAAGTGTCCACTATAAATTCCTATGCATGGTGTGTTACACCATTCCAAGTATATTCTTGTTTTATCTATCTTCCAAATTAAACTTATTTTGTGAAAATTAGTGATTAAAGCTCTCACAAACTTGATGGCACACTTTATTTTTCTTGCCCCTAATAAACTTGAACCATTGTGTCATATTTGTTGTATATGCTTGCACTTATAAGTTGGGAATTAGCAGAACCGTGCTGTCATGGGGAACGCTTTCAACACCTGTAAATATCTACCCAGTTGATATCATGCTCTTTTGTTTATGGATGTTGGCGGTGTGAAATAAAAGGGGAGCTTGTAAGCCCATGGAGTTATGTATATGTGTTAGAGAAACACCTGGGCCGTTAGCCTAAGCCATGCCTAATCATGGTGGAAACTTGTAGCATCACCATAGTGAGCAATCTATGAAGCATTCTTCTTATAAAAAAAGAGAGAGATAGCAAAAATATATTGAGAAAAAGAAAAAAAAGAGGAAAGAAGAGAAAAAACACCATTTTACCATGGTAAATAAGATTAAGAAGATTGCTGAGATGCTCATTGTCTGTTTCCTTGTCATTTTGATATGCGATAGCTCCTGTATCACGGGGCAAAGGGCACCTTGTTGGCGGTTCTCTATGATACACATGTACTTACTATGACAAGAACTTACCGGTAACTAAAGTTGAGTAGCATGAGGAACGACCCTCATACTCAAGGGACATGAGATTGCCAACTTATACTTTGTCAAGAATATACTCCATATTTTGTTCACTTTATCCTTAATCACTTCAAGATGCTTATGATAGGGGCAATGAGAGATGAAATCTAACAAGTACCATAATTTTCGGAAGCTCTAAACTTGAAATCCATGCTTCCGTTTGAAAGGCCTTTCTTCAACTTTTATATTGAGTCTCCACCTTCTATCCTTAGGCACCAATTAAGAGAGCTTTGTTGTCATTCTTAGTTCTATGTGCATTGTCCCAAAACTTATTGATTGATTCATAATGTTGATATTTCTTGTTCTTGAACTATTTGTATCTAGTCACCCTTATGAACTTTGAAGGTGTCCTATGCATTTATGTTTTGCTACTCCATGAGGGACAAGCTGAATGCCACTATGCTATGTTTTCTATATGTGAATCTTTATTTGTATCCATTCATGTTGCATCATAGTTGATTTGTCTTATTGTTAGAACTTCATATTTCATGCTCATGTTTAGAGTACTTTGATCCCATCTTTCAATGCTTGCAAATGGTTTGATCATGATTGTGATGGTGCGTGTCACCTCAAAAATTATTCTTTTTATCACTTACCTACTCGAGGATGAGCAGGAGTTAAGCTTGGGGATTCTTGATACGTCGTAAACATATCTATAATTTTTTATGTTCCATGCTTGTTTAGTATCCACTTTGCTATGCTTTCTCTACACTTTGAGGTATTTTTATACATTTTCTAGGACTAACCTATTAACAAGATGCCATAGTGCCAGTTGCCTATTTTCTGTTGTTTTTGGTTTTAGAAATAGCTAGTAAGGAAATATTCTCAGAATTGGATGGGACAAAAGCCAAAGTCCATATTTCACCGAGGAGAACACAGAGACCGAAGGGCGACCGGAGGGGAGCCACAGGATGTACACACCTCCCCATGCACGGGCCCACCTTGGGACGCACCTGGGCAGGGTGTGGGCCCCCTGGCCGCCCTCCTGCCTCGCCTCTTCACCTATAAAAGCCCCACGATGCCAAAACCCTAAGGACCCGATCAGATCTCCACGAAACAGACCGTAGCCGCCACCATCGTCCCTAATCAGGGGGATCTGAAACTCTTCCCGGCACCCTGCTGGAGGGGATAGATCCTCCTGGAGGCCTTCTTCATCACCATGCCAGCCTCCGGTATGATGCGTGAGTAGTTTCACCTTGGACTATGGGTCCAAACAGTAGATGGATGGATGTTTCTCCTCCTTTGTGCTATCATGTTTAGATCTCATGAGCTCAGTTCATGAGCAAGATCATCTAGTTGTGTTTGCAGGGATCCGATGGATATTGAGATTACTATGTCAGATTGATATTGATTCTATCGTGTCTTGTGATTATTGATTCTATCATTTCTGTGTTGTTTGAGATCTTGCATGCTCTCCGTTTCTAGTAGCTGTATTGGCCAAGTAGATGCTAGTGACTCCAAGAGGGAGTATTTATGCTCGATAGTGTGTAACATACCAAAAATATTGATCATGCTTATCAAATTCTAATCACTAAAATTAGGGTTAACAAAAACTTTGATTAAATAAAAATCATATGAATGCATGTGTGTAGGTGATGATTTTATGAATGCATGAATGGACTTGTGTGATTAATCTAAATAGCAATAAATGGTTTAAAGATGAAAATAACATCATCTAAAACATTTCCAAGCAGAAACAAATCAAGAGAAAATAAAAAATAAACTAAATAAGGCAAATGGTCATTTTTCCCAATCTTGCTCACTAGGTCACTTTGAGTGTTTCTAGTCCAAGATTTCAAACATAAACTTTTCCATTTCTTTTCACCCCTTGCAAGACCAAGTAAAAGTGAATGAAAGCCCACCTTTCAAACTTACAGAAACATTTAGCAACCCCATTCAAATGACAATTGAAAATTGAATCTTTAACATATGTGAAGATCCAACATTTTCAAAACCCAACCAAACCAGTGCCCCTTGATCAATCCAACTAACCAGAGACTCCCTAGTATCTACCTAGCAAACTCACCAAGTTTGAATCCAAAATTCAAATTTGAATCTCTTGCGGCCATTTCATCAAACACATTGTGATCAGCAAACAACAAAACATCAAACACTATTTGTAGAAGTGATTGTGGCCAACCTTGTTCCCTCTCTGGTTGCAGCAAGATCTTAGTAGATCATCTAGCCTCTTTCACAATCCTTAGCACCACTCTAAGCAAGCATAACCATCAACGGTGACCATGCTGAGAGCACCATTGCCACCCCCATGTCGCCAGCGAGCTAGAGGAAGCACTAGCCTCGCCAACCTTGTCTGGGACAAGCAGCACCGTCCACCGCCACCCCCTGTCCAAGCCCCGAGCGCAGCCAGCCACTGGACCACAAGCCAAGCTCGCGCCCAGTTTCTCTGCGTGCGTGCCAAGAGAACGCCAGTGTGCCGTCAGCGACACGAGCCCACAGACCGCTCCGCCCTCGCTGTTTGCATACATGATCGCCAGCACCCCAGTAACCCGCCAGACAGCCCCGTTTGCCGCCACGCGGACCATGGATGTTGTGCGCGTTTAAAATCCTCGTCGGACCTGCCCAGAGCGCCGCGACATTCCGACCGTTCAGCACCGCCCCACGCCGCACGATCAAGCCGCTGAGCTTCGCCGGGAGGCAACGCACCACCCCCTACCTTTGCCCATGTCAGTATCACGTTGTACCGATGACACCGACGAGTTCAGCCCGCGCCATTCGGTCCCCTTCAGCCACTATAAAAGGATGCCACCTCTGTTCGATTTGAACACACCATCTCACTCCCCACCTCTCACTGAGCACACCCACTCACCCCCGGAGCAAGGAGAGCACCAGGTGGCCGGAATTTCACCGGAGTTCGCCCCTGCAGAGGAGGAGAGGCGCCGTCGATTGGAGCCTCTCCAGGAGGAGCTGCCTCTACCAGGAGAATCACCATCGTCGACTTTGTCGTTCGCCCCCATCGCCGACCATCGCCGTATCCTTGGTGAGCCTCCCACGACCCCCACCGGCCACGCTAGGGTTCTATCTCACCGGCGTTGCCCGACATGGACGATGAACCTCAACCATTCGATTAGAGTTAGATCGCACAGCCTAGATTCACCCATACCGCTTCACCACTCGCTGTCTCACTAACGAGTGGGGTCGCTCACTTAACCATCCCGCGCGCGCTGTGCGTAGTGGGCTGGCCCAGTTAAACCTCCCGCGCGACCCATCAATTCAAACTTAGGTTTATTCATTTAGTTTCAAAATCAGTTATGTACCTAGATTTAAAAATCAACCCAACTCGATTCACTACACCAAAATGCATGAAACCAATTTTTTTAGAAAGGTACCGGAGTGCTTAATCCAAGCCCGTTGGATTCAAACCATTTAGATTTGTAGATCACCCATAGTAAAAATAACAATATAGAAGCTTTTCTGCATTCAAACATTTTTCAAAATTCAACCATGAAATCTTTTGAGTTGATTCCAACTCTCAAAAATCACATTTAACCATACCTTTCAAAATATATAAAAATATATAGGGTTACTTGTAGAAATAATGATCAAGTAAAAAAAGAATGCCTCATAAGCCATTCTAGTAATTTTATTTAATTAAAATAAAAGGGTTAAACCTTATTAAATTGTGACACCACTTTAAATCACAGTCCCATGTACTGAAATATGTGGTGAGACATGTGTCAACATGACCCCATGTTTTAGTTGGAGGATATTAAATCTTAAGTAGTTTTTCAATGAGTAGAAATTACTTTTCTAAAATAAAATAAATAAGAGAAGTGCTTTAATCTTTGTGATAATAGTGATGATGTTAGATCATCTAGTGTGAACCTTTGTGTGCTAAATAGAGTAGTTAAGAATTGTGTGGTGATTGTGTACCTCGTATTTATTTATAGACGATAGTACCGACCAAGGATACGAGGAGGAAGGAGGATACTATGAGGAAGAAGCCGAGGAGAACTTCAACCACTACTCTACACAAGGCAAGCTAACACTTGCAACTATGAAAATTAGATAACATGTGCAATGCATTAAGCATGCTTGGTTAGATACATTTGATGATACCCAATCCTAGTTTTACTTGCAAAGCATAATACTTTATTTTGTTATCAAAGCTTCTCTTAGAGTTTACTTAGTAATTTGTAGATATTAGAAGGATATTGGAAGGTAGCATAAAGAGCATAAAACTTGGCCTAAGTTAGATAATCTTGATGTCATCTTGAGGCATGAGATTGAACTTAGATAAGATACACTTGCTTACCACCCCTCATTAGTATTTACCACCACTTGTAGATGCTAATGCTAAGCATAAAACTTGATCAACTTTAGATGGGAATACTTGGTGAAAATGGTTATGAAAACCTTAGAATGATGAGTCTTTCTACTGAAATATTTTGACATATGTTCTTGAACACCAGATGATTTGGATGATGAAAATGTTAAGGCATGAGCCTTAGCCCTTTCTAAAACTGATGGTTGTCTGGACGCGATACCATTCCAATTTTACCGTACAACCACAATACCCGAAATTTGGGTAGGGCTTGACTGGAAATTTATATACCTTAGTATGGTTTCCCTTGCGGCCAAGGTCTGAGTTGAGGCTACCTTGGGAAGATTGTCCACCTGTACAGTACCGAAGATGAAAGTTGGTCATGATTGGGAGGCCAAACTCACAGGAGAGGTGCCTATACTAGGGCGTGTAATTGAAAGGTTAAGATTGATTATCCGCATACTGAGTATGGTGAATTCAGGATTTGTTCCTGACGGATGTATCAAATGTTGTGGTGAAAGTGTACAATCTCTGTAGAGTGTCAAACTATTCGAATAGCCGCGTCTGCGGTTATGGACAGTTGGAGTGGCCATACTGTTCAGTTGTCAGATGTTTTCAAAATGACTTGTGAAATGATTTGTGAATTGACTTGACCACAACAGAGTTGTGACATGAAATTCAAGTTCCCACCTAGGTGTTATAAAATTTTCAACTAGCTTTCTTGCTTCTGAACTTAGTTAAGGTAAATTTGGCTTTTTGCAAAACAACCCTAGAGCTTAGTATCCTACTCAAAACCCCCTTCACTTGTTAGTATTAGTTTGCAAGTACTTAAAGAGTACTTATGGCTTTGTCCCTGGCTATTCCCGTGGCCAGACTTTGAAGAGGAGTATCAGGAAGATGGACCACAGGAAGGTTACGACAACTAGGATCATCTCCCATCGTCAGCATTGCCCGTGACCATGAAGATGGAGCTTCGCCTACGCTATCGTTATTACTACGTTATTCCGTTGCTTGAATTGTATTAAGACTGGATCATGAGATCCTTATTTGTATAAGACCTTATGTATGGTTTGTAATGGATGATGTACTATGATATCCAATCTGTTATGTGTCATAAAAATGATAATCCTGGGATTGCGATGTATGGCATAACATGCATCTGGGATTAAAAATCTGGGTGTTGGCAAGTTGGTATCAGAGCCATCCTGACCGTAGGAGACCCTAGTTTAGAATGGATGTTTGAATCAAAAACTTAGTTTCAAAACCAAGGAATTGAGTATTTATGGAAACTTATTCTCATTATTACCACTTAGACTCTTCATGAAAATTCATGTTCCTAAAAAATTCTTGCAAAATTACTTAAAATTTGACACACTGGATCACTCTACTAACTTACTCATCCTATATTCTTATAGATGGACGTGAAGTACATCATGTTTTATCAGTTGGACAATGGAGGAGACCTCATCTTTGAGCGTGACCTGGACCAGCTGGCAGAAATGCTGGAGCGTCCGCACCCCGAGTTCTTCGGAGCTCAGCTCAATGATCAGGAAGGAGAAGATTTGCAGTGGTTAGTTGTTGCAAGTCTCCGAGGAAAGATTGAACCCCCCACCGCAGAGGGAATTCAGTTCACCTTGAGAGAGAACAACTGGCTCGATGGACTTGCCAGGGCCATGCAGGAAGCTCTTGCCCGTCTGTGTGGCAGAGTATCAATCAAATCAAGGGTACCCGCTTTGAGTTATACCCAAGGCATGATGTTATGGGACGGCCACTAGAGGCCCCATATCACCATGAGCTGAAGACTCAACTGGACCACCTCAGCTTCATGATGTATGACCGTTAGAAGGAGTTGGACAATGCCCGCTCCTACGCCAACCACAAGTATGCCATCACCGCCAAGAAGGATCAGACCATTGCCATGCTGGTGAAGGATCGCCAGTCTCGTCGCCGTTAACTCGACAAGAAGGAGCGCATCATTTCTCGTCTTTGCCACTAGATCACAGAGTTGGACGAGACCATCCACGAGAGAGATATGCAGTTGGAGGAGAGGGAGAATGCATGGGAAGACCATCGTGGAGACCCCTACTCCTATCTCAGCGACGATGATGACTTTCTGGAGGATCAGGCCATGGACTTCTTCACTGATGAGGATGACTTCGCCTTCATCGATGATGATGAGGATGATGAGGACACTGACTCCGAGGAGTAGCAGCACTTGAGCACTAGCATTAGTGAGTTGTATTCGGTCCCACTGTATCGTAGTTTCCCAGAATGGTTCTTAAAACCATCTATTTTCCTTTGTTGTGGTGTGTGTTTGTATCGTGTGCTATGAATGAATGAATGAAAAGCTAGTTGTTAGAAAAACCTGAGTCAAACTTTGAAAACTTTTGCAACACAAAACTCTAAACCTTAGAAATTTCCCTCTTTTCTCATGATCTATCTCCATCTTCAGATGCCTCGAGGAGGAAGCAACTCATCCCCGGACCCAATGTTGCAACTCTTGCAAATGTTGGTTTCTGACCGCGGAGCCGAACGAGCCAAACGTCAAGCCAACTTAGCCACTCTTCAACAGATAGCTCAGATTGCCAACAACAATCAAGGCCATGGAAATCAGGACAACCATGGATCTAAGCTCAAGAATTTCCAGAACACCAATCCACCCATTTTCAGTAAGTCTGAAGAGCCCCTGGATGCCGATGATTGGCTACAAACCATGGAGAACAACCTGGAAGTTGCAGGAGTGGAAGCTAACGAGAAAGTACTGTTTGCTACCCACTATCTGGCCGGAGATGCAAGAGCTTGGTGGAACAGTGTTCGCACCATGAATGGAGGACAAATGATGGCTTGGGATGAATTCAAACTCAAGTTTAGCCCAACCCATGTGCCACCAGGTTTGATTCTACGGATGAGAGATGAATTCAAGGAGCTTAAGCAAGGAAGAATGACTATGGTAGAGTACCGTGACAGATTCCTATCTCTGTCAAGGAATGCCCCTGATGAGATCAGGACTGAGGCCAAGAAGAAGGCTATATTCCTGAATGGTTTGCATGATGAGATGCAGACAATGTTAGTCAATATTCCATTTGCTGATATTGAAGCTTTAGTTGACTCTGCCATTCAGATGGAAGGAAATATAAACCAAGCTAATGAGAACCGCAAGCATCACATGATGCATCAACCAGGAACCCACCATACACCCAAGTATCGCCCCAACCCATCTCCAAGATTTGCCCCAAGAACCAACAGACCCCCGATGAACCGTCCGACCTATCCCAACCGTGGAAACCCAAGGCCCGGAGGAAATCACAACAACCCCGGCAACCCCAGCAATTTCAACTATGCACTGCCCAAGTTCAACAACAACAATGTCGCCACTAACACCAACATAGCCCCAAGGACTAGAAGCAATGATGTGCCTGTTGTAGCAAAGGACAAGTCTCAGGTGACTTGTTATGAATGTGGAACCAAGGGTCACTATTACAATGAGTGCCCCAAGAATATTGCCACAGCCCCCAATGCAAATGCCCCAGCTCAATAGCAGCGTCGTGTTCAGCCCGACAGAAGGTTTGCCTCGGGGAATTCGCTCAACCGCAACGGCCGTCTCTTTCTCATGCATGCTGAAGAAGCCCAAGAAGTGCCAGATGTCGTGCTGGGTATGTTTTCTGTTAACTTGGTACTTGCAAGAGTGTTGTTTGATTCTGGAGCATCGCACTCATTTTTTACGGAAGAATTTGCATGCACTAGTAAGATTCAACCAACCAAATTGAAGCATGTTATGATAGTTCAAATACCTGGTTCAACCACCAAAGCTAGACAAATTTGCAAGGCCATGCCTATCTGAATCCATGGCATAGATTTTTATGCTAATCTAATAGTACTCGGAACTAAAGGTTTGGAAGTAGTACTAGGAATGGATTGGATGTCCAAACATAAAGGATTAATTGACTGTGCCAAGAAAGCCATAACCATGACCAGTACAGCCGGAATATCAGTAGAGCATGTATCGGAAACCTTGCCCTGTCAATTCAAATGCAACAAGAGTATAGACCAACCAACCATTGATCAAGTCCGGATAGTCCATGAATACCCCGATGTATTTCTAGATGTTTTGCCCGGTATGCCCCCAGATCGAGATATCGAGTTTATCATTGAACTTAGCCCTGGAACCGGACCCATAGCCCAGAGACCATATAGTATGAACCCATCTGAACTCATGGAACCAAAGAAGCAACTGGATGCTATGCTGGAAATTGGATTGATTCAACCAAGTGCATCGCCATGGAGGTCACCTGTCTTGTTTGTGGACAAGAAAGATGGAGGTAACCGTTTGTGTACGGATTATCGGAAGTTGAATGATGTCACCATCAAGAACAAGTACCCGTTGCCAAAGATAGGAGACCCGTTTGACCAGTTGACTGGCGCCAAAGTGTTTTCTACGATTGATCTTAGAACTGGCTATCACCAACTCAAGATTCGTGCAGAGGATATTCCAAAGACTACCTTTACCACCAGATATGGATTATATGAGTATACTATAATGTATTTTGGATTAACCAATGCCCCCACTTATTTCATGAACCTCATGAATAAGATTTTTATGGACTTCCTAGATAAGTTTGTCGTTGTTTTCATCGATGACATTCTGATTTATTACAAATCAGAAGAAGAACATGAGCTACACCTAAGAACCATCCTTGTAACTCTTAGGGAGCATCAGTTGTATGCCAAGTTTAGCAAATGTGAATTCTTGTTACAGGAGGAAGGATTCCTCGGACATATTGTATCAGCCGGAGGAATTGCCGTTGACCCTGTGAAGGCGAAGGATGTTGAAGATTGACAAGCCCCAACCACTCAAACCCAAGTTCGTGCATTTCTCAGATTAGCTGGATACTACCGCAAGTTCGTAGAAGGATTCTCGAGTATCGCTAGACCCATGACCCAATTGCTGAAGAAGGACAAGAAGTTTGAATGGACGGTCAAATGTGAAGCGAGTTTTCAAGAACTCAAGAAGAGATTGATTTCAGCCCCAATCTTGATCATGACGGATATCACGAAACCCTTTGATATATATTGTGACGCATCCAAGATAGGTCTCGGATGTGTGCTAATGCAAGAGGTCAAAGTTATATATTATCTATCCCGACAACTAAAGCATCATGAACAGAACTATCCTACCCATGACCTTGAAACTAGCAGCCGTAGTTCTAGCCCTGAAGACATGGAGGCATTACCTTATGGGTAATCGTTGTGATATTTATCAGATCACAAGAGCCTGAAATATATATTCACTCATAAGGAGCTGAATATGAGGCAGAGAAGATGGATTGAGCTAATCAAGGACTATGATCTGGACATTCACTATCACCCCGGTAAAGCCAATGTGGTAGCAGAGCCCTTAGCAGATTGCCGTGCCGCTTGAACTCCATGATTTTGAAGGAGCAACCAAGTTTGCACAAAGAGATGGAAGATTTTAGAATGGAATTAGTAAGTGAAGGATTTTTGGCTAGCATAGAACTTCAAACCACTTTGATCAGTCAGATCAAGGAGGCACAGAAAGGAAATGCTAGTATCGACGGAATCAAACGTCGTATCGGTACAGGAAAAGTACCCGGATTTACCGAAGATGAAGAAGGAGTGTTGAGGTACAAAGGACGTCTCTGTGTACCAGCAGATTCAGAATTGAAATAAGTTATTTTGAAGGAAGCCCATGATACTCTTTATTCTATCCACCCCGAAGGGACAAAGATGCATCAGGACTTGAAGGAGCAATTTTGGTGGCATAAGATGAAGGGAGAAATCGTAAGTTACATCTCCAAGTGTGATATTTGTCAGAGAGTCAAGGCGGGACATCAGAGACCTGCAGGACTGTTGCAACCATTGCAGATTCCAGAATGGAAATGGGATTCAGTTGGAATGGACTTTATCACCAGATTGCCTACTTCTAATAGGGGAAATGACTCTATCTGGGTCATAGTTGACAGATTTTCCAAAGTAGCCCATTTCTTACCAGTCAAGACCACGTACCAGAGCTCGAAAATAGTGAAGTTATACATCGCTAGGATCGTCAGTTTGCACGGAGTCCCCAAGAACATTCTATCGGATCGAGGAACTCAATTTACCTTGAGATTTTGGAAGAAAGTCCACGAAGATTTAGGAACCCGACTAGATTTCAGCACAACATATCACCCTCAGACTGATGGACAAACGGAGCGAGTAAATCAAATACTAGAAGATATGCTGAGAGCCTGTGTGCTAGAGTATGGATATAAATAGGAAGACTGTCTGCCGTTCTCAGAATTTTCTTACAACAATAGTTATCAAGCTAGTTTGCAAATGGCCCCATTTGAATTCATGTATGGAAGGAAGTGTCACACCTCTTTGAACTGGTCAAAAGTAGGAGAGAGTCAGATTTTTGGACACGACATCCTACAAGAAGCAGAAGAGAAAGTTCACAAGATCCGTGAGCACCTCAAGACCGCCCAGTCAAGACAGAAGAGTTATGCCGACAAGAGACGTCGAGACCTCGCTTTCAATATCGGAGATTTTGTGTATGTCAAAGTGTCGCCTTTGAAGGGAATGCAGCGTTTCCAGCTCAAAGGAAAGTTAGCCCCTAGATATATCGGACCTTTCAAGATTCTGAATCATTGAGGAGAAGTATCGTATCAATTGGAACTGCCAGAGGAAATTTCAGTCGTGCACAATGTGTTCCATATATCGTTGCTTCGCAAATGCCTTGAAGTCCCGGAGAAGACTGAAGTTTTCAAGAACATTGATCACCAGACCATAGAGATCAATGATGACCTGACATATCCCGAAGTACCCATCCATATTTTCGAGGAAGCTGTCAGAACCACCAGGACCCGAAGCATCAAATTTCTCAAGATCCAGTGGAGCAACCACACTGAAGAGGAAGCCACCTGGGAGAGAGAAGATCACATCAAGACGGAGTTTCCTGATCTTTTTAAATCCTATGTAATATTTTTTCTTCTTTCTCAAATCTCGGGACTAGATTTTGTTTAAGGAGCCAAGGTTTGTAACATCCCAAAAATATTGATCATGCTTATCAAATTCTAATCACTAAAATTAGGGTTAACAAAAACTTTGATTAAATAAAAATCATATGAATGCATGTGTGTAGGTGATGATTTTATGAATGCATGAATGGACTTGTGTGATTAACCTAAATAGCAAGAAATGGTTTAAAGATGAAAATAACATCATCTAACACATTTCAAGCAGAAACAAATCAAGAGAAAATAAAAAATAAACTAAATAAGGCAAATGGTCATTTTTGCCAATCTTGCTCACTAGTTCACTTTGAGTGTTTCTAGTCCAAGATTTCAAACAGGAACTTTTCCATTTCTTTTCACCCCTTGCAAGACCAACTAAAAGTGAATCAAAGCCCACCTTTCAAACGTATAGAAACATTTAGCAACCCCATTCAAATGACAATTGAAAATTGAATCTTTAACATATGTGAAGATCCCACATTTTCAAAACCCAACCAAACCAGTGCCCCTTGATCAATCCAACTAACCAGAGACTCCCTAGTATGTACCTAGCAAACCCACCAAGTTTGAATGCAAAATTCAAATTTGAATCTCTTGCGGCCATTTCATCAAACACATTGTGATCAGCAAACAACAAAACATCAAACACTATTTGTAGCAGTGATTGTGGCCAACCTTGTTCCCTCTCTAGTTGCAGAAAGCTCTTAGTAGATCATCTATCCTCTTTAACAATCCTTAGCACCACTGTAAGCAAGCATAGCCATCAATGGTGACCATGCTGAGAGCACCATTGCCACCCCCTTGTCGCCAGTGAGCTAGAGGAAGCACTAGCCTCACCAACCTTGTCTGGGACAAGCAACACCGTCCACCGCCACCCCCTGTCCAAGCCCCAAGCGCAACCAGCCACTGGACCACAAGCGAAGCTCGTGCCCAGTTTCTCTACGTGCGTGCCGAGAGCGCGCCAGTGCACCGTTAGTGACACAAGCCCACAGATCACGCGCCGCCCTCGCCGCTTGCATACGTGATCGCTAGCACCCTAGTAACCCACTAGACAGCACCGTTCGCTTCCATGCGGACCACGGATGTTGTGCGCCATTAAAATCCCCGTCGGACCCGCGTAGAGCGCCGCGACGTTCCGACCGTTCAGCACCGCCCCATGCCGTGCGATCAAGCCATTGAGATTCGTCAGGAGGAAACACACCGCCCCTACCTTTTCCCATGCCAGTAGCACTCTGTGCCGACGACACTGACGAGCTCAGCCTGTGCCATTCGGTCCCCTTCAGCCACTATAAAAGGAGGCCACCCCCGTTCGATTTGAGCACACCATATCACTCCCCACCTCTCACTGAGCACAGCCACTCACCCCCAGAGCAAGGCGAGCACCAGGTGGCAGGAATTTCACCGGATTTTGCCGCTTGATGACCCACAAGTATAGGGAGTGTATCGTAGTACTTTTGGTAAATAGGAGTGTCGGTCCCAATGAGGAGCAGAAGGTGTTGAACAGTGGTATGGAGCAGGAAATCCCTGTGAATACTTAGCAAAAGGATTTTTAGTGGTTTTCTGACAAGGCAACAAAACAAATAGCAAGTAACAGAAGTAACGAACAAACGAAGCAATGGCCCAATCCTTTCTTAGCAAAGGACAAGCCGGTGGAAATACTTATAAGGACCAAACTTTCTCGAGGACACATGGGGATTCTATCAAGTGCTTTCGCTGCAAATAGCTGAGTACTCTTCTTTGGTGTTTGTAAGTGTTGTGTGGGTGAACCTGTGCTAACATACTGCCCTTCCTAGGACTAATACATACTTGTGATTAAACCCCCTGCAAACATCCGTAATTACAGGAAAGTAATTAAGATATAACTCTAACCACAGCCTTAAACTCTGAGATCCAACACTCCCTTGTGAAAAGGTGTCCTAACGGGGGTTCGGGTTTCTGTCACTCCGGCAACCCCACAATTAGTAGCCAAATACACAATGCATTCCCGTAGGCCCATAAATGGTGAAGTATCAGGTAGTCGATGTTCACATGACACCACTAGAAGAATAGCACCACAACTTAAATACTAAACCATTGAATAATAACTCATCACAGATTCACTAATAACAACATGACTTCTCCCATGTCCTCAAGAACTAAACGAACTACTCACAAGACATCATATGGATCAAGATCATAGATGATATGATAATGGATAACAATCTGAACATAAACAATAATCAAATGGTTCCACTCACAAGCATCAACTACAATAGTAATCAACACCGAGAAAGTTTCCCCTAATGAACTAAGCAAAATCCAACACAATTGTTACAGCGGGACGGAGTGGTGATAATGGTGCTGGTGGAGATGATGATGATCCCGATGAAGCCTAGCTTGATGACGGTGTTGATGGCGACGGTCTCCCCTCTCCGGGAAGGAATTCCCCCGACAGAAATCTGTCTGCTAGAGAGATCTTTCTCTCTCGGTGTTTTCCGCCTCCCAGAGGCAGCGGAAGTCTCCCTGGTGTTAGGGTTTCGTAGGGAAGATATAGGCAAAGGGCTAGAGTCGGAGGCCGAACAGGTGGACCAAACCCACCCTAGGCGCGGGATCAGGTGGGCCCGCCCCTAGGGGTGTGGGCCCCCTGTGGCCCACCTTCGCTCCTCCTTCTGGCTTCCTTCGTCTTCCGATAAAATAATATGTTTCCATATTTTTCTGGTATTTTTCTGATCTTCGTGAAATTGCACCGAAACACCATCTTTTCCATCAGAATCCAGACTCTGACAGTCAATCCTCCAGGAATCATCCAACATGCATAAAAAGATGAAAATCCATAAGTAATACCTCATAATAAGACAAATATCAACGAATGGAGGTAAATTATGATATAGAATGGTGATGCAAATTGGGCGTATCAAGTCCCCCAAGCTTAGACTTCGCTTGTCCCCAAGAGAATACTGAGCTCAGTAAACATGTCCACAGGTTTATGGAGTGAAGTGTCGATAAAAAGAATACAAACAAGAAGAATCACACTTACCTTTGCACAGCTCATAGAAGAAAGAAACTCACCATTATATAACTTAGCTTGCAACCAAGTACAACAGTCACAATGGAGATACATAAAGATAAATCATAATTGGAATTGGCAAACTTGTTCTTGGTCAGAGAACACCTAATAAACAGTTTCACAAAAGATTTTTGTAGAAGTTTCAAAACATGAGCACTTTATGCTCAAAAAGGTTTTTCACAAGTGAAGGCTTTTAAAGTAATACTCAATAGATAAGAGTTTTGTGCTTTTAAAGGAATATGAAGAACATGATTGAATAAATCACCATATGAATGCTTGAAACACAACAACTCAAAAGCTTGCTGGAGATAGAGAGGAAGTAGGTTGACTGACCCAACTAGTAACTGGAGAAAGGTCCCTTAATAGAGGGTAGCAGGGATTACAAGTCATAAAGAGCTTCCAAAAGATTATGGTACTTACTAGATTTGAGCCCTCATTGCCCCTATCATAAGCATCTTTAGATGATTAAAGTTAAAGTGAACAAAGATGGAGTATATGCTTGACGAAATATAAGTTGGCAATCTCATGTCCCTTGAAATATGAGGGCCACTCCTCATTCATACTCAACTTTGGGTCCAGGTAAGTTCTTGTCATTGTAAGTATTTGCATATCATTGAGAACCGCCAACGTGGTACCCCTTGCACATGATACATGAGCTTTACCATAACCAAAATGACAAGGCAAGCATACAATGAGTATCTCAACAATCTTTTTATTTACTATGCATAAAGCTTTTTATTGAGGATGCTTCACGGATGACTCACTATGGTGATGCTGCAAGTTTCCACCATGATTAAGCATGGCTTAGGCTAGCGGCCCAGGAGTTTCTCTAACATAGAATACAAACTCCATGGACTTACAAGTCCCCTCTTTATTTCATACCTTTGACATCCATAGACAAAAGAGCACGATATCAACTATGTACGACAAGGTACAAGTGCAATGTTGAAAACATTCCCCGTGACAGCATAGTTCTTCTATTCCCAACGTATAGATGCAAGCATATACAACTTCGATGTCCTAAATGGTTCAAGTTTATTAGGCGCACGTAAATAAGTGTGCCATCAAGTTCATGAGGGCTTTACTAACTAGTTGTCACATAACAAAATACTTTTTGATTCTAAAGGTAGATGAAGCTTGAGAATTTGCTAGGAATAGCAATAGCTATTATGTAGATATGGTGGAGACAAGTGGCAAAAGTTTTTGGTTCAAAGGGTTTTGGAAACATGAGAAGTATGCCTTATCAAAACAGGTTTTTGGCTAGGAAGGCTAGGTAGCAAGCAAGAGAGTTGAAATAAACAAAAAAACATACAAGTAATAAAGCCAAACATGCAATCTTTCTTTGAAGACACAGAAGAATCTTAAATAAAGAATACTAAGCATATGAGCCAACAAGAAAGAAAAACAAAAGATACCAAATACCTATAAGTTTTTTCTTTCTTTCTTTTTCTTTCAAATTAATGCCACTGACCAGAACTCAGTTTGCCAAAACCAATTTAGATCCACTTGATGATCCCAAAGTGGTGCCAATACTGAACAACAAGATCCATCATATAATAGAGGTTGCAAACTAAAAATAAGAAGTGCAAAAAGTAAAGATGAGACTTCTCATTAATATTCCAATAAAGGCACTCACACCAAGGGATACATAGATAACCAACTAACAGAGAGATACTTACACATGCAAACTAAACTATAAGATAACCTCTCTACCACAGATATGAATCCACTAAAAAGGTAAAATATGAAAGATAATGGTGGTGATACAGCGACACTCCCCCAAGCTTGGAACAAGCCAAGGGGATGACAAACATGATGACGAATTACTCCTTTGGTGGTGGTGGTGTTCTCTTGATAAGCTCTTCAATAAGTTTCCTCAACTCCTCGAACTCAAAAGTGAGAGTTCGGATCAGCTCCGAGTTTTTCTCTATACAGTTCATGATCATGTAAGTCTGAGAATCCCAGTCCTTGTTGTTCTTTCCCCACTCTTCATCCCTAGCATGATCCTTCGCTGCATTGTTAGAACGACGCATATCCCAAACCATAGGCAAATTCCCTCTGGCCACATGTTGATATTGATATTCATGTATAAGTGTATGGAAGGGTCTCTTGTTACGTGGAAGAGATGATTGTGAAGAGAGAGTATGACGTCGAGATTTACCTCCTGTAGACATCCGTGCTGTCCTCTTAAGCTTGGTAGGTCGTTCCACCAAACCAATGCTTGCGACGGTAGCGCGGGTGTCCAGTTGCTTGTCCTCCTTCATGTCACCTTCATAACCTACCAGAATCTCCTTCTCCTTGGGAACTTGAGGTTCTTCTTTCTCATGCTCCTTCCCTTTGTCGTCGGCAGAGGCCATGGTGCCCTAAACTTTGAGAAGATTTCCTGAAAGAAACAGATCAAAACAAAAACACGACGAAAACACGATCAGTAAACATGTCCACAGGTTATATATTACGAAGTTTCAATGCATAAGGAAGGTTTTGACACGGAAACGAAGCAGAGACGGAGTTCGGGGGAGTCAAACCCCCTTCAGGCGCGGCCAGGCTAGGCCCGCGCCTGGGGTGGGTTTGTCCACCCTGGGCTCCGTTTCCTCTTCAGTTTTGTCTCATAACTTCCCTTATGTATTAAAAACTCCAAAAATAAAAAAAGATTGGGGTTTCATGAACCTTCTGTTTTTACTACTTTTACCTATTCAAAGACGAACTCTGCAGTTTCTGGTGTTTGGTTCTTGATAAATTCTTCTGGAGTCACCATTTGAATAACATCCACTTCTTCATTGTAAGAATCTCCAGAAATATAATGTTTTAGTCTTTGACCATTAACCACCTGTGTTGTGTCATCCTTTAGAGAAATGATTTTGATGGCACCTGAACGGTACACTTCCTTGATAACAAAAGGTCCTTCCCATTTGGAGAGTAGTTTCGCTGCAAAAAATCTGAGACGAGACCTATACAAAAGAACTTTCTCACCAACATGGAACTCCCTTTTGAAAATTATCCTATCATGCCATATTTTTACTTTTTCCTTAAAGAGCCTAGCATTTTCGTAAGCTTCCCCTCTCCACTCATCTAGATTACTTAAATCGAGCAGTCTTTTCTCACCAGCAAGTCTAAAATCTGCATTCAACACTTTCACTGCCCAATAAGCTTTGTGTTCTAATTCTAAAGGCAAGTGACAAGCTTTCCCATAGACCATTTTGTAAGGAGACATCCCCATAGGATTTTTTATAAGCAGTTCTATAAGCCCACAAAGAGTCATTCAACTTTTTAGCCCAATTTTTTCAAGATCTATTCATAGTCTTCTGCAAGATAGATTTAATTTCTCTATTGGAAAGTTCTACTTGCCCACTAGTCTGGGGGTGATAAGATGAAGCTATTCTGTGGTTTACATCATACTTAGCGAGAATTTTTCTAAAACCCCCATGAATAAAATGGGAGCCTCCATCAGTCATGAGATATCTAGGTACACGGAACCTAGGAAAAATGACATCTTTGAGCATTTTCAAAGAGGTCTTACCATCAGCACTGCTCGTAGGTATGGCTTCTACCCACTTTGTAACATAATCAACAACAACAAGAATATGAGTATACCCTTTTGAAGGAGGAAAAGGCCCCATAAAGTCAAATCCCCAACAATCAAAAGGTTCAATAACAAGAGAATAATTCATAGGCATTTCATTGCGTCTAGAGATGTTACCTACTCTTTGGCACTCATCACAGGATAAGATAAACTTCGTTGCATCTTTAAAAAGAGTAGGCCAATAAAATCCAGATTGTAAAACCTTCTGTGCACTCCTATCCCCAGCATGATGTCCTCCATAAGCACTGGCATGACATTTTCTCAATATCTCTTATTGTTCAAATTCTGGAACACATCTTATCATAATGCCATCTACTCCTTCCTTATGTAGGTGTGGGTCATCCCAAAAGTAGTGCCTTAGATCATAAAATAATTTCCTTCTTTGCTGGGCTATAAAGGTTGGAGGAAAATACTTGGAAATAATCATCATACCAAGGATTCTCATGTGGACTTACCCTTATTGCAGCAAACTGCTCATTTGGAAAATTATCGTTAATAGGTAAAGGGTCAAAACAAATGTTTTCCAAACGAGATAAATTATCAGTACCTTTCCTATCCACAATATGCAGATCAAACTCTTGCAAAAGCAACACCCACCTTATAAGCCTAGGCTTAGCGTCCTTCTTTGTCATAAGGTATTTAATAGCTGCATGGTCAGTATGAATAGTAACCTTAGAATCAACAATATAAGGTCTAAACTTATCACAAGCAAAGGTTACACCTAAGAACTCTTTTTCAGTAGTGGCATAATTCTTTTGAGCAACATCTAGAGTCTTACTAGCATAATGAATAACATTCAGCTTCTTGTCAACACGTTGTCCCAAGACAGCACCCACAGAAAAATCACTAGCATCGCATATAATTTCAAAAGGTAAACTCCAATCAGGTGGTTGGACTATAGGAGTAGTTGTTAAAGCTTTCTTCAAAGTTTCAAAAGCTTCCTTGCAATCATCATCAAAAACGAAAGGTACATCTTTTTGAAGAAGATTTGTAAGGGGCTTTGAAATTTTGGAGAAATCTTTAATAAATCTCCTATAGAAACCAGCATGACCAAGGATACTAGGAATACCTTTGATATCTCTAGGGCAATGCATCTTATCAATTGCTTTAGTTTTGGCTCTGTCAACTTCAATACCTCTTTCAGAGATCTTGTGTCCAAGAACAATCCCTTCATTAACCATGAAATGACATTTCTCCTAGTTAAGAACAAGGTCGGTTTCCTCACATCTCTGCAAAACTTTATCAAGGTTGTGCAAACAGTTGTCAAAAGAAGTTCCATAGACGGAAAAATCGTCCATAAAAACCTCTACAATTTCTTCACAAAAACCATGAAAGATAGCAGACATACATCTCTAAAAGGTAGCAGGAGCATTACATAAACCAAAAGGCATACGCCTATAAGCATAAGTACCATAAGGACAAGTGAAAGTGGTTTTCTCCTGATCGTGCTTTCACAGCGATTTGAGAAAACCCATAATAACCATCAAGAAAGCAAAAGTGAGTCTTTTTAGACAGCCTCTCAAGCATTTGATCAATAAAGGGCAAGGGATAATGATCTTTCTTAGTAACTTTATTAATCTTTCTAAAATCAGTGCACATTCTATACCCAACCACTACTCTCTGGGGTATAAGCTCATTATCCTCATTAGGCACAAAAGTAATTCCCCCTTTCTTGGGAACACAATGAACATGGCTAACCCATTGAATATTAGCAATAGGATAAATAATACCACCATCAAGGAGTTTTAATACCTCATTTTTTACCACTTCCTTCATTTTAGGATTTAGACGACGCTGGTGCTCAACAACTGGTTTTGCATCAGGCTCAATATTAATAGCATGTTGACATATAGTGGGAGAAATTCCTTTAAAATCATCAAGAGTAACCCATAGCTCCTCGGTGCTTCTTCAATACCTCCAATAGCCTTTCTTCTTCCTTCCCTGAAATTTTAGAACTAATAATAACAGGATATATCTTCTTATCATCAAGATAAACATATTTAAGATCATCAGGTAAAGGTTTCGAAAACAGGATCCCCTTTTGGTGGTAGTGTGGTACCCAAATCTCCCACAGGTAAATTATGCTTAAGTAACTTAGGGTGACGAAGGAAAACCTCATCAATCTCATTTCTTTCCTTCATAAAGGCATCACTTTCGTGATCTTCCATGAACTGTTGCAAATCATTGTTAGGAGCAAGAGAAATAGAAGACAATTGTTCAACCTTGAAATCCTCATCAGGTAATTCATTTTCATAAGGGGTTTTGGCAAATTTATAAAAATTAAACTCATAAGATTCTCCATCAAACTTAGTCAAAACTTTTTCCTTCCTACAATCTATGATAGCCCCACAAGTATTAAGGAAGGGTCTACCAAAGATGATACGATAGGTTTTACTAGCTTCTTTACCAAGTACTAGAAAATCAGCAGGGTATTTAACCTTACCATAAAGAACCTCCACATCCCTTACAATACCAATGGGGCAAACTTGCTCTCTATTGGCAAGGTGAATAACCACATCAATGTCTTCAAGCTCACAAGGACCAACATAATTTCCATGTAAAGCTCATAAGGAATAGCACTAGAACTAGCACCAATATCACATAAACCATAATAGAAATTATCACCAATTTTAACAGAAAGCACGGGAACACTAGCTTTTCTAACTTTCTTAGGATGAGAAACAATATTAGTAGCGTCCTCACAAAAGACAATATACTCATCCTCTATATTTCTAGTGACAAGATCTTTCACAATAGCTACCACTGGCTCGATATCAATAAGCTCATTGGAACCTACAGTTTTCTTTGCGCTTTTGCTAACTACATTAGCGAAGTTAGAGTGTTCCCTCACCTTGGAGGGAAAAGGGATCTTCTCCACATAAGGTTCAGGCAAAATAGGATCAACAGTACAAACCTCTGTACTGGCAGGAACGTGGGTAACAATGTCTTTATAAGGAGCATGGTACTTGTCCCACTCTTTCTTGGGTATCTCAATATAAGAGGCAAAAGCATTAAAACTTTCTGAAAGAACTTGAGGATCAAGGCCAAACTTATTGCTAATATCACGAAAGTTATCAGTTCCCATAAAAGATTTAATACATTCATAATCATAGTTTATACCTGACTTTCTTCCTTTGTCATTCTCCCAAGCTTCAGTGTTATCTTGAATACGGTCTAAGAGATCCCATTTAGCTTCTTCCTTCATACTTGTGAATGATCCAGCATAAGAAGCATCTAGTAAATCTTTATCATGAAGAGATAGCCTAGCATAAAAGTTATTAAGAATAATATTGTTAGGGAGTTCATGAATAGGAAATTTAAGCATTAGTAACTTCAATCTCCCCCAAACTTGAGCTGTACTCTCTCCATTAAGAGGCCAAAAATTATATATAAGATTTATATCCTTTTGGATTTCACTGGGAGGATAAAATTTAGAGTAAAAGAGAGATGCCATCTCCTCCCATTCCATGGAGTGTCCATTATTAAGCAACTTATACCATGCCTCAGCTCTCCCTTTCAAGGATATGGAGAGTAACTTCTTCTTCACCTGTTCAGTTGTGATACCCGCACACTTAAACAACCCGCATAATTCATGGATATGAAGCAAGTGATCACCAGGATGGACAGTTCCATCCCCAAAATAATAATTATCCATGACACGATTAATAATACTCGCAGGTATCTTAAAAGGATCTATCTCAACAGGTGATGGTTTATCTACTACCCTTTCAGTGGTAGTAGTTTTCCCAAACAGAAAACCAAGTGGGTTATCCATATTGGAAACAAAGAAACAAAGAGTAACAAAAGGAAATACTCACAGTGAAAGTTTCCCTTACCAGTTCCACTCTTCAACAGCGCTTCACTCCCCGGCAACGACGCCAGAAAATAGTCTTGATGACCCACAAGTATAGGGGGTGTATCGTAGTACTTTCGATAAATAGGAGTGTCGATCCCAACGAGGAGCAGTGTGCTGAACAGTGGTATGGAGAAGGAAATCCCTGTGAATACTTAGCAAACAGATTTTTAGTGGTTTTCTGACAAGGCAACAAAACAAATAGCAAGTAACAGAAGTAACGAACAAGAGGAGCAAGTGGACCAATCCTTTCATAGCAAAGGACAATCCGGTGGAAATACTTATAAGGACAAAACGTTCTCGAGGACACATGGGGATTCTGTCAAGTGCTTTCGCTTCAAATAGCTGAGTACTCTTCTTTGGTGTTTGTAAGCGTTGTGTGGGTGAACCTGTGCTAACATAATGCCCTTCTTAGGACTAATACATACTTGTGATTAAACCCCCTGCAAACATCTGTAACTATAGGAAAGTAATTAAGATATAACTCTAACCACGGCCTTAAACTCTGAGATCCTACACTCCCTTGTGCAAAGGTGTTCTAACGGGGGTTCAGATTTCTGTCACTCCGCAACCCCACAATTAGTAGCCAAATACACAATGCATTCTCCTAGGCCCATAAATGGTGAAGTATCATGTAGTCGACGTTCACATGACACCACTAGAAGAATAGCACCACAACTTAAATACTAAACCATTGAATAATAACTCATCACAGATTCACTACTAACAACATGACTTCTCCCATGTCCTCAAGAACTAAACGAACTACTCACAAGACATCATATGGATCAAGATCAAAGATGATATGATAATGGATAACAATCTGAACATAAACAATAATCCAATGGTTCCACTCACAAGCATCAACTACAATAGTAATCAACACCAAGAAAGTTTCCCCTAATGAACTAAGCAATATCCAACACAATTGTTACAGCAGGACGGAGTGGTGATGATGGTGCTGGTGGAGATGATGGTGTGGATGATGATGATGATCCCGATGAATCCTAGCTTGATGACGGTGTTGATGGCGACGGTCTCCCCTCTACGGGAAGGAATTCCACCAGCAGAAATCTGTCTTCCGGAGAGATCTTTCTCTCTCGGTGTTTTCCGCCTCCCAGAGGCGGCGGAAGTCTATCTGTGGTCGCCCCTCCCGGTGTTAGGGTTCCATAGGGAAGATATAGGCGAAGGGGCGGATTCGGAGGCCGAACAGGTGGGCCAAACCCACCCTAGGGGCGGGATCAGGTGGGCCCGTGCCTAGGGGGTGTGGGCCCCCTGTGGCCCCCCTTCGCTCCTCCGTCTGGCTTCCTTCGTCTTCCGGTAAAATAATATGTTTCCATATTTTTCTGATCTTCGCAAAATTGCACCGAAACACCGTCTTTTCCATCAGAATCCAGACTCCAGCAGTCCATCGTCCAGGAATCATCCAACATGCATAAACAGATGAAAATCCATAAGTAATACCTCATAATAAGACAAATATCAACGAATGGAGGTAAATTATGATATAGAACTGTGATGCAAATTGGGCGTATCAACTCCCCCAAGCTTAGATTTCGCTTGTCCTCAAGCGAATACTGAGCTCAGTAAACATGTCCACAGGTTTATGGAGTGAAGTGTAGATAAAAAGAATACAAACAAGAAGAATCACACTTACCTTGCACAACTCATAGAAGAAAGCAACTCACCATTATATAACTTAGCTTGCAACCAAGTACAACAATCACAATGGAGATACATAAAGATAAATCATAATTGGAATTGGCAAACTTGTTCTTGGTCAGAGAACACCTGATAAACAGTTTCACAAAAGCTTTTTGTAGAAGTTTCAAAACATGAGCACTTTTTGCTCAAAAAGGTTTTTCACAAGTGAAGTCTTTTAAAGTAATACTCAATAGATAAGTGTTTTGTGCAAACAAGGAAGATGAAGAACATGATTGAATAAATCACCATATGAATGCTTGAAACATAACAACTCAAAAGCTTGCTGGAGATAGAGAGGAAGTAGGTTGACTAACCCAACTACTAACTGGAGAAAGGTCCCTTAATAGAGGGTAGCAGGGATTACAAGTCATAAAGAGCTTCCAAAAGATTATGGTACTTACTAGATTTGAGCCCTCATTGCCCCTATCATAAGCATCTTTAGATGATTAAAGTTAAAGTGAACAAATATGGAGTATATGCTTGATGAAATATAAGTTGGCAATCTCATGTCCCTTGAAATATGAGGGCCACTCCTCATTCATACTCAACTTTGGGTCCAGGTAAGTTCTTGTCATTGTAAGTATTTGCATATCATTGAGAACCGCCAACGTGGTACCCCTTGCACATGATACATGAGCTTTCCCATAACCAAAATGACAAGGCAAACAGACAATGAGTATCTCAGCAATATTTTTATTTACTATGCATATAGCTTTTTATTGAGGATGCTTCACAGATGACTCACTATGGTGATGCTGCAAGTTTCCACCAAGATTAAGCATGGTTTAGGCTAGCGGCCCAGGCGTTTCTCTAACATAGAATACAAACTCCATGGACTTACAAGTCCCCTCTTTATTTCACACCTTTGACATCCATAGACAAAAGAGCACGATATCAACTATGTACGACAAGGTACAAGTGCAATGTTGAAAACGTTCCCCGTGACAGCACAGTTCTGCTAATCCCAACGTATAGATGCAAGAATGTACAACTTCGATGTCCACAATGGTTCAAGTTTATTAGGGGCAAGTAAATAAGTGTGCCATCAAGTTCATGAGGGATTTACTAACTAGTTTTCACATAACAAAATACTTTTTGATTCAAAAGGTAGATGAAGTTTTAGAATTTGCTAGGAATAGCAATAGCTATTAGGTAGATATGGTGGACACAAGTGGCAAAAGTTTTTGGTTCAAAGGGTTTTGGAAACATGAGAAGTATGCCTTCTCAAAATAGGTTTTTGGCTAGGAAGGCTGGGTAGCAAGCAAGAGAGTTGAAAGAAACAACAAAACATACAAGTAATAAAGCCAAACATGCAATCTTTCTTTGAAGACACAGAAGAATCTTAAATGAATAATACTAAGCTTATGAGCCATGAAGAAAGGAAAACAAAAGATACCAAATACCTATAAGCTTTTTCTTTCTTTCTTTTTCTTTCAAATTAATGCCGCTGACCAGAACTCAGTTTGCCAATACCAATTTAGATCCACTTGATGATCCCAAAGTGGTGCCAATACTGAACAACAAGATCCATCATATAATAGAGGTTGCAAACTAAAAATAAGAAGTGCAAAAAGTAAAGATGAGACTTCTCATTAATATTCCAATAAAGGCACTCACACCAAGGGATACATAGATAACCAACTAAAAGAGAGATACTTCCACATGCAAACTAAACTATGAGATAACCTCTCTACCACATATATGAATCCACTAAAAAGGGAAAATATGAAAGATAATGGTGGTGATACCGCGACACTCCCCCAAGCTTGAAACAAGCCAAAGGGATGCCAAACGTGGTGACGAATTACTCCTTTGGTGGTGGTGTTCTCTTGATAAGCTATTCAATAAGTTTCCTCAACTCCTCGAACTCAAAAGTGAGAGTTCGGATCAGCTCCGAGTTTTTCTCTATACGGTTCATGATCATGTAAGTCTGAGAATCCCAGTTCTTGTTGTTCTTTCCCCACTCTTCATCCCTAGCATGATCCTCGCTGCATTGTTAGAACGACGCATATCCCAAACCGCAGGCAAATTCCCTCTGGCCACATGTTGATATTGATATTCATGTATAAGTGTATGGAAGGGTCTCTTGTTACGTGGAGGAGATGATTGTGAATAGAGAGTATGACGTCGAGATTTCCCTCCTGTAGACATCCGTGTTGTCCTCTTAATCTTGGTAGGTCGTGCCACCAAACCAATGCTTGCGATGGTAGCGCGTGTGTCCGGTTGCTTGTCCTCCTCCATTTCACCTTCATAACCTACCGGAATCTCCTTCTCCTTGGGAACTTGAGGTTCTTCTTTCTCAGGCTCCTTCCCTTTGTCGTCGGCGGAGGCCATGGTGCTCTAAACTTTGAGAAGATTTCCTAAAAGAAATAGATCGAAACAAAAACACGATGAAAACACGATGCAAGAACCTCGAGGAACCCGGGGGGTTATATATTATGAAGTTTCAATGCATAAGGAAGGTTTTGACTCGGAAACGAAGCGGAGACGAAGTTCGGGGGAGTCAAACCCCCTCCAGGCGCGGCCAGGCTAGGCCCGCGCCTGGGGTGGGTTTGTCCACCCCGGGCTTCGTTTCCTCTTCAGTTTCTTCTCGTAACTTCCCTTATGTATTAAAAACACCAAAAATATAAAAAGATTGGGGTTTCATGAACCTTCTGTTTTTACCACTTTTACCTATTCAAAGACGAACTCTGTAGTTTCTGGTGTTTGGTTCTTGATAAATTCTTCTGGAGTCACCATTTGAATAACATCCACTTCTTCATTGTAAGAATCTCCAGAAATATAATGTTTTAGTCTTTGACCATTAACCACCTGTGTTGTGTCATCCTTCAGAGAAGAGATTTGATGGCACCTGAACGGTACACTTCCTTGATAACAAAAGGTCCTTCCCATTTGGAGAGTAGTTTCGCTGCAAAAAATCTGAGACCAGACCTATACAAAAGAACTTTCTCACCAACATGGAACTACCTTTTGAGAATTCTCCTATCATTCCATCCTTTTACTTTTTCCTTAAAGATCCTAGCATTTCCGTAAGCTTTCCCTCTCCACTCATCTAGATTACTTAAATCGAGCAATCTTTTCTCACTAGCAAGTCTAAAATCTCCATTCAACTCTTTCACTTCCCAATAGGCTTTGTGTTCTAATTCTAAAGGCAAGTGACAAGCTTTACCATAGACCATTTTGTAAGGAGACATCCCCATAGGATTTTTATAAGCAGTTCTATAAGCCCACAAAGCGTCATTCAACTTTTTAGCCCAATTTTTTCTAGATCTATTAACAGCCTTCTGCAAGATAGATTTAATTTCTCTATTGGAAAGTTCTACTTGCCCACTAGTCTGGGGGTGATAAGATGAAGCTATTCTGTGGTTTACATCATACTTAGCGAGAATTTTTCTAAAACCCCCATGAATAAAATGGGAGCCTCCATCAGTCATGAGATATCTAGGTACACCGAACCTAGGAAAAATGACATCTTTGAGCATTTTCAAAGAGGTCTTACCATCAGCACATCTCGTAGGTATGGCTTCTACCCACTTTGTAACATAATCAACAACAACAACAACAATATGAGTATACCCTTTTGAAGGAGGAAAAGGCCCCATAAAGTCAAATCCCCAACAATCAAAAGGTTCAATAACAAGAGAACAATTCATAAGCATTTCATTGCGTCTAGAGATGTTACCTACTCTTTGGCACTCATCACAGGATAAGATAAACTTCCTTGCATCTTTAAAAAGAGTAGGCCAATAAAATCCAGATTGTAAAACCTTCTGTGCAGTCCTATCCCCAACATGATGTCCTCCATAAGCACTGCCATGACATTTTCACAATATCTCTTGTTGTTCAAATTCTGGAACACATCTTCTCATAATGCCATCTACTCCTTCCTTATATAGGTGTGGGTCATAACAAAAGTAGTTCCTTAGATCATAAAACAATTTCCTTCTTTGCTGGGCTGTAAAGGTTGGAGGCAAATACTTGGAAACAGTAAAGTTAGCATAATCATAATACCAAGGATTCTCATGTGGACTTACCCTTATTGCAGCAAACTGCTCATTTGGAAAATTATCGTTAATAGGTAAAGGGTCAAAAGAAATGTTTTCCAAATGAGATAAATTATCAGCACCTTTACTATCCACAATATGCAGATCAAACTCTTGCAAAATAAACACCCACCTTAAGCCTAGGCTTAGCATCCTTCTTTGTCATAAGGTACTTAATAGCTGCATGGTCAGTATGAATACTAACCTTAGAATCAACAATATAAGGTCTAAACTTATCACAAGCAAAGGTTACACCTAAGAACTCTTTTTCAGTAGTGGCATAATTCTTTCGAGCAGCATCTAGAGTCTTACTAGCATAATGAATAACATTCAGCTTCTTGTCAACACGTTGTCCCAAGACAGCACCCACAGAAAAATCACTAGCATCGCATATAATTTCAAAAGGTAAACTCCAATCAGGTGGTTGGACTATAGGAGCAGTTGTTAAAGCTTTCTTCAAAGTTTCAAAAGCTTCCTTGCAATCATCATCAAAAACGAAAGGTACATCTTTTTGAAGAAGATTTGTAAGGGGCTTTGAAATTTTGGAGAAATCTTTAATAAATCTCCTATAGAAACCAGCATGACCAAGGATACTAGGAATACCTTTGATATCTCTAGGGCAATGCATCTTATCAATTGCTTCAGTTTTGGCTCTGTCAACTTCAATACCTCTTTCAGAGATCTTGTGTCCAAGAACAATCCCTTCATTAACCATGAAATGACATTTCTCCTAGTTAAGAACAAGGTCGGTTTCCTCACATCTCTGCAAAACTTTATCAAGGTTGTGCAAACAGTTATCAAAAGAAGTTCCATAGACGGAAAAATCGTCCATAAAAACCTCTAAAATTTCTTCACAAAAACCATGAAAGATAGCAGACATACATCTCTAAAAGGTAGCAGGAGCATTACATAAAAAAGGCATATGCCTATAAGCATAAGTACCATAAGGACAAGTGAAAGTGGTTTTCTCCTGATCCTGTGCTTTCATAGCGATTTGAGAAAACCCAGAATAACCATCAAGAAAGCTTAAGTGAGTCTTTTCAGACAGCCTCTCAAGAATTTGATCAATAAAGGGCAAGGGATAATGATCTTTCTTAGTAACTTTATTAATCTTTCTAAAATCAGTGCACATTCTATACCCAACCACTACTCTCTGGGGTATAAGCTCATTATCCTCATTAGGCACAAAAGTAATTCCCCCTTTCTTGGGAACACAATGAACATGGCTAACCCATTGACTATCAGCAATAGGATAAATAATACCACCATCAAGGAGTTTTAATACCTCATTTCTTACTACTTCCTTCATTTTAGGATTCAGGTGGGCCCGCGCTTAGGGGGTGTGGGCCCCCTGTGCCCCCTTCACTCCTCCTTCTGGCTTCCTTCGTCTTCCGATAAAATAATATGTTTCCATATTTTTCTGGTATTTTTATGATCTTCGCGAAATTGCACCGAAACGCCGTCTTTTCCATCAGAATCTAGACTCCGGAAGTCCATCCTCCAGGAATCATCCAACATGCATAAATAGATGAAAATCCATAAGTAATACCTCATAATAAGACAAATATCAATGAATGAAGGTAAATTATGATATAGAATGGTGATGCAAGTTGGGCGTATCACCGCTGTAGAGGAGGAGAGGCGCCATCGATTGGAGCCTCCCCAGGAGAAGTTGTCGGTACCAGGAGAATCGCCATCGTCGACTTCATCGTTCACCCCCATCACCGACCGTCGTTGTAGCCCCGGTGAGCCTCCCACGACCCCCACCGACCGCGCTAGGGTTCTGTCTCGCTGGCGTTGCCTGATGTGGATGATGTACCTCAGCCGTTCGATTAGAGTTAGATCACACGGCCTAGATTCATCCATACCGCTTTGCCACTCGCTGTCTCACTGATGAGTGGGGACGCTCACTTAACCAGCCCTCGCGCGCGTTGTGCGTAGTGGGCCCGCCCAGTTAAACCTCCCGCTCTACCCAACAATTCAAACTTAGGTTTATTCATTTAGTTTCAAAATCAGTTCTGTACCTAGATTTAAAAATCAACACAGCTCGATTCACTAAACCAAAATGCATGAAACCAATTTTGTTAGAAAGGTACTGGAGTGCTTAATCCAAGCCTGTTGGATTCAAACCATTTAGATTTGTAGATCACCCATAGTAAAAATAACAATACAAAAGCTTTTATGCATTCAAACATTTTTCAAAATTCAACCATGAAAGCTTTTGAGTTGATTCCAACTTTCAAAAAATCACATTTAACCATACCTTTCAAAATATATAAAAATATATAGGGTTACTTGCAGAAATAATGATCATGTAATAAAAGAATGCCTCATAGGCCATTCTAGTCATTTTATTTAATTAAAATAAAAGGGTTAAACCTTATTAAATTGTGACACCACTTTAAATCACATTCCCATGTACTGAAATATGTGGTGGTGACATGTGTCAACATGATCCCATGTTTTAGTTGGAGAATATTAAATCTTAAGTAGTTTTTCAATGAGTAGAAATTACTTTTCTAAAATAAAATAAATAAGACAAGGTCTTTAATCTTTGTGATAATAGTGATGATGCTAGATCATCTAGTGTGAACCTTTGTGTGGTAAATAGAGTATTTAAGAATTGTGTGGTGATTGTGTACCTCGTATTTATTTATAGATGATACTACCGACCAAGGATACGACGAGGAAGGAGGATACTACGAGGAAGAAGCCGAGGAGAACTTCAAACACTGCTCTACACAAGGCAAGCTAACACTTGCAACTATGAAAGTTAGATAACCTATGCAATGCATTAAGCATGCTTGGTTAGATACATTTGATGACACCCAATCCTATTTTTACTTGCAAGGCTTGATACCTTATTTCGTTATCAAAGCTTCTCTTACAGTTTACTTAGTAATTTGTAGATATTAGAAGGATATTGGAAGGTAGTATAAAGAGCATAAAACCTGTCCTAAGTTAGATAATCTTGATGTCATCCTGAGGCGTGAGATTGAACTTAGATAAGATACACTTGCTTACCACCCCTCATTAGTATTTACCCCCACTTGTAGATGCTAATGCTAAGCATAAAACTTGATCAACTTTAGATGGGAATACTTGGTGAAAATGGTTATGAAAACCTTAGAATGATCAGTCATTCTATTGAAATGTTTTGACATATGTTCTTGAACACCAGATGATTTGGATGATGAAAATGTTAAGGCATGAGCCTTAGCCCTTTTTAAAACCGATGGTTGTCTGGATGCGATACCATTCCAATTTTACTGTACAACCACAATATCCGAAATTTGGGTAGGGCTTGAATGGAAATTTATATACCTTAGTATATGTTCCCTTGGGGCCAAGGTCTAAGCTGAGGCTACCTTGTGAAGATTGTCCACCTGTGTAGTACCCAAGATGACAGTTGGTCATGGTTGGGAGGCCAAACTCACATGAGAGGTGCCTATACTAGGGCGTGTAATTGAAAGGTTAGGATTGATTATCCGCATACTGAGTATGGTGAATTCAGGATTTGTTCCTTACGGATGTATCGAAAGTTGTGGTGAAAGTGTACAATCTCTGCAGAATGTCAAACTATTCGAATAGCCGCGTCCGTGGTATGGACAGTTGGAGTGGCCATACTGTTCCGTCGTCAGATGTTTTCAAAATGACTTGTGAAATGATTTGTGACTTGACTTGACCACAACAGATTTGTTACATGAAATTCAAGTTCCCACCTAGGTGTTATAAAATTTTCAACTAGCTTTCTTGCTTCTGAACTTAGCTAAGATAAAACTGGCTTTTTGCAAAACAACCCTAGAGCTTAGTATCCTACTCAAAACCCCCTTCACTTGTTAGTATTAGTTTGCGAGTACTGAAAGAGTACTCATGGTTTTGTACCTAGCTATTCCCGTGGCTAGACTATGAAGAGGAGTATCAGGAAGATGGACCGCAGGAAGGTTACGACAACTAGGATCATCTCCCATCGTCAGCATTGCCTGTGACCATGAAGATGGAGCTTCGCGTACACTATCGTTATTATTACATTATTCTGCTGCCTGAATTGTATTGAGACTGGATCATGAGATCCTTATTTGTATAAGACCTTATGTATGGTTTGTTATGGATGATGTACTGTGATATCCAATCTGTTATGTCTCACAAAAATGATAATCCTGGAATTGCGATGTATGGCATAACAGGCATCTGGATTAAAAATCTGGGTGTTGACATAGTGGGTTCATGCCTCTGTTGAATCTCGGGAAGTGACATAAATCTCTAAGGTTGTAGATGTGTTGTTTATACTAGGGAGAAAACAACAATCTTTTGTTCATGGAACAATTGTATTGTTTATTTTACACACATTGCTTAAAGCAGTTTTCCATTGCTTGCAACTTAATACTGGAGGGGGTTCAGATGATAAACTGAAGGTGGATTACTAGTCATAGATGTAGTTGGATGACGGTCTATGTATATTGTTGTGATGCCCAATCAAATCTCATAGGATCATGAATGTCTAGTATTGCATTGTTACAGAGCGTGATTCCATCTATCTTATGTCGAAGCAGAGTAAAATAATTTATTCCTTGCTCAGTCCTGTCAATTGCCCCGCTGTAATTTTTTTACTCAGCATGCTATGTTATTTATCTTAAGGAGAACACCTCTAGGGAACTGTGATCCCGGTCCAATATTTACCATTCATACATCATCTACTATTACTATTTACTTTCTGCAAGAAACCATTACCTTCCACACCATACGTTTAATCCTTTGTTTTCAGCAAACCGGTGAGATTCACAACCTCACTGTACGTTGGGGAAAGTCTTGAGTATGTGTTGTGCAGGTTCCAAGTTGTTAGCAACACCTTGGAGTCGTTTCCTTCCTCCTACTGGTTCGATAACCTTGGTTTCATAAGTGAGGGAAGACTTACTGCCGTGCTCAGCATACCTTCCTCTTGGGGTTTCCCAACGAAGCTCTATAGTGATCTGAGCCGCATCACTGCAATCCAAGCAATAGTACCATCGGTGTGTTTTTTGGGGCGGGAAGACACCAGCCTGGCTGCGCGTATGAGGTCGCAAGTCAGTAGATATAGAGGGTGCAGACGACGCCGATGAGGACGCAACAGGAGACGTCGGCGAGGAAGCAGCCAATGTGGGCGAACTAGGCGTCAAGTCAGCCGTCGCATGCAACCTAGAAGAGGGCGGCGTGACCGGCCTGTTGGACGGGCCGGGCAGGGAGGCCGGCCCATGTGAAGTGGCCGACGGGGCAGACGTGGCCGGCCTAGAGGAGCCAACGCTAGAAACATGTGAGGCTTGCCTGGGCGAGGCCGACCCAGGCGAGACGACAGGCGACACAAGAGGGGCTAGGCCAGGCAGAGCGTACGAGGCCGGCCCAGGCGGAGTGGCCGCCGAGGCAGGGGAGGCCGACGTGGAGGCTGGACACATGCGTGGCAAGGACTGTCGGGCATGCATGGCACATGTAGCCGATTGATGTCGGATCGTACAGCAGCTGAAGCCGAGCTCCACGACTAGTACCTGCAGCATGGTTAGGAAGCAAAGCAGGAGAGTATGCCGCATCAATAAACTGGTCAGGCGATGGTGTAGTGGACGACACAGGTGGTGTGGGAGTGGTGGTGGTGGTCGGAAGTGCGGAAAAAGGGAACACGTTCTCATCAAACACAACATCACGAGAGATATAGACGCGGTTAGTGGGAACATGGAGGCACTTGTACCCTTTGTGAAGGGAACTATACACGAGAAAGACGCACCTTTTAGACCGAAACTCTAGCTTACGCTTGTTATACGGATGAAGGTGAGGCCAACAAGCATAGCCAAAGACCTTGAGAAAGGTGTAATCAGGAGTTTCATTAAGCAAGAGTTCAAGAGGTGTTTTCATTTGAAGAAGTCGTGTAGGAAGCCTATTTATAAGAAAACAGGCTGTAGCAAAAGCATCACTCCAAATCCAAAAAGGAACAAAGGAATGAGCAAGTAGAGTTCGGTCAGTTTCTACAAGATGAAGATGCTTACGTTTGGTGGCACCATTATGCTGATGCGTATGTGGACAAGACACAGTGTGAGATCCCAAGCTTATTAAAGAATGTATTAAGATTGTGATATTCACCTCCCCAATCCGATTGAACATGAATAATTTTGTGCTTTAGGAGACGCTCAACATGTTCTTGAAACTGAATAAATACATCAAACACATCAGATTTACGCTTAATAAGATAAAGCCAAGTAAACCGACTATAAGCATCAATAAAACTAACATAATAATTTTGGCCACTGAAAAATGTTTGTGCATATCCCCATACATCAGAAAACACAAGCTCAAGAAGCTGTTTTACTACACGACTCAACTCCGAAAAAGGAAGCTGGTTACTCTTGCCTCGCTGACAGGCATCACAGATAGTTTCAGCAATTTTATTGGACACAACTAGAAGATCATGACGATGCAGAACATGACAAACTATGGGAGTAGTAGGAGACCTAGACGTGCATGCCTGAACTCCTGGTGGACAGGCGGCACAGATAGCGTAGGCGGCATGTCAAGCGCATAGAGCCCATGGTGCAGGCGACCTCTAAGAAGAACAGCCCTCGTGTCCCGGTCCTTAATGAAAAATTGAAAATGGTGAAATTCATAAAAGGCATTATTAGTTGAGGAACAGACAACAAACTACGTGTATCAGAGGGAACTCGAAGGACATTGAGAAGACGTAACTGTTTGGAATTATGTGTAAGAAGAGCAGCATGACCAATGTGCAAGATGTGCATACCTGCTCCATTGGCGGTGCGAACCTGATCATGACCGCGATACGAATCTTGGGACGAGAGCTTTCCCATATCACTCGTTAGATGGACATTGGCTCCAGTGTCCATGTACCATGCCGGGTCTATGGGGTATGATGGAGTCTTCCCGAACTCATGACTCACAATCCTAGCCTGCTTGTCATTTCTCTTGCCGTTGTTGCCGATGCCGAGGAAGTCCTGCTTGAAGTGACGATGGAAGCGGGAGGCAATGTGACCCTCTAGGCCGCATAGCTGACAAGCCTGCTCAGTGCCGCAGGAGGGGAAGCAGGCGCGCGGATGGCCTCCACCATGGGGGCAGCGGCTAGGGCCCGCGTGACCTGCTGAGGAGGTGGCACTGGCGGTTTGCCACCAGTCTATGGCTGCTTGTGCTGACTGTCGCGCGTGGCAGCATTGGCGAAGGAGAATCCTGGGGAAGCATGTTTTGCCTTGATGCGTTGTTCACGACCGAGGAGGCATGAGTAAAGTTCGCGAGGCTAAATCGGGTTTTACGACCATTGATGTTCTCAACGAGATAATCATAGTCATCATCTAACCCGTTCAGAACATGGGTGGTGAAGTCCTTGGGGCGGAGCGGCTGGCCGATCGACGCCAGTGTGTCGGCGAGTCCAGTCATCTTGTTGAAGTAGTCTGTGATGCTGAGGTCCTGGATCTTGACCTCTCCCAGCTCGGTGCGAATGGCATGGACACGCGCCTGAGACTAAGAGGCAAAGCTAGTGTGGAGCACCATCCACGCGTCCCGCAACGTAGAGGCGAAGATGACCAGCGACGAGACGCTCGGAGTGAGCGACGACTGGATGGCGAAGAGGATGGCCTGATCCTGGGCCACCCACGTGTTATACGCCGGGTGATACGGCAACGGGCACGATAGAGTACCATCGATGTACCCCTCCAGGTAGCGACTACAAAGGAGGGGCACTACCTGCGCACACCACGACAAATAATTATCGGGCGTGAGCTTCAGTGGGATGATGGGCGCGAAGTAGAATGGAGAAGCCGAGGGAGCCACAGGCACCGCCGCTGGTGGCGCGGGCGGGTTGTAGACCAGCGTGTAGGGTGCCGCCGATGGCGGTGCAGTAGGGGCCGCGGCGCCATAGGGAGGCGGCGAGTAGGGTCCATAGTACAAAGAGGGCGGAGGTGCAACCGATGCCAGTGACGACGCGCCGTAGGCCGACACAGTTGGGGCAGAGGACGACAAGACATAGGAGGGCGCGGCCGCGGCGATCCAGGCGTGGGGCAGGGTGGGGAAGCCACCGCAGGCCATCGGCGACGGAGCACCGTAGGGCGGAGGTGGTGGCGCACCCTGGGGCGCCGACCCAACCTTAGAGAGGGCGAGCACGGCAACCGGGGAAGGAGTTGATGGAGCTACAGGTGCAGCCGACGGGATCAGATCGATCGGCGGCGGAGGAGGAGGGGCCGCATGTAACACCCCAGTTTTTAGTTAATAATATTTAGGGTTGATTGCGCATTCATGAGCATCATAATTGAAATTGTGCATTAAAGAAAATTCAAGTAAAACCCTAAACCCTAGTTTCCCTCTCTATCTGAAAAGCTTTCAAAATGGTTTGAATTTGAAAAGTACAAAATTATTGGAGCCCAAAAGGAATAAAAGGGCCCCACACTATTTCCTATATTTTATAAAAGCTTCTGATATTTTTGAATGAATCAAAACAGAATTTGAATGGAAATACAAAACAAAAAAAGGAAAAGGTTTTATAGAAAAAATAGCAGCCATACCCTTAGCAGGCCGCCCAGCTAGTCCACCTCCCTCTCCTTCCTCTCCCTGCCGCTCAGCGCGCCGTATCCGACCCGTACTCGGCCCAAACCAGCCCAGCAGGGCCCGTACCGTTTCAGCGTTGCCCCTGTTGTCTTCCTCACTGATGGCAGGCAGCTCGCTTTCGCTGCTGCCGCCGTCGATCCTCGCCGCCTGCATCCCGCCGTCCTCCACCGCGAGGAGATGGATAAGAGCATCGCTGCCACGTCTCCTTCGCCCTCATCCACTTTCCCCCTCTCCAGCGACCTCTCTCTTTCCTCTAGCGCGAGATCCTGAAACCATAGCTCTGGCTTGCCGCCGTTTTGCGCCTCCTTGTGCCCGTCAGAGCAAGCCACCAGGACCATCGTGTTCTCCTGCCTCTTCTCGCCAAAGGAATCGAGCCGGGAAGGCCACAGTCGCCCAAAATCGAAGCCGTCTTCCTGGCCTCCGTCAAGCTTGTCGTCATCCTTGCCATTGATTCCGAGATCCTCCGGCCGATTCGACCCCTCCATCGTATCCAGGGTGAGCTCACAGTCCTCCTAGACCCCTTCGCTTATCCCCTCCCGCTCCATGTTGCTTCGCCGCCGAGCACCTGCAAGCTCCACTGTCGCTGCCGCTTGTCGTTGTAGG
The DNA here is from genome assembly GCA_916181665.1 of Avena sativa. Classification (NCBI taxonomy): domain Eukaryota; kingdom Viridiplantae; phylum Streptophyta; class Magnoliopsida; order Poales; family Poaceae; genus Avena; species Avena sativa. The sequence continues at coordinate 85,384,460 of OV702293.1, read as the reverse complement.
CTAGGTCGCTCCACTAGCGACACCACCATCTTTGTGTCTGCCTTGCTACGCTGGTTCGTTTAGGCTAGGTCACACAGCCCCACGCACCCTCCTCCGCCGTCACCGGTGACCACCCGACGGTGGCGCCGAGCTGATGTCATCGTGGCGTCAGCCTGACGTGTCCTCGACCCAGCCCGTCAGACACCGTGGGTAGGCTCTGCCCGGTGTAAAAAGTATTAGCTAGCTGTGCTGACGTCAACCTCGTGTCACAGTGACGCAATAAATGGTTTTAAATTGGTTTAATATTTTCGGAAAATGAATGAAACTTGTAAATTCAATAAGTAATTATTTATAAGTCAGAAAAATATGTGTAATATATCAAATGTTCAGAAAAATGAGAACTACCTATCTAAGCTATAATCATGCATTGTTCAACAACTTATATGACAAGTTTAATTAGAAGAACAAACTAACCCCTCTCATATACATCCGGAGTTTCCCCGAGTTAGGGTTTATACCCCTCGGAACCCCAATTAAATTGTCAAACATGCCTTAGGGTTATATTTCAATACAATTTAACTTTTCATATCATCATTCTTGTTTGAGCATTGCATCGATGCCATTGTTGATTGTTTCCCCTTCCTTTCCGGTGTTTGATTCTTCCCGGTAGAATATGATATCAAGATCGAGATTGAAGACTGAGATCAACACCGTCGAAGATCAAAGACCAATACTTGACCAACTATAACCAAGTCAAGTACAAGGCTTCCGAAGATCTGCATATCGGTTATCAACTAGCAAAGGCAAGCGTAGCCCCACCATGATATAAGCCTATGATTTCGAAAGTATTTCAATTCTGCCATGATGCATGTGATTCTACTGTGGTATTTTATCGATAGATAGAGTATCCTATATGTTGCATTACTCCCTTTGTGCTTATATTACCCGATCCACTGCTCCTAGAATAACTAGGTTTGGCTTGTGTGCACTACTAGAGCTCATATCTGTGTCCTACTTAGCCATGCATAGCTGTTGATTCTGGTTCATCCAGATGATGTATCATATGCAGGGAGTCTAGTATGACAGGAGAACATGATGAGATAAGATCAAAGATGATATGAGATTAAACATGCTAAGGCTTGTATGGGAGGCCAGGGTGGGATGTGGTTTTTGTAGTCCCATGCTCGCCACCACTAGGACCCGATGTTCTTGCCTCTTGAACCAAGACAAGCATACAACTACACGGGGCTTGGAAAACCCCATGAGTTACTAACTTTCCTAGTAGATTCCATGAGTCACATAGTTCGGGCGTTCCATTCGACATATGCATAGAAAAACTTTTGAAAGATTTGACGGGTGAAGGTGCATTCATAACAAGTAGGGAAGCATGGACCAGGTTGCTTGGGGTCGATGGAGCCCCTGGTGAACTAACCTCGCCTCACATCTTTAAGTACCGGCTTCGGGATTTGACCCGTTAGGCGGAACCATACTTATTGCGTGACTCATGGTCTTGGCGAAAGCAAGGTAAAGATCGTGTCTAACCACCCTCTGTCGGTCTTCCAAGGAAGAGGGCTAATCTTAAGTGGCATTAAGAGAAGGTTAGTACGTGTGGGTAAAGTTGTACACCCCTGCAGGGTAATAATCTTTCGGAAAGCCGTGTCCACGGTTATGGACGACTTGGGAACGGACGTGATGATCATAGACAACTTTAACCTAATCGTAAAACTTGGTAGATTAACATGTTCTTAAGGATGCTTCCTCATGGGTTCGAGGGGGTGATCCTAGTTGGTAGATGATGATGATCCGGTGGATATCAAAAGATGATGATAAATATTTTGGAGATGTCGCTCTCTTATCCCCTTTTAAAATACTCTAACTAGATGAGCTTCTTCTCTCTCTTGTTTTATAAACAAAGATGGCTTTATGCAAAAAAACTCCACCAGCCAGAAGGCGGAGTACACCCTGTACTCACCCTTGCCTTGTTGATACTTTTGGCAGAGTAAGTGCTCCCTTGAAGACGAGTTCGGTACTACGTCGACATTGACGAGTAGCTTGGGGTTCCTGACCGGCAGCCTGGAATCTATGGGATGGGACATCATCGTTATGCTTCAGGCCTCTTAGGCCATTTGTTAAGTTTTCTATACTTAATAGCATAATTTGCCTTCCGTTGTTTGTTGTTTGTGGTCAGTGACCTCTTCTTGTAATAATTTGGTTCTCTGCTCAGTTATGATCTTGCTGTAATAATTTTTGTGTCGTAGGGTCACTGTTGTGTTATCAATTCTTCACTCGATATTCTCGAGCTCAAGGTTAAGCTTATGTTAGACGGAGGTCTGGGATTTGTTTAGCCCTGATCCCGGGGGTGTCATAGGTTTTGGTATCAGAGCAGTACCGACCGTAGGAAAACCTTGCTATTGGTCGATGTTGAGTCTAGTGCTTGTGAAAACTATTTTAAAGATGAAAAGTATTTGTGAAAACTTTAGTATGCTTCTTTTTCTTCTTATCCAGTTTCGCTCTAACTCTGGGTTATCTTATCTGATGTTGATTTGGAAATGTTTTGATATCTCTTCTAGAATTTCAAAGCTTAGGTGCCTTTTGGACATGTCGTTTCTAAGCCAGTTGACCTAGTGTTGATTTCTCTAGAGTTGTGTGTGTGTGTTGTGAATTCCTAGTTACCTGTTGCTCTTGTTCATCTGAGAGATTCCTTTCTATCATGATCTCTCTATCTTCTGGGCCACAACATCATATTGATGGTTCCACAATGTTCTGTTCTAGGCTTCGAGGTTTCCTTTCGCCTTGTGTGCCTCCTTTTCATTTGTTGGGTACTTCAGAAGTTGTTTCTTCTTTTGGAAGCTACCTTGTGATTATTACCTTGCAGTGTACGATAAGTCACTCAAGTAGTATTTACTCCTTTCTTTGGGTTTTAACCCTTGGACTTGAACCAAAGATCCCCGATTGTGCTGGATTCTGGTGTTGCGAATCTTGTACATGACGTTGATCTTTAATCCAAGACCCATTCCTTTGACCCCTGTCGTTAATGTTCACGCATTACCTCAGGACGGCTAGTATTACAATTCTATCCTTCAAGCTTGTGGTCTTTGTCGCGATTGAATTGTGACAATGAAGGACTTCCCCTACCACATGCTATAGCAGATGTTCTTTTATGGAACCAAATAGATCACGACAAGAGTACTCCTTGAGAGTCTCGCATATGTACTCGTTACTCTGCCACACCTTTCCCCTTCTTTGCATTGGTTTTCGGAAGGTTGTTGACTTATGCATCCACATCTCGGGATTGTATCCTAAGCATGTTTTTTCTCCCTTGTTGTTTTCTGACCCTTTTCTACCAGTTGGTAGCCAAGTAGTACATGTGCATTGGTGTCTTCTGATGCAAGATACTCTTGTGGTCCGTCATGACAAACCATTTCGGGATGTCAGGAGAAACAAACTCCAGTACCTCGTCATATCTAGGACCAGGTCAAAGTGTTGTAATCCACAGATTAAGAGGCATTGAGTGTCTTTCATCTGTTCTACCTTAAAGTATCACACTCTATTATACTAAGAGGTTGTGCTGAGTTTCATGACCCCTTAATGCAGTGATGCTCTTACACATATTTACCCACCCTTCCTCGATCTTTCGCGCTCGTGAGTGATGTGTGTGTGTAATAATGTGGCCATCTAAGATTCTTAGCAAATGTTATGGTTTTGAACTTCAAGGACATTTGTGTCATCCTTATCGTGGTTGGTTAACCCTATCACTAAGCGAAGAATGATTGTGCTACCACGTCCGTTATTCTGGTACACTCACTTCAGTCAACGAGTTAGGCTTGTGCCGAAGCTCTAAGACTGTGTCTTCTTGCCTTACCAAGCAAGTTTCCTCTCGAACTAAGTGACATATCGGTGGTTCGTGATATTCTAGATGTCTACTAGAAGTATCGCCTTGTTGCCACATGACCGTGATGTCAAGTTCTTGAGCCAGCAAGTTCTCTGAACTGCTCCTTTCTCCAAGGATCCATACTGGATACCCCTGAACTAGTTGGTTGAGCTTCAACAACTTGGAGAGTTGTAAGACAAAAGTTCTACTCGACTCTGTTCGTTCGTAAAGGGATGTCTAGTTTTGTTCGTGTTGAAGAAAGATAGTATTTCCTTTGTGGATATGTTATCTTCCCACCTTTGATTTGATTTGGGTTATTGTTAAATCAAACTCAGTTCCAAGGACTATCTTGATGGTGTTTCTACTCGTGATGTTTCACTTGAGTACATCTTCATGTCCTTTAGTCTGACCAATATTATCGCCTTGATCATACGACATATGATTCCATCTTCTTGAAGTGTCCTGATAAGTTTGTTGTTGAGCCCATCGATGACATCCTTATCTTCTCCATGCTAGATTGGATTCATATGGACCATTTGGCATTAATGTTGGAAACTTTTGAGAACCATCTTCGAGTCATTCTGAAGTATGTGTTCTGGATGTTAGAAGTAACCTTCTCTGGTTCATGTGCAATTGTTGAAAGATGTCTCCATGGATTAGAGAAGAGTTATCTCCGCTCCTTAAGGATACAAGTGTGTTTTATTGTTAGTACTTTATGTGTGTGTAGTTGTCTTTCGACAAGTTGCTAATGCATAGGTTTAGCAATCTAGCTCATCCTCTGGAGCTTTACACTATAGTCCATATCTTGAGACTCTAGTAACTTTACCTTCGTGGTAAATGTTGCACACTTTCTATTCGGACATGCTGAGTCTGAAATATCACCTCACCTAACCAAAGCTGAATCTCAAGCAGCAACGATGGTTGGTGTTCCTCAAGGTTTTGACGTAGGTCTCTTTTGCAAGTCTGGCAAGATTGATGCAATAGTTGACACACTTAGCCGGAAAGACCTTTTGTCATATTCTCTTGATTCAGCAATAACAACCACTCTTCATGAGGCTTCTTGTATGATTTAATATAGGAGTTGTCCTTATGGTTTCCTTTGTATCTGAAGTCTGACCTTTACTTGATGATTGATTTCTCGAACATCAAGGAGAACATTTAAAGTAGTGTTGCTAAATGTCTCTCGGTTGATCCTCCAGACCCTTTATGTTGGCAAGAATTTGGTTGTGCCAACTAATTGAAGTCTAAGAATGAAGTTTCTTTCTTCTCGTGTCATCGGGAATCTTCTTAACTATTCATCTTAGTGGTGCAAAGTGATATCATGATCTTTGGCAAAGATCTTGATAGTTCTGGATGAATAAAGAGTTTCCTTCATTTTCTGAACCATGTTCTAAGAGTGACAGTGATTTTGGTAATCAACAGTTTCTCTTGCTACATGTTCTTTGTGAATCTTATGAGTCCTTGTTACAAAACACCTTTCTATCTGAAGCCTTCTATTGAATGAAAGAGTGACCCTTCTGTGTCAAAAGTAGTTCAACAACTTGGTTTTGTTGATTCGTATCTCTACAACCTAAAATCTCTACTCAATCCATTTAGTAGAGGTACTCCATCGAAGTCCGTGGTCATGTTCTTTCCGTTGGAAGCCTTCCTCTTCAGAAGCTTAAACCCTTCTGAGTTCCATGGTCTCAATCCTTATGAAGACCAATTATCTAACAATTTGAAACCTTCTCCTCTTGTTTCCTCCGTTACCTTGACATATTTAATGTTGTCAATTCAGAGTTGTTTCTGAACACTCCATCCATGAGTTGACCATGAGATACTCAGTATGTTGTCTAGTGTGTTCCCTCTTATCCTTAGTGTAACCCTGTTTCTTTCTCTCTCTATCTCTTTTCCTACCTTTGGAATCTCGGGTCAAGATTCTCATAAGGGGGATAGAGCTGTAACACCCTAGTTTTTGTTAATAATATTTAGGGTTGATTGCGCATTCATGAGCATCATAATTGAAATTGTGCATTAAAGAAAATTCAAGTAAAACCCTAAACCCTAGTTTCCCTCTCTATCTGAAAAGATGTCAAAATGGTTTGAATTTGAAAAGTACAAAATTATTGGAGCCCAAAAGGAATAAAAGTGCCCCACACTATTTCCTATATTTTATAAAAGCTTATAATATTTTTGAATGGTTCAAAACAAAATTTGAATGGAAATACAAAACAGATTTTGAAAACAGAAAAAGGAAAAGGTTTTATAGAAAAAAAAGCAGCCAGCCCCTTAGCAGGCCGGCCCAGCTAGCCCACCTCCCTCTGCTTCCTCTCCCTGCCGCTCAGCGCACCGCAGCCAGCCCGTCCTCAGCCCAAACCAGCCTAGTCAGGGCCCGTACCGTTTCAGCGTTGCCCCTATCGTCTTCCTCGCTGACGGCAGGCAGCTCACTGTCGCTGTCGCTGCCGCCACCGTCGATCCTTGCCGCCTGCATCTCGTCGTCCGCCGCCACGAGGAGATGGATAAGAGCGTCGTGGCCACGTCTCCTTCGCCCTCATCCACTTTCCCCCTCTCTAGCGACCTCTCTCTTTCCTCCATCGCGAGATCCCGAAACCCTAGCTCCGGCTCGCCGCTGTTCTGCGCCTCCCCATGCCCGTCTGAGCAAGCCACCAGCACCGTCGTGTTCTCCTGCCTCTTCTGGCCAAAGGAATCGAGCCGGGAAGGCCACAGTCGCCCGCAATCGAAGCCGTCTTCCTGGCCTCCGTCGAGCTTGTCGTCATCCTAGCCATTGATTCCGAGCTCCTCCGGCCGATTCGACCCCTCCGTCGTATCCAAGGTGAGCTCATGGTCCTCCTGGACCCCTTCGCTTCTCCCCTCCCGCTCCATGTTGCTTCGCCGCCGAGCACCTGCAAGCTCCACCGTCGCCGCCGCTCGTTGTTGTAACTCCGGTGACCTATTCCTAGCGGCGCCACCATCTTCGTGTCTGCCTTGCTATGCTGGTTTGTTTAGGCTAGGTCGCGTAGCCCTGCGCACCCTCCTTCGCCGTCACCGGTGACCACCCGACGGTGGCCGCCAAGCTGATGTCATCGTGGCGTCAGCCTGACGTGGCCCCGACCCCACCCGTCAGACACCATGGGTAGGCTCTGCCCCGGTGTAAAAAGTATTAGCTAGCTATGATGACGTTAGCCTCATGTCATAGTGACGCAATAAAAGGTTTTAAATTGGTTGAATATTTTTGGAAAATGAATAAAACTTGTAAATTCAATAAGTAATTATTTATAAGTCAGAAAAATATGTGTAATATATCAAAATGTTCAGAAAAATGAGAACTATCTATCTAAGCTATAATCATGCATTGTTCAACAACTTATATGACAAGTTTAATTAGAAGAACAAACTAACCCCTCTCATATACATTCGGAGTTTCCCCGAGTTAGGGTTTATACCCCTCGGAACCCCAATTAAATTGTCAAAAATGCCTTAGGGTTATATTTCAATACAATTTAACTTTTCATATCATCATTCTTGTTTGAGCATTGCATCGATTCCATTGTTGATTGTTTCCCCTTCCTTTCCGGTGTTTGATTCCTCCTGGTAGAATACGATATCAAGATGGAGATTGAAGACCGAGATCAACACCGTCGAAGATCAAAGACCAATACTTGACCAACTATAACCAAGTCAAGTACAAGGCTTCCGAAGATCTGCATATCGGTTATCAACTGGAAAAGGCAAGCATATCCCCACCATGATATAAGCCTATGATTTCGAAAGTATTTCAATTCTGCCATGATGCATACGATTCTACTATGGTCTTTTATCGATAGATAGAGTATCCTTTCTGTTGCATTACTCCCGTTGTGCTTATATTACCTGATCCACTACTCCTAGTATAACTAGGTTTGGCTTGTGTGCACTGCTAGAGCTTATATATGTGTCCTGCTTAGCCATGCATAGCTGTTGAGTCTGGTTCATCCAGATGATGTATCAGATGCACAAAATCTAGTATGACAGGAGAACATGATGAGATAAGATCAGAGATGATATGAGATTAAACATGCTAAGGCTTGTATGGGAGGTCACGGTGGGATGTGGTTTTTGTAGTCCCATGCTCGCCACCACTAGGACCCAATGTTCTTGCCTCTTGAACCAAGACGAGCGTACAACCACACGGGGCCTAGAAAACCCCACGAGTGACTAACTTGGCTAGTAGATTCCATGAGTCACATAGTTCGGGCATTCCATTTGACATATGCATAGAAAACCTTTTGAAAGATTTGCCGGGTGAAGGTGCATTCATAACAGGTAGGGAAGCATGGACCGGGTTGCTTGGGGTCGATGGAGCCCCTGGTGAACGAACCTCGCCTCACATCTTTAAGTATCGGCTTCGGATTTGACCCGTTACGGCAGAACCATACTTATTGTGTGATTCATGGTCTCGGCGAAAGGAAGGTAAAGGTAGTGTTTAACCACCCTCTGTCGGCCTTCCAAGGAAGAGGGCTAATCTTAAGTGGCATTAAGATAAGGTTAGTACGTGTGGGTAAAGTTGTACACCCCTGTAGGGTAATAATCTTTCGGAAAGCCGTGTCCACGGTTATGGACGACTTGGGAACGGACGTGATGATCATAGACAAATTTAACCTAATCGTAAAACTTGGTAGATCAACGTGTGCTTAAGGATGCTTCCTTATGGGTATGAGGGAGTGATCCTAGTTGGTAGATGATGATGATTTGGTGGATATCAAAAGATGATGATAAATATTTTGGAGATGTCGCTCTCTTATCCCCTTTTAACATACTTTGACTAGACGAGCTTCTTCTCTCTCTTGTTTTATAAATAAAGATGGATTTATGCAAAACAACTCCACCAACCAGAAGTCTTGCGGAGTACACCCTGTACTCACCCTTGCCTTGTTGATACTTTTGGCAGAGTAAGTGCTCCCTTGAAGACGAGTTCGGTACTACATCAACATCGACGAGTAGCTTGGGGTTCCCGGCCGATTGCCTGGAATCTATGGGTTGGGACGTCATCGTTATGCTTCAGGCCTCTTAGCTCATTTGTTAAGTTTTATATACTTAATAGCATAATTTGCCTTCCGTTGTTTGATATTTGTTGTTAGTGACCTCTGCTTGTAATAATTTGGTTCTCTGCTCAGTTATGAGCTTGCTGTAATAATTTTTTGTGTCGTAGGGTCACTACTGTGTTATCAATTCTTCACTGGATATTCTCGAACTCAAGGTTAAGCTTATGTTAGACGGAGGTATGGGATTTGTTTAGTCCTGATCCCGAGGGTGTCACACCGCAGTAGCAGCCGCAACAAGGGTTCGGGCTTGATGCCATGCCAGGGGGTGGGACGCAGCGAAGGGCAACCATGGGCCAGGGCGGAGACCATGGTGGACGAGGCGGCGCAGCTGGGGGATCGGTTCGGAGGCGGCAACGGAAGACATCGGACCGACCTATCTGATACCATGTAAAACTTAGGGTTTGAAAAACTGCTCGACACCCTACGTCGGCTGTGGCTATCTCATATATATGGGGTACCAAGAGGTACAATACAGATATGTACAGAAGCTACATATATACAGTCTAACACTATCTTTTAATCGTTTGGCCATTTTGGAAAAAGAAATAGTTGAAACTCTCATATCACTAGTAGAAAACATGCCATCTGTTCAACCGCGCCAACGACATTAGTCCCGGTTCTACCACGAACCGGGACTAATGCTAGCTTGCGTCCCGGTTCGAGTGGGCCGGCCTGCCGCATGGGGGCCGGAGGCATGCGCCCCGGTTGGTGAGGGAGCATGCGTCCCGGTTTGTAACACAAACCGGGACTAAAGTGTTGACACTAGACACGTGGCCTGCCACAAACCTTTAGTCCCGGTTTGTGTTACAAACCGGGACGTATAAGCCAACCCTCTATAAATACGACGCCCCAGCCCTCTGTCTCCCCTCTGTTTTTTATTGGTGGCAAGGTGTGAGAGGTTTGCTAGTTTATTTTTTTCCTATGCATGCATGCGAGGTGTTTGATGAAATGTTTGAGTGAATTATCCCGTTCAATTTCTCACAAAACAAAAATATAGGATGTTCCCGAGACGCACTTGAGTTTTCTCCTCTTTCTTTCCTCCTCGGTCGAGGTTAGCAATCTTATCTTTTCATCTGGCATTGATACAATGCATGTGTCGATGTGAATTGGTCATTTCACTATTTATGATGTTCTGTAATGGTTTTTGATAAACTTAATTATATGATGCAGATGAACGGTCGGGAATGGATGTACGGTGACCGGCATGAACCCGGGTACATTAAAGGCGTGGATAAATTTATCGATGTTGCTACGACAAAAAAAGAGAATGGTTTTATGCGTTGTCCATGTGTTCAATGTCAAAACAACAAAGAGTACTCTTCCTTGAAAATCATTCGCGGCCACCTGGCTATGAAAGGTTTCATGCCCAGCTATAATTGCTGGAACAAGCACTGGAAAGAGGGGTTATGAAGGAAGACAATAAAGAAGAAGAGGATGATGATAACAACTATCATCATATGTTTCCTCAATACGGTGATACTGCAATGGAGACAATGAAGAGGAAGGAGGTGAAGAACGGGTATCAGATGAGCCCGCTGATGAAATTGGTAGGGTCATTTCAGATGCAAACCGAGACTGTGAAACAGAAAAAGAGAAGTTGAAGTTGGAGGGCATGTTAGAAGATCACAAGAAATTGTTGTACCCAAATTGCCAAGATGGCAGCAGAAAGCTCGATACCACACTGGAATTGCTACGATGGAAAATATGCTGGTCTAACTGACTCCACGTTTGAAAAGATGCTGAAAATAATGAAGCAGAAGTTTCCAAAGTATAACGAAATTCTCGAGAGTACGTATGAAGCAAAGAAGATTCTCTGCCCTCTAGGATTAGATGTGCAGAAGATACATGCATGCATTAATGACTGCATCCTCTACCGAGGTAAGGAGTATGAGAATTTAGATAAATGCCCGGTATGTAATGCATTGCGGTATAAGATCAGATGAGATGACCCTGGTGATGTTGAGAGAGCCCCCCCCCCCCCCGAAAGAGGGTTCCTACTAAGGTTATGTGGCATGCTCCTATAATACCAAGGTTGAAACGCATGTTCAGAAACAAATTGCATGCCAGGTTGTTGCGATGGCACAAAGAAGACCATAAGAAAGACGAGAAGTTGAGACACCCCATTGATGGGTCGCAGTGGAGAAAAATCGAGAGAGACTTCCCGGACATTGAAGGTGACGCAAGGAACTTATGGTTTGGTCTAAGTACGGATGACATGAATCCTTTTGCGGAGCAGAGCTGTAGTCAGAACACCTGGCCTGTGACTATGTATCTACAACCTTCCTCATTGGTTGTGCATGAAGCGTAAGTTCATTATGATGCCAGTGATCATCCGGGCAACGACATTGATGTGTACTTAAGGCCATTAGTTGAAGAACTGTTACAGCTGTGGGGCAAACCATGTGTACATGCGTGGGATGACAACAAACAGGAGCCATTTGACCTATGAGGGTTGCTTTTCGTAACCATCACCGGAAGAAGCCCGAACTCCCTGTTGGTGATGATATATTTGGTATGGTCAAGGACATAGAAGTAATCTTTGGAAAGGGTCCTGGCGGTCAATCAGTTCCGAACGACGTCACTACCGGACACGCACCCATGTGGAAGAAGGAATCTATGTTTTGGGAGTTGCCATATTGGAAAGTCCTACGTGTTCGCTCTTCAATCGACGTGATGCACGTGACGAAGAATCTTTGCATGAACCTACTAGGATTCCTGGGCGTGTATGGTAAGACAAAAGATACACCAGAAGCACGGGAGGACCAACAAGTTATGAAAGACCCAAAGAACATGCATACACAAAACAAGACAGATAAATGGCGTCACTTAAGTCGTGCCAGCTATGCTCTTACCAAAGCAGAGAAGGAAATCTTTTTTTAAGTCCTTTACAGTATCAAGGTGTCGTCTGGAGTCTCATCTAATATAAAGGGGATAATAAATATGGTAGTGAAAAAGTTCCAAAACCTGAAGTCGCATGACTGTCACGTGATTATGATGCAGTTGCTTCCGATTGCATTAAGGGGGCTTCTACCGGAAAATGTTCGAGTACCCATTGTGAAGCTGTGTGCATTCCTCAATGCAATATCTCAGAAGGTAATCAATCCAGATATTCTGCCAAGGTTACAGAAGGATGTGGTACAATGTCTTGTTAGTTTTGAGTTGGTGTTCCCACCATCCTTCTTCAATATTATGACGCATCTCCTGGTTCACCTAGTGGAAGAGATTGCCATTCTTGGTCCTGTATTTCTACACAATATGTTCCCCTTTGAGAGGTTCATGGGAGTCTTAAAGAAATATGTTCATAACCGTGCTAGGCCAGAAGGAAGCATCTCCAAGGGCTATGGAACATAGGAGGTCATTGAGTTTTGTGTTGACTTTATTTATGACCTTAAGCCGATTGGTGTTCCTGACTCGTGGCATGGGGGAAGACTAAGTGGAAAAGGTACGCTGGGAAAGAAAGCAATGATATGTAGGGATGGGGAATCTTTCACTAAAGCACAGTACACATTTCTACATAATTCCACCTTGGCAGCTCCGTATATCGAGTAACACAAGAATATTGTACGCTCCAAAAACCCGGGGAAGCCTGAATCATGGATTATAGATGAACACATGAAGTCTTCCGGCAGTTGGATGCGGACACATCTCTTGAATGACATCAATTTTGGAGATCATCTATACTTGTTGGTCGCATCACCATCTTCTGCTATATTGAATTTCCAAGGGTACGAAATAAATGGGAATACATTCTACACGATCGCCCAAGATAAAAGGAGCACCAACCAAAACAGTGGTGTCCTCTTTGATGCAACAGACGATAATGGGCAAAAGGACGCATACTATGGTTACATAGAGGAGATATGGGAAGTTGACTATGGAGTCTCTTTTAAGGTCCCTTTGTTTTTAATGAAAATGAGGCAGTAGGAACCTTTCTTACTGTTATTACCCTAAAAAAAGGTCCCTTTGTTTCGCTGCAAATGGGTCAACCTGAATGGGAAAGGGGTAAAGATAGACCAGTTGTACGGAATGACAACAGGGGATATCAACAATCTTGGTTACAGAGATGAACCATTCGTCCTATCCAATGATGTGTCTTAGGTTTTCTATGTGAAGGACATGTCCTCCAGACCGAAAAAATAAAAATAAGCAAACGAATACATCATATGATGAGCCAAAGCGTCAAATAGTTCTTTCAGGTTAAATAAACATCGTGGGAATCGAGGACAAGACAGAAATGTCAGAAGATTATAATAAGTTTGATGAAATTCCGTCCTTCACAGTGAAAACTGACCCAAGCATTCCGTTAAGTAAAGAAGATGCTCCATGGTTACGTTCCAAGCGATCATAAGGAAGGACATACGCTAAGAAGTTCATGTTCATATTGTGTACCTCTAGTTCATGTCTGGCCGGTCGGCCGCATATTGTGAACCTAAATGCCATGAGACATGATAGCTCATTTTGTGAAGGATATTTTATGATGTTTGCAATTTTCCAAGTTTAATATTTTTCCTTGTATTTTTGATAAATGTGAAACTTTAATTCGGTTGTTGCTTCACAAACTATATATTTTCCGCCATTTCCCACCGCTTCCCGCCAAGTTTTCCCGCCATTTCCCTCTGACCGGATCTTTTAGTCCCGGTTGTAGGCACTAACCGAGACTAAAGATATTTCCCGCCATTTCCCACCGCTTCCCGCCAAGTTTTCCTGCCCTTTCCCTCTGACCGGATCTTTTAGTCCTGATTGTAGGCACTAACCGAGACTAAAGATATTTTGCCGCCATTTCCCACCGCTTCCAACCAAGTTTTTTAGCCCTTTCCCCCTGACCGGAGCTTTTAGTCCCGGTTATAGGCACTAACCGGGACTAAAGATATTTCCCGCCATTTCCCACTGCTTCCCACCAATTTTCCTGCCCTTTCCCTCTATATCTAGGCCGGCCACACCATGGCTATCAACACATCCACACCTTCGTCTCTCACAACAATGGATAGTGCATACTGGGCAATTCAGACCCTCGAGAAGACTGAGGCGCTGTGCGCCTCCAGCTACCCTTGCCCGCCGGGCTACCGGTCGCCCGCCGGCTGGATGCTGAGCGCTGGAGGGGTTCCTGTCCGTCCTGTCCCTCAAGGTTCAGCACGCCAGGCGGCCATCACGAACCACTTCTAGCACGAGCTCATGTCGGAGCAGCGGATGGATCCCAAGTGGGATCCCGACAACTATGACACCTGGAATGCCTTTTTTTGCTAATCATCGAGAAGGAGAGCTTGCCAGGTACGAGGGTGACGGCCCTTCCCCGGTGAACCACAACGAATCCGGCCACCACCTGTGGTGGGTGAACCGGACTATCATCGGTGTGATGCGCTTCATCACCGGGGAAGACCATCCTCGCTTGCGGTACCCGTAGCCGCCATAGAGCCATAAGAAGGGTGGCAGTGTTGAAGGCGTAGTCATCCGGGAGCCCCCTCCCCCACGCATCATGAATCTGAGGCCGGAGTGGCAGGTGCCCCCATAATATGCCATGGCTGGGCTGAGGATCCAGCCGCATGCGCCTAGCAACGACCACGACGACGACGAAGACGAAGATGATGACGACAACAATGATGAAAACGTCCCTGAAGCTATGTACTATAGGGATAGATATGGGCATGACTAAAGGGGGGCCTTTAGTCCCCCTTTATTTTTAATAAATGTATTGAGTGTTAGTCCGTGTTTGTGGATGGGACTATACGGGGGCCTTTTAGTCCTAATTCCGTAGTGTTAGTCCAGGTTTGTGGCTAGACCGGGACTAAAGGGGGGCCTTTAGTCCGATTCCGTACTCTCATTTTTCAATATTAATAAATTTCTTGATTGTGAGTCCCGTTTTGTGGTTGGACCGGGACTAAAGGGGGGGCTTTAGTCCCGATTCCATAGTCTCTGTTTTTAATATTAATAAATGTCTTGAGTGTTAGTCCCATTTTGTGGTTGGACCGGGACTAAAGGGGGGCCTTTAGTTCCGATTCGTTCTACGACTTTCCCAAACTATGAATATGTTGTCCCGATTCGTACATACCGTATGAAGATCTGATCTCCAAACATGCATGATAACATATTAGGGAGTTCATCTATGACCAACTTTAGGGACATGCCAGAGGACTGGGCTCCGGTGGCATATCCCTAAAGCTGGTCGTAGTGGTGTCCCTGCTCTTGCACACTATCTTGCATCTTGTAACTTCTCTAACTAGATCAATATGCCTGGGAGCAAACTAATTTCACATATTAGGGAGTGCCTCTATGACCAGTTTCTTGGAGATGCTGGGGGACTGGGCTCCGGCAGCATCTCCCGAAAACTGTCCGTAGTGGTGTCCCTACTTTCCCACACCATCTTGCAGCTTATAACTTCAATAAATAGATCAATACGCCTGGGAGCTAACTAGTTTCACATATTAGGGAGTGCCTCTATGGCCAGCTTGTTGGAGATGCCGGAGGACTAGGCTCCGGCGGCATCTCCCTCAAGCTGGTCGTAGTGGTGTCCCTGCTCTCACAAACCATCTTGGAAATGCCTCAAACTAGCTGGAGGACTGGACTGACAAGGATGCCTATTGATAGTACAAGCAGCTCGGCATAGTGTAGACACTCATGACATAATGTCGACACTCACCTCTATTATTAGTGCTGACTCACAAGGTTCATCTTTAGTCCCGGTTGGCGACATCATCCGGGACAAGGTACAAGCCGCATGACATAATATCGACACTCACCCCTATCATTATTTTTTGCTTGGCCTAGCCTGCCGCAATCCCTCCAACCAGGACTAAAGATGAACCCTTTCACTCACAAAATGACCTATCATGTTCGAGGTTTCATGGCTTTCGGAACAAATGACCGATGTTATGTGCTGAATTGTGTCATAGTTTGTGATACGGTGCCCATATTATGCATGCACGTGGACATTGGGATGGAGAACAATGTTGTAGGAGGAAGTTTTCCTTTTCATCGCATGGAAAAGCCATTTTCCATTTTTCGAGCGCAAAAAACGGGTCGTTTTGTGAGGCAACCACCAAAATGCTGTTTCAAAATGCTACCGTCCCATTTTTCTAAAATACTAGACTACCTTACATGGACTATCCCCCAACCGGGAGATCTCAAACCTTTCCGTCCATCCTGGGTGAAAAGGACAAATGTCGGCCGAATCGGCAGGAAGTGGGTCCGTTTTGTACAAGTACATAATCTAATGCTCGTGATTTTTTGAAAAAAATCATTTTTAGAATCGCAATATGTGGTTTCTTCAGAGATCCAATGCAAGTTCTAACGAGCCTCGTCCCCTATCTTCATGCACGCTGGTTCGACCTTAGTTCGAAACGGGAAAAATTCAAAACAGGCATAAGAAATTCAAAAAAGTCCGAACAATGTAAATCCTCTGCGTGGTGTCATATTATGTGACATAGCTGCAAGGAAAAATACCAGACATGGTATATTGATCATTTCTCGAAAAAACCTTCACAAAATGACCTATCATGTTCGAGGTTTCATGGCTTTCGGTCGAAATGATCGATGTCATGTGCTGAATCGTGACATAGTTTGTGATACTATGCCCATATTATGCATGCATGTGGACATCGGGATGGAGAACAATGCCGCAGGAGGAAGTTTTCTTTTGTCGCACAGAAACGCCATTTTCCATTTTCCAAGCGCAAAAAAGGGTCGTTTTGTGAAGCAACCACCAAATTGCTATTTCAGAATGCTACCGTCCCATTTTTCTAAAATACTACACCACCTTACATGGACTATCTCCCAACCGGGAGATCTCAAACCTTTCCGTCCATCCCGGGTGAAAAGGACAAATGTCTGCCGAATCGGTAGGAAGTGGGTCTGGTTTGTACTACAGGTACATGATCTAACGCCCGTGATTTTTTTAAAAAAATCATTTTTAGACTCACAATATGTAGTTTCTTCAGAGATCCAATGCAAGTTCTAACGAGGCTCGTCCCCTGTCTTCATGCACGCTCGTTCGATCATAGTTCAAAACGGGAAAAATTCAAAACAGGCATAAGAAATTCAAAAAAGGTCCAAACAATGTAAATCCTTCACGTGTTGTCATATTATGTGACATATTTGCAAGGAAAAATACCATACTTGGTATATTGATCATGTCTCAAAAAACCTTCACAAAATGACCTATCATGTTCAAGGTTTCATGGCTTTCAGTCCAAATGATCGATGTTATGTGCTGAATCGCGGCATAGTTTGTGATACGGTGCCCATATTATGCATGCATGTGGAAATTGGGATGGAGAACAATGTCGCAGGAGGAAGTTTTCCTTTTCGTCGCGAGGAAAAGCCTTTTTCCATTTTTCGAGCGTAAAAAGGGTCGTTTTGTGAAGCAACCACCAAAATGCTGTTTCAGAATGCTATCATCCCATTTTTCTTGAATACTAGACTACCTTACATGGACTATCTCCAAACCGGGAGATCTCAACCCTTTCCATCCATCCCGGGTGAAAAGGACAAATATCTTCTGAATCGGTAGGAAGTGGGTCCTCTTTGTACTACAGATACATGATCTAACGCTTGTGATTTTTAGAAAAAAAAATTTAGACTCGCAATATGTGGTTTCTTCAGAGATCCAGTGCAAGTTCCAACGAGGCTCGTCCCCTATCTTCATGCACGCTGGTTCGACCTTAGTTCGAAACGGGAAAATTCAAAACAGGCATAAGAAATTAAAAAAATGGTCCGAACAATGTAAATCCTTTGCGTGGTGTCATATTATGTGACATAGTTGCAAGGAAATATACCAGATTTGGTATATTGATCAGGTCTCGAAAAAACCTTCACAAAATGACCTATCATGTTCGAGGTTTCTTGGCATTCGGTTCAAATGATCGATGTTATATGCTGAATCGTGGCATAGTTTGTGATACTATAACCATATTATGCATGCATCTGGACATTGGGATGGAGAACAATGTCGCGGGAGGAAGTTTTCCTTTTCGTCACACGCAAAAGCCATTTTCCATTTTCCGAGCACAAAAAAAGGATCGTTTTGTGAAGCAACCACCAAAATGCTGTTTCAGAATGCTACCGTCCCATTTTTGTAAAATACTAGACCACCTTACATGGACTATCTCCCAACCGGGAGATCTCAAACCTTTCTTTCCATCTCGGGTGAAAAGGACAAATGTCTACCGAATCGGTAGGAAGTGGGTCTGGTTTGTACTATAGGTACATGATCTAACGCCCGTGATTTTTTGAAGAAATCATTTTTAGACTCGCAATATGTGGTTTATTTAGAGATCCAATGCAAGTTCTAACGAGGCTCTTCCCCTATATTTATGCATGCCGGTTCGACATTAGTTCGAAACGGGAAAAATTCAAAACAAGCATCAGAAATTCAAAAAAGGTCCGAACAATGTAAATCCTTCACGTGGTGTCATATTATGTGACATAGATGCAAGGAAAAATACCAGACTTGGTATATTGATTATGTCTCAAAAAAACCTTCACAAAATGACCAATCATGTTCGAGGTTACATGTCTTTTGGTCCAAATGACCGATGTTATGTGCTGAATCACTGCATAGTTTGTGATATTGTGCCCATATTATGCATGCATGTGGACATTGGGATGGAGAAAATATTGAAGGAGGAAGTTTTCCTTTTCGTCGCACGGAAAAGCCATTTTTCATTTTCCGAGCGCAGAAAACGGGTCATTTTGTGAAGCAACCACCAAAATGCTGTTTCAGAATGCTACCGTCCCATTTTTCTGAAATACTAGACCACCTTACATGGATTATATCCCAACCGGGAGATCTCAAACCTTTCTGTCCATCCCGGGTGAAAATGACAAATGTCTTCCGAATCGGTAGGAAGTGGGTCCGGTTTGTACTATAGGTACATGACCTAACGCCCATGATTTTTTGAAAAAAAATCATTTTTAGACTCGCAACATGTGGTTTCTTCAGAGATCCAATGCAAGTTCTAACGAGGCTCGTCCCCTATCTTCATGCACGCC
Organism: Avena sativa; assembly: GCA_916181665.1. Lineage (NCBI taxonomy): Eukaryota > Viridiplantae > Streptophyta > Magnoliopsida > Poales > Poaceae > Avena > Avena sativa. The sequence continues at coordinate 85,365,566 of OV702293.1, read as the reverse complement.
GATTCGACCTTAGTTCGAAACGGGAAAAATGCAAAACGGGCATAAGAAATTCAAAAAAGGTCCGAACAATGTAAATCCTTCGCGTGGTGTCATACTATGTGACATAAATGCAAGGAAAAATATCAGACTTGGTATATTGATCATGTCTCGAAAAAACCTTGACAAAATGACCTATCATGTTCGAGGTTTCATGGCTTTCGGTCCAAATGGTCGATGTTATGTGCTGAATCGCGGCATAGTTTGTTATACTGTGCCAATATTATGCATGCATGTGGATATTGAGATGGAGAACAATGTCGCATGGGGAAGTTTTCCTTTTCATCGCACGGAAAAGCCATTTTCCATTTTTCGAGCGCAAAAAAGGGTCGTTTTGTGAAGCAACCACCAAAATGCTATTTTAGAATGCTATCGTCCCATTTTTCTAAAATACTAGACCACTTTACATGAACTATCTCCCAACCGGGTGGTCTCAAACCTTTCCGTCCATCCCGGGTGAAAAGGACAAATGTCTGCCGAATCGGTAGGAAGGAGGTCTGGTTGGTACTACATCTAACGCCCGTGATTTTTTTTAAAAATCATCTTTAGACTCGCAATATGTGGTTTCTTCAGAGATCCAATAAAATTTCTAACGAGGCTCATCCCGTATCTTCATGCACGCCGGTTCGACCTTAGTTCGAAACGGGAAAAATTCAAAATGGACATATTGGTTAATAGTTTAAATGGTTACATTAATTATTTTGAAAACAAGAAAATGGTTTTGAATTAGTTATTCAAATTCAAACACTTTTTATGTTTAAAGTTTTTCAATATTCCAAATTAATATGCAAAAAATATAAGTTAGTTCATTTTTAATTTAAAATGGTTAGTAGTTTAAATGGTTACATTAATTATTTTTTAAAACATAAAATGGTTTTGAATTAGTTATTCAAATTTAAACACTTTTTATGTTTATAGTTTTCCAATATTCCAAATTAATATGCAAAAAATATAAGTTAATTAAATTTTAATTTAAAATGGTTAATAGTTTAAATGGTTACATTAATTATTTTTAAAACTGAAAATGGTTTTGAATTAATTATTCAAATTCAAACACTTTTTATGTTTAAAGTTTTCCAATATTGCAAATTAAATATCATTTAAAAAACATTACAAATTTAAACCCCAAAATAAAAAATAAGACGGGAACAGAGAGATAATTTGTGAAAATTTTGAAAACAGGACCTTTAGTCCAGGTTTCTGGCTCCAACCGGAACTAAAGGCCCCCTGCGCGCGCTCCTTGGTCTCTGCCCAAAATATGAAAAAAAAAGTGGAGAATACGTCCCGGTTTATGCCACCAACCGGGACGTATGACCCTTTAGTCCTGGTTGGTGGCACCAACCGGGACAAAAGAGGCTTTAGTACTTAACCGCGCGCCCGTTCCTCTCCTTCCCCATCACATTTTTCTGCTAAGTCATCGACGCGCACAGGAGACGCTGCCCCCGAACCCAATGACGCTGGCAGGCTGCCTAGCTCGCCGCCGCCCGCGCGTCCCGGCCGCCACCACCACCAACCACCGCCGTCGTTGTCCGCGTGCGCCCCGGACGCCACTACCCGAGAGCCTCCTTCCGCGTGCCCGCCCCGCCCACCGCCGTATCGTCCGCAGCAAGCAGAGCGTCACCCGGCCACGGCCACCACCGTGCCGCCATCATCCCGTCCTCCACCACCAGCATCAGCGCGTCGCCGTTGCCGCACACGTGCGCCCGGCCCGGCCGCCACCACCACCACCAAAAGGTGCACCGTCCTCCTCCTCCTTCTCTTCCTCTCGCCGTCGGCAGTACTAGCTAGCTAGTTAGGCCTAATTAGGTTTAGTTAGGGATTATTAGGTTTAGATAGGGAATATTAGCGATAATTAGGGGTTATTAGGTTTATTTAATATAGGGTTAGTTAGGAATTAGCTAGGTTAATTAGTTAATTAGGTTTAGTTCAAATCTGAAATGTGTTTTATTTTCAAATATATGTTTAGTCCAAAGTTTTAATATAAATGATTTAAATAATGTTTAAAACTAATAATTCCAAATATTTAGTATAATATATGTTCGCAAATCAACCGTGTCGCCCGGTCACGGCCTCCGGTGGCCATTTAGTAGCGGCGCCGCCTATTTTAGTTAGTCGCGTCGTCTTGATTTAGTCGAGCCCCAGATCCGGTGAAAAACTACCTCACCCCTATGCTGATGTCATAGTGATGCAGTAAATGTTTTAAAATGGTTTAATATTTTCAGAAATTGATATAAACTTTTAAATTCAATAACTAATGATTTATAAGTCAGAAAATTACAGATAATATATCAAAATATTCAGAAAATTAAGAGCTACCTGTCTAAGCAATCATCATACATTGTCAAGAAACTTAATAACCCTAGATTAGATAAGGAAGCATCAATAGCCCTTAGGTCCATGTGGGTTTGACGATGTGCCTTCGCCAGGGCATTCCGAACCCTCTTAAATCGATGTTGCACTTAGGGTTAATGTGTAGTCTCTAATCTGACATGTCATACATATTGATTGCGCATTGCATTATGCCATGTCTTGATTGTCGCCTTTATTTTCGGTATTGGTTCTTCGTGATAGGATCCGAGCCCGAGGCTAAAGTCAACGACACCGAAGATCCATATCTGTGTACTGAAGGACAAGGCAAGCGTAGCCTCTCTTTTTGAACCTATGTTTTACAAAGTATTTACTTTCTCGCTATGATGCACATGATTCCAATGTGATCTTTTGTCAGTAGCTAGTGTTACCTATCTGCTGCATAGTTTTCCTTTTGTAGCCTTATACTCATGTTCCACTGCTGCTAGTATACCTAAATGACCCCTCTCATATGCATCTAAGGTTTCTCTGAACTAGGTTTTACACCTCTCGGAACTCCAGAATATTGATTTTAGTTGATTTTTATTATTGTAAATTCATTTTTATTATTGTGTATGTATATATTAGGGTTTCTCCAAATTAGGGTTTATATCTCTCAACACCCTATGTAACCTTCTCCCTTAGCCGCTTTGACTTCTCTGTTTTTCTACCAATGCAGAAATTATTGAACCACATGGCAGAGACGAAGAAAAGGAAGAGTTGATCCATGGTGTGATCCGCGGGGAGGAAAATGTCGATGTATCGATGTTTTTGAACAACTCCGGTGAGGGTGATCCTCTTTTGGCCGGAAGAGACAACTTCTTTGAGGGAGAAGGTGATGCCTTCCGCGAGTGAGAAGGCGATGCCTTCTATGATCGAGAAGACGACTGCTCCGTAGGAACATTCAATATTACAAAATCCGGCGAGGTGCATGTCATATAATTAATTAATTAATTAATCATCTGCTGTCTATATACATATATTAACGATGATCGTTCTTCTTTTAGCCCTCCGGCCCGAGAAAATCTACTGAAAATAGCAAACGAGGCCCAACCAAAAAGTTGGAAGACCAAGAGAGGTTCAGGATCGAAGATGTCGGTGAGGACGGCAAACCGACGGCTCCCCTTGTTGTCGCAAACAAATTTGTGGCACAATGCGAAGTAATTGTTAGGGACTTCGTCTCGATCACCATTCAAAATTGGAATAGGCCTTCTAATGCGGAATAAGAGGGAACGTCTTTATTTGTCCCTTATGTGGCAAAAGATTTACTGTGGAAGAGGCTGATGCATAATTTCACCCTACCGACGGTAGATCTGGATCCAAATGCGGAGGATCCAGTTGAGGAGGCCAAGCAACATGACGAAGCCACCCAAAATAAGGTCAAGGAGTGGGCTTTGAAGAAGATGGCCCAGCAATTCACCAACTGGAAGAAAAGATTGCACCTTGACTATGTCGTGAAAGAGAAGACTCTGAATTTCGAGAAGATTCAATATCAGAAGTTAAAACCATTATGGTATGATTTTGTTAATTACAAGACATCAGAAAAATCTAAGAAAATGTTTGAAACGAATAAGCTAAATGCTGCTAACAAGAAGTATCACCATACTATGGGGCAAGGTGGCTACAGGGCTGGCATTCCTAAGTGGAAGAAACTTGAGGATGATCTGCGTGATAAAGACGTCATCCCAGAGACAGACGATTGGATCGAACGTGCAAAGAATTGGTTTTACGGGCATGAGGGCACGTTGGACTCAGAGGGGAAGTGTATATATAACCTAAGACATAAAGATGACTCCTTGCCAATCGATAACATAAGAAAAGCAGTAAAGGTTGTTGAAAAGGGGGAGTTCATTCCTGATAGAGAGAATTACGAACTCACACTCGCCCTTGGGAATAAGAAACACGCTGGACGAACACGAGGCACAATAGGATCCCAACCATGGAGCACTGGGTTTCCCAAAGACAGGAAGAAATATCCTAATATAAGCCGTAAGAGGAGAAAGGACAAGGCGGAAGTTGAAGCAAATATTCAGGCAGACCGGATGCATAAAATTGAAGAACAAATAAAGAAACAACAAGATCAAATTAATGCACTTAGCCAGCAAGGTACTACCAGCCCATCTCAGCAGCACATGGTGGTAGAACTTGCATTCGATGCTACCGGCCTATCGAATAATTGAAAAAGTAGTGTGGCTTCCACTGAGGTCCCGGGTGATGACGATGACGATGGTGCACCGACGATGGCTCGTGTTGGCTACCCAGTGGATGATATCACGCAAATGACACATTGCGAGCTACATGTCAAAGTTGTGCACATAATAATGAAGGTTCCTTACCAATTGGACCTGCACCAACTTACCATTGTCGTCCGGTTCGACAGGGCTACACTATTGTCGAGGTGGATGAAGTCATACACAACTTTCAAGGTTTGAAGCTTGACTACCCTACAGGTGAAGGGGATGTGACTGAACTAGGAGAAGCAACAAACGTCACCATTCTATGGCCAAAGGAATGTATCGTGCTTCCAAATCAGACGCCAAGGACATCTTAGCCGCCGCCTCACCCGCCTCCAGCGCAGTCGTCGCCGCTGCAGCAGCCGTCTCCGTCGCCTCACCCGTCTCCATCACCTCACCCATCTCCGTCACCTCACCAGTCTCCAGCGCAGGAGTCGCTGCCACGGCAGCCATCGCCGCCACGGCAGCCATCACCGGTGCCTCAGGAAAAAAAGCGTAAGCGTACCACAGCTACTCTGCGGAGTGGTAAGCGATCGTCGACACGTAAACAGGAGCCTTTTCCAAAAGTACCAAAGGATCCTCCCAAGAGAGCTTATGACTGTACTGAAGAGGAGACTACGGCGATCATCCAGGCAAAAACAACATCGTTTTTCGCTAAGCTGAGGCGGCGAAAATAGCCAGAGTTCCCCAGCACCGAAGAAGATAAAGCCTGAGTGTTCATAATGCTAAAGGGCCTTCACCAACCGAGCCAAAGCTGTCATCAAACTATGAGCGCTCTATTCTCAAGTCACATGCGGCACAACAACTGTCGAAGAGCACTAGTGCAAGCGGGAAATATGTTCCCCAGCTCGGAGAACAAACAAAACAATCTTTCACCCCTCTCAAGGTGATTTCCCATACCAATGTGGGGTCGAGCAAATATGTGGCCGAAGAGCAGTATGATCCAGATGTAGTTGCACTATACGGAGAAGCGGCCGCAGCTCAAGGTATGAGTATTGCTCACTACTTATCCCAGTTATAGTACTTCCCCGAGACTCAAGTAGCATACAAATATTGGTACGGGAAACCTCTCGTCAAACCTGAGGAGGTAAAGAATCTACCAACAAAAATGTGAAGATTGCATAACTAGTACATGCATGCCACAAAGGGCGGGGCTAACTGGATAATGCTGAGGGTTACAAAAAAGCATTACAGGAAAGAAGATGACGTGGTAGCCAATGAATTTGTTGAACTATTTCAATTATTCAATCAAGACGCCTTAGACAAACCGATCATCAGTGCCTATTGTCTGTAAGTACTAATTATGTAATTAATTAAGTCTCTAGCTTTCTCACCTTGTTTATGCATGTATATAATCATACTATAATATGCAAAATGAAGATTCTCGAATGCGGCAGAGGACAAATCTATGACATTGGGTTCGTTGACCCATATTTTGTTCATCAAGCTAATCTCAAAGCAAAACCCTAGGATATGGAGGATAATATTGTACACGCGTTAAGGTTTCAAGAAAGTAGAAGGGAAATACTATTTTCTTACAACTTCGAGTGAGTGTTATTGTCTTGTATACACTTTCTATTTCGCTTACTCGACGTTAAGTGTATAATTGATGAGTTATGCATGCGCAACTTTCACTATATTTTGTTAATCATTCAACGTGACAAAGGGCGGGTACTAGTCATGGACTCGAAACATAAACTCCTTGACATGTGGGCGGACATGCAGATGACGCTCCAGCGGTAATTCTAATTATTATAGCACTATATCGGCAAGGTTTGTGAATTTCATGATATCAAGTAATTAATAACTCCTTTTATTCGTTTTTTTCGTCGGGAAGCGCTTGGAAACGGTTCACCAAGAAGGCTAGGGGTGTTTGGAAAGAGGAGCTGACATTTAAACCACTAGATGTAAGTACCACTAGCTAGATCTGCACATCTCTTTGATTCTAGTTTTGATACTGTTATCATGCCTGATTATTATTTTGATTGAACTCTATTCTCGTAAAGTACCTGACGCATGGACCAGGGAACAATTTATGTGGATACTATGTTTGCGAGTTCATCCGTCAGACGTGCTATGCGAAGGCCAGAAATTTAGAGCAACTTAACATACGTAAACAATTTTTATAGTTTTTTATTACCATAAAATTGTGTTTAGTTCCATTCATATAGGTTGACTCCTTTTTTAAATCAGCTCGAACGGCTGCGGGATGGTGTTGCCCCAAAGGATCGTATACGAGCAATTCAGGAGGAATTGGCGGGATTCTTGGATGCGAAAATCCTAAATCCAAAAGGAGAATACTATACAGGACCGGGTGTATAGGCAATAGGGACTGTACAAAGAGATTATTTCGTATGTATATATGTGCATGAAATCCGTGTATCGAATGTAATATGTTCAACACTTGGATCTCTATTGTCATGATGATGTTGTGTAATATAATGGTTCCTTCATTAATGAGTGAAAAATAAAAAAATAAAAAATAAAACAATATAAATGAATTCTCCGCCGCGGCACAAAAAGTGGCCAAAATGCTGTCGCGGCAAAAAAATGTGGCCAAAATAAATTCTCTATCGCGGCAGAGAAATGATCCAAATCTCTGCCACGGCATAGAGTGATTTGTCCCGGTTCGTGTTACGAAACGGGACGGTTGCTCCTCCCCCGCGCGGAGCAGCGGCCACGTGGAGCACATTTTGTCCCGGTTCGTGTCCGAACCGGACTAAAGGGTGTTAGAATTTTTGCCTAATTAGTCCCAGCCCATTTATTATATGCCAATAAATTTCTGAAATCCTAGAGGCCCATTTGGCCCATTCATGCAAGGCAAGAGCTGGGACAAATGTTTAGTCCCACATTGCTAGTTGAGTGAAAGTTGGACCAACTTATAAGGTGAGCTCTCCTAGCACTTGGTAAAAAGGATGAGAAGGAGAAGGAGAGAGTTCCACACGCGTTCTCCTGCTCCTCGCTTTCCTCGCCACGCCACGCCACGCCACGCCTTGCCTCGCCTCGCCTCGCCTCGTCACATCACGTCACGACGCGCGTGCGCCGTGGGTTGCGGGAATATCGCCGAGCCGAGCTTTATTTTGCCACGCATGAATGGTATATGAACAGTCGTACAAAAGTGGAAACGTTTTGATCGAGTGGACTTTTAATACGAGCTACGAACTGAGTGGAGGCTGTTCGGTGGGCTGTCGCATGTTCGCTTCAACTTCTGCCCGTTCGTTTCATCTTCTGCGCAGCCTCTCTGGCTACCCCTCTGTGTCTATATAAGAGAGAGGTCACGCCTCCTCTCAGACACACTGCCACACATCCTTTGCACCTCCAGTTCCAGAGCACTGTGCTACCTAGATCTTCCCCATCCCGTATTGCGGCGTGCACCGCGAGCCGGGGCAGTAGGCCTCCGAGACCCCGCTGCTTCAAGCCCTATACGGGAGAAGGGCGATAAGGTTTTTGGGGAGCGCTACCGGCACGACTACTGGCTTCATCACGGACTCCCTCTCGGATAGCGATTGCGCCGACGTCTTCCCCAATGAGGACTTCTTCCCCAACGTCAGCACCCTCTTCCTCGATGACATGGCTAACGACGGTGCCAACACGAACACCGGCGGTTCCTCTTCTGCTGCTGCCGTGTATGTTTTCTTTCTCAAACTTGTTATGATCGCATCTCAAGATCTTTGTCTTGCAGTATGTTTGGTTATATGCCTTAATATGTATTCGCTATTTCACATGATTAGTATATTGTCTATTATTCTAATCATGTTTTATCTAGCGTTTATTATGGATAATTCGCTTGGTAAATTGCTCTTTTATTCAACAATCCAAAAACCTTATTTCAGGGAATTTTTCCGAAGTGGCTTTGTTGCTTCTATGAAGCCACCTGTGTTCGGAGGTGTCAATTGCAAAAGATGGTGTGCGAGAGCAGTGCTCTGGTTTCAGACCATGAGCTGCTATAACGCCATCTATGGTGCACCTAAGGGAGAACTTAATCCCGCTCAGGAAGAGGCGTTCCAAAAACTTGATACCACTTTCAAGGCTGCCTTGATAAGCATCCTTGGCGACAATATTGTCGATTCATATCTGTCATTTAGCAATGGCAAGGATATGTGGGATGCGCTCGAAAGAAAATTTGGAGTCTCTGATGCTGGCAGTGAACTGTATGTCATGGAACAATTCTATGACTATAAGATGGTTGATGACCGCCCCATTGTGGAGCAGGCTCATGAGATACAGTCACTTTCCAGGGAGCTTGAGCACTTCACTTGTGTGTTACCGGACAAGTTTGTTGCCGGAGGCATTATTGCCAAACTTCCTCAGTCATGGAGGAATTTTGCTACTTCTCTGAAGCAGAAGAGACAAGAGTTCTCCGTGACAGATCTCATTATGACTCTTGATGTGGAAGATAAGGCGAGAGCAAAAGACACACGTGCTCGAGGTACCGAGGGAGGTTCTAATGCCAATCTGGTACAGAAAAGGAACTTCCAGCCTCATAAGTTCAAGAACAAAGGCAAGTTTGACGGCAAAGGGAAGTTCGATGGAAAGAACAAGGCCTCACAGTCTAGCAGCTTCAAGAATAAGACTGATAAGAGGAAAGGTGCTTGTCATGTATGCGGTGATCCTGATCATTGGGCTCCTGCTTGTCCCAACCTCTTTGATAAGCGCCAGCATGGGAAGGGTAGCAAGACTACTAATGCTGTCATGGGCAACGTTGAGATGAAAGATGTTGGGTATGGTATATTACCTACTGTTCTTTCATTATGTCATTCTCTTGATTGGTGGATTGACACGGGCGCTAATGTACATGTCTGTTCTGATATTTCCATGTTTTCTTCATATCAGGTCATAGGGGCTCAAACTATGCTGATGGGAAATGGCTCGCATGCTTCTGTTCATGGTGTTGGTACGGTTTATCTGAAGTTCACTTCGGGAAAGACCGTGCGCCTGAAGAACGTGCATCATGTTCCCTCAATAAATAAAAATCTTGTTAGCGGATCTCTTCTGTGTCGAGATGGCTACAAGATTGTATTCAAGTCCAATAAATTTTTAAATTCGAAGTATGGAACCTTTGTTGGTAAAGCCTATGAGTGCGGAGGCTTGTTACGCTTATCTCTGTCAAACATTTGTAATAAAGTTGTTAATCATATATACACGAATTTTGAATCAAATGTCTGGCACTCTCGTCTTTGACATATTAATTTTGGTTGTATGACGCGGCTAGCCAAAATGAATTTAATCCCTGATTTCACAACTGTTAAGGGATCTAAGTACCAATTCTGCGTGCAAGCTAAACAACCTTGCAAGTCACATACAACTGCAGAAGTGAGAAATTTAACACCACTAGAGCTCATACATTCTGATCGTGAGATGAATTGTTTGTTGAAAAAAGGTGGAAAGAAATATTTCATGACTTTGATCGATGACTCTACGAGATATTGTCATGTGTATCTTCTGAAATCAAAAGATGAGGCTTTGAGTTTCTTCAAAATCTATAAAGCTGAGGCAGAAAATCAACTTGATCGAAAGATTAAGAGGCTTAGGTCTGATCGTGGTGGAGAGTATTTTTCCGATGAGTTTGATTTCTTTTGTGCGGAACATGGCATAATTCATGAGAGGACGCCTCTCTACGCACCCCAATCAAATGGAGTAGCCGAAATAAAGAACCGTACTCTAACAGATTTGGTTAACGCCATGTTAGACACATCGGGTCTCTCTAAGGAATGGTAGGGGGAGGCACTATTGACCGTGTGTCATGTCCTAAACCGAGTTCCCACAAAGAACAAAGAAATTACTCCATTCGAAGAATGGGAGAAGAAAAGATTAAAACTCTCTTACTTACGTACTTGGGGTTGTTTGGCAAAGGTTAATGTTCCAATCCCCAAGAAGCGCAAGCTTGGACCAAAAACCATTGATTGTGTTTTTCTGGGCTATGCTTTTCATAGCATTGGTTATAGATTCTTGATAGTAAAATCTGAAGTGCCTGACATTCATGTCGGAACAATCATGGAGTCGACTAATGCGACTTTCTTTGAGGATATATTTCCAATGAAGGATAAACCTAACTCATCAAATCTGGAGATACCTAGTTCATCTAATCAGGAATTTGCTACATTCTCTGAACCTACCATTCCAATTGAACACTCTAAAAGTCCTAAGGAGGATGATAATGAAATTCCTAAAAGGAGCAAGAGACAAAGGACTGCAAAGTCTTTTGGTGATGATTTCATTGTGTACCTTGTGTATGACACTCCCACTTCCATTTCAGAAGCATATGCATCTCCTGATGCTGACTACTGCAAGGAAGCCGTCCATAGTGAGATGAATTCCATCTTAGCTGATAAAACATGGGAGATCACTGATCGCCCTTATGGGTGTAAACCTGTAGGATGCAAGTGGGTGTTTAAGAAAAAGCTTAGACCTGATGGTACTATTGATAAGTACAAGGCACGACTTGTGGCCAAGGGATAACTCAAAAAGAAGGTGAAGACTTCTGTGACACTTACTCACCTGTTGCCAGATTGACCACCATTTGAGTATTACTCTCATTGGCTGCCTCTCATGGTCTTCTTGTTCATCAAATGGACGTTAAGACAACTTTCCTTAATGGAGAGTTGGATGAGGAAATTTACATGGATCAGCCAGATGGCTTTGTGGTAAATGGTCAAGAAGGAAAGGTGTGCAAGTTGTTGAAGTCTTTATATGGTCTAAAACAAGCCCCTAAGCAGTGGCATGAGAAGTTCGAAAGAACTTCAATTACTACATGCTTTGTTGTAAATGAAGCTGATAAATGTGTGTACCATCGCCATGGTGGGGGTGAGGGAGTCATCCTTTGTTTGTATGTTGATGACATACTGATTTTCGGAACCAACCTTAATGCAATTAAGGAGGTCAAAGATTTCTTATCTTGTTCCTTTGAGATGAAGGATCTCGGAGTAGCTGATGTCATTCTAAACATCAAGCTATTGAGAGATGATGATGGTGGAATTACATTGCTTTAGTCCCACTATGTGGAAAAGATCTTGAGTCGTTTCGGGTATAGCGACTTCAAGTTTTCTCCTACATCGTATGATCCTAGTGTATTGCTTCGAAAGAATCGAGGAAACGCTAGAGACCAACTGAGATATTCTCAAATTATTTGCTATCTTATGTATTTAGCTAGTGCCACGAGGCCTGACATCGCCTTTGCTATAAGCAAACTCAGTCAATTTGTTTCAAATCCAGGAGATGATCACTGGCATGCTCTTGAGAGATTTATGCGATATCTAAAAGGCACTACGAGCTACGGCATACACTATACCAGGTATCCGAGGGTACTAGAGGGTTATAGTGATTCAAATTGGATATCTGATGCTAACGATATAAAGGCCACAAGTGGATATGTATTCACACTTGCTGGTGGCGCTGTTTCTTGGAAGTCTTGCAAGCAGACCATCTTAACGAGGTCAACTATGGAAGCAGAACTCACAGCATTAGACACAGCCACTGTTGAAGCAGAGTGGCTTCATGAACTCTTGATGAACTTACCTATGGTTGAAAAAACAATACCCGCAATCCTTATGAACTGCGATAATCAAACTGTGATTTTCAAGGTAAATAGTTCTAAGGATAATATGAAGTCATCAAGACATGTGAAGAGGAGACTGAAATCTGTCAGGAAAATGAGAAACTCCGGAGTTATTGCATTGGATTATATCCAAACATCTAAAAACTTGGCAGATCCCTTCACAAAGGGTCTATCACACAATGTGATAGAAAATGCATCGAAGGAGATGGGTATGAGACCCACAAATTGAGCTTTCCATAGTGGTAAACCATTCTATGTGATCGGAGATCCCGTGAATTAGAATTGGGAGATAAGCTGTTTGTTAGCTGAGAGGAAAGTATCCCTACTTTAATAAACACCACTCCATAAAGATGCAATACTTTCCTATTCTGCACAGCAGGTTGATTTATTATCTTAATGTGTTCTAAGTGGCTTATGTAACATCCCAGTATTTAGGACCTAAAGAAGGGTAGATTTAGGAATATGAATTATTGCATGCATTCATTTGTGAAAATGTGGGTAAAATTTTCGCCAAATAAAACAACCTAAGTGACCAATGTTTCTTTCATACCTTGAGATTAGGATTAGTCTTAAAGGGTGATTGTTATAAACTTTGAGATGATCTTAAGGAGTTATGTGTTTAAAATGAATTTGAATTTTAAACTTGGGTGTTTGAATTATAATTTAAATGATTAGATATAAGATCTGAATCTTAAATTAATTAAGAGATAAGTATTATAACTTATATCTTATCCAAAGACAATATTGAATATGAAATTCATTTCATATTTAAACAAGTTACAAAGAATGTAACCTACTGAAGTCATTCCAAACTTCACAATTTACAAAAGAATAATGAATAAGAATATTATTTATTAATAATAATATAATCTTTATTACAATTAAATAAAATCAAGATTACAAGAATAATAAAAGAAAAAAATTATAAAAGAATAAGAAAATTACATTTGAATATCTACTAACTATCCTATATCTAAATCTACACTAAATCTTCATATTTATCTTTGTACCTGTAAAACAAAGACTAAATATAAACAAAATAAGATTAGTGTTAGTATTATTTCTCTCAGATATGTCAGTGAGATGCACTTGACAAATTCATCATTGAGAAATGTTATAAAGGGGCAAGTTTCACCAATATGAAAGATTTCATCTTTCATAAATTCAAAGCCAGAAGTCAAATGATAGCCAAGAGGGACCAATTCACCAGCCAGGTGAAAGTAATCTGGTAATGGTAAGTACAAAAATTCTGAAGATATCCACAGGTGCATAGCAGGCACACAAGCTGGACACACACCAGCATGCAAATGGTGTGCTGTCGACCTCACAAGCCTAGCCCAATCTCACAAAACCACAACACAACCATGGAGGAGCACATCAGTTCATCTCTCCACTACACAGCACACAAGCACATCCAGTGTAGACAACAGCTAAACCAAGAACAACAGCTAAACCAAACCACCCCAGATCAACCAAACATCACCAAGATGGTGACATAAGGAGGGGGATGAATCAGGTGGAGAGCAAGATCAAACCCAGGAGCTAGGAGGATCAGGCAAGCTCAAGAGCAAGCTCAGGAGTCCAGCAAAACCAGATCAAGATCATCATCATCAACTTACTACATCAACATCAGATTTTGTGGTGAGCCTCATAAAACCATCACATCATTCATTCATAGTATCTGAACAGAAGCATGTGTTGCTTTATGAAATAATCTCTCAATAATCACCCAAGTGAGGTGAATCTATCCTAGATATTTCAAGTATAAAGATAAGAAATCAAACTCAGCCAAAAGCACTAAAACTCTCAGACCAACATCACAGAGTCTAGTGTTAATTTATGCAACTGAAACTATCTTTCGTTTGTTCTTATCAGATTAGGGCACATCTCTCAGAGAGAGTAGCACCTCTAATATTACAAGCTACAAAAAACTATTTGCTCAACTAACTAGGACTTAAAATCCTAGAGCCTCAGACCAACATCATAGGCAGGAGAGTTAAGAAAATCTTTTATTCTATCTTGCCAGTATTAATCACAAGTATTGACAAAGCTAAGCCCAGAAATAAAAACCCAATCACTTGTGTGCCAGATTACAATGGTATCACAAGGACAAGTTCTAAATGAGCTAAAACTAATCTTTGCTTAGTTCCCACAGATAAAAAGGACAAACCAATAAATATCATTTTCCTGAAGCCAAGTGCTAGGAATCAACATCAAATTTATCTATACATCCACAGAAAAATCATTACATGTAATGATCATATTTAGTGTGTATAATCTCATACAAGCCTACCATTATAATTGCAGTAAGCAACTACTGAGAGAAACTACTGTCAGTATAAGCATTCTGATAGTAGAGTAAGTTCTCAGATCAACAACATTTCCAATCAGGGATTCCATAAAAACACTAGCATGAGATCATAGTGGATTACCACTGGAATAAATCTGACAAGCCACTAGCATCATCAAAGCCACTACAAATCATGATCCACAGCAAACAATCATTCTTCATGCTCAAGTATGATCAACACTAGATCTAAAGCATCATGGATATGATCAACAGGGGGTTATGAACCCTAATCAGAACAAGAACCCTAATTAGGAGATGAATCCTAATCAGAACATCATCACTAGGCACGAGAAGCCACTAGACACACACCGAGAGATTCATGGTAGTAGCATGAACAAGAAACACAGAAGCAACTTACCCGAGGTCCTCGCTGACGAATTGAAGAGGAAGCAGATTGGCCGATGAACCGCGGCGGCACCGGGAGAACCCTAGAGGGCGCTGCAACCTGCACTAGCCACGGCGGTGGCCACAGCAGCACACGAGCCTAGCACACCACCGCAGGATGGACCGCAGCGGTGGCGACAACACTTTTCCCTAACCCTAGGGTTCGAGAACGGGGTGAATCTGACCACGGGGAAGCCCCGGAGTCAAATCGAGTTGGACTAGACGAACAAGAGGAGTCGCAAACCTCGCCCTGCACCACGGCAGCGACCAGGGGAAGCCTCAACGGCGGCGCTAGAGCCCGCGGGGTCGGGGAAGAGGAAGGGTGAGAACGAGGAGGAGGCAGAGAGAATGGGTTGGGTGGGCCAAAACGCCCTCGGGGTGGTATTTTGACCTTGCCCTATTGGGCCACACTAGCCCAATAAGCCCAAAAGGCCAGCCCAAGTTGATTAAAAAACGGTTTTAATCAATTGGAAAAGACAAAAATGCCCCTGACCTCAATAAAATTCTATAAAATAAAATAAAAGTCCAAAAATTATAAATAAAATATTTTTGGATTCACAATAATCCACTCTATCCAAATAAAATAAGATATAAAATTTTGGACATTTAAATTTTTATAAAATTTTTGTAATTTATAAATTGTGTGTTATCATATATGATATAAAAGAAAGAAAATATCGTTTTCATAAATAAAGAAATCATAGATATCATCCTAAGTGGTGATATAATGGAGAAATAGAACTTAGGTTCTATTTGCAACAATGATGATCAAGTAGGGACTTAATAACCCCTGACATTAGTGATTCTAGCGTTGTATATTACGCGTTAGCCATGAGATTTGGAATGGGACAGAGAAGTTAGCTGTATCTTCTTCCTCTCGCATGAAGCCGGATGTGCAGGTCGTGGCTGTTATCCTCGTAGCGTGCATATTAATTGGTAATTCGTAGAGGATATGCAGCATATGGGTGGGAACCCTCATCGTCCCACGATAGTTGTGGCATCTAACGGTTTGTACAAACCATTGCCGTAATTCATTATGTGGGCATGGTGTACACCAAGGAGGCATGAGGAGTCGCGAAGGGGGCAGTGATTGGCTTGGACAAACTACTGGGCCCCACATCATGGAATTGTGGACGGGAAAGTATGCCCGTTGTGCAATAAGGAGTTGATCTCTCATGGGTAAAGTAACGCACCTCTGCAGAGTGTAAGAACTGTAACTTGTTACTCCCTGTTCCGGGAAGGAGATACTAACGCGGCAGGAAAGGAACTCCATGAAAGTTCTGGTCAACCTGTGAAGGCTGATTGTCATAGTTTTTTGGAATAAAATCAATCTTTGAAGAAAGATTTACAAAAATTGCATAGTGCCAAGGATTTATAATCCGAGGTGGTAGTTAGAGCATCAAACTTCCCACCTTGCATATAATGAACTTGTTGGGTAATGCTGTTACTCATTCTTTCCTTTGATCCCTTGCTTAGACTCTGAGGATCCCGAAGACGTGCCAATGTATGTAGCCGAATGCCAAGAAGATGTGTTCTACGAGGAACCTGATCTGTCTGGAGGAGTTGAAGGGGTGGATTACGAGATCAGCTACGGTGTCGATGAGAACGAGTCCAATTAAGTATCTAGTTAGTAGTAACTAACAGAGCCGATCAGCATGAACTCTATAGAATAAGCTGTTGAGCTCAACTCCTAGTCAGAGTTGTTACTTTTAAATTTCCGCTGAAAACTTTATATTTTGGTTTGTAAGTTGGATCTTTTGGAAGTCTTGAACTTCCAGTATTGTAATAATAATAATGTGTGTACATTTGTAATATGGACCCGCAATGTTTCTGTTGTACCACTCTGAGGGATGTGATATTTATCGAACGGTGTTTTGTAGATGTCATGTCAACGAATATAGTGTACTACACATGTGGTATGTTGGGTCACCGCAGTTGCTATCAGAGAAAATTTCTTTGACCTTAGGTTGGAAACCTAGTAAAGGGTATTACCTATAGGAAAGCTAGCAACGATAAAGAATTCTCTAAAAGTAATATAATGGGTATTCAAATGAGAATATTCTGTTATATATTTTAGTGCGATAATTCTTTGTTATGATGCAATATATCATTGGATACTAATCAAAAATTATTTTTCTAATATACAGAGATAGGGCACCAAAGTTTCCAAAACAGACTTTGGTAAGGAAAGAGGAGACTCTTGATGATTATCAAGGATCATTTACAGACCAACTTCGGCAACTTTTAAAGCTCTTTAGTTGTCCAACTAGAATTCCAGTGAACACTATCACTTACCTTGATGGCCGGATGTTATCCAAGTATCGTGTGAGTATCCAACTTCCAGAAAAGCTTGGATTATACCACGATCTACCCATAGGAGAAGGTAGGAGTCATTTAGCAGCCTATCATGTTGCTGTTGTGGAGGCAATAGCTAATATCCGGGAGCAGAAAACCAAGGAATTAGAAGGTAGCACATTCTCTGTGATACCCCATGATTCTATAGACTCAGAGCCTATACCGTATCATCTTACTCTGGTTAAGAAGCATCCTAAGTTAGCTTCCAAGTTTATGGATAGATACCGAACACTCGTTACGTATTTTTATAAGACTCATCAAGTGATTATTGAAGATAAAAATGACATGTTAGAGGATCTAACTGATCCGGAAAGGAGGAAGCAGTTAGCATTCCAGTTAGAGAAAGAAGCAAGTAGTAGTGCAACACCTATCTTTAAGGATATACCTATAGATCTGGAATCTTTTATACCATATCCTTATTCACCAAGACCTGAACCTACACATGTTCTTACTATGGATATGCGGTATGCAGTACCACAGGGCTCAGAGGATGGTTCTAACTCAGAACTTCCTATTGAGAATTCAGAGGGTTGGATAATGGGATCATATAATGGATCTCACGAATATTAGATGTCCACAGATGGTTCCGACAGGAATGTTGGACAATCTAGTGGGATGGGTACAAGGATGAACCCTAATAATAGTAGTAGAAATACCATGTCAATAGATAATCAGGATGAAGAAGAAGATCCTGAGGAGAGAGTGTTTGAATCATCAACATCCTCTCAAAACCCAGGGAATGTACATTATCCAGTGTTTAACTATCTTGCCCACGAGAGCACCTGGGGAGCAGCAGGATCTGTGTATCCTGTTGACAACTCAAGAAATGAAGCTCAGGAGATGCAGGCTGGAGATAATGTGGAATATGTTTCTGAAGACTTTTCAGCTGAGCTGGAGGGAGTCAATGCGCTCAGGTTGAGTAATGACTTAAGTCCTGACACTTCAGATACAGAGTATGTTCCTTCTGGAAGGCCATATGTTCCACAAACTGTGCAACGAACAACACGTCATCATGGTTGGACATCAGGCATGTACGATGAACGTGGCTACTAGTAGGAGGAGATAAGTAGTCAATAGTATCAAGTACTGTTTCTTGTACCCAAGTAATAAGGTAGTTTTGTAATAATACCAATATGGTATATGTTCTAATGACTTTGTACAATTAAGATATTATGTAAAATATGTGAAATGCATATTTGGATTTTCTTTGGATCTTCATTGTGTGACTAGTTCTGTGCGTAAAGTCGAGCTCAGAACACATGTGCATGATGTAATTATGAGTATTCGCTTTATGTTTCAGGACTAGAGGGTCATGGATACGGGTGCAGGAATGGAAACTGAGCAGTAGCGAATGGAGCGAGAGGCCAAGGAAAAGGCCGATGCAGATGCAGCGAACCAAGAAGCATTACCACCACCACCACCAATGAGGCCGTTAATGGAGCATAACTTTATGCAATGCATGCAAATGATGGAAGAGACCTAGAACAAGTTCATGGAAGAGCTGCTGGGGCGAGCAAATCAGAGGGCACCTAAAGGTGGAGGAGTGAGTTTATCTGATTTCTAGAATGCAAGACCGTTACCTTTTGCATCAGCTCCTGAACCAATGAATGCAGAAGACTGGCTAGCAGATATAGAAAGGAAGCTGAAAATTGTGGGTTGCAATGATGAGGAAAAAATGAGGTATGCAACTCATCTGCTGACTGGACCTGCAACACCATGGTGGGAAAATCAGTTAGCCTTGCAACAGCCAGGAAGGGAGTTTACCTGGGAGGAGTTCAAGCAGAGATTCCGTGAATATCATGTTCCGAAAAGTGTCATGGAGTTGAAGCAGAGAGAATTTGAGGAGCTTCAGCAAGGATATACTAGTGTCATGAAGTACATCCGGGAGTTTAGCCAACTATCTCGTTATGCTGAGGAGGATGTTAATACTGAAGATAAGAGGAAGAAGTGTTTCTTGCATGGATTAAATCCGTTCGTGAAGATGCAGCTAAGGTTAGCCAATAAGAAAACTTATCAGCAGTTGTTGGATGCAACCATTACTTTTGAAGAAGACTACAAGAATGTCCAAGAGGATCGGAGGAAGAGAGCCAAGAAGGAAACCAAGAGAATTCAGGCAAGCAAACCTAAACCTAACCTGGAGTTTAAACCTCGGAATAGGAATTATCGCAACAACAACAACAATAACAATAACAATAACAAGGGCAGTGGTGGAAATCAATCTAATCCGAGAAGAAATGTTATCTGTAACAATTGTGGAATTCTAGGGCATTTCCAGAGGGAGTGCAAAAAGCCTGTAGTGATCTGTTATGGTTGTGGTCAGAAGGGGCATACCAATCTAGATTGTCCGAGCAAACCCCCAGGAGGATGGCCTACCAAGGGAGGAGGACAAGCCAGTGGAGGAAATGGACAACCCAATAAAGGAGGAAATAATGGCAAGAACAACAATGGCAAGAGAAACCGACCTACCGAAAAACTGAACTGTGCAACCCTCGAGGAGGTGGATAATTCAAAGCATGCAGTGATAGGTACGCTCAATATCCTTACCAATCCCGGCAAAGTTCTATTTGATACTGGTGCAACTACTTCATTCATTTCTGAAGAATTTTGTGATAAGTTCGGGATTAGAAGGGCAACGTTAGAAAATCCTATGACCGTAGTTACGGCAGGAGGGAATGTGATTGTACGCCACATAAAACAAGATCAGGTTATATCGATCTGTGGTTGTACATATTTCGCAGACCTTTATGTGATCCCTTTGAAGGGAATTGTAGTAGTGCTGGGGATGGATTGGATGATGGAACACGGAGCTCAGATAAATTGTGAGGAGAAAACTGTCTCAATCAAAACTCCAAGTGGAGCAAGGATAGTTTACCAAGCAGATAAACACAGTCATATCATGGTGGATCTGCAGTTGAATTCAATGAAAGAAGTTAAACTAGAAGAGATTCCTATAGTTAATGAATTCCAAGATGTTTTTCCAACAGAGTTACCGGGAATGCCACCAGACCGGGAGATAGAGTTCACCATCGACCTAATACCTGGTACATCACCAATAGCTCAAGCACCATATAAAATGGGACCCAAGGAGTTGAAAGACCTCAAATAGAAAATTGATGAGTTAGCGGGAAAAGGATTTATACAGGAAAGTGTATCTCCATGGGGAAGACCAGTAATCTTTGTGGATAAAAGATATGGTGGAAGACGGATGTGTGGTGATTATAGAAATCTGAACAACATGACTATCAAGAATAAGTATCCTTTACCAAGAATTCAAGATTTGTTTGACCAAGTGAAAGGAGCTGGAGTATTCTCAAAGATCAATTTAAGATCTTTATACCATCAAATAAAAATCAAGCCAGAGGATGTTCCAAAAACATCATTTTTCTCAAGATATGGACACCATGAGTATCTGGTAGTACCATTTGGTTTGACCAATGCACCGGCAATATTCATGAATCTGATGAACAAGATTTTCATGCCATATTTGGACAAGTTTGTCATCGTTTTTATTGATGATATTCTGATATATTCCAAGGATAAGGAAGAGCATGCTGACCATTTAAGAATAGCATTGCAAACTTTAAGAGAACATAAGCTTTTTGCTAAGTTCAGTAAGTGTGAGTTCTGGCTAGATGAGGTAGAATTCCTCGGTCATGTGATCAGTAAGGATGGGATTGCTATGAATCCATCTAAAGTTCAGTCGGTACTAGAGTGGACTGCACCGACCAATGTGAAACAAATTCGAGGTTTCTTAGGAATGGCTGGTTATTATCGGAGATCCATTGAAGGTTTCTCCAAAATAGCCGGACCAATAACCAAATTATTAAGGAAAAATACACCATTCAAGTGGGATGAGAAATGTGAATCAAGTTTCCAAGAGTTGAAGACTAGATTAACCACAACTCCAATCTTAGCAGTTCCTGAAACAGGGAAGGACTTCACTGTATACTGTGATGC
The DNA here is from genome assembly GCA_916181665.1 of Avena sativa. Lineage (NCBI taxonomy): Eukaryota > Viridiplantae > Streptophyta > Magnoliopsida > Poales > Poaceae > Avena > Avena sativa. The sequence goes on along the minus strand of OV702293.1, from coordinate 85,344,349 downwards.
GTCTAAAGAAGGTTTGGGTTGTGTGTTAATGCAAGATCGGAAAGTGATTGCTTATGGTTCAAGACAATTCAAACCACATGAAGTCAATTATCCAACTCATGATTTAGAGTTAGCAGCAGTAGTTTTTGCCTTGAAAGGATGGAGGCATTTTCTTTATGGAGCCAGATGTGAGTTATACACTGACCATAAAAGTCTCAAGTATTTCTTCACTCAAAAGGAATTGAACATGAGACAGAAGCGTTGGTTGGAATTAATCAAGGATTATGATTTAACAATCAATTACACCCCAGGGAAAGCAAATGTTGTAGCAGATGCTTTAAGCAGAAAGAGTGCAGATATTCATCCTAGCAATAGGGAGCTACCAAAAGAGTTAAAAATGGACTTGGAAAGATTAGAACTTCAATTCATCAGAACAGAAGTTCTTGGAGGATTAGCTACTATGCAGATAGTTGCAGAGCAGGACAGTGATCTTAAGCAAGAAATTTTTAGACATCAAGAAGAAGATCCTTTTATTGCTGAGGAAATTCGGAGGATATCTCAAGGGCAAAAATCAGTTTTTCGCCTTGGGGATTATGGGTCTTTATGGTTCCAAGATCGTCTATGTGTTCTAGATGTGACTGAGATCAGAAATTTCATACTCAAAGAAGCACATGATACACCATACTCTATACATCCAGGGAGTACCAAGATGTATATGGACTTGAAAGAACTATTCTGGTGGAATAACATGAAAAGGGATATTGCTAAATATGTATATGAATGCCATACTTGTCAAAGGGTGAAGGCTGAACATCAAAGTCCAGCAGGACCATTACAACCCTTGGAAATTCCTGAATGGAAATGGGAGTAAATAGGTATGGACTTCATTACAGGATTACCTATGACACCAAAAATAAAGGATATGATATGGGTAATTGTGGACAGACTCCCTAAGAGTGCACATTTCATTCCGGTGAACCAAAAGGATAATGCCGAGAAGTTAGTTGAAGTGTATGTCAAAGAGATAGTAAGTAAGCATGGAGTACCCAAAAAGATCATAACTGATAGGGGATCAGTATTTACTTTAGCATTTTGGAAGCAATTGCATGAAGCACTTGGTTCAAAGTAAGATTTCAGCACGGCATATCATCCTGAGACAGGAGGTCAAACTGAAAGAAAAAATCAAATACTAGAAGACATGTCGAGAACTTGTGAACTAGATTTTGGAGGAACATGGGAAGATCACCTACCATTGGCAGAATTTTCTTATAATAATAGCTATCAGAGTAGTCTGAAGGCAGCTCCATATGAGATTTTGTATGGAAGGAAGTGTAGATCACCAATATGTTTGTATGAACCTGGAAGTAGCAAAGAATTTGCACCAGATTATATCAAGGAAAGACAAGACATCATTGATAAGATCAGGGATAGACTGAAAATAGCCCAGAGCAGGCAGAAAAGTTATGCGGATCAAAGTCGAAGATCATGGCATCCAGAAGTGGGAGATATGGTCTATTTGAAAGTAAGTCCAATGAAAGGAGTAAAAAGATTCAGAGTTAAAGGGAAATTGAGTCCAAGATATATCGGACCATTCAAGATACTGAGTCAAAACAGAACTATAGCTTATGCTTTAGAGTTACCATCAAGATTGGCTCAAGTGCATAATGTTTTCCATGTGTCACAACTTCGCAAATGTTTGAAAGTTCCAGATGATGCAATAACACATCAAGAGATAGAACTACAAGCAGACCTGACTTATATTGAAAAGCCCTGTAAGATTCTGGAAGAAAACTGGAAAAGATTGAGGAACAGAGCAATCAAATATTGCAAGGTACAGTGGGAACATCACCCTGAGAGGGAAGTCACATGGGAGAAGGAAGAGGATTTAAGAAAAGCTTATCCAGAACTATTCAGGTACATCTCCGAACGAAGTTTAATTTAAGGGGGGAAGTCTGTAACATCCCAGTATTTAGGACCTAACGAAGGGTAGATTTAGGAATATGAATTGTTGCATCATTCATTTGTGAAAATGTGGGTAAACTTTTTGCCAAATAAAACAACCTAAGTGATCAATGTTTCTTTCATACCTTGATATTAGGATTAGTCTTAAAGGGTGATCGTTATAAACTTTGAGATGATCTTAAGGAGTTATGTGTTTAAAATGAATTTGAATTTTAAACTTGGGTGTTTGAATTATAATTTAAATGATTTAGATATAATATTTGAATATTAAATTAATTAAGAGATAAGTATTATAACTTATATCTTATCCAAAGACAATATTGAATATGAAATTCATTTCATATTTAGACAAGTTACAAAGAATGTAACCTACTGAAGTCATTCCAAACTTCACGATTTATAAAAGAATAAAGAATAAGAATATTATTTATTAATAATAATATAATATTTATTACAATTAAATAAAATCAAGATTACAAGAATAATAAAAGAATAAAATTACAAAAGAATAAGAAAATTACATTTGAATATCTACTAACTATCCTATATCTAAATCTACACTAAATCTTCATCTTTATCTTTGTACCTGCAAAACAAAGACTAAATAGAAACAAAATAAGATTAGTGTTAGTATTATTTCTCTCAGATATGTCAGTGATATGCACTTGGCAAATTCATCATTGAGAAATGTTATAAAGGGCCAAGTTTCACCAATATGAAAGATTTCATCTGAAAGGATACGGATGTCGCCTAGAGGGGGTGAATAGGCGATTAAACTTTTCCTAGAGTGGCTCAACAAAGGCGGAATAAAACTAGTGTTTACTTTAGTAAGCACAAACTAGAACAACTAAGATTCACCTATGTGCACCAACAACTTATGCTAAGCAATACAAGCAACAAAGTGATAGCAAGATATATATTACTTCAAGCGCGAAGGCTATCACAATGTAAAGTGCATAAGTAAAGAGCTCGGGTATAGAGATAACCGAGGCATGCGGGGACACCGATATTTTACCGAGTTCCTCCCAACATGGAGTACGTCTCGTTTGGAGAGAGGGTGGTATCAAACCACCAACGCCACAAAAGGCCTCCCTTATTCTCCGATGATTCTCACCCCAATGGGATCGATCCACACTTCCACTATCGGTGCACTTGTCGGTGGCAACCGAAACCTCTCACAAGGTTGGGGCACTTCTCCACAACTTAATTGGAGGCTCCCAACAAATGCCACAAAATTCCACAATGCCACTAATGCCACAAAACCGTCTAGGGTTCCAAGAACCCAAGATGGACAAGCTCCAATGAGTCACATGAACCAAATCCTCCGAGGAGAACTCAAAACGATGCACCAAATGCAAATGGAAAGAACACCACAAAGGTGCTCAAATCCCTCACTCTCAAGTTCCAACAAAGCTACTAAAGCTATTGGGGGAACAAGAGAGGAGGAATCAAAGAGAGACACAAAATCCCCCAAAATCTAGATCCCCAAAGATGCACTCACAAAGAGATGAATCGGTTAGGTCAAAACGTAGATCTAGATCTCATCTCTCTTCCACTCAAATATGGGCAAGAATCATTGGAGGGAAAAGATTAGGCAAGCTTCAAGATCTAAAGCAAGTGTGGACAAAGCTTAGCCTAATAGGAGAGGAAGAAGCAAGTGGAACTGAAAACGGGCAAAGGCTTATAAAGAAGGCCTAGAAAATCTAGCCGTTGGGGCATATTTTCCGAATGGTTCGTTACTACCGGATTTAACTAATAGTACCGCACCAATCCCAGGCCCAGCAAAAAACAAACAGCAGCCAGGTCAACGCGGGGTCAGGCGGGTGTAGCGAAGCAGCACCTACAGCGGGGCCGCGGTGGGGCCAGCAGGCCAGCAGAGTGGGGCCTGGCAGCGGCAGCAGCAGGGCCGACGTGTGCGCGGGACATGCGCGCAGGCGAGTGGGGCTGCCACGCGGGGCCAGCTGTAAAGCAGTGCGCCAGAGGGCCCAGCAGCAGTGAGTGGAGCGGCATGTGCGCACGTGAGCGAGCAACGCGGTCAAATATGGGGCTGCCGCGTTGCTCGCTCACGCGCGCGCATGCCACTCCACTCACTGCTACTGGGCCCGCTGGCGCGCTGATTTGCAGCTGGCCCCGCACGGCAGCCCCACTCGCCTGCGCCCATGTCCCGCGCGCACGTCGGCCCTGCTGCTGCCGCCGCTAGGCCCCGCTCTGCTGGCCTGCTGGCCCCACCACGGCCTCGCTATAGCTGCTGCTTCGATGCACCCGCCTGACCCCTTGTTGACCTGGCTGCTGTTTGTTTTTTGTTGGGCCTGGGATTGGTGTGGTACTACCGGTTAAATCCGGTAGTACCAGACCGTTCTGCAAATATGCCCCAACGGCTAGATTTTCTAGGCCTTATTTATAAGCCTTTTCCCGTTTTCAGTTCCGCTTGCTTCTTCCTCTCCTATTAGGCTAAGCTTTGTCCACACTTGCTTTAGATCTTGAAGCTTGCCTAATCTTTTCCCTCCGATGATTCTTGCCCATATTTGAGTGGAAGAGAGAGGAGATCTAGATCCATGTTTTGACCTAACCGATTCATCTCTTTGTGAGTGTATCTTTGGGGATCTAGATTTTGGGGGATTTTTTTCTCTATTTGATTCCTCCTCTCTTGTTCCCACAATAGCTTTAGTAGCTATGCTCCATTCAGCGTGAGAGGAACATGCACAGTCGAATTCTGCTCCCTCTATGACTTCCAATATCATCGAGGCTGTGAGCAGGGGTATTGGGAGATTGCTGATTGGTTTGGTCTTGGTCATTGGGGAATCTCTACTGCGTCATGCAGATCCCAAACGACGGCAAGATATTGCCAATGTTAATCTTGGTCAAGGCGACAAATCCACACCGTGGTGCTGCTCGAAGGAGGTCAGCCCGTGGATGGCGTGCATCCCTCCAAAAAAGGCCTGCCTTGGGTGCTTCAAGCTGGCTATACTGAATCTTCCCATCTCGATGTGTTCCGGTGGTGGAGCTTGAAAGATAATGGATCTCGTGAAAAAACAAGGGTCCATCGAGCCCTGAGTTCCTTAGGGGGCTGAACACGTGTTACAAGAAGTCTCGGTGACGGCGGCAATGGGAGAGCAAGAGCAAGAGAGAGAGTGGACACAGTTTTTTTTACCCAGATACGGAATCCTCGTGAGGAGGTAAAGCCCCTACTCCTTATTTTTTGTATTCCTCACGTGCTTTGCAAGGGCACAATGATGGATGAATATCTAGGGTTTTAGATCTCTAGGACCGACCCATTCAAAGGTAAGAGAAGGTCTCCCTATATAGAGGCGTCGGGCCTATTCCCCCAATTCTTAGGAGGGAAGGGTCACCACACTGCCGCCCCTCGAGGTCCCGGTCTACAAGGCTAATTTGCATGGACTAGGTCTATGCCTCTAGAAAGCGCCGATCCTCGTTGGGGCTTTGGTCACTGCGGACGTCCTGCGTCGGGGTGCGCCTTCCTCTGGCCTCTTGCACCGAAATAGGAGGGGACATGGACCCATTTACCGGAGCTTTGTTAACCCTGCTTTTGACTAAAGCACGGGCCTCGGGCCCATATTGGGGTGGCATATAATGCCACTACTGATCTTGTCATCTTCCCACGAGTGACGCGTGTGTGCATCGCTCTCTCACTGCCAAACCATCTCCGTCCTACCTCCTCCTGAGGGAGGCATCCTGGGGGGACGCTCACCTCCTGAGGAATCCTAGACTAGCCTTGCTAGGCACACCTCAGGAGGGAACCTTCCGCGCCCTAGCGAGGAACACTGTTGACTCGGCATGCAAGCCAGTCGTGGAGGGCCGAGGTACCCCTGTACCGTATGTACGACAGTATCCCCTGGGCGCCTGATCCGCATGGTCCGCTCTTTGAGACAAACGGTTAGGCGGCCATATCGACGAATGGCGTCGAGGCGATGAGTGTTGTTTTGGGTTCCTGAGTCGCCTTATCGGAGGAGACGTGTTTGCCTAGATCGGATTTCCGCTTATAAGAAAGGGCTCACCTTCATACGCGGAGATCCATTCTTCTCAGCTTCGCCTCCCAAGTTACTTCCTCACACGCTTTCTGCCACTCATCAACCACAAGCCCTCAACACACGCGATGTCTCGCCGAGGAGCTCTGGTCTTGGCGAAGGGGAAACCGTCCTCTGTCGGACCCTCCCGGGTTGATAAAGAGTAAGAGAAGATCGTAGAGGTGCTGACCCCTTCCACAATCCAGAAGAACTCTGGACTCGACCGATGTCGATCACAGCTCGCCTCGAGCTGGAATGAGTGGGGGAGACCCCGGTATGGCACAGATCTGTCGATCCATCGAGCGTCGCCGGCTCGATGCACCCCTTCTTCTATCACACCGTGATAGAGGGGTTGATACCCCCGTTATGGAGGTTATGGAGCATTACCAGATCTCTGCCCTGCACCTTCAGCCCAACTCTCTCACCATCCTCGCTATCTTCACCTTATGGTGCGAGATGTTCATCAGGGTGAGACCCTCCATGGTGCTGCTACGCCAATTGTATGCTCTTCAGTTGATCACCGACTGCTCATCCTTCGTGAAGGAGGGTCTTTTGGGCTTCACATGAGCTGGACGAAGCGCGTGAGGATTTCTGGAAGTGCTGACTCCTCCTGGATGTCCTGGAGGATAGCCCAACACGGACTCGCTCAACACGGACTCACTACACTCGGGGACTCTCCCCTCGCAGACTCGCTCAACACAGCCTCGCTACTCTCGGGGACTCTCCCCTCGTGGACTCGCTACACTCAGGGACTCAACCCTCGAGGACTCGCTCAGCACACACTCGTTACCCTCGGAGACTCTCCCCTCGTGGACTCACTCAACACAGACTCGCTACCCTTAGGGACTCTCCCCTCGCGGACTCGGTCAACGCGGACTCGCTACCCTCAGGAACTCTCCCCTCGTGGGCTGATGGCGCTGTGTCAACATGGAGCGCTTCGTCAGGAAACGCCAAGAGCAAGGTATGATGCAACACAGCAGCAAGTTTTCCCTCAGTAAGAAACCAAGGTTATCAAACCAGTAGGAGGAAGGAAACGTCTCAAAGGTGTTGCAAGCAACGTGGAAACCTGCACAACACAAACTCAAGACTTTGCCCCAACTAACAGTGAGGTTGTCAATCTCACCGGTTGCTGTAACAAAGGATTAACTGTATGGTGTGGAAGGTGATGATGGTTTGCAACAAGTAAACAGTAACAATGGAAGATGTATCAATGGTAAAGATTGGACTAGGGTCCATAGTTCACTAGAGGTGTTCTCCTTAGATAAACAAACATGGCATGCTGGGAAAACAAATTATAGCAGGTTAATTGATAGGACTGAGCAAGGCATAACAATGCAATACTAGACATAAAGATCCTATGAGATTCGATTGGGCAATACAACAAGATACATAGAACGCCATCCAACTGCATCTAATACTAGAAGTCCAGCTTTGGGTTATCATCCGAACCCCCTCCAGTATTAAGTTGCAAGCAACAGACAATTGCTTTAATCAAAGTGTGTAATGTAAACAATTCACTTGTTCCATGAACAAGAGACCGTTGTTTTCTCCCTAGTGGCAACAACACATCTACAACCTTAGAGATTTCTGTCACTTCCCTTGATTAAATAGAGGCATGAACCCACTATCGAGCATAAATACCCCCTCTTGGAGTCACTAGCAACTACTTGGCCAGGATAGATACTAACAACAGAGAGCATGCAAGATCACAAACAACACAAACATGATAGAATCAATAAGACAAAACCATTAATCAATCTGACATAGTAATCTCAATATCCATCGGACCCTCGCAAACACAACATGCATGATTACAAATAGATGAGATCTTGATCATGAATGGAGCTCACAAGATCTAAACAATAAAGCACAAGGAGGAGATACAACCATCTAGCTACTACATGGACCCGTGGTCCCAGGTGGAACTACTCACGCTTCATACCAGAGGCTGGCATGATGAAGAAGAAGGCCTCTGGGATGATCTCCCCTCTGGCAGGGTGCCGGGAAGAGCTCAGATCCCCCCGATCTAGGGACGATGGTGGCAGCGGCTATAGACGGTTTCGTGGAATATTGATTGGGTTCTTAGGGTTTAGGCATCGGGGGCTTCTTATAGGCAAATAGGCGAGGCAGGAGGGTGGCCAGGGGGCCCACACCCTGCCCAGGCGTGACCTAGGGTGGGCCCATGCCTGGGGGTTACGGCCGCCCTGTGGCGCCCCTTCGTCTCTCCTCTGGACTCCGTGTTCTCCTCAGTGAAATATTGACCTTAGCTTTTGTCCCATCCAATTCCGAGAGTATTTCCTTACTAGCTTTTCTGGAACCAAAAACAGCAAAAAATAGGCAACTGGCACCGTGGAAACTTGTTAATAGGTTAGTACCAGAAAACATATGAAAATCACCTCAAAGTGTGGACAAAGCAAAGCAAAGTAGATACTAAACAAGCATGAAACATCAAAAATTATAGATACGTTTCCGATGTATCACGAACTTGCTCAACATGGACTCGCTCAACGCATACTCGCTACACTCGGGGACTCTCCCTTGCATAATCGCTCAACACGGACTCTCTACACTCAGGGACTCTCCCCTCACATACTCTCTCAACGCGGACTCTCTACACTTAGGGACTCTCCCCTCATGGACTCGCTCGGCAGACTCTCTACACTCGAAGACTCTCCCCTCGCGGACTCGCTCAACACGGACTCGCCATGCTTGGGGACTCTCCCCTCGCAGACTCGGTCAACGCGGACTCACCACACTCGAGGACTCTTCCCTCCCGGACACGCTACACTCGAGGACTCTCCCCTCACAAACTCGCAACACGGACTCGCTACACTTGGGGACTCTTCCCTTGCAGACTCGCTCAATGCGGACCCGCTGAACACGGACTCGCCATGCTTGGGGACTCTCCCCTCGCGGACTCGATCAACACAGACTCGTGATGCTCGAGGACTCTCCCTCGCAGAATCTCACAACGCGGACTCACCACGCTCGGGGACTCTCCCCTCGCGGACTCGCCATGCTCACGGACTCTCCCCTTAGGGACTCTCCCCCGCTGCTCGCCATGCTCGAGAATTTCCACTACTATTTTCAGAATATGCATATCTAAAGAGCCTCAAGTCGCCTCTACAAGCTAACTCGAGTCTCAGGGACTACTCCTAGGAATACCAGTGAGATAAGCATAAAGTAGGTCATCCCCAATCGACGGGCGACTCGTCAAGTTTTAGCTGTTCGGCTCGATGCTCGACAACAACATTTCCCTCGAGTGCGACATCACACTTGAGTCATTGTGCCCATGTGATTACCGCGGCGTATACGTGGACTCGCCATTGCGAACTCTCCCTCGTGGACTCGCCACGCTCGGGAACTCGCCCGCGCGTACTCGCCACGCTCGGGGACTCGCCATCGTGAACTATCCCCTCGTAGACTCGCCCATGGCCGAGTCTCCCACATTGACGCAGTGCCTTCATCATCAATGACTTGGCGGCCTCCACGTCTTCTATTCGCCTACCTCCACGACAATAAGTTAACAAGGCACCAGTCAGACTTCTCCAAGGGGCGACTCCGCTCAACGCTAACTCACCTGGCGCATCAACTCACCTTGGCGAATGAACTACTTCATGATCTATTTCTCTGTTTCAGGACCTCACCAACGACTCACCATCGACTCCACCGTACAACCGTCTGAGCCAATTTGGCAGCATGAAGTCATCTCTGAGTCCTAACGCGCTTGGGGACTACTGATGGGTGAATATGAATCGGGGTATACCCATGAAGAGGATTCACTAGATGGATCAAGTAAACTGAAGCCAATCCCAGAGCGGGTTGACTCGCTCAATACGGTGACTAACGTATACTGGAACCAGGCGACTCATAGACTGGAGGCCCAAGATAGCGACTGCAATACGTAGACCACCAAAACACTTGTAAACCCTAACTGGCTGCATATATAAAGCCACCAGGGGCACCCCAATGGGGAGTATCATTAGATCTAGTATCTCCCTCCGCCTACGGTGACTCCATGTAAACCAATCTATTAACATATACTAGATAAACATCAGGATGTAGCAATCCTCTACCGAGGGGACGTGAACCTTGGTACATCGTGTGCCAACCTCGTTCCTGGATTCTCCTACATCATCTTGCCTCCTATACGTAAGCTACCCCTATATCATCTACCATGCCAATACCAAGACAGGGAGTGCTAGGCGATGCTGACCGCGGTAGGGAGGGCCCTCTTCACCAATCTCCTGCAGCTGGCGCCCGAACATGACTATGCTTGGGTCGTGCGACAGGCGGAGGCTGTGCCGTCCCTTGAAACGACAGTTGATCTAGGCGGAGGCTGTGCCGCCCCGCTCGTCGACTTTTTGATCTAGGCGTTTCTGCGCAAGGTGGATGACGAGGAGGATGACGGGCCCGATGATTCAGGCGGCTCCGCAACTGAAGATGTCGGCCTTGATGAGGCTAGCACCAATGTCACTGCTGGAGAGGTTTGATCTTTGTTCGAGTAACTCCCGTGGGGCGCTTTAGAACCTATTATTTTCTGCCAGGACTATGAGGGTACTTTCCCCGTGACGGGGCCTGATCCATCTGTTTTCTCTTTACTTCTTAATCCTTTGGGGAAGTAACTGCACGCTAGCCCGTCGATCCCTCGAGGAGGTGGCCTTAGGCTTTTGCGTTGCTGGGCCGCTTGAGGAGGGTATCCTCATGTCCTGCCTTTCTTAGCTCTCGGCAAGAGGGTCTCGAGGCTTGTACTTGTCTTGTAGGTTCCTCAGGGAGGCGAGCTATAGGATCTCTACATTTGGTTCCATCTCGTAAGCCCCTCGAGGAGGTCACTATATGACGCGTACTTTTCCTGTATAGTTCCTTGGGGAGGTAACCGTAGGTTCCCCATGGTGAATGCTTTCCCTTCGCGTACGGTGTGAGGATTATCAAGCACCGGGAACTGTGGGTGAGGTGATTTATCGCTGGAGCTAGTCTGCAAGTTCAGAGCTCGACACTTTAGGACTCAGTGTTGACTAGGGTTGACTCTGGTGATAGAGACCATGCCTAGCCCCCGCTCACGTGATGCGCCAAAGGTAAAAACACCACAAAGAAAGGAAGACGCAATGAAAAAATCGTCAAAAAAACACCAAAAAATAGGGAACCGTTCTTGAGTTTTCACATGATCTTAGAAGAGAGTGGTTCATTACCGCCACCGCCGTGAGAGAAACTCAGCGGTATAACTTGCAGGGGTGTTGGATGTTCCAGCCATTTGGGATTGGGACTCCTTTCTCAGTTTCCAGCCGGACCTCTCCTGTTCTTGTGACGTGCACAACCCTGAAGGTGCCGTCCCACATCGAGGAGATCTTGTGTAGTCCTTCGCTGGAGATTATGCGTGCGTATGTTCTGGCAGTGGTTCCGGCGTAGCGCCTGTGGGTACCAGACCACCCGTACGTTGACCTTGTGGTGGGATTCCTCAAGGAGGGTGAGACCATCCTGACACAGTCCTTCTTGTGTTGTCTCGTTGAAGGCAAGAACCCATGGGGAGCCATCTTTGAGCTCTACAGGAATGACAGCCACAACACCGTAAACGAGGAAGAAGGGGGTCTCACCAGTCGGCTTGGTTGCGGTAGTGCGAACAAACCACAGTACTCCAAGGAGTGCATCGATCCATCCAAGTCCATAGTCCTTAAGCTTGCGGCAAAAACTCTTTGTCTTGAACCCCTTCAGAACCTCCGCATTCGCTCACTCTACCTGCCTATTGTTGTGTGTGTGGGCGACAGATGCGTAGCAGATCTTGGTGCCAATGTCCTGGCAGTAGGATCTGAACATCCCACTGGTGAATTGGTTGCCATTATCGTTGATGATGCGATTGGGCGCACCAAACCGGCACACCAAGCCCTACACGAATTTGATCGCCGACCTCGCAGGGATGGTCATGACCGGCTCCACCTCCACACACTTGGTGAATTTGTAGATGTATATGTAGAGGTACAGGTAGCCCCCGGGCACTCTAGGGAAGGGCCCCAGGATGTTCAGCCCCCATACCATGAAAGGCCATGAGAGAGGGATGGTATGCAGCCGCTGAGCTGGCTGGTGCATCTGCTTGGCATGGAATTGGCATGCATCGCATGACCTTACTAGTTCTATGGCGTCGGTGATCACGGTAAGCCAGTAAAAGACACTGTGAAAGGCCTTCCTGGTGAGGGTGCGTGCCGAGGCATGGTGACCGCATTCCCTGGTGTGGATGTCAGCCGACTGCTCGCACCCCTCGTCATTGGAGATGCACCGTCGGGAAACACCATTGGGGTGGCGAAAGTAGAGTCATCCATCCACCAGGCAGTACTTCTTGGCCTGGAGGACAAGGCTTTCTGCCATATCTTTGCTATCTGGGAGGATGCCATATTGCAGATAGCTCGATGAACCAGTCCGACTCCTGAGCCATGGCCGCCAGGACAAGTCTAGCCTGATGGTGGAATGCAATCAGGGGCGCTCGACAAGGGAGGCGGCGACAGTTCTTTAGGATGGACCTCGTCCCCAATCGGCGGGGTATCTAAGGGCTCGAACAACCTTTCTTCAAAGACCCCCGGCTATTGAGGCTCTCGCCTGGATACACGCTTGGCGATCTTGTATGCCTCGTGGTTGTCCCCTGAGGGATGTGGAGCATCTCCATGCCTAGGAAGTGCTTCTCGAGCTTTTGCACCTCCTCAAGGTACGCCTCCATGTGCTCGTCCTTGGGCCTGTAACTTTTATTGGAAAAGTTTACAAGTGGTAGGGAGTGATGAGTGCATATTTGCATCATGTTTTATATTATTATTTTGCATTTTAGTGGTAGGGTCTTGGTATTTTATGGTGTTCCCACACACCTTTTATGTTTATTTTCACCAGGATCAGGATAGATGATGGATACTACGGACACAACTCTAGGACCATATGTACTGGATTGAAAAGGAGTCAAAAACAATGTAAACCACTAATTTGGGAAATATCAGTAATACTAGAAGAAAACCCTAAGCGATCAGAGGATATAGAAAGTTTAACGACCAACTATACGGCGGGAATAAATTCTCCAGCCATATAGTTCCCATTGTATAGTTAGCGCTGATACCGCCTCCTCAAATAGTTTCACCCCGTGCAACTGGATCAGAGAGACAACATAGAAGAACACCCAGAAATCGCCAAAAACCTCACCTCTGGAAGGGATCTAGAGGGGGAACTTGCCCTAGGGATCCATCTTCGCCCTAAGCAGATCTGGGAGGCCAAGGCATCGATCTCCATCTTCATCAAATGCTGCACCACCATCATCTCCATCCATCCCATCTAGATCTTGTTGTAATTCTAGCACTAGTTGTGGATTTATACAAGAACTATTCATCTATAACTGTTTCCATTACCGTTGCCATGATGCTGATTGCCTCCATGTCTGAGTAGATCATTAGTTCTTGGGGAGATGGAGAAACCCTAGTATATGATTGAGATGAGATAGAGATTATCATGGTATACATCATTATGTGTATGCGTTAATTGTCTTTATCTTGATGTTGAGATTTGTGCACCTCTTTAATATTTGCCTCTTATGTGGACTTGATTAAGGGGATTACTTGTTGGTAGACGGAGGGATGATCGCACTTATTGTGACTATAAAGCTGTTGTCATTCCTTACGTACTAACTTGGGGAAGCAAGGAGAACTCATGAAGCCAAGTCCATGCCACGAGAGAAATCCCTTAATAGTGAGATAATATGATTGGTGTCGTTTATCTGTCAGCTGTGGTTATCAAGGATGATGTGAGCAGTGGTTGCTGCCTATTTGTCGATATATGGAGCTCCTCCCACATACATACATGTGATGATAATCTTGATTACTCAGTCTAAATTGCTAGCGGTGTATCCACCACTCCCCGGGGACGCCTTTTTTCCTATTGTAGTTCCAATCTTTCTTACAAACGCGATTCCCATTTTCGGCATTAAATTTACTTTACTTTACTTTATTGTTTTGCTCACTCAAAAACCCAAAAACAATTCTACTTTTCTTGCATCTCATAACTATTTCTTATGTACTTCATTTAGTTTTAGTTAAAAGCATTTTAGTCTTTCGCCTACTGCTCCCTGTGGGATCAATATCTTTATTTCAAAACTAGCTACAAACGATCTGTGCACTTGCAGTCATCAAGCTATTTTCTGGTACCATTGCCGGGGAGATTAGTGCTATAAGTCACTTTACTTTTAGTTATTTACTTTCATCGTACTAATTTTTTACTTAAGTTGTAGGATCATAACAATGGACAACACTCAACACTTAATCTAGCTTGAGGCAGTAAGGAAAATGGGTACACCCATGGATGCTTTTATAACTGTCAATAAAAGCATAAATCCCGATGGTATTGAGATCCATCCCTTATTATTTCAATTGCTCAACTCTAAGAAATTTACAGGAACCGATATTGACACTCACAATTCTTTGAAAGATGTTTTTGGTTCCTTTATATTCGATGACTGTGATCTTGATAAGATTAAAATCTAGTTGTTTAGACAAACTCTCTCTAAAAATGTTTACAAATGGTATAGATCTTTTTGTGCAGAAGCACCAAGGACTTGGATGGAATTGACAACCAAATTCCTATCAAACTATTACTCAGAAAGCAAGGCTCATAGGATGAGAGGTATTATTATCAGTTTTAAAAATAGTCCCGATGAGAGTTTATATGAAGGCTATCTAAGGTATAAAATTTATCAAGATAATTGCCCCCATCAATCATTTACCTGATTGGTTAATCACTCATACTTTTTATGGAGGGCTTGATAAAAAATAGAACGAGCCTAGATACTGCTTCTACCAGTAGTTTTCTATCTTATACTTATGATGAAGCCTGGAAATTAATAATGAAAATGAGGGAGACAATGGAAAATCTTAAAAATAAGGAGAACATGATGAATAGTTCTTCTGCATATGATTGTGTTAACGATATTGTTGCAGACGAAAGGAATTGTGCGGTGATTAAAAACCTTGGTATTGATTCTTATTTAGGAAAAAAAATAATTGAGCATTATGCAGGGAGTCTACATGTGCCTACAGAATGGAAACCCTGTAAACCCCTCGTAGAAAAGAAGCATGCAAAAAGTGCACCAATGGTAGAGTTTTCCTCTGAACCTATTCAAGAAAATATCAAGAAAAAGTGCAGGGAGGAAGAACACATAAGGAGAAGATTGAAGAAACTAGAAAAGAACCCTAAAGTTACCAATGCAAATATTGTTATATTGAAGGATCTTATGGAAGCACGAATCATGGAAGGTAAGGTATGAGGTAAAGAAACTTCTAAGCCTATGACTCCTATATATTGTGGAGAAACTTTCTTATACGGAATTTGTGAGATGATTTCCAATATAAATATTATGCCTTCATCACATTATGAGGAACTTCGCTACAATTTAAATAATCTAGATGTGGAACCGGTAGACAGTACTATTAAATTGTCTAATAGAACTAATGTAAAACTGGAAGGTGTTATTATAAATATCTATGTATTCACTCATGTACCCCCTTGATTCTCATATTGTTGATATTCCTCGAGATGCTTTTTGTCCTATTTTTTTAGGCAGGCCTTTTATCTCTATAACCAAAGATCGAATTGATAATAAAAAGGACACTATTTCAATGAAGTGTTGGGGTTCGTAGCATGGAAAATAAAAATTATCTACCGCATGCAAGCCAAGATATATTTACTAGATTGTAGCAACGAGACGATTAGAGTACTCACCCTCTAAGATTCCAAAGCGGTTAACGAGACCAGATTCTCGTGGGTGATGTAGTCGTACACTTGCCGATCTCAAGATCACGTAGACGATCCTTCCGGCGCTGCGTTTCGGCAGTGCTTCGGTAGTCGGTCACACGTTCGGTACTCGATGAAGACCTTCCTCTCCCTTGTTCCAGCAGGCAGCAGAGGTTGTAGTTCTCTCCTCGCGATTCCGGCAGCACGACGGCATGGTGTCAGAAGTAGAGGGAAGATCCTGCTGGGCTTTGCCTAAGCCGGAGCAGGTTATGGTGGAGAAATAGGGTTCCCCGACGATCTAGGGTTTAGAGGCCGGAGAGGAGGAGGTGGAGTCAGCGGCGGTGATCCGACAGCGGCGACAATCCAGCGGCGGCGACGATCCGGCGGCGGCGGCTGGCGGCGGCGATGACACGTCTAGGTGGGGAGGGGCTGGTTGTGTGTCTCTTGGGGTACCCCCTCCCCTCTATTTATGAGAGGGAGGGCAGCTTGGGAGAGGGGATTTTGAATCCTTCCCCAACTCCCTCTCCTTGTTGGCTTGTGGTGGAGGGAAAGAAGGATTCTTTCCTTCCTCCACCAGGATACATTGTCCCAGTTTGACTTTTCAAACTTGCCTTTTGACTTTCAATTTGGAGCTTAATTTCTTTCTTGTAAATGCCCAACCAAGTGACCTAGGACATGAATCAATCATTCCACTTATCAATGACACATTCATGTACCCTTCCTATTCCGGTCCGGTGAATCTTCTAGACCCTTCTAGAACCTCTCAGATGAAATCATCGGAATCATTCCCGAACTCCGGAATTGGACTTTCCTTATATGAATATTATTCTCTAGACCATTCTGGATCTCCTCATGATATCCCGGAACCCATCCGAGACTTCGAACAACATTTGGTCTCCCTACTTACATTCCATATCTACTAAACAACATTGAATCCTTAAGTGTGTCTCCCTACGGTTCGTGAATTATGCAGACATGACCGAGACTCTTCTTCGATCAATAACCAATAGAGCAATCTGGAACTTCATATGGCTCCCACATATTTCTATGATTAATTTTCGATCGAATGAACCACTTACATACGATACCAATTTCCCTTTGTCTCGCGATAGTTTACTTATCTGAGGTATGTTCGTCGGTATCTCTGCATACCTAGTTCAACCTCGTTACCGATAAGTACACTTTTCTTGTTCCCATGATATGTGATCCCTTGTGAGCCATTCACATGCTTGCAAGCTAATTTGATGACATTCCACCGAGAGGTTCCAGAGTATATCTATCTGTCATATGGATGGTCAAATCCCACTCTTGATCCAATGTGCCTCAACACATACTTTCCGAACACTGAATTCCACCTTTATATCCACCTAGTTACGGTGTGGTGTTTGATGTCATCAAAGGATCCATCCGGTGATGGTGATTAGCATGATATCATGGTCGAAGGAATTAGGTTACTATGTATCAGAAAGCTTATAGCAAACGAACTATTGAAATGACTTGATCTTTATGCTACGCTTATCTATAGGAGTATGTCCATCACACCATTCTCCTAATGATATGATCTTGTTGTTAATAACATCTCAATGTTCATGATCAGGAAACCATGATCATATATTAACCAACAAGCTAGTTTAACAAGAGGCTTTACTAGGGACTCTTATATGTTTACAAATCACACAAGTATTAATGTTTCCGGTTAATACAATTATAGCATGGTATGTAGACATTTATCATAAGCATGAAGATATGATAATAACCTCTTTATTATTGCCTCTTGGGAATATATCCAACAAAAAGGAAATGACATTCTACTTTGACAAACTAAAGAAGAGGCCATATGAAGTGGAAGATATCAAGGAAGGGAAAACGATTGCCGATTTAGCCGCAATTCATTTCAGCACTCTGCAAGATCAATTAGAGATGAGCCTAATTTATTGGGAAGAGGCACCAGACGATGAGGAAAGAGAAGACATGGATGATTACCTTGGTTGCATTCCGGAAGCACAAAATCCACATGACTATGAAGAACTAGTAAGAAAAGGAGACGAAGAACCTCCGCCAATAGAATTGAAACGACTTCTAGACGATATGAGCTGCAACTTTTCAAGAATGTGTTTCAAAAATCTTTGATGATCTTGTTGAGATGTGTTCACACACAAACACATCACTGTGTACCCTCGGTGCCGAGCGTGATGCGCGGAAGCACACGCCGAGGGAGGCTCGCCGGAAGCGTGGTATGCAAGACAGTCCGGTGGGCGCTTTTGAGACCCGAAACCCCGCTCGTCCGGGAGGGACCCCGTAGGGCGGCACGGTGGCTATGGGCTGCCCTAGGTCAGCCTAACCGCCCCTAGATCCTCGTGGACTCGCAGTCACCAATCTTGAAGAATGACGAAGAACGAGAAGAAAGATACAAGGGAGAGGGATAAAAATTAGATGAACACGAAAAATTAGTAGTTGTGTTTGTTCGATTGGTGTTTGTTCAATCGGCCATCACCCCTCGTGTATATAAGGAACGACTGGACTTTCCTTGCAATAAAGAGGGTTGGATTCATGTCCAAAACCCTAGTTGGGGTCCAACTCGAACAAGCAAACCCGAAATTTGTGTAACTATTCGGTTAAAAACTTGGCAGTACCTTCTGGACCACTTTTGAGATAGTAAAAGGTCTCAGATCAAAATATCATAAAAATATAAATTGTTCGTATCGAAAATAAATAGGGTAGAGTGTCACATCCCAAATTTTCCAAATTTTGAAATGTGAAAAAAAAAATAAACAAAATAAAATTTTGTTGAAATTTAGGGTGAGAAGAAACTTTTTGATTCCAATTGGAAACATCAAAACCTACTTTGATCAAATAAATCCTAAAAGGATTTCAAAAGATAAACAATTAATAAATAAAGTTAAAATAGTTGGAATCACTATTTTTAGATCTTTTAATAAAAAGATTTGATTTTCAAAAGCAAAGGTAGAATTATAAATAAGGATTATTTATTAGAGCCAAATTAAATCTTGGCCAAGCTTTTGAAATAAAATATTTCTATTTGATAAAATGAGTAAAGGTTTATTTAAATAAAATAATGAGGATTTATTAATATCCAATTTTATTAAAGTAAAGGCTTTTCCATTTTAAATAAACACTAAAACTTGTTAATTTATTTTAAATAAGATTTCCAGGTGTTTTTGTTTTCAAATAAACCTACTGAAATGGTTTTGATATTATTTAGATTTCAAATTGAGTTTTTAAATAAATTAAATCCTATTTGAATTAATGACTATGGTCTATTTTATTTAATTATTAAATAGATCCTAAAAGAATAAAAATTATTTTGTTTTAGACCTTGGAATGTGTTGTTAAACAGAATTAAAATAAATACAAAGTTTGGTGGTGGTTTGATTTGATTTGTTGTTTGAATTATTGGTTTGAAAATCAAATCAGAATATTCAAACAGAAAAAGGAAAAACTTTCTGTATAAAAAAAAGTGAATCAAACCCAGCCCAGCTAACAGGCCCAGCAAGCCCAACCCGCAGCCCAACTAAAACCCTGCAGTGAATCATTTTCTTACGCACGAACACACCCCCTCAGACGCTGACAGCAGGACCCCACTCCCACCTCCTCCGCCTCGCTGACAGACAGACCCCACCGCCAGCGCGTCGTCTTCAACCCCACGACCACGTCCCCCTGCCGTTGCTGTCGATTAACTCCGGCGATCAATACGAGTTATTGGCTGCGTTATTCTCGCCCCCGACCATGCATACTTAAGCGCCTACCTCTCCTCTCTCATTCCCCTCGCTCACCCCACCATCTCTGCCCCCAGGCTGAGCGAATCGTGAGCTCAAACCCCACTGCTCCGGCGAGCGTCTCCGAGCAATTCCGGCCACACCCCGCCGCCCCTCGCCTCCCACTGCATGCACACTTGCTCCCCACCTCCTGGCGCATCTTCCAGTGCAGCTAGTTATCCCGCGCGTGCCCCGTAGCCTCGGCTTCGTCATCACCAGAGCGTCGCCGCCGTCTGCCTTGGCTCCGGCGGACTCCCCTGGTAAGCACCGACCGCCCCGACCCTTCCCGTGGATGCTCCTATCATCTACGCACTCGCCCGCGTCTAACCATGTGCTCCTCTTACCTTAGGGCGACCTGCAGCTCTGTTCCCGACAACCTCCAGAGCCGTCCGACGCCGCAGCAACTCCGGCGAGCAATCGTCGCCTCTCCGGTGCGCCCCTCGCCAAATCAACAGCACGTTGAGCTTCAGCATCGCCCTGCGAACCCTGTGAGCATCTCCTCTCCCTCCCTTCCTTCCTGATTCGCCAGAACCACCGCGAGCAGAGCCGCGCCACCAGTCGCCGCCGCGCAGCGCCGCCAGTCTTTGACCAAGCGATTGTGTCTGTTAGATTTTAATCCAGGGGCTGTGATTAGATCTTAACCGAAGGGGTACACGCCCATCTGAGCCATGCGTTTTAAATGAAATCCAATGGTTCACAGAGGCTGATCCGCACGAAGTGGTACCGGCCAATAAGAACGAGCTACATGGACAAGGTTTTGTTAAAAACAGAAAATAGAATCTGTTTGAATTGCAAACTTGTAAAATTCATAACTTTAATTGTACACGTCCAAATTTTGCAAATTTTATATCAATGGATTCAGCAGAACAAGTACTTTGCAACCATGCATTTTGTTTAATGATTTGCTTCTGGAAAATTGGTTAAATTTTTAGAAACATGTGTAGGCTTATTTTGAATATAAAAATTGTTCTAGATATAATTTTAATGTGAAATCTTTGCAAAATAGTTTGTTTTGAACCTACTGACCATAGGAACCAACTTATGGATTTAAAAATGTATTTTGTGAAGTTAGTGAATAAATAATTGAATTAGCTCATATCTAGTCAAATAAAAATGTTGATTATGATTTAGAAATGATTTTTTGAGTGAAACCTTTGGGAAATGTTTTGATTCAAACCTTCTGACCCTAAACACCAAGTTTTGAGAATTAAAATATATTTGGTGAACTCTTTAAAGAATATTGCTTTGATAAAAGCATTTTCAACCACATAAAATATTGATTTGATTTAGAAATGGTTTATAGATAAAACCTTTTGCAAATGGTTTTACAACATTAGTAAATGACCACTTTTGAAGTTTATAATGTTTAGAGCCTAGTAGAAACCACTTTTGCAAGTAAAACTATCTTTTGCATGCTTGCATGCATGACCTTATTTCTATTATTTTATGTGTGATACATTGGTTGGAATGCTAGTTTAATCTATGTTTGCTTGATTGATTTGTAGTGGAGTTAGAAGAGTGTGATATTTGCAAGATCAAGAAGTGAACCAACATTCCCTACTAAAAAGGCAAGTGACACTATCATCCATGTCCTACTATTTTCATTACACTTAGTGGATTTTTGTAACATGCATGATAAGGACTACTATATTTTATGCTATGCTAAATCCTATTAGGATACCCTTATATATTCCTTAGTGGAAACATTGTAGTTGTAGTAAGCTTAGCCCTGCTATATATTGGGATGGGATACATGACATGATTATATGAAGAGTTGAAAAGACATATGTTTTGTATAATAAAAGAAGTACTCAATGAACCACCTGGGTGGACAAGGATACTCAAGTTTTGGACAAGGTGGCAACAAAAGGAACCATGTTTATATGGCCATCTATTTTTGTATGTGCACTAGAAGAAAACCACCCAGGGACTTAGAGATTGAACATGTTTCTCGTACAGTGGCTTCCCTGTACAGCCAGATGCTAAATGGGCTCTGGCTTAGTCAACTACATAGTGGAAGACCCATGCATTGGCATCTTCAGGTTAACTAGAATTGTGTAAGGGAAATTGTATCCCTACATTGGTGCCTGGAAGACAAGCTAGCATTGTGTATTGGGAGGACTTCTATGGAAAGACTTTGTCACATTCTCGATCTGCCGGTACTCCATTTTGTTGAGTACTTATCCAGCAGCCACTGGTGGCATCAAGACGAGATTGTGTCATGTGGGTAAAGTGTACAACTTCTGCAGAAGATCAAATTCTAAGTACTTAGCCGTGTCCCCGGTTATGGACAACACTGAGCAACTAAGGCCTGAAGCAATGGAAGATCTCGACATTCCAATTTCTCAAAGTAAAACTTGATGGTGACAACAAGGGATTTGAAGCACTTGGAGTTTTCCAAGAAGTTCAGAAAGATTTGACAAAAGATCAAAAACTATTTTGAAAAGATAGGATAAAACTATATTGCTTTCTACAAAAGAGCCTAAACCCTACTTAGCCAAATATGCATGTAAATGATAGGATCCATTTATTTCTACATAGTAGTGAAACTTGCCAATACAATTCAAATGTATTGACCCTTGTGGCTGCAACTTATTATGTTGCAGGTTTGTTTGATGTTAGTGAAGTGTGTTGAATAGGATTACAAGTCTACAACCAACATGATTGCCTGTGGCACTTTGAAGATGAAGGACTCCATGCTATATAGATATTCTGCTGCAATGTAATGTGATAGCCAAATGAGCTATGTAAGATGTAATGAATTATTTTATTCCTGGTTATAAAGTTGTATTATGACCTTTGTTTCTTGATATTACATCTTAACTGTGGATGCTAGCTATTGATCCAAGGACTAGCATTGTAAACACAGGGATCTCTACCTTATTAAAGGTTGGGAACCTTACATAGAGCATTCCACCTAGCCGCCACTCCTCTCACGCATGTGTTGCACGTGCGGACCTAGCAGTCTGGCGTGTGATGCTTCCACTCCGGACGTGTGGATACCTCGGAGGTGCTGCTGCTGTAGCACTTGGAAAAGCCACGCAAAGGAGAGATGCTCGTGGGACGAGCACATAGAACATCTAAGCTGCCCCGACGTGCTTCATTGAGTTCCGCAACTGCGCATCTAGTGGTAATCCTGAGATCTATGACAACAGTATTCCTGGTTGCCACGGTAGAAAATTTTGATTTTTCGCTAGTGTAGCCTACCCGCGACCCTGTAGGAACAATGTTGGCCATCAAGAACATGGTGAAGATGGGGACGAGGTGCTCCAGATCCTTCTCCTCTTCTGGCAGATCGGCGGGGAGCAGATGTGTGATGTCGTGATCGTTGCGCGATGACACCACGAATATCCCCCACGACTCCATATGCCCTGACCTCAGGACTGATGGAAGAAAGGCCTCGGTGGTGCACCGATTTGCGGCACTCTGCTGGCGGCTAGCGGCCGCCTGGGCCTTCTTATTCTTCCTCAAGGTCATGGCGATGCCGAGAAGGTCTAAAGGGAGAAGGGGACGTCACAAAGGAGTGGGGTGATTGTGGGGAGCGGGGATCTACCTGCAACCGCGCCCCTTTATGTGACGTGGCCGCCAGCGGAACGCGGCCACGATGCAACGTGGGAGGCAGGCTGCTCCTCTTATTCTTTTATGCAGGAACCGAAGCGCACACAGTCAATGAGGGCTGCTGCGGAAGCCAAGGCATGGCTCGGCAGTCCCGCAGCCACATGAGTGCGAGGCCATGCGCACGTTAGCACTGCAATATGGGAAAGTGTACCGTCCAGTCTTGTCACGCTTCCCGCAATGCGGACTAGGCCCACACGCTATTGAAGGGCAAGCCCGGCAATGGCCCCTTCATTGCAAGATCCCAGCCCTCGCCCGAGGGCTTCTATCGGTGTAATAAGATCGGGGGTCCCTTGCATTGAGCCATAGCGCATGGGCCAGGACCCACCGGTCAGTGGCTCAACAATCAAGTATCCTGGCCGACGAAGTGGTCACCAATATACGAGCATCGTGTTCTCGGGATAGGTACAATTTTGATATGATGAAGTCCATGGATACTAAATAGCAACTGTGGTGTAGGTACCTATGGGAAAGACATTCACTAGAAGGCAAGCTTTGATCCGCCAGCCGGGAGCGGACAAGGATGAAAAGACAATGGCGTAGGCGATGTGGTCCAACATCTCCTTTTAGGGGCTGCCCCAGAAGGAGGGAAAGGGCCCGATCAAGGGCAGCGAGGCTAAGGAGTGGCCTCGACTACACCCCAGAAGCACTACATGAGCACTTCTCTTGGGTCGGGCGCGGCTCGGGAGCTGGAGTCACCTAAGGCTGACAAGCCGTGTTAGACTCAGCCTTGGGAACGGGTGACACGCCAGGTCTACCAAACATCATCATGGAGCTGCATACCACTGATGCTTGTCACCAACAAGAGTGACAACTCGGAGCCTGAGCTATCACCCTGCCATCAAGCGCACATGTGCACCACCCCTGGCCATCCATTGGCCATAGGCGTTGCTCGTCTACCTAGAGACCGTGTGGCACACCACGATTGCGCCCAAGAACACCTTTGGTGGTGTTCGGCGCTGGCCTATGTAGTAACCCCTTGGACTATAAAAGGAGGCACTCCATGATACATAGTAAACGTATCTATAATTTTTATGTTCCATGCTTGTTTAGTATCTACTTTGCTTTGCTTTGTCTACACTTTGAGGTATTTTTATATGTTTTCTAGGACTAACTTATTATACAGATGCCACAGTGCCAGTTGCCTATTTTCTGTTGTTTTTTATTCCAGAAAAGTCAGAAAATGAATATTCTCATAATTGTACGGGACAAAAGCCAAAGTCAATATTTTACCGTGGGGAACACGGAGCCAAAAGATGAGACGGAGGGGGGCCTCGAGTGGGCCACACCCCTAGGCCACGCGCCTAGGCCTGTCCCGCGCCTGGGGGGTGGTGCAGCCGCCTCGGGCACCCCCTTGTCCTCCCTCTTCGCCTATAAGAAGCCCCCGATACCTAAAACCTAAGATCCCGATCAATCTTCCACGAAACAGTCCGTAGCTGCCGCCACCATCGTCCCTATATTGGGGGGATATGAAGCTCTTCCTGGCACCTTGCCGAAGGGGAGAGATCATCCCGGAGGCATTCATCATCACCATGCCAGCCTCCGGTATGAAGCGTGAGTAGTTCCACCTTGGACTACGGGTCCATGTAGTATCTAGAAGGTTGTTTCTCCTCCTTTGTGCTACCATGTTTAGATCTTGTGAGCTTCGTTCATGATCAAGATCATCTATTTGTAATCATGCATGTTGTGTTTGCGGGGATCCGATGGATATTGAGATTAATATGTCAGATTGGTTAATGATTCTATCTTATTGATTCTATCATGTTTGTGTTGTTTGAGATCTTCCATGCTCTTTGTTTCTAGTAGCTATCTTGGCCAAGTAGATGCTAGTGACTCCAAGAGGGAGTATTTGTGCTCGATAGTGGGTTCATGCCTCTATTTAATCTAGGGAAGTGACAGAAATATCTAAGGTTGTAGATGTTTTGTTGCTACTAGGGAGAAAACAACAATCTCTTGTTCATGCAACAAGTGTATTGTTCACTTTACACACCTTGCTTAAAGCAGTTATCCGTTGCTTGCAACTTAATACTGGAGGGGGTTCAGATGATAACCTGAAGGTGGATTACTAGTCATAGATGCAGTTGGATGGTAGTCTATGTATCTTTTTGTAATGCCCAATCAAATCTCATAGGATCATGAATGTTTAGTATTGCATTCTTATGCCTTGCTCTATCCTGTCAATTGCCCCGCTTTAATTTGTTTACCCAGCATGTTATGTTGTTTATCTTAAGGAGAACACCTCTAGTGAACTATGGACCCCGGTCCAATCTTTACCATTGATACATCTTCCACTGTTACTGTTTACTTTCTGCAAGGCACCATTACCTTCCACACCATACAGTTAATCCTTTGTTTTCAGAAAACCGGTGAGATGGACAACCTCACTATTTGTTGGGGCAAAGTCTTGAGTTTGTGTTGTGGAGTTTTCCAAGTTGCTAGCAACACCTTTGGGTTGTTTCCTTCTTCCTACTGGTTCGATAACCTTGGTTTCTACTGAGGGAAAACTTGTTGTTGTGATCATCATACCTTCTTGTTGGGGTTTCCCAACAAAGTTCTACAGTGATCTGAGCTACACATCATCAAGATTTTTCTGGCGCTATTGCCGGGGAGGCTAAGGACGGCTTCATAACGGGAGTCCTTCACAACCTTTCTCTTTACTTTGTTTTTGTTTTACTTAGTTTCTTTTGCGTTTTTTGTTTTCCTCTTCTTATCAAAAACTCCAAAAAAAGGTAGTTTCATTTGGTTTGCTTTCTTTTATCAAAAACACAAAAAAAATAGTTCTTACTCTAGTTGTCACCTTGCTCTTTCTCACCATGTTGGTCCCTAAGTTCACCCTGAAATACCTTTCAATAGGTAGTGGCTCTATAATTGGGAAACAAAAAAATTTGAAGAATTCTTTAATCATGTTAGCAAACATGAGGATATTGAGGATAAATCCTTAGCAGAACTTGCTCCTAATTATGAAATTGCTGCAACTTATTTAGTTCACATGTTGGAGGCTAGGTTTGTTAACCTTAACCCCATGATGCAAATAATGTTTCTTAAACTAAAAGAAGAGGAGGATGCTGAAACGAGAGAGTTTATCTTAGAAACTTTGCTAAAAGAGTTCAATGATGTTGCTAAGGAAGCTAAAAAGGTCTTTGAACATTTTAATATGCTAGGCTCATGTGTAGATGTTATGGTTACTTTAGAAAAGTTGGATAAAACCAAACCCAATGGAAAGGAAATTAAGATACCCATACCTTTTAAACTTGTAGTAATGCATGAAGCCTTAGAAAAGAATTTTGATTGGATTGTTCCTGAAAACCCATTTGATGAAAGTAGTGAACCTAAGAGAGATGATAAAGGATCCTATAAAACACATTTGGATGAGATACCTTTCCTAGTTGAAGAGATTTCGAGTATTGATCTTAATGCTTCTTCATTTGAAAATAGTTGATTCTTGCTTCTTGTGCCTAACTTAAAGGCGTTAAAGAAAAGTACTTATTGGGAGATAACCCAATAGTTTTCGTGAGTCTTGGAATTTATTACTTCTGTAATAACCTCTCCTTATCCTTTTTATTTGATTTTTGTGCCAAGAGTAACCTATCATGAGAGAGAAGTAAGATTTGGGGAGTTGCTGTCCCGAAACAGATTTTTGTGATCCACTCTAAAAATACATGTAAATTTTCTGTAAGTCGTATTGAGCTGTACTTTTCTAAATAAATCCCCTAGGTTGTTAGATAACTTTCGTTAGTTCAACACTTTTTTATTTGAGCAACAGAAGGTCTGTGAAAAAATCGGTTTCTACCTGCTGGTTTGTTTTGACAGATTTCTGGCATTATATGCATTTGCTTCTTATTGATTCCTTTTTGGGTTCTTTTTGAGAAATTGAGCTTTTTGAGGTAATTGCTACAGTAGATTGTGTCTTTAGTGAAAGTTTTGTTGTTTTGAAACTAAACCCAAAGGTCTATTATCTTTTGAATGCACTAATGTTGCTAATGAAGATTGTGTGAAGTTTTGTATGAAGGAAAATTTTCAGGTGTAAAGGAAGAATGATGTAATGAGATGAAGAATGGACAAAAGCTCAAGCTTTGGGATGCCACCCCGTGTCACCCCAAGAAATATTCCAGAGGTACAAGCGTCAAAGCTTGGGGATGCCCAATGCATCCCCTTCTTCATCAATAAAAATCTCAGGTCTTTCTAGACACTTCGTTTTTATTGTTTCATGCACAAGTGTGTTGTTCTTGGAGCGTCTTAGTTTTCATTTTTGGTTTTTGTTTTCTTAGTTTGCTTGAATAAATTAGTTTGGACCCCCATTTTCACCGTGTTGTTTAAAATAAGTTGATTGGTGTTGGAAAGGAGTAGGAAGTTCTTGCTTTAGTAGTACAAGAGGAGCTTGCTTTGACTGTGACTCAGAATTTATCATGTCATGCTAGATGTTGTGTTGACTTGTTCCAAACAATTATGATTACTTAATGTGCCTTGAAAGAATCATGGGTTGTTTTAGCATACAAAAGCATAGTATTGTGGTATTCTCCTTTGATGCTTTGTTTGGGTTGACTTGGCACATGCTCACACCATGTTATGACTATGAACCAGTCACCATAGCCTCTATGATCATTTAGTTTTGACTTGTAGTACCACTTTATGCTTTGATTAGTAATTTTTTGTCGCTTTGCATGATTATGGCCATTATTTCTCTCTTAGTTGGTCGCTCCCAGTATTTTGCTAGCCTCCACTTGTATGATTAAGATCTACTCATGCATCCAACTTCCAAAAACCAAGTTATTCCAAAGTGTCCACTATAAATTCCTATGCATGGTGAGTTACACCATTCCAAGTATATTCTTGTTTTATCTATCTTCCAAATTAAACTTGTTATTGAAACTTAGTGATTAAAGCTCTCACAAACATGATGGCACACTTTATTTTCTTGCCCCTAAATAAAACTTGAACCATTGTGTCATCTATGTTGTATATTCTTGCACTTATACATTGGAATTATCAAAACCATGTTTTCATGGGGAACGCTTTCAACATTGCACTTGTACATTGTACACAGTTGATATCATGCTCTTTTGTTTATGGATGTCGTCGGTGTGAAATAAAAGGGGAGCTTGTAAGTCCATGGAGTTATGTATGTGTGTCACCATAGTGGAAACTTGCATGGGGAAACTTGCAGCATCACCATAGTGAGCAATCTATGAAACTTTCTTCTTATAAAAAAGAGAGAGATATTGAAAAGAGGAAAGAGAGAAAAAAACACCATTTTGGTAAATAAGAAGATTGCTAAGATGCTCATTGTCTGCTTCCCTTGTCATTTTGATATGGGATAGCTCCTGTATCATGTGCAATGGGTACCCCGTTGGCGGTTCTCTATGATACACATGTACTTACTATGACAAGAACTTACCGGTGACTAAAGTTGAGTAGCATGAGGAGCATCCCTCATACTCAAGGGACATGAGATTGCCAACTTATACTTTTGTCAAGCATATACTCCATATTTTTCACTTTAACCTTAATCACTTCAAGATGCTTATGATAGGGGCAATGAGATCTCAAAGCTAACAAGTACCATAATTTTTGGCAGCTCTTTATGAGACTTGAAATCCCCGCTTCCCTTTTATGAAGGGCCTTTCTTCCACCTTTATATTGAGTCTCCACCATCTATCCTTAGGAACCAATTAAGAGAGCATAGTTGCCATTCTTACTTCTATGTGCATTTTCCCAAAACTTATTGATTGATTCATATTGTTGATATTGCTTGCTCTTGAACTATTTGTATCTAGTCACCCTTGTGAACTTTGAAGGTGTCCTATGCATTTATTGATACTCCATGAGGGACAAGATGAATGCCACTAT
The DNA here is from genome assembly GCA_916181665.1 of Avena sativa. NCBI lineage: Eukaryota > Viridiplantae > Streptophyta > Magnoliopsida > Poales > Poaceae > Avena > Avena sativa. Next base: position 85,315,398 of record OV702293.1, on the reverse strand, counting down.
GCTATGTTTTCTATATGTGAAACAAACAAACATCTTTCAATGCATTGTTATTCATGATCTTTGTTTGTACCCTTTCTTGTTGCAGCATAGTTACTTTGTCTTATAGTTAGAACTTCTTCTTTCATGATCATGTTTAGATTACTTTGATCCGAGCTTTCAATGCTTGCAAATGGTTTAATCTTGATGTTGATCGTGCATGTCACCTCAAAAAATATTCTTTTTATCACTTACCTACTCGATGACGAGCATGAGTTAAAGCTTGGGGATGCTTGATACGTCGTAAACGTATCTATAATTTTTGACGTTCCATGCTTGTTTAGTATCTACTTTGCTTTGCTTTGTCTACACTTTGAGGTATTTTTATATGTTTTCTGGGACTAACCTATTAACAAGATGCCACAGTGCCAGTTGCCTGTTTTTCTGTTGTTTTTTATTCCAGAAAAGTCAGAAAATGAATATTCTCAGAATTGGACGGGACAAAAGCCAAAGTCAATATTTTACCATGGGGAACACGAAGCCAGAAGACAATATGGAGGAGGGCCTCGAGGGGGCACACCCCCTGGCCACGCGGCCAGGCCTGGTGCATCCACCTCGGGTACCCCCTCGGCCTCCTTCTTCGCCAATAAGAAGCCCCCGATACCTAAACCCTAAGTACATGACCAATCTTCCACAAAACAGTCCGTAGCCGCCGCCACAATCATCCCTAGATCGGGGGGATCTGAAGCTCTTCCTAGCACCCTGCCAGAGGGGATAGATCATCCTAGAGGACTTCTTCATCACCATGCCAGCCTCCGGTATGAAGCATGAGTAGTTCCACCTTGGACTACGGGTCCATCTAGTAGCTATATGGTTGTTTCTCCTCCTTTGTGCTACCATGTTTAGATCTTGTGAGCTCCGTTCATGATCAAGATCATCTATCTGTAATCATGGATGTTGTGTTTGCGGGGATCCGATGGATATTGAGATTACTATGTCAGATTGGTTAATGATTCTATCTTATTTATTCTATCATGTCTGTGTTGTTTGAGATCTTGCATGATCTCCGTTTCTAGTAGCTATCTTGGCCAAGTAGATGCTAGTGACTCCAAGAGGGAGTATTTATGCTCGTGTAGCACCCTCTAGGGTTAGGGTTAAACTAACCTCAGATCACCATCTAAGATAAGTTCAACTCAAAAACACAGAAGATCACAGTATGATTCGGTAACATTACAGAACACAGGGATTCAACAGCATAAGTTTAAACTCTTAGTAGAGTGAGATATTAGAGTTATTACAAACCAGAGGTCATAAACCCAATAGTACATCACACAGCGAAAGCAGATTATGTTGTACTACACAACAACATAGCAAAAGGCCTAAGAGGCCATTAACAAAAGCGACGTCCATCCCATAGTCCTCAGGCTACTACCTGGGACCCCCAACTACTCGTCGATATCAACATAGAAGCCACCTTCAGTTGCAACCAGATCCTCTATAGAAAAACAACAATGGCGCAAGGCTGAGTATGAGAATTTACTCCGCAAGACTTAGATAACCTAGTATCTACATGCTCTGTCTAGAAAGGCTTTCTCTGGATTTTATTTTGCGGAAAGCAATCTTTATTTGTAAACAAGAGAGAGAAGAGGTTCGTCTACTTAGAATCTTTTAAAGGGGATAAGATAGCGATTTCTTCATCCTGTTCATCACATCTTGGTAACCACCAGCTTCATCAGAACCTCCTATCTAGGATCACCCCCCTCGACCCAGAGGAAGCATCCTTATGCACACGTGGATCAGCAAGTATTACTTAGGTTATAGTTCTCTATGATCATCACGTCCGTTCCCAAGTCGTTCATAACCGTGAACACGGCTTTTCGAAAATATTAATACCCTGCAGGGGTGTACAACTTTACCCATACGCACCAACCGACTCTTAATGCCAAATTATTAGCCCTCTTCCTTGGAAGGCCGACAGAGGGTGGTTGACCACGACCTTTACCTTGCTTTCACTGAGACCATGAGTCACGCCCTAGGGATGGTTCCGCCGTAACGGGTCAAGTCCCAAAGCCGGTCCCTAAAGATGTGAGGTGAGGTTGGTTCACCAGGGGCTCCATCGACCCCAAGAACCACCGGTCCACGCTTCCCTACCTGTTATGATGCACCTCCTCATTTCGAAAAGGTTTTCAATGCGTATGCCAGATGGAAAGCCCGAACTATGTGACTCATGGAATCTACTAGGCAAGTTAGTTGCTCGTGGGGTTTTCCAGGCCCCGTGTGGTTGTACGCTCGTCTTGGTTCAAGAGGCAAGAACTCGGGTCCTAATGGTGGCGAGCATGGGACTACAAAAACCATACCCAACGTGGCCTCCCATACAAGCCTTAGCATGATTAGTTAACTCCTTCAATGATGTCACCACCTCCTACCTTTCTAGATTCTCCGGCACCTCTGATTCATCGTTTGGATAGATCAGACATTGATATTATGCATCGCTAAGCTGTCGACCTCAGAAGCTCTAGCAACGCTCAGATGCCAGACCTAGGTATGCTAGGAGCAGTGGATCAGGAGTATCAGGCTACAAAAGGGAAACAGTGCAGCAGATAGGTACACTAGATACTGACAAAAGACCACATTGGAATCGTGTGCATCATAGAGAGAAAGTAATATACTTTATAAAACATAGTTTCAGAATGAGAGTCTACGCTTGCCTTGTCCGTTAGTAGACAGGTACGGATCTTCGGTGTTGTTGACTTCAGCTTCGGGTTCGGATCCTATCACAAAGAACCAATACCGGAAACAAAGGCGACAATCAAGGCATGGCATCGATGCAATGCTCAAACAAGGATGATGATATGACAAGTTGAATTGCATTGAAATGAAACCCTAAGGCATTCTTGATAGTTTAAACGGGGTTCCGAGGGTTGAAAACCCTAACTCGAAAAACTCCGGAAACACATGAGAGGGGTTACTATGTTGTTCTAAATAAACTTGTCATTAAAGTTGATTATCCATGCATGATTATAGTGTAATTAGATAGAACTCATTTTTCTGAACATTTTGATATATTATTTGTATTTTTCTGACTTATAAATTAAAATTTAATGAATTTACAATATTCAAACAATTTGTGAAATTCTTAAACTTTTTCTTAATTTAAATAAATCTGGAAATCCTTTTTACATCGAGGCTGGGCTAGCCACAGACACAGACAGGTGGGCATGTGTCCACCTCAGCAGCTACGCACGCGAAGAGGGCTGAGGGGCAATTTTCACCGGGGCTGGCTCTAGCCAGAGGGGCTGACTGGTGGGGCCTGGGCCACGCAGGCGCCACGCGGGCCTCGCCGGAGAACGGCCAGACGGCGGCGACTGGCGGCACTAGGTGGCGAACGGGGGCGCGCGGCTAGGCCTACTCGAACCAGGGCGTCACCACGAACCTAAATAGGGCGGCGCCTCTAGGTAGAGGTCGCCGGAGCAAGCAGCACAACAATGGCCGACAGCGGCGCGTGCAGATGGTTGCGACGACGACGATACAGAGAGGGAGAGGGGAAACTAAGAGGGTCACAGGGACCATGAGCTCATCGGGAAGCTCGTAGAGGGGTCGTTGGCGTGAGGGGAGCACAGAGGATGCCGGAATCGATGGCGCCGGTGGTCGTCGGTGTCGAAGAGGAAACATATGGGGGCTCGATTCTTCTCTGCCACGGACGATTCCTTCTGCAGGGAGGATGCTGGGGAGGAGACGGATCTCGTGGGCGTGTTGGCAAAGCTCAGGGCGGCACGGTTTGGCGGGGCACGGCGGAGCCCGAGGGCTAGGGTTCCGGCCGCGGCGCAGAGATGAGGAGAGAGCACAAGAGGGAAGAGGATAAGGCGAGAGAGAGAGAGACGTGCGCGCGAGTCTTATCTTCAGACGGGGCGGCGGCACGCATCGCAACGACGAGGCGGCATCCGGCGGCCGCAGCGGCGACAGCGAGCTGCCTGCCGTCAGCGGGGAAGACGACATGGGAGCGGGCGAAGCGGTACCGGGCTTCTGGCGGGCTGGCGTGGGCCAGGTGCTGGGCTGCGGGAGAGGGAGAGAGGGGAGAGGTTTGCTGGGCTGCGGCCTAGTTCTCTCTCCTGACCATTTTTTTCTTAGAAACCCTTTTTATTTTTCTGATTTTGATTTCTGTTTTAAGTTTTTAATTCCAAATCTGTTTTGAATCATTTAAAATTACCAGAGAGGTTTGGTGAAATATTTGAAATACCATGGAGCCATTTTAGTCCATTTGGGCTTCACTATTTTGGTAATTTTTTTCAAATTCAAATCCTTTTGAATTGCTTTTCAAAGAGAGGGGAAAATAGGGTTTAGGGTTTTGCACTTGTACTTTGGTTCACACACTTGATCACATGCAATAATTTATTGAGTTTAACACATGCATGCAATGCTTAGGTACTAATTACATATTTTACAAGCTTGGGCTGTTACAGCTCGATAGTGGGTTCATGCCTCTATTTAATCTAGGGAAGTGACATAAATCTCTAAGGTTGTAGACGTGATGTTTCTACTAGGGACAAAACAATAATCTCTTGTTCATGGAAGAAGTGTATTGTTCACTTTACACACCTTGATTAAAGAAGTTATTTGTTGCTTGCAACTTAATACTAGAGGGGGTTTGGATGATAACCTGTAGGTGGATTACTAGTCATAGATGCAGTTGGATGGCGGTCTATTTACCTTGTTGTAATGCCCAATCAAATCTCATAGGATCATGAATGTCTACTATTGCATTGTTATGCCTTGCTTTGTCCTGTCAATTCCCCCGCTGTAATTTCTTTACCCAGTTATGTTGTTTATATTAAGGAGAACACCTCTAGTGAACTATGGACGCTGGTCCAATCTTTACCATTGATACCCTGTTACTGTTTAATTTCTGCAAGCCACCATCACCTTCCACACCATATAGTTAATCCTTTGTTTTCAGGAAACCGGTGATATTGACAACCTCACTGTTCTTTGGGGCAAAGTCTTGAGTTTGTTTTGTGCAGGTTTACAAGTTGCGATCAACACCTTTGGGTCATTTCCTTCCTCCTACTGGTTCGATAACCTTGGTTTCTACTGAGGGAAAACTTGTTGTTGTGCTCATCATACCTTCCTCTTGGGGTTTCCCAACGAAGCTCTATAGTAATCTAAGCTACACTTCATCACTCAGCCTCACAGAAGGAGGTGAGAGTTTGGAGGGCTTAGAAGTTCTCAGAGAGGGAGAGAACCTCTCTCCACGCCGGAGAAAAGGAAGACAGGGCATTGAGAGAGTGAGAAGAGAAAGAAAGAGGAAACCCGGGGAGTGTATAAGCTAAGCTTGGAAGCGACTCCCACGCACGAGAGAGATCACAATCTTGTTTCTTGATCAACTCCAGATAATTCAACAAAGTAGTACGTAGGGTTGTTAGCTGAAGGGCGGCCCGAACCTGGGTAAAAAATGACTGTGTGTGCTTTGTGTGTGATGTGTGCTCAATCAGCAGGTTCCTTTCTCACCGTTGAGGTCGAAACTCCTTCATGCACACTACCAAACAAATAGGGGTGTACTGCATCCTCGATGTCCGTGTTTGCGAGACGCGAAAATTGACGCCCTCATCGATCAAACAAGCCAAGAACGTCCCCTCTTGGCACACATATGTGCTTATAGTGCTAGCACACGTGTCATGTCGTGTCCACTTCGGGACACAGGCGCCATGCTCCACACATGTCCGCCACTTACCCGCACACATCCATGTAACCACGAGGATCGGCTCTGATACCACTTGTAATACCCCGACCTCTCCAGACCAGTGGACGTCACTTCTGGCAGCTCAATAGGATCTCTAGACTAACCCCACAGACCAACACTAGTCTTTTCTGCGCACTTTGTCATCACTCGTGCGCACCTGGTACCCACTTCCTGGTTGGTCACCCATCCTCAAATTGCTCTAGGCCAAGCACACTTAACCTCAGAGTTCTTTTCAGATGATCTTCCGAAAAAGAAGTTCAAATTGTTGGTATGGGTATACTATCAATCCTATTAAGCAATGTGCCAGGGTCTCACATCTTACTAATGCTCCATCCACTTTTATGCGGCTTATGAACTCTGTCTTCATGGAGTATCTCGCAAGTTCATTGTGTTATACATCAACGATATTCTGGTCTATTCCAAGACTAAATAAGAACACATTACACATATTTGTTTGGTGCTAAAACCTTCAAGAACATCGTCTCAATGACAACTTTTCCAAATGTGAGTTTGGTTATAAGAACTCGTATTCCTTGGTCATGTTGTTTCTACACAAGGGGTTGTTGTTATTCCAGATAAAGTCCAATCTATTCTCGACTGGAAATCCCCTAAGTCCGTTAAGGATGTCCGAAGGTTCCTTGAATTGGATAGTTATTATCGTCGATTCATTAAGAACTTCTCTAAGATTCCTAAGCCGATGACTGATCTTCTTAAGAAGGATAAGAAGTTTGAATGGTCTGAAAAGGCTGAAGAAAGCTTACAGGTTCTGAAAACCAAGCTAACTACTGCTCTGGTGCTAGTTCTTCCAAACACCGACAAAGACTTCGTCATCTTTTGTGATGCTTCTCACCAAGGTCTTGGATGTGTGTTGATGCAAGATAGTCATGTGGTGGCTTATGCCTCCCGGTAGTTGAAACCACATGGGAAAAACTACCCAACTCATGATCTTGAGCTTGCTGTTGTTGTTCATGCTCTTAAGCAGTGGCAACATTACCTCATTAGTAATCGTTGTGAGTTATACTCAGATCATGAGTCTCAAGTATCATTTTACACAACCTGATCTGAATCTCAGGCAAAGAAGATGGTTGGAACTCATCAAGGACTATGATTTGGGTCTCAACTACCAACCCAGCTTAGCCAATGTTGTCACTGATGCGGTAAATTGGAAGTCTTACTACAACAACCTGTTGATCAAACGAGCTCAACCTTCTCTTCATGAGGAATTTTCTCGATGGAACCTTGAAGTAGTTCCTCGTGGATTTTGTAACTACCTCGGTGAATTACGCTCCTAGTACAAGCCTGGATGTTCAGAAATGGTTGAAATAGTACGGTGGGGCCCAAATGCCACTCACAGGTAGACCTTTCGGCCGTCCCAACCATTTCCAAACATCGGGACAAGAACGGGCGGCGTAATCGGCAGGCGAAGGGATCAACTACATACACAAATGAGTATGTATGCAAGCCACCATACAACAGTACATCAGAGCCATTCCATCTAAAAAGAAAGGAAATATAGCAACGCCATACGGCAAGATCCAAATATCCTAGATAGATATAATAGTTTAGGATATCTCCTCATACATCAATCAACAGAGTATCAAGCGGAAGCGGAAGACAAAATCCGAGTACGGATAAGAAGCAGATCAGCATAAGATGCCCCATAAATAAGCACATCCCGCCCACAGATCTCACGGATCCCCGTTCCCGGAATCTCTACACCGAATGATCATTGCCCACATCGTTCGTCTCTTCCACCCAGTATCCATCTTGTGAGTGTACCTGTTCATCTGAACCAATAATTTATCGTGTGAGACCCTAGGGGTACTCAGCAAGTCTTTATGCCTCTAAAGGGGACACAACCTGGGGTGACGCAATTGCAGCAAAAGATAAACCCTAACAATTCTATAGATACTCGCTAACCACCCGCCTAACCAGAGATAGACGGATGTCCGTGAATTAATAACAACAGTTATGACAGTTATAACGGTAATCTTAACAGATCCATCCTCCTCCTCGCTTACCGACGAGGAAGCGGACGAACAACCCCCCATCCGTTGGCAGTTTTATTATCCATTCCGTGAGTATTGCACTATTTACTAGTCAGGTACCTAGTCTAGTCAGATTAAAAGCGGCACTTTAGTTATGCTTGTCTATGATCGAGAAACTGTGCTCCAAGTCGTCCATAACCGCGGACACGGCTTTCAGAAAGTTTTACCCTGCAGGGGTGCACAAATAGCAACACACACTCGATATGCCTCGGAAAAACCAAATCAAAACCCAACGAGGCAGTCACGACAAAGCAATTACAGGATTCAGAAATATTTCAGGGGGCCACCCCATTAAGCTACCCGCGACGAAGCTGGCCGGCTACGAGACGGACTCAAGGTTTGGGTGGACGGCTGTAAACGACTGGGAACCCGAAAGTGTGACTGGGCTTGTCGATACCGCGAAATCGTGTCCCGGCCCTAAACAGTACAGTGTGCTCCTCGCACAATCTTAAATAAAGCAGTAAAGCATGGCATAAGTACAGGATAGTAAGTAAAGTCTCAAACTAGTTTGTGGCCCCAAGAAATAAGAATGAATCAAGCTCTGGCTCAGGGGGGGGTCATAAGCCTCCCGGATGTGGATAGCGCGAATATTCAAGGAACAGGAATCAAGTACTCGGGGTCCTACGGGACACAAGTGAGCCTGAAAAACCAAATAGCGAATATGGCTCACCGATGCCACTTTCATTAGTTATCCCATTACTACTCAGGTTAAGTTGTATAGGTACCTCGTGATCCATCAGACACTCACATACCCTACACATGCTGTTCTACGACTCGCATGGCTCAAACAACTCCAGTAGTAATGGCTCATGGGATGGAGGAACAAGCTTCGATGGGGTTTAAAAGTAAAGGCTATGCAATACTTGGGATTCAATTTAATGCAATCGCGACTCAATGATGCAAGAGTAAGATAGAGGCAATAGGTACTATATGTATGCAAGCATGTGGTAGTGCTTGCCTGGCAGCTCAGTTGAAGCAAGGGATGGATATGGGTAGTGCTCCTGGTTCTCTTGATATATCCCCTGCTCAGCTTCTATTCGAGAAGAACCAAACAAACAAGGGCCAACATAAATAAAGTGCACAAGCATCTGAATAAATGCATCAAGCAAACAATCATGCCATGATGAATGATGCACAATTTGCATGGCAATAAAGTAGCATGGCATGGGTGAGGTGTGGAATACAAGAATAAACCATTTTATTTAGTTTTGGCCCCATTTTACCTTCATATTAGTGGCTGTATACATTATATTTATATGCTGCATGCTTCAATTCAAACCATGGAAAGCATAAACGGAAAGGGCTCGTCGAGCTAATCATTTTAGACATATCATTTGTTAAATTTGGAGTTATAAAACAAAAGATATTAGTTATTAAAGAAAAGGGGCATTTTATTGTAATTTAAATTAACTTGGAAAATTAAATGTTCTAAAATACATTTTGGATTGCATATTTGAAATCCTCACATTTTTCTGATTTGAAAACATATATTATTTGTTTAAATTGGATTTGTAAAATAAAAGTTATTTAAAACAGAATTAAATTTGAATTTGAAATAATTAGAAAAAGATTTGAATTTAAAACAGATTTGCAGAATTACTTTTGTTACTCGTTGAGGCCTAGCCACAGTCACTGACGGGTGGGACCGTCGCTGACTGGCAACACAGCGCACAGAAAACATTTTACACCGCGGCCCAATCCAGACTCAGAGACAGACAGGTGGGCCTGGAGGCTTCGCGGGCCCAGCTGCCAGCGGGTGAACCGTGCCCAACCACGTGGCTTCGCTGGGGATCGCGGGTTGAGTTTTACGAAAACCTGGGATCCTTTTTGCAAAATGCCACGGGAGGCTGACGGTGGGCCACGCGGGAGCGCGGGTTGATGCAACAAAAATTGCAGGGGGGTATCAGCAAAACGGCGCCCGCGGTACTGTTTTTCTTCTCTCTCTCTGCGCCGAGCGACGGGTCGGTGCGCGGCGCGGGCGGGGATCGATCCAGGGACCTAGCGTGCGCGCGCGGGGGTGGAGCCGCTGCGCTGGCTTGGGCTTGGTGCCAGGAGAGTGGGCGTGGCCTAGGTAGGGTTTTACGCAGAGCGCGAGCGAGCAGACGCTAGCGCCGCCGGCGCACGCAGCCTGTTCGACGGAGCGGACGGCGACACTAGGGCTGTACGGCGAAGGGGACCGTGTCAGGGAGGTGTTTCAGCTCACCGTGGGGCTGTCGGTGGCGTTGGATCGGGTCGGTGAGCAGGGGATCGTCGTCGGGGCAGACGCCGGGCGTAGCTAGGGTTTCGGCCGGCGTGGCGCTGGTCCTGGCGGCTCCGGTGCTCCTCCTCCTCGCGGGCGGTACAGGCGGCCTCCTAGGCGTCTCCTCGTTTTCCCAGGCTTCTTCTCGGACGTGCCGCACGGATGGATCGACTGGGCGCGGTGGAGGCCGACGGTGGGCGTCTAAGGGTAGCCGGCGACGGTGGGGAAGAGGGGAGAGGCAGGGCGTCCTCGGGGTAGATCTGGGGAACCAGAGGAGGCGTGTGGCTGGGGTAAAGCAGAGGGGAGAGGAGAGGAGCGTGGGGACCAGGTGGATGTAAAAGGTGGCTCGGGTGCCACCTTTCTCCTCCTCCTTGCTCACGTGCTGGGGTCGGCAGGGGCAGGGCAGGCAGGGGGGTGGCTACCAGGTGGGGTCGACGTGAGGGCAAGGAGGCAGGGACAGGCTCGGGCTGGGGGGGGGCCTTAGGGCAGAGAGAGAAAAGAGAGGGGGAGGCTCGGGTTAGATTGCTCTAGGGTCGGGTTAGGGTTTTGCTTGGGGTGGAGGGAGTAGCTAGGTGGGTGAGGTGGCCAGGGAGAGAGGGTGCCCGGTGGGGCCTGCATGGTAGAGAGCAAAGAGGCCGAGAGGGGAAGATGTGGTGGTAGCTTAGGGTTTGGTCATGGGGATGGTGAAGGGGGAGATTAGGGTTAGGGCTTGATGGGGGTATGGTAGATAGAGGGAACTTAGACATAGGATTAGAGAGAGAGAGGTGAGAGCTAGGGTTTTAAAGAAGATGGCATGCTCCCACTAGATCAAGCAAACAAGAGGGGGGTGTGGTGATGATGGTCTTAAGCAAGATCAAACAAGATCAAGCTAAGAGGATAGAGAGAGAGATGGTTTTATAAAAGATCCACTCAAAAATCAAATAAGATCCAAAGAACAAGCAAAAGGTGGGGCTTGCATGGCCCATGCAGAACATTTAATACCGTGATTATTTTGTGAAAACAATTATATTAAACATGGCATTGTTCCTTTGCATTCCCAAAATTGGAATTAAAGCCAAGCAAAAAGAATTAAAAAGGATGCCCCATGTGGAATAGATGGAGATGACCATGTTTGAGTAGAAATGGGACTTGCTAGTGTGTATGTTCCACTAGATGATCAATAGTCCCAAAATATTCCAACATTAGCATAATTCCATGATGAACCATATGGAAGCTAGGAGAAAGGTTCCACTCACAAGGCATGCAAAGGTGGCCATGTGGCTCTCATGAACCAATATTGTGAAAACAACATGATGCTAAGATGAGATCATGTGGTAAAGAATTGGATCCATCCCAACCCTCATGAGCTAGAGGGAAAACCAAATAAAATGCAAAGCTCATATTTAGTTGGATGGTGGAATTATAAGGTGGTGAAAGAAAGGTGGTGGAGTTAACAAAAGATATGCCCCAACTCAACTTGGGCATCAAACAATATATCAAGATCCAAATACAATATCAAGAGGCAAATACAATTAATAATGCATATGAGATAAGAACCAAAACAAGCAAGGTTTTGTATGATGCTCAAATGCAAGGTGGCATGATGACATGAGCATGATATAATGATGATGCAACAATTATATATTTGAAGTAGCCATTATATAGACTAGGCTAGTAGCATTGCAATTGTTAGACAATTGGGATGCTACAACTCTCCCCCACTAAACAAGAATCTCGCCCCGAGATTCCTAGGAAAAAGAGAACAACACAAGAAGAGGCGGGTGTTCGAACGAAGGTGACCCTCACGTTCCCAAGAAGATGAAGAACGGAATGGTGCGACCACTACACCTTGCAAAACTTGCTAGACTTGTTGCGAGTCTTGCGTTTTGCTAGAGAAACAACGGTTAGAAGAGTTGAAGGATTGTTGTGAGACAAGAAGGACAGGATGAACATAGCTCCGGTTTTCTCAAGAAACATGATAAAAGAATAGAACCACTTGTGAAAGAAAGAAAAGATGATGGATCATGAATAAGAGAAACACGTCATTAAGATTAAAGATTTACCGATACTGGAGAGGATGAATCTTTGTGTCGCCAGAAGAAAAAGGGCTAGATTGGAAAGGTTTCAACCACTATGACAATAGCATCGTATCTTCTCTCGGATTTGAGAAATGAAGTTCAGAAACAAAATTGCCTTCAAACAATATAGCCCCTTGATATCAACAGAAAGATTTAGCTAGACATCGTCGGATTAGATTCTTCTTGCGCCGGTAAGAACCACAGGATCACGCAATTGAGGTGCGCGGATATAACTTCCAGAGACGGATATGAAGCCAGATCATGGTGGAATCCCGAGAAGCAAAGAGTATGGAGGATCTGGAGTTTATTGTAGGAACACTTATTGTTTTCTTTAGCCTTGAGGCTAACACAATAGATTTGCGGATGATGGCATCAACCATAATTGGCTTTACCACAGGAAAGAATTGATGAAACAAAGAGAGATAGCTTCCTTTCATCTTGTTTGGGGATATCAAACACCGGTAGAAAAATGAGGATAGAAAAGGGTTTGCGTTTGCTTCCACCAGATAACTGAAGATTTTGCTTCATCTAGGATAGACAGACCACCATCAAGAGATTATTGATTACTTTCTTCGAGAGAGCACTTCGGAAAAACAAGGATGGAAGTAAAGTATCGAGGGATAAATGCCACTTCTAACTTCCGTGGGATGAGTGAAATCACATTAATTCACCAATTCAATGTACACGAGCGAATGATAAGAGTAGTGGTATGGTAGCTACTCCATCCCGCACTCAAAGCATTACTCCGCACATGAATAAGAAAACCATGCAATCCAACTACCGAAACAGACTGAAGGCTTTGACAAAAAGAGCTCATGGAACTCCGTAAGAAAACAAAGATCGATGCAAACGATTCGCCGGATTCATAGATAGACAAAGATGATGATGTTGTCGTCACGTCGGACGTACCAAGCCACCAGAAAGATATGAAGGAAGATCACGGAGACAACTGCAAGATTCCACAGCTACAGAAAAGATAGCACCAACTTGAACATACGGATTACGAAAGATCTGAAAAGTCTTCATGGCCTCCGGTGGATTGAGCAAAGACGATAGAGCGAGATGGTTTCAAGAGATCACTTGACAAGACTGAGGTGAAGGAACTCCATGTTCTTCTTGAAATGATTGAGAGAGATTTAGCAGTTTTGAGGAAAACTTCGGCGGAACGACGATGATAACTTGCCAACAAGGAACAACTACGGATTGGTTGGAGATGGAGGATGGAATTAACAATGGACTTGCTAATTCCAGAATTGAAGCAGTGTATTTAGCAGAAGGACGTGGTCGAGATAGGTGACTTCAAGAAGCCAGAATTCTCACTTTGAGACTTTGCACACAGGTAGTGCTTACGAAGCTTGAGAGAAAGAGACACGGATGACCTTCCATGTCCTTCCATTGATATCGAATAGGCAAGCATATTATCAACATATACCACCATGGATTAACAAGATATTCCCAGAATACCAAGTTCAAAAGGCGAGAGTAACGAACAAATGCTCGAAACACTTTCTGAGCTCAACGCTATTAGAAAGATCAATATTAAGAGCACGGGTTCGTGTTGAAGAAGATGCACTGGAAGAATAGATTATCTGGTCCTTCGGAAGGGAACAAGAAATACCACTTGGTTCACATTGTCGATTGGATCACCGGTTACAAAGATAAAGAGATCTTGGTTAAGAACCGATGATATAGCTTTGCTTATGGTATGAGCTATCAGAGACGAAAAAGATGTGCAGATATGGAGTTGAAAAAGATGTGCAGCATGATGGACAGATGATAGACCGCCGTAGTGCTTTGAGAAACTCCGGATTGCCAAAGATGCTTGCGGAGAACCAAATTACAATCACCCGCATCGGATCGACACATGTTATGTAATTAGCCCAAGAGAATAGGAGATGAAACAGACTCCAGGATTAAGCGCCGGTGACAAAAGAATGAGTTAGCATGGACATGCTGATAAAAGGGAGATAGATAATGTTTCACACACGACTGGAAGGAGTGTGGAAGCACAGATGTGTCAAAGAAAAAATTTCCGCATTTTTCGGCATTAAAATACCGATAGATGCGCAAAATCACTTAGCAGATAGGGATTAGCAACTGATGCTTGCTGGAAGGAAGAACACCCTTTAAGAAGATGGCACCGGTCAACAAGGAGTCAGATAGATCGCGCCGGTTTTCAAAAGCCTGTCAATATGGAATGTACCAACAGTTGATAACCAAAGGCAGATTGTGATAACAAAAGGATGCAACAGATAGACAAGGAATTACACACACACACACACACACTTTCTATGGTACTACGGAAACCCAGAACACGTGAATCCTAATTTGAATTTTAAGAAGAGGATTGAAAACGTTGCACTTCCTTACCAGAAAAGGGTGGGTGGGTGGGTAAGAAGAAAAGTGGAAGCAGTCCTACTCTCTCGTTTTGTTTTTCCCTAGTATACATAGCTACCAAAATATTTGCTAGACAGACAACGACCATTTGGCTGAGACCCTGAAGGTCGGGATGGCTCTGATACCAATTGTAACTACCTCGGTGAATTACGCTCCTAGTACAAGCCTGGATGTTCAGAAATGGTTGAAATAGTACGGTGGGGCCCAAATGCCACTCACAAGTAGACCTTTCGGCCGTCCCAACCATTTCCAAACATCGGGACAAGAACGGGCGGCGTAATCGGCAGGCGAAGGGATCAACTACATACACAAATGAGTATGTATGCAAGCCACCATACAACAATACATCAGAGCCATTCCATCTAAAAAGAAAGGAAATATAGCAACGCCATACGGCAAGATCCAAATATCCTAGATAGATATAATAGTTTAGGATATCTCCTCATACATCAATCAACAGAGTATCAAGCGGAAGCGGAAGACAAAATCCGAGTACGGATAAGAAGCAGATCGGCATAAGATGCCCCATAAATAAGCACATCCCGCCCACAGATCTCACGGATCCCCATTCCCGGAATCTCTACACCGAATGATCGTTGCCCACATCGTCCGTCTCTTCCACCCAGTATCCATCTTGTGAGTGTACCTGTTCATATGAACCAATAATTTATCGTGTGAGACCCTAGGGGTACTCAGCAAGTCTTTATGCCTCTAAAGGGGACACAACCTGGGGTGACGCAATTGCAGCAAAAGATAAACCCTAACAATTCTATAGATACTCGCTAACCACCCGCCTAACCAGAGATAGACGGATGTCCGTGAATTAATAACAACAGTTATGACAGTTATAACGGTAATCTTAACAGATCCATCCTCCTCCTCGCTTACCGACGAGGAAGCGGACGAACAACCCCCCATCCGTTGGCAGTTTTATTATCCATTCCGTGAGTATTGCACTATTTACTAGTCAGGTACCTAGTCTAGTCAGATTAAAAGCGGCACTTTAGTTATGCTTGTCTATGATCGAGAAACTGTGCTCCAAGTCGTCCATAACCGCGGACACGGCTTTCAGAAAGTTTTACCCTGCAGGGGTGCACAAATAGCAACACACACTCGATATGCCTCGGAAAAACCAAATCAAAACCCAACGAGGCAGTCACGACAAAGCAATTACAGGATTCAGAAATATTTCAGGGGGCCACCCCATTAAGCTACCCGCGACGAAGCTGGCCGGCTACGAGACGGACTCAAGGTTTGGGTGGACGGCTGTAAACGACTGGGAACCCGAAAGTGTGACTGGGCTTGTCGATACCGCGAAATCGTGTCCCGGCCCTAAACAGTACAGTGTGCTCCTCGCACAATCTTAAATAAAGCAGTAAAGCATGGCATAAGTACAGGATAGTAAGTAAAGCCTCAAACTAGTTTGTGGCCCCAAGAAATAAGAATGAATCAAGCTCTGGCTCAGGGGGGGTCATAAGCCTCCCGGATGTGGATAGCGCGAATATTCAAGGAACAGGAATCAAGTACTCGGGGTCCTACGGGACACAAGTGAGCCTGAAAAACCAAATAGCGAATATGGCTCACCGATGCCACTTTCATTAGTTATCCCATTACTACTCAGGTTAAGTTGTATAGGTACCTCGTGATCCATCAGACACTCACATACCCTACACATGCTGTTCTACGACTCGCATGGCTCAAACAACTCCAGTAGTAATGGCTCATGGGATGGAGGAACAAGCTTCGATGGGGTTTAAAAGTAAAGGCTATGCAATACTTGGGATTCAATTTAATGCAATCGCGACTCAATGATGCAAGAGTAAGATAGAGGCAATAGGTACTATATGTATGCAAGCATGTGGTAGTGCTTGCCTGGCAGCTCAGTTGAAGCAAGGGATGGATCTGGGTAGTGCTCCTGGTTCTCTTGATATATCCCCTGCTCAGCTTCTATTCGAGAAGAACCAAACAAACAAGGGCCAACATAAATAAAGTGCACAAGCATCTGAATAAATGCATCAAGCAAACAATCATGCCATGATGAATGATGCACAATTTGCATGGCAATAAAGTAGCATGGCATGGGTGAGGTGTGGAATACAAGAATAAACCATTTTATTTAGTTTTGGCCCCATTTTACCTTCATATTAGTGGCTGTATACATTATATTTATATGCTGCATGCTTCAATTCAAACCATGGAAAGCATAAACGGAAAGGGCTCGTCGAGCTAATCATTTTAGACATATCATTTGTTAAATTTGGAGTTATAAAACAAAAGATATTAGTTATTAAAGAAAAGGGGCATTTTATTGTAATTTAAATTAACTTGGAAAATTAAATGTTCTAAAATACATTTTGGATTGCATATTTGAAATCCTCACATTTTTCTGATTTGAAAACATATATTATTTGTTTAAATTGGATTTGTAAAATAAAAGTTATTTAAAACAGAATTAAATTTGAATTTGAAATAATTAGAAAAAGATTTGAATTTAAAACAGATTTGCAGAATTACTTTTGTTACTCGTTGAGGCCTAGCCACAGTCACTGACGGGTGGGACCGTCGCTGACTGGCAACACAGCGCACAGAAAACATTTTACACCGCGGCCCAATCCAGACTCAGAGACAGACAGGTGGGCCTGGAGGCTTCGCGGGCCCAGCTGCCAGCGGGTGAACCGTGCCCAACCACGTGGCTTCGCTGGGGATCGCGGGTTGAGTTTTACGAAAACCTGGGATCCTTTTTGCAAAATGCCACGGGAGGCTGACGGTGGGCCACGCGGGAGCGCGGGTTGATGCAACAAAAATTGCAGGGGGGTATCAGCAAAACGGCGCCCGCGGTACTGTTTTTCTTCTCTCTCTCTGCGCCGAGCGACGGGTCGGTGCGCGGCGCGGGCGGGGATCGATCCAGGGACCTAGCGTGCGCGCGCGGGGGCGGAGCCGCTGCGCTGGCTTGGGCTTGGTGCCAGGAGAGTGGGCGTGGCCTAGGTAGGGTTTTACGCAGAGCGCGAGCGAGCAGACGCTAGCGCCGCCGGCGCACGCAGCCTGTTCGACGGAGCGGACGGCGACACTAGGGCTGTACGGCGAAGGGGACCGTGTCAGGGAGGTGTTTCAGCTCACCGTGGGGCTGTCGGTGGCGTTGGATCGGGTCGGTGAGCAGGGGATCGTCGTCGGGGTTGACGCCGGGCGTAGCTAGGGTTTCGGCCGGCGTGGCGCTGGTCCTGGCGGCTCCGGTGCTCCTCCTCCTCGCGGGCGGTACAGGCGGCCTCCTAGGCGTCTCCTCGTTTTCCCAGGCTTCTTCTCGGACGTGCCGCACGGATGGATCGACTGGGCGCGGTGGAGGCCGACGGTGGGCGTCTAAGGGTAGCCGGCGACGGTGGGGAAGAGGGGAGAGGCAGGGCGTCCTCGGGGTAGATCTGGGGAACCAGAGGAGGCGTGTGGCTGGGGTAAAGCAGAGGGGAGAGGAGAGGAGCGTGGGGACCAGGTGGATGTAAAAGGTGGCTCGGGTGCCACCTTTCTCCTCCTCCTTGCTCACGTGCTGGGGTCGGCAGGGGCAGGGCAGGCAGGGGGGTGGCTACCAGGTGGGGTCGACGTGAGGGCAAGGAGGCAGGGACAGGCTCGGGCTGGGGGGGGGGCCTTAGGGCAGAGAGAGAAAAGAGAGGGGGAGGCTCGGGTTAGATTGCTCTAGGGTCGGGTTAGGGTTTTGCTTGGGGTGGAGGGAGTAGCTAGGTGGGTGAGGTGGCCAGGGAGAGAGGGTGCCCGGTGGGGCCTGCATGGTAGAGAGCAAAGAGGCCGAGAGGGGAAGATGTGGTGGTAGCTTAGGGTTTGGTCATGGGGATGGTGAAGGGGAGATTAGGGTTAGGGCTTGATGGGGGTATGGTAGATAGAGGGAACTTAGACATAGGATTAGAGAGAGAGGTGAGAGCTAGGGTTTTAAAGAAGATGGCATGCTCCCACTAGATCAAGCAAACAAGAGGGGGGGTGTGGTGATGATGGTCTTAAGCAAGATCAAACAAGATCAAGCTAAGAGGATAGAGAGAGAGATGGTTTTATAAAAGATCCACTCAAAAATCAAATAAGATCCAAAGAACAAGCAAAAGGTGGGGCTTGCATGGCCCATGCAGAACATTTAATACCGTGATTATTTTGTGAAAACAATTATATTAAACATGGCATTGTTCCTTTGCATTCCCAAAATTGGAATTAAAGCCAAGCAAAAAGAATTAAAAAGGATGCCCCATGTGGAATAGATGGAGATGACCATGTTTGAGTAGAAATGGGACTTGCTAGTGTGTATGTTCCACTAGATGATCAATAGTCCCAAAATATTCCAACATTAGCATAATTCCATGATGAACCATATGGAAGCTAGGAGAAAGGTTCCACTCACAAGGCATGCAAAGGTGGCCATGTGGCTCTCATGAACCAATATTGTGAAAACAACATGATGCTAAGATGAGAGCATGTGGTAAAGAATTGGATCCATCCCAACCCTCATGAGCTAGAGGGAAAACCAAATAAAATGCAAAGCTCATATTTAGTTGGATGGTGGAATTATAAGGTGGTGAAAGAAAGGTGGTGGAGTTAACAAAAGATATGCCCCAACTCAACTTGGGCATCAAACAATATATCAAGATCCAAATACAATATCAAGAGGCAAATACAATTAATAATGCATATGAGATAAGAACCAAAACAAGCAAGGTTTTGTATGATGCTCAAATGCAAGGTGGCATGATGACATGAGCATGATATAATGATGATGCAACAATTATATATTTGAAGTAGCCATTATATAGACTAGGCTAGTAGCATTGCAATTGTTAGACAATTGGGATGCTACAGATTTGTTTATACTCTTGAGGTGAAATCTTCAATAGAGGATGAAACAAGATTGCTGAGAAGAATTATTCTAAAATTTCTAAGATCAAAGAGAGCATTTCTAGTGGAGTATCTAAGTGTTTCTCTGTTGACGATCAAGGTATTGTCTAGTTTGGTAACCGCCTAGTAGTACCGAAGAGAACAAAGTTGAGTAATTTAATTATCCATGAGGCACATGAATCACCTCTTTCTATCCACCCTGGAGGTACCAATACGTATTGGGATCTTTGTCAAAGATTCTGGTGATCTGGTATGAAGAAAGATATCGGCAATTTTTTTGTTGAATGTGATGTTTGTCATCGCGTCAAGGCTGAACACCAAAGACCCACTGGTCTCCTACAACCCCACCGTATTCCTAAGTGGAAATGGGATGAAGTTGGTATGGATTTCATGACTGGTCTTCCTAAGACTCATAAAGGAAATGATGAGATCTAGGTAATTGTTGACTATTTGTCCAAGGTTGCTCACTTCCTACCTGTTCATGAGAGCATTACTGCTAATCAATTGGCAGATCTATACATCAGCTAGATAGTCATCCTTCATGGGATTCCTTAGAAAATCGTCTCTGACCGAGGGAGTTTGTTCACCTCAAGGTTTTGGGCAAGTTTCCAACAAGCTATGGGAACTTTCCTCTCCTTTAGTACAACCTATCATCCTAGCAGCGGTGATCAAACTAAAAGGGTAAATCAAATCCTTGAATACATTATTAGAGCATGTATCATATCTATTGGCAAGAAAAAGGAGCAATGTCTTCCTTTTTCTAAATTCTCCTATAACAACAGTTATCAGTCTAGTATAGACATGGAACCTTTCCAGCTCCATTCCTTCTATTCTTAAATTCCTTTTCTTGTAATCTTGCATATGTACATGTTCAAAGTAAAATAAAGTATTGGTTGCCTCAATTTTTCCTGAGAATTTTTTTATACCATCTTATTCCAAAAGAGCATGTCAACTTCAAAAATCCCAGGATGCTTGAATGTACTTTATACTCATGTTCATTCTAGTTAAGATTTTTGAAACATATAAAAATGTTACCTTCAGGTGTAAATCTCATTATATGTTTAGACTTTGGTTTCTTATCTAATTTCTTACAGACAGGCATTTTCTAAGTAGTGAATTGTTGGTACTGGAAACTGGCTCTGTTTCCAGGTTTAAACTAGTTTAGCAAGTGTGCTCTGTTGCTCGGTAAAGTTTCTGTGTTAAAGGTTTGCCGACTCACGAAAGGGATGAAGAGAAAAAGGCAGATAAATGATAAGGATAAACACAAAGTGCTTACGATTTTTTCAAGAACCACAAAATATACTAAGTGCTAGGAGTAAAGCATAAGTTCTTACATAGTGTAGCAAATAGAACCAGAAATATTTTCCCCATCATTACAGACCATGAAAATGTTTAAGAGTAATGCATAAGTATTTATGCTACAGGTGCTGGTGGAGGAGACCTTGGAGTGCTAGAGACGTCATTGTTGCCGGCTTGGTACGGAGACTCGGAATCTTCTTCATCCTCAACAAGTTCTTCTTCTTTCGGATCCTTTGGACTTGGTGGCACAACAACGGATTGGAAGAATGGCGTCTCATAGTTTGTCATATCCACCACGCGACAAGCATATCCGCACAGGAATCTCGGATAACCTTGATTTCCTATCGGTTGCCTTCATTGTCCTTGGTGGCGATGCCTTTGGTGACTTGCAAGATTTGCATCTCACCATGGTGATGGTCAAGGAAGTCTGAGCAGTGGTCAGGGCATATAACATCTTCCAGTCCTTAATCAGCTTCGTGTTCCCCTTATCTCTGTCCCTCATCTTGGATATTGGCATTTCATCCAATTCAAAAAGATCTACAGCCTCACAATATTATTCAAGAATCTGGCGGAAGTCGTAGACCAAATCTCTGACTGATTTGATTTGGTCAGAACGAGACTCGGGGCTGGAGGCATCTGAAAGGTTAAGGGGACCTAGAAAAGAATAAAATCAAAAATATGAATCAAGGTCGAAGAAATGAAAAAGGAAAGAAGACAAGGTCAAAAAATTACCAAGAATAGAGTGGTTCCAATGGGAGTGTTCTCCCCTTAAGCCGTTCAGCTCCCCTTGGGTGGCTTGAGCCAGATCCTTCTTTTTGTCGAACTACAGTTTCAGCTCATCAAATGTTTTATCTTGGAGGGTCAGCTACTTCTTGAGCCTCTCGGTATCATGATTGTTTGACTCCAGGATGTTTCTCATGGAGGTGTCGTGTTCAACTTTTATCTTGGAAAGATCCCGGTGAATTTCATCATTTTCCATTTGGAGGACCTTGAAGTTCTCGGCCTCCTCCAACATTTTGCTAGACTGGTTCAGCAAAAATGCAGAGGACAAAATCAAAATATCAGTCAGAAAAAAATTTCGACTAAGAACAAAATCAACTATGGTTGAGTGTTGGAAAAGTTTACCTTCTGCATCATCCTTCTCAATCTTAAGCTTGGAATTTTCAAGATGCAAAACTTTGATTTATGTGTGCTTGTTGCTGATGTTTTTCAGCAATTCCTGGTTGTAAGATACAACTTTTTGCATGTCAGGATAATCTCAAGTCAAACATCTACTGAGACTCGAGTTGCAACTTACACTAAGTTAAACTTCAGCACGAGCCTCGGGGGCTACATCGTTCTTTTGTTTCCTATAAGCATCAACTCGGATTCTATGTTATGCACTTTATCTGACTTTATGCTTGGGGATGGAGGATAAGATAATAAGTAATGCAAGGCGTCAGAAAACTTTCAACATGCTCCAAATGTAGCTTTTCCAGTCCGGCTTTCATATTGCAGAAAACCTTCTCTGCAAAAGAAATGGGAGCAACATTTTTCTATGGAATTTCAGCAGCTTGGATATTCTGATCCCTCACTCATATCTGTTCTAGGAGGCCGTCCAGCTTGACGTCCTCCATCTCTTGACTTGCTTCTTCTGGAGTTAGAACTTGCTTCTCAAGACTAGTTTGGGCCATCTTGAGAATCTCGTCCTTCTTCTTCCTAGTTATCCCAGAAGTAGCAGATCCAGTAAATTTCACCATCTTCCCTGAAGATGCATCCATGGGATCATTACCCTTGTGGGGTTCACCTTATCAAATGCCGAGCCGCCATCGGTGGCCTTAGGTTGTGACTTCTTCGGATCCTCAGGGGCAGTACCATCACTTCCAGTGCACGAAGAAGAAATAGCCTCTGGTGTTGAAGACGTGCTGGTGGTTAGAGTTGGTGGAGGTGCAACTGGAGATAACACAAGTGCCTGCTAATGCAGTGACTTGGCCGGATTGCCTTCCGGCTTCAACTTTCCCTTTAATACTGATCTACCTCTGAATCACACAAACAATAACGAGTTCGATGAGAATCGGGAAGTATAAAGTAAATAATAATTACTAGAGATAAAGGTACAAAAAATTTAACCACTGGCTGCGCCAGAGGTGACAACACCTTTAGCCATGCGCTTCTTGGAAGCCAAGGCCTGAACTTCTTCCACCTCATCATCCTCCATCACGCCCGAGTACTCAGGAGGATAAGCCTCTAGAGGGGCTAACTCTGACTCAGGGATCTTGCTCAGTTGAAAGACAAAAACAATATCAGCAATAGCAGAATCGGATGACGTAGTGATGAACAAACAAAACTACACATCAGAATACTTACTAGAGTTAGAGGATTCTCTGCTGTGAACATTGTCATGGAGGGCTCAGGACCTTTATTGTTTACCTGCTCATTGACCTTCATGTTATCCTTTCTATCCCTAGTGACTGTATGACTCAACCGGTTGCCGTAGTGCTACAGTGGCTAAATCCGATGATCTAGGTAGTATTGAATCAAGTTGGAGCCGTGCAGGCCCCGATGCTTCATAAAAAAACTCATCCGCCTCTTGGCAAGGTTCAAGTCCTTAGAAAGTTCTGGCTCCTCTGCATCCCACGAGTTCTTATAGGGAGCAGCACGATGAAAGCCGTCAGACCTTCCATCTTGCCAGGAGCAGGCATATCCCTATTTTAAAATAACATGGTGGCCCACTTCTTCACCGACTCACTTGCCAAGATCCTAGAGTAGACTCGGTCTATCCTAAGAACTAATCTAAGAGTGCCGGTAATGTAAGGAACATCGGCACTAATCGAATTCTTCCAGGTACCAAAGTAATAGTGGAAAAGAGTAAGACTCGGTTTCATTCCGAGATAACCTTCACTAAGAGCTGCATCAGCGCTAAGTTCTAGCAAAGGATCAGGGGAATATTGTGTAGCTAGATGTCGTAATAGCGGGGTACCTTGCTGACAAACTCCGACAGCGGGAGGATGAGGCCACGGTCAACATGTGTCGTGAAGATGACATGCTCCCCGTCGAGCGGCTTAGGGACTGTTTCTTTGAAGCTGCTCCACCATCCGCCGGCGGTGAGGAATCCCTCGTCCTCCATGGTTTGGAGCTTCTATTCATCCATTCACTACAAGAATCTGGATGGTCCATGACAATCTGATATCGTCATGGATATGTGGCAAAAATCATAGATTACTATCCACGATGAATTTTGAGACGAGAAAAAAGGTCGTGAACCTCACGTCATAACCTGATCCGCAAAGTTTTTTCATCTAAAAATGTCATTGTCGTGACGTTACTTCAGTTTTGTCGCAATCAACTATACCGGCCCAGCCTAGGCCCAACCGGTCGTGACATTTTTTGTCACGGTTGATGCCACGTGACAGATGGCGACGCAATCGCCCGTTAGTGCCAGCAGCTGACGTCACGCCGGCCATCACTGATGTCATCACTATCCTAATGTTTGTTTTTCATCATGGCTTGATTCTGTTACAGCTGGTTGATGACGTCATTCATTCCGTTGGTGGCATCATGTAGTCTGTTCTGGACGTCACTTGAGTCGTGGCGAATTTATTTTCATCAAGGCATGAAGCTGCCCTAGTCAGAGGTGGACCAATAGTCCGAGGACACATGGGCCATCGCAATAACAACACATGGACTAATGAGATCTGGGCGCATATCTCAAACACATGACATTTTTTCTTCATCAGGCCAGAACATATGCCATCATCGTTGGCCCTGATGTTTCTGTTTCGTCAAGTCCATTGACCATTGAAACTGAGGCACGTCGGTGTCTATCTGTGACGGAAATATTTTCATCAAGTAAACAATCATGACGTTTTCTTTTACGTCGGGGATGTGTGCTGGTGTTACCCCTAGATTAAGAGGTATAGATAAAATGATAGAAATTTCACACCACAGGCGAAAGATGATAGAAATTTCAAGACAAATGTTCCGGACCACATAAAATACACATACATCGGTTACAGCCTAATATAAGTTTCCATAGGTTAAACAACAGTTTATTCGCCAAAATCTTAACAAGCTTTCACTCACAAGTTTTCATATATTCACCACCAGTTCAATTACCTATGCAACGGAGCTACAAATGTCTTAAGTAATGCACTTCCATGGTCTGCGCAGTTCACAAGTGTTTTCCGCAATTCTTCCTCTGCTTATTTCTCCTTTAGCAATGTTGCAATGTGTATGCATAGTGCCTCATTCGCTGTTCTCTTAGCCCCAAGTTGCGCTTAAAGGAGAGAGTTAGTTGATAGCGCATCATCTGTAGCAGAAGTCGGTCGATGCTCAATGCCATGCTCAATGTGATCCATAATTTCCTGACAGTTATAGAATCAAATATTAGACTACTAGCGAGCAAATTACAAGCACATCATATACATTTCAGAGACAAACATCATATTGAATTGCATGAAGATTACAAAGATGGACCTAGTATAGTTTCTCTGCCCGGGTTGCCCTTCAAGGAGAGTCTTGGTTGGTCTTGAAGAATGGATGTCCTCTCACAGAAAATAGTGCACAATTTCGGTGGAAGGAGGTCGTTCAGCCTCAGTGACATATTTTGTAGAAGAAGGCACCATCTTTCTTTCCATGGTTCCCTATGAGTTTTAAAAATAGAATCAAACATTAAAAAAATAGCCAGCAATTTAGAAGTGTGTCATACTAATTTCACAGACAAAGACGACATTGAAATTTAGGAAGATTACAAAGATGGTAAGTATTCTAGAGGACCTACTTTTGCTTTTTTTCACATTGTGATGTGGGAAGCCCTGGGCATCACAGAAAAATAGATCGTTGTTATATTTTTTGTATATTCTTCTTCTATGCTTCTTTATTAGACAACGGGCCTACACAAACATAGGGCATAGAAGTATAAGAGGCAGTCCTGGTTAAACATAAAAGGCGGGAAAGTTGAGTAGATAATACATGACCTGGTTCTTGGGGTCAGTCCAACTATCAACAAGCTTGCACCACTCCATATTGTTCATGTTTTCAACAGGAGATATCCTTGTAACTTGATTCGGTGGATAGGGGTCAAAAACTTCTTCTTTGGAAGATGTCGTTGAGTTCTTGTGTGCTTCATTAACTTCTTATTGCAAGCAACCTACACCTCTAGTCATGATGCGTCCATGACAAACTTTTGCTGAAATAAAACTTGGTGCATAATCCTTTGCATGAACAATAATGAAAATAAAAGGGATAGTTGAGTCAAAGAACATACAGAAACTCTATCGTAGAAATCTGATCTGACATCCGGGATCTCCTTGCACTCTTTCCAGCGGCTGAAGATAGGCACACTAGTTCTGACTATTTTTGCACACTGAGTGTAGAACTTGGAAGCAATTTTTGCTGACTCTGGTTTAGTTCTTCCTAGAGGAATGACAAATGGAAGCTTTCCTCCTCTATACATCTTCTCAAGCTACTTCCCCATGTTTTCCCCTCACCACAGTTTGATGATAATCATGTGTAATAGTGTCTTCAGAAGGATTATGGCCAAAATCATCTACAAAAACATATAATGTGGAGTTAGTGTTCTACTATAGTACAATGCAATAAGTACCATTCACATAATACAATGTGCTTGCCTTAGAGAGTTGGTTGCTTTCCTGCGGCAGCTGCTTTCTCATCTTAGACTACTATCTTCCTTCCATGGAGTGTTGTCGGCTCGTATTAGGATGCTACCTTCTCGCCTTAGGCATCATGATCTGCATCACTCTGAGTTCCTTGCAAAGGGGTTGTAGAACATGATGGTCTTGGTGGGAGTCATGGACAACTTGGAGATGGAAGTACTTCTGGCAGATTCCCCTTGGATCTGGTATGTCTCAATCTTTCTGTGTAGGCAACTACACCAGCCAAGACACGCTTCTGAGAAGTTGATACACCAGCAGCATCCATCATTTCCCTAATGACAGGTGACTTCTTGTATTTCATCTTCTCATGCTACACAATTCAAAGGAAGTGAAATCAGGACAATAAAAAAGCACAAGATATATGGAAAAATTAGTAAGCAAACAATTACACAACAGATGGGTTGTTGGGGATATGCTATATGGGTATCCTCATAACATGTATCCTATCCGGATAACCCGGGTGGCCCACAGTTGGTAGCATGGCCCATGGCCTGCTGGACGGCCCAGTTAGATGGATCTAGAAGGGAGGCCCATGCCGGATAAAAGAAGGCTACGGTTGGAGTCACCGACGTACCCGGAGCCTTGGAGTACAAGAAACGCAAGACTAGTAATAGACGGTGTAGGACTCTGTAACCTGTCCGGCTAGGACTTTTCCCTATAACCCTAGGACCTGGCGACTATATAAGTCGGGCCTATGGGAGCCTTTAGGGCACGATAACTTAGACTTTCTAGTCACCTCGCACAGCGAACCAATCCATGTAACTCGGCGTATTGCCATTATAGTGATTTATAGCAGGAGTAGGATTCTGCCACCGTTGTGGGATCTGAACCTGGGTAAGCTGTGTTACCTCGTACCCGTCAACCGTCCGCCTTCCCCCACATCTCTAAACACGCACTGTGAGGACCCCTCCATGGCGTACTCGTCGGCAATACCATGATAGTTAGCGCCCAACGTGGGGCAAGAGGCGCTTCAGGCTCTTTAGCGGGCGAGGACCAAGATCTTCGCGAGAATCGGTGAAACCATGGACATCAGTCGCGTTCTCTTCTCCGGCAACGTTCTGATTGTCCCTCCCGACGAGTTCTAGATACCGGCGAAGACGAACCCTACGCGGTGTTCGATCGTTCCTATCGGAGACATCCACCTCTTCATTGGCGAAGCCGACTCGGGCACTAGTTCCCTGGGAGTCGGAGGAGCATCAAGACCCGCACGGACCGCCTACGGGCAGGATACGTTCATGGAAGGATCAATGTCGGATCTCTCTTCGGAGTTTGCCGGCAAAGATCGGAAAACTTCAAGGCCCACCCAAACCGCCCTTGTGTAGGATATAAGGGTGGAAGATCGCTGCAAGTCCGCCGGCTTTGCCCGTGCGTCTGGAGAGGAGAGATCCAAGTTCGTCGGTGTGGTTACCATCTTCGATCTGGCGTGTTGCGTTCAGAGAGAGGGCGAACACCCCCGCGATTACCTGGTTAGGTGGCTTCGTATACGAGCCGATCTGGCCCACTACCCCAATGATGATGCCATGTATAACTTTGTGTAAGGACTGGACCATGGCACGCTTCTCCGGCATTATCTAAGACGACAGCAGGCGTCAGGACGCCTTACATTCGAAGGCATGGTGAACACCATCAACAACTACACGGAGGCTGAAGCGGCAGCTCAAACAGCGCTTGCGCTCATTGATGGAGCCCCTCCGATTCAGCCACCGCCACCACCGCCTACGGCCGCCATCGTCGCAGCTGCGCCGCCACCTCCAGTCATCGTCGCTGCTGTTGCACCTCCACCCCACGTCATCGAGGAAGTCCTGGCACCTCCGACTCTGTTATTCACGCGCTATACGCCAACTTCAGCGCAGACACGGAGGAGATAGATTTCAGTCCAGAAGAGCTAGACTCTACCATGTAGGAGATGGAGGAGTACACGCGCGACGAGCAAGACAACAATGCCGTCACGTCTCGAGAGGTGTTCGTCACCATTGGGACGACGATGGATGAAGATCAACCCAGACGAGCGCCGCCTACAGCGCTGGAAAAGGGGAAGGGGCCACTTATTGCTGCTGACGATGATCGCTCAAAGGTCATGCCTCCTCCGCCTAACCTAGTGCAGCAGCCGCAGGAACTCGGCACCGGCCCGAGCAACAACAACACCGCAAACTTGCCGCCTCCGGAATCTACGTCTGCTGCTGCCCAAGTTACTCCAGCTGATAGAGTGATGTACGTCAATATCCTCGTTGAGCCACTGACCGTAGCTCATATCCGGAACGTGACTCATCTTGACGAGAAGCGCCAACAGCTTCTAGAGGAAGCGCAGGCCATCGCGGAGCAAGGCGCTAAGCCAGATCAAGATCTGGTCAACACGCAGAAGTCCATAGATAAAGCTAGAGCAATGGAGGCCGAGTACAAGACTCTGCTGCCGCAGCAGAAGGCCAAGAAAGCTCCGGCTCGCGTCATCAACAATCCTGGTGTATGGCGAAACCTAGGATGGGCCCCCTCGAAGCCGGCATAGGCCAAGCCATACATTAACAGCGAAGGCAAACAGGTGATGCCCACTCCACTCCTTAACCTCGCGGTCACCAAGACCCTTTTGGAGCAGGATAGATCGCCCGAGGCAGTGGAACAGGTCTATGACCTAGTGGCCAAGGCGGTAAAATAGCAGGAAAAGGCCACCTCTTAGAGGATTGAGTCTTACCCAGCGTTTTGCCAGTCTAGCCAGCATAAGCCGCCAAGGGACAGATCTCCTCTTGATGTCGGGTCGCAGACGGGTTCATCAGAACGAAGACGGAGGGATGCACGCAACAGGAAGGATGCTATCTCCATATCCTCCGACCACAGAGAAAAGGCCCGACCTCGTATCACATCGCCACCGCCCCGATCCCCCCGACATCGCGAAGACCCAAAAGCTCACCATCGTATGGATATGCCCCCGCCAAGGCAGTGTGGCATCGTCATCCACGACAACGCGGAGCAGACCCGTCATGACGGAGAGTGCAACTAGGGACACAAGAGCAGGTCGTGCCACAACCCTCCGCGTCCGGCAAGCAATCGCGACAAGCGTGAGGCGTCGTAGGAGGGTAATAGCAATAAGGCTAACCCACCGCCACCTCTGCCTCCGTCGCCACCCAGCAGTCACCATGGCGGAGGGGGGCCGCGTCGTTCACGCAGCCCATCCCCCGTTGACAAGAAGAAGAAGAACCCGGAGTCGTACGATGCACGTTTGCGGATCGATAAGATCCACGAGGCCCAGGAAGGACCATACCTAGGACCACGTTGTTTTGGACCTGCAATATGGTCTGCAACTTACCCCAAAGGTTTTCGGATCGACGATACCATCAAGCCCTTTGACGGCACCGCCAAGCCAGCCACATGGTTGTAGGACTATGGTAACGCGGTGGAGATTGTCGGAGGTAACCCCAACGTTTCCGTCAAGTACCTCCCTTTGATGTTGGCGGGCATAGCCCGTCAATGGATTGATGACTTACCGGAGAAATCCATCTGTAATTGGTTGGACATGCAAGAGACGTTCACCAAGAACTTCGAGGGTACGTACAAACGTCCCTGCACTGTTGGCGATCTACAGCGGTGCGTGCAAGAGAAATATGAGACATCTTGCGCCTACCTCTCCTGCTGGCTGGATATGAAGAATTCCTGCGCAGGAGTGCACGCTCAGACCAACATGGCCGCCTTCATTGATGGGTTGGAAAGGGGCATGCTGCTCTAACATAAGCTGAAGCGCTTGCAGGATAATCACCAGCTTGACTTGAACCAGATGATTCAGTTGGCTAGTGAGTTCGCAGCTGCTGAAGACGATTCTCGTGGCTCCTTGCCGACAACGGCCGTTCCAACTCAAGCTCGGAGGAATAGAAGTACAAAGCATAAAACCGCTCCAGAAGAAAAGCAATCTCCCGACATGGTCGCCATGACCTTTGTAGGACGAGGTGATGGTGGACAATGTGGCCGAGGACGGGGAGCTGGTCATGGGGAGCAACGAGGAAGTGAAATTACCTCGGCACCGCTCCGTGTTCCCCAAACCTACGAAGAGTACCGTGATATGCCGTGCCTCGTACACCTCGATGCCAACGGCAAGGCCACCCATACCAATCGACACTGCAAGTTCGTCAACGACCTCAAGGAAGACCCGGAGTCCGGCTACAAGCAAAGTCGGAAAAACAGACCGCGAGGCAAGGGCAAGGGGAAAAAGAAGGAGGAGGAGTCCAAGGATTCAAGTGACATGGACGAGGATGTTGACCCCAAGCACGCCGCCAAGAGCGACGACAAGGGCAAGAACCCCTTTGTGAAGAAGGCGCCAGTCTACCACACTTTCCTTGGCACCCCCACCGTCCGACAAAAGAAGACCTCTTTGAGGATCCTGATGGCTACTCTACCCCCAGTCCCCCAGTAACTGCGCTGGTCGGAGATTCCAATTACTTGGGACAGGACGTACCACCCAGACCTTATTCCTACAGAGAACCAATACGCCATGGTCATCAACCCCTTGATTGACGGCGTGGAGTTCACCAAGTGTATGGTGGATAGTGGAAGCAGCATCAACATCATGTACCTGGATACACTACAGAAGATGAACTTGATGGAGGCAAACCTAAGGCGGACCAACACCATCTTCCATGGCGTAGTTCCTGGTCGGGAGGCTCGGTCCCTTGGGTGCATCACACTTCAGGTTGCCTTTGGCGATGTTAATAATTACCGCCAAGAGCGCATGACCTTTGAGGTGGTCCCCTTCAAGAGCATGTACCACGTGAAATTCGGTCGCGACATATTCCACACGTTCAAGGCCAAGCCATGCTTCGTCTACAACAAACTCAAGATACCCGGACCAAATGGTGTCATCACCGTATCTGGAAGCTTTACCAAGGCAAGGGACTGCGAGATCAATGAAGCAGCCTTTGCGGAAGCTGTCCTCTATAGCGAAGAATTCAAAGAGATCCAGAGCAAGGTCGATGACTCAGAGATGCCCGCGTTGAAGAAGCAAATCTCCGACTCCACTCCTGCATTCAAGGCCGCCATCGAGACCAAGCCGGTGGAACTTGTGGTAGGCGATGCCTCCAAGACCACCGCCATTGGGACGAACCTAGATCCCAAATAGGAAAGCGCGCTCGTCGAGTTCCTCCGTGAGAATAAGGACATCTTTGCCTGGCAACCTGCCGACATGAAAGGTGTACCTAGAGAACTTGTCGAGCACAGCTTAAACATTGATCTAAAATGAAAACCAGTGAAACAACCTCTACGACGCTTCGGAGAGAGAAGAGACGCGCCATTGGCAAAGAGATAGCTAGGTTACTTAAGGCTAGATTTATCCGAGAAGTCCTTCACACCCGATGGGTGGCCAATCCTGTACTTGTCCCCAAAAAGGGAACCAAAGAATTAAGAATGTGCATTGATTACACCGGCTTGAACAAGGCTTGCCCCAAAGATCCGTTCGCTTTGCCTAATTGACCAAGTCATTGACTAGACGGCTGGCTAGGAACTTTTGTGTTTTCTTGATGCATACTCAGGAAACCACTAGATCAAGATGAGGACGTCGGACCAATTGGCCACTTCATTCACTACCCCATACGACACGTTTTGCTATGTTACGATGCCCTTTGGGCTGAAAAACGCAGGTGCTACGTACCAGCGGACAATGAAACGTTGCCTTCACGACCAAATTGGTCGGAACGTTCACTCCTATGTGGATGATATCGCGGTGATGTCGAAAAAGTCAAATGACTTAATCTCCAACCTAAAAGAAACCTGTGATAATCTTTGGAAATACAACATGATGCTCAACCCTAAGAAGTGCATCTTCGGGGTTCCAGGCGACAAATTGTTGGGCTTCATCGTTTCCCAGCGTGGAATCGAGGTCAACCCGGAGAAAATCAAGGCCATCTTAACCATAAACCGTCTGACATTCCTAAAGGACATTCAACGACTAACAGGTTGTGTTGCAGCAGTTAGTCGGTTCATCAGCCGACTTGGAGAGAAGGCTCTGTTGATGTACAAGTTGCTGAAGAAGGCGGACAAATTCACGTGGACGAACGAGGCAGATGTAGCATTGAAGCAGCTCAAGGAGATTCTTTCCTCAGCATCCATCCTTACAACACCCGAGCCTGGAGAGCCCCTGTTAATCTACATGGCGGCAACCAACCGGGTAATTAGCATCGTCGTCGTGGTAGAGCATAAGGAACCAGGCTATTAGCACGGAGTTCAACGACCAGTTTACTATGTGAGCAAGGTCTTGACGGAGTCCATGCAGTGTTACCCGCACTACCAAAAGATAGCTTATGGAGTATTCCTTGCTTCTCGGAAGATGAGGCATTACTTTCAGGAGCACCCAATCAGAGTGGTGAGCAAGACTCCACTGTCCGACATTATCAACAACAGCGACGCTACGGGAAGCATCACGAAGTGGGGCATTGAACTTGCCGCCTTCGAGATCACCTACAAGAGACGCGAGGCTATCAAGTCACAAGCCTTGGTGGATTTTATCGCAGATTGGACGGAGATGCCAGATGCTACTCCGTTGCCGGAACCAGAGTACTAGGTGATGCACTTTGACGGATCAAAGATGCTCAACAGCTCGGGGGCTGGTGTATTGCTACAGTCACAATAGGAGACAAGCTACACTACGTTCTGCAGATCCACTTCGAGGCTACGAACAACATGGCGGAGTATGAAGCACCCATTCACGGATTACGCGTAGCCAAGGATATTGGCATCAAGCGCATAGTTTGCTGTGGAGATTCCGACTTGGTTGCCTAGCAGGTTGCTGGCACATGGAATGCACGGAACCCTATGATGGCAGCATATCGAGACGAAGTGGACGAGATAGCCAAGAGCTTCTTGGGCTACGAGGTCAAGTATGTACCTAGGGAGCAAAACGAGGCGGCTGATCTGCTGTCTAAGCTTGGATCAGGGCGCAAACAAATTCCGCCTGGAGTTTTCCTGGAGGATCTACGAACACCATCCATGAAGGGAGCATACATCGACAACCCGGACAGAGTTGACTCTTTTGTTCACATGGTGACAAAGGTCCCTCCGGCATGGACAAAACCGTTCATGGAGTATCTCGAAGACGGAACTTTGCCCGACGACAAGGTCGAAAGACGGAAAATAGTATGTCGACAAGGACGAAGTGGACGAGATAGCCAAGAGCTTCTTGGGCTACGAGGTCAAGTATGTGCCTAGGGAGCAAAACGAGGCGGCTGATCTGCTGTCTAAGCTTGGATCAGGGCCCAAAAGAATTCCGCCAGGAGTTTCCCTAGATCATCTACGTACACCATCCGTGAAGGGATCCGACATCGACAAACTAGATAGAGCCGACTCTTTCGTCCACATGGTGGCAAAGGTCCCTCCGACTTGGACAAGACCGTTCATGGAATATCTCGAACACGGAACTTTGCCCGATGATGAGGTCGAAAGACAGCAAATAGTACGACGAGCAAAGGGTTATACCATAATCAATGGATAACTCTACAAAAGGAGTACCACTGGTGTATACTTAAAGTGTGTTTCCTAGATAGAAGGTATGGAAATCCTACGTGAAATCCATCTCGGAGATTGCGGACATCACACCACTCCTCGATCGTTGGTCGTGAAAGCCTTTCGGCAAGGATTCTACTGGCTGACCGCAAAGGCGGACGCCGACAAACTGGTTGAGAGATGCATGGTATGCCAGTATTATGCCCGACAACCGCATGTTCCTGCTAAAGAATTGCGAACAATACCAATAACTTGGCTGTTTGCAGTCTGGGGGCTAGACATGGTGGGACCGTTATAGAAGGCACCATGTGGGCTTATGCATCTGCTAGTAGCAGTTGA
Organism: Avena sativa; assembly: GCA_916181665.1. NCBI lineage: Eukaryota > Viridiplantae > Streptophyta > Magnoliopsida > Poales > Poaceae > Avena > Avena sativa. The sequence continues at coordinate 85,281,301 of OV702293.1, read as the reverse complement.
TAAATTCACTAAATGGATAGAAGCTAAACCCATTAGAAAGCTTGATGGGGCAACTGCCCTTAGGTTTGTCTGGGATCTAGTGGTGAGATTTGGTCTCCCACATAGCATTATTACCGATAACGGCAGCAACTTGTCACTCGGAGAAGTGGAGGATTATTGTTGGGAGAAGGGCATCCGACTTGATCTTGCATCTGTGGCACACCCACAATCCAATGGTCAGGTTGAGCGAGCCAATGGATTAATTCTACAGGGAATCAAGCCACGTCTTGAGGCACCGCTACATAGAGCAGCTGGAGCCTGGGCGGAAGAATTGCCATCTGTGCTGTGGATTTTACGAACTACACCCAACAGATCCACTGGCTACGCCCCTTACTTCATGGTATATGGAGCAGAAACCATACTACCTTCCGACATACTTCACGATGCACCAAGAGTTGCCGCCTACGACGAAGATGACGCTGAAGAATCCAGACGCCTAGATGTGGACCTTCTCGAGGAGGAGCGCGTTTTGGCATGCCAAAGATCCGCCATCTACCAAGAGAAGCTACGCAACTACCATAGTCGCCGCGTTCGGCATCGCTCGTTTAAAGAGGTGGATTTGGTGCTCCGACTTAAGCAGAAGAAGTCACACAAATTATCCCCGCCATGGGAAGGACCGTTCATCATAAGCAAGGGGCTACTCAATGGGTCTGACTACCTCATTGACAATCGTGAACTGAAGGATAGACCCAACGAGGATCATAAGCGTAAGCGACGTGACCCGGATGATGACTACCGGGAGCTTGATCGGCCATGGAACATAGCACAACTACGTCCTTTTTACACTTAGCATTTTTTTATCTAATTGTGTACCTCTTATATGATCAATGAAATAAAGCTCTCTGGTTCACTCATATTTCTGAGTCTTTTACCTCCTTTAGTGTTCATTTTTGGATCATATAAAACCTTTATGCACAAGCTTTGCGATTTCACTTGTGAAAATTCCGCCAACGGGCGTTAGCTTAAGTTTTCTGGTCTACACATTCTTTGTCGTTTTTATGTGGATTCTGGAGTAGTGACTTTTGGCACTTATTGTCGGCGATTTTGTGTTTAGGTTATTGATGGTGCCATTGGGCATCATCACCTGAGCGCATGGTTCCGACAACGAGTCTTCCGACTCACGAAAAGTCAAGCATAAAAACCAAAGTAATGGATAAGCCAACACTTGCTTAAAAAATATATACATGCTGGTGGTTCTTAAGTAGCAGGACATACATCATTGTTTTCCGCCTTAAAGCTAATACATAGTTTTTTCCGCATACGCATCAAAGGTGAAACAAATATTACAAGTTGTTTTTCATTCCTTTGGCGCACGCGACTTGGAAGCAGCGTCATCGGCAGCAGGAGAATCACCCTCGAAGTCGGCAGTGTGAAGAGACTCGGAGGAGCTTTGGTTGCTGCCATCAATGGTATTCATCAGCACGAAGACGTTGACGTCAACTAACTCGGAAACTCTGGTGTCATAACCCGTGAGTGATGACAAGATGGACTCATGGTTTATCTCCTTGCCATCATCATCTACGTCGGGAATGCCAGAGGTTACCGTGTCGATGTCGGCATCTTCGTAATGTGCCTTTACCATTGATAGCGCCATCCTTGCACCGACCCATGCACATGAAGCTTTCCAGCTTGTGATACGCTCGGGGGCTCGGCGCAGGATCTCCGAGAACTTCGCCACAGAGTCCGATGCCTTGATATTGATCTGGAGGGGCTTGGCAATCTCTTTGGCTTGCGCGATGGTGGTGTTGATGAAGTTGCCGGCAATAACCATGCATTCCTTTGCCAGAGGAGGTGATCGGGTTAAACCCATAGGAGCTGCAAATTCTGACAAGAAGCACATGAGTTCAAAAATTCAGAGTATATAGACTACAGAAATCCAAGAGGGAGAATCACTTACTGAAGATGCTAGCCTCAGCTTGCCAGAGGGTTTCTGCCAAGGAGTCCCGTTCTTGTTGGAGGAGCTTATACGCCTCATGATGGCGTTGATTCTGCTCATCGGCAGCTTCCTTTTGATCTATTAAGATTGAGATCTCCTCCTTCAAACGGTTCATCTCTATGGTGGCGGAGTCCTGCAGGGCTTTCATTGACTCATCATGCATCTTGAGCATGTCCTTCCTCTCCTGCTTAAGGATCTTGTTCTTGCTATCCAGCTCCTGAATGTGCTTGGATTGCTCGACAATGTCCTTAGCCTTGGTAATGGTTTCTGCAAGTCGGAGAAAGCAAAGTACACAGTGAGTACTCGGATAATACACAAGTTCAAGTCGGAATACGAAAAATAAAGGAAAAATAGACGCTTGCTCTTGATGATTTATTCTTTCAAGAAGGCAGTTTTACCCTTTTCGGCTTCCAAATCCACGCGCATCTTCTGGTACTTGTCGTTGGCCATGCCCCTTCGAGCATTCTCGTTCTGTGGAGAAAAGAAAAAATTAAACGTTGTTTGGTCTGCTTGGAGCATCTAGCCAGAAATTTTCGAGGGTTACAGCGAGAGTTTTTAACTTAGCAATATGCTTAGCTTTTCTTTAAGCATCTAGTCGGAACTAATTCAGTTCTCGATTAGAAACTGGGGGGCTACAGTATAAAGTTTTTAACTTGGATATATGCTTAGATTTTCTTTAAGCATCTAGTCGGAACTAATTCAGTTACAACTAGAGGCTTGGGGGCTACAGTATTGAAATTTATAAACACTGCGTATGCTACTCTTAAAGCATTTAGTCGGAATAGTTCATTCCACCTATATTCTTGGGGCTACAGTGAGAAGTTTTCTAGCTTAGTCACTCTTAGAGCATCTAGACGCAAAGACCTATGGTTTTCCATCTAAATCCTCGGGGGCTGCAGTGGGATACTCATATGAAATCTAAAAGGCAAATAAAACTTACAAGTGCAATGATCTTGAGGTTAGTAGAACTCTCGGCCAGCAGCTTGCCAAAGGATACGCTGTTTCCTTGCAAGATCTCTGCTTTCCAGAGAAGCTCCTCTAGATCGCACGTCGGATATGTCGGCGCCGCACCAGGAACCAGAGCAGTTCTATCCGGCGTAAGTACCGGATAGACTATCTTTAGATACTCTATGCCTTGTTGGGTGCGGGGGTGCCGCTTACGGCAGAAGTACCAGCTTCCACCACCGCCTTACCGCAACCGATGGCATCCTTAGCTGGAGCTTTAGCCATTTGGTGTGCGTCACTCTCCTGTGTCGCCTGCTCGCCGACGACAGCAATCTCGGTAGAGGCACCTGAGTCCACTTCCATGGCGGAAGGGCCAGATGCCTCCTTAGCTTGTGAGCTTGTCGGAGCAAAGGAAGGCTTGACGCTAGGAGTGACAGGGGCGATGGCAGGATATGCGTCGCGATGCAGCATGTCTTTTTGGAGGCTCCACCCTCCGTCTTTTTCTTCTTGCCTCCGTCGGCAACGTCAGAGGTGGAGCTCTTCCGCTTTCACGCCAATGGAGCATCATCGTCGGACACGACGGTGACTTCCTTCATCTTTGGATCATAGATTTGAGGAGCCATGCTGTCCTCATCTATTTCGCTAAGCTGTAAGGTGAAGAACCACCGTGTTAGATAAGATGATAATGGCTAGACGGAAGAACTGGAGTATATGTCATACACGAAAAATAAACAGTTACCTTTGGGCACTTGCTATCAACGAACATGTCGTAGGTGAGGGTGAAGCCATGCTTCTTGTCCTTCACCCTTGCGATGTCCTTGAGGTGGAGCTTGACGGAGTCGATCGAGAAATTGTCCATGGAGATGCAGAGGCTATCCCTTCTATCGCTGGTATACTCGTGCATCAGCTTTGCGCGGTGCTGCAGAGGCTGGATTCGCCTGATGAACCAGCACATGGCTAGGTCCAAGCCGGTCAAACCCGTCTCTACGAACCACTCTATCCGCCTTATGGCACGGGAAGCGTCGATGTCGGAGGGAAGGGAGGCCTGGGATCTCCATGTTGAAGTTTCGGCGGCGGCTCCATCGACGAAGTCCGGGTACGTTACTTCTCGGCCGGCCAGAGGGATATCTAGGCCGTAGAAGTAAGTATGCTGCCAGTTCTTGCAGGACTCGTGGCCGACGATGTCGGGGAACCGTTGGCCAGGACGGATCTTGAAGCTTATGGTGCCACAATTTCTAAGTTCATCCTTGATGGCTCCGGCTTCGCATTTAACGGTGAAGAAATACACAAAGAGATCTAGCCTAGGCTTAATCCCTAGGTAACCCTCGCAAAGTGCCGCATAATTGCTAAGCGCTAGGATACTATTGGGAGAAAGGTTTTGGGGCTGTGCTCGGTAGTGGTTCAAGACGCCAAGGAAGAAGTTAGAGATAGGCAGGGAGACGCCGCGTACCAATTGTGCTTTGAGGTACACCTTTTCTCCGGCTTGGGGAGAAGGTGTAACCTCGTCGGTCGGTGCCGCCCGCCAGGCGAGCCCCTCTGTCGCGGGGACGTAGCCTTCGGCGATCAGCTCCTTGATATCGCAGTCCGTGATGTTCGAACAACGCCAATAGCCTTTGTGGGATTCAAGCTCCTCCTCCAGCGGCTCCAGCGCTGCTGAATTGTGGTCGCCGCCGGTGGTCTCGACCACTGCAGAGACGGGGATGACCAGGCCCTCTGGGGGCACGACAATGGAGCTCGCCGGCTTCACCGCGGCTTCGCCCGACGCCGCCATTGAGGGAGTAGAGATGCTGCTGGCCATTGCGCGAGTTTGGAGGTGACTAGCGAGATTGGGAGTTATGGTTTTTCGCAAGGTTGCACGGAGAGCTCGAGGGGGCGCTCGCTGGAGGAAGAAGATGATGCGAGGAGAGAATGAGGTGAAAAGTAAAAATTCCATCGCAGTTACTATTTATGATCTCCAGCATCAAGATTCGTGCATCTTGATCGGACGGTTGCCGCGTAGACGACTTATGTACGAACGTGTGCGCAAATTTCGTCACGTCCCAACCGTTGCCACCAACGGTTCGTATCGCTCGCGCGGGAAAATTGGACATGATTGCGTTCTCTGCATGTGTGAGTTACGAGGCATCGCTGACCTAAGTCTATGTCGCCCTAGCTAACATAGGCAGATGAGCCATCACATCAGAAGATTCCGGCATGGACGGATCTAGTCCGGCTACAGATGAGTACGATGGAAGATTCAGCATTTCTCTGGCTTACTAATTGAAGACAGAGAAAACCTTGTAGGGTTCTTTGGGAGGACTACAAGATATTGCTTGACAATTTGCCGACATCCATCTAGACGGAGCATTCAACATGAAGAGGCAAGATGGCGCAAGATCTCGGAGTTCTCCGGGGGCTACTGTTGGGGATATTCTATATGGGTATCCTCATAGCATGTCTCCTATCCGGATAACACGGGTGGCCCACAGTTGGTAGCATGGCCCATGGCCTGCTGGGTGGCCCAGTTAGATGGATCCAGAAGGGAGGCCCATGCCGGATAAAGGAAGGCTACGGTTGGAGTCACCGACGTACCCGGAGCCTTGGGGTACAAGACACGCAAGACTAGTAATAGACGGTGTAGGACTCTGTAACCTGTCCGGCTAGGAATTTTCCCTGTAACCCTAGGACCTGACGACTATATAAGTCGGGCCTACGGGAGCCTTTAGGACACGATAACTTAGACTTTCTAGTCATCTCGCATAGCGAACCAATCCCTATAACTCGGCGTATTGCCATTATTGTGATTTATAGCAAGAGTAGGATTCCGCCACCGTTGTGGGATCTGAACCTGGGTAAGCTGTGTTACCTCATACCCGTCAACCATCCGTCTTCCCCCACGTCTCTAAACACGCACTGTGAGGACCCCTTCATGACGTACTCGTCGGCAATACCACGACATGGGTAGGCAAGTAATGGGACAACCTTCGGCTCATCTTCCTCCCCTTCGAGATAATCCTCAGATCCAGAACCTTCATCCCTGCTCTTTTTAGGGGAGAATTTAGTGGGCGATGCATAAACAAGGGGCCTAACACCCATTTGTTGCATCCATGCATTGTTTCTCATGATGTTTTTAGCCGTATTTCCTCCATGGAATGTAACTATGGTTCTATCATGAATAAACAACCACAAGTAAGCTACAAAAATAAAACCTATGGCATTGATTGTTTTATAGTAATTATAATATACAACAGTCTATTATGAGCAACTTATACTCTAAATCTCACATCATAAGACTTACAATGAAGCAGGGAAATTAATGAAATGGACAAGATAATGCAGCATTTATCACATACAAAACTTATCTTAAGCCGAATAGTATACAAGCTGGACAATTCACCAATTGGTTGCAATAATAAGCAATGCATGTTAATTAAATATAAGAAGGACAAGCATCTACCATGCAATTAAAGAGGCAATTAAACAAAATATAATCTATGTTATATAGCAATCATCATGTAAGTAGTCCACTTTGGGTAGTTTTTACTCTGACATAAGTCATATGATGAAGCTGCCAAAATAATGCAATAGACAAGATGACGAAACCTTCATCACACGCAAAAAGATCATAAGATGAATAATACATATAAGCTGGACAATTGACCAATTAGTTGCAATAGTAAGCAGTGGGGGACGGTTAAACATAAGCAGGATAAGCATTAATACTATGACTAAACAAAATATAACCTACAGTACTGATTGTTCTACAGAACTGATTATGTGAAAGCTCACTATGAACAATTTGTACTGTGATCATAAGGCATATAATGAAGCATCCAAACTAATGCAAAAAAGCAAGACAATGCAAACTTTATCACATGCAAAAAGATCATAAGATGAACTAGTATACATGCAGTTAAATAGGATAACCACAATAAAACATAAGCAAGATAAGCAATTATCATGAAAATAAACAAAATATAACTTATGCTGCTGATTGCTCTATAGTAATCATCATGTAATATAGTCCACTAAGTAATTTATAATCTGACCAAAAGACATAGAACGAAGTAGTCAAACCAATGGAAAAGAGTACAGGAAATATAACGCAAAATTTATCTATATGTAAACTAATCATAAGTCGAGTACTCTGAATCTCACTTATTAATTGGTTGCAACATAACAAATAAGAAGGGAAGGACACATAAACATAAGAGGATAAGAATCTTTCAGGAAATTAAGAAAATAACCTATGAGGTTAATTATTTGATAGTAATCATCATGTAAAATAGACAACTATGAACAATTAATACTCTGCTTATCAGACATATCAAGAATCATTCAAACTTATGCAACAGACAGGATAATGCAACCTTGATCACAAGCTCACAAGCAATGTCACATGCAAAACAAATAAGAGAAATTAACTGAACCAAAACAAGAAAATTGGTGGCATGAATAGGATAATGAACACCATTTCACATGCAAAAGTAAAAAACATGAGCATCGAGCATGAGCGTGCTTCCTTTCCTGCAGGTTGTAGGGCCTTTTTGATAGCGTGTTTCTTACAGTGACCCTTGTCACATGGAATCGAGCTGGACGACGAGGTAGAAGACCTTGTCGACGAGGTGGACGGCGAGGTAGATGGGCCTTGTGAGTGTGGTGACAGACCTTGTCGGCGAGGTGGATGGCGAGCTAGCCGACTATGCTGGTGAAGTGTACGGCCAGGTGGTAGACAAGGTCGGTGGGCTTTCGGCGAAGTGGACGACCTGCTAGCTCAACGGCCTGGCGCAAAACCGGGATGGTGAGGAGGGGCAAGGTTTTGGGCTAGGGTCACGGAGAGGTTACCACTGGAGGGACGGACGGAGACGAGGGGAGTAGAGGAAGAGAGCGGAAGGGCGCGAATGGGAGGAAGGGCGATGGGATAAGGGATATGGATGGCGTGGAGGGCGAGGGGAGAAGGGAGAGGACAGCATCGAGGGGGTGGGGAAATTTGGATATGTCTCATTTCGATGAGGGGACAAAAAGGGTTTCAAATATATTACATAAATGTCCTTTAGGCAAATGCTTAGGTGGCGCTGTGGGGGTGTGCTGAAAGATAATTGCACACCAAGAAATTTTCGTTTTGGTAGAAACTCTCCCGCGTGTGGCGCCAAGTTTCGCGTGGGCGGGAGAACTGACCTGGAAATTTGGTCTTGGTGTCCTAGCCGTTAGATGCATGATGGAGGGTACAAATAAATTAACCATTTTTAAAAATACTTCACTATAAGGGCCTCGTGATGAAAACTATAAATTATTGACAAATAAATCTAAATAGAAGCAATAATGTGGACTACTACTTTATATTATGTTTGTGACATAATATTTGTAATGATCTAAAGAGATGTAAAAGTATTTTAGATACTATATTAAAATTTAGATAAGATTCAACGTGCGGCCAAAAACACGTTTCAAATCTCGTCGAACGGGTAGATCTACTGGGCCACTGTCTAGGGCTTTTCTCAAAAAGGCATATTAGAGCACTTCGGAATAATCCCTACAAAATTGCATGTAGCCCTACAAGAAGTTAGTTATGCTGCATATGATGCTCGATCTCGATTTTCAATGAAACCCTAGATCATGGGCATATTCTATCTCAATAACCCATCACAACAGTGCTACCTATATTGCCTAACTCAACAACCCATCATACTTTTGTACATATTCTATTGACACATGCATGCTTTGGAGGGGTCGGCGTTCCGCCGGTGCTCGATTTTCAACAAAACACGAGACCGTGGGGTCCGTGGATCGTATCCCCCAACCCTAGATACAGTGGACTTTTATCCTTGGTTAGAAACTTAGCTTATTAGGTCATGGCATGGTGGATCAAAGTTTCAGCACAAGATCTCACATTAAGGACCCCCCCCTCCCTGTGGCTATGTTTCACTATAATTGTCAATCGTCCCATGGATATATGTATGTGTGTGGGAACATCTCCTCACACACATGGTATATACATATATATTTTATATCTCAAAATCCCATCACACTTTCTGGAAAATTCTTGGGAGAGCTACAAGGTAGCTCCAGGCTAAATTTGAGCCCCTTCCAGCTAGACCGGTAGAAACTTGTTTATATCGCGGGGTTGCACCGAGAGGTTCTAGGTGAAGCCAACTAGTGAATTGACCACTAAATGCTCTCTAGTACTCCCTTTATTTCAAAATATAAGATGTTTTAGCTTTGTGAAAGTAGTGCATCTAGAGCACTTTTCGTGTGTAGGTTCACATCGAATCTAAACACTAAAAAAGTATAGTCACAATCTCTTCACAAAGCTAAAACATCTTATATTTTGAAACAGAGAGAGTATTTATTAAAAGTGGGGTGATGCATTTCCACATCACATCCTTGGTGGCTGCTGCACCAAATAGGCCCTTTTCGGCACCGAAAAAAATGGAAAATGGATTTTTCGTGTAGAGAACGTGAGAACTTCATGAAATAATATTGTGTGTAATCACATGATACACACATGTGCAGAATATGGGAACATTATAATAAACTATTCCATGGTTGTGGTTATGGCCTAGCTCATCTTGCCTTTAAAGCCATGAATCCTCGAAGGCGGGTAGGTGATTTCTGTGAAGACTTTTTTCGAATAATCCTCATATTCCACGATTGTTATTTTTACATTTAACTAGGTAACATAAAACGACTATGTGCGAAGGTTTCACATTTTTTGGTATTTTTTGAATTGTTTATGCTGGTTTCAAAATTCGGCCGAGATCACGGTTTTTAGGGTTCTTGGCTATGTCCCTGGTCTTGCTAATCTCTTATTGGATCTCTGAAGAAATGCCATGTGTTTGTACCTGAAAATGATTTTTTGGGAAATTCTTGGAAGAGCTACGAGGTAGCTCCAGGCTAAATTTGAGCCCCTTCCATCTAGACAGGAAGAAACTTGTTTATATGCAGGGGTTGCGCTGAGGGGTTCTAGGTGAAGCCAACTGGTGAATTGATCACTAAATGCTCTCTAGTATTTATTAAAAATAGGATGATACATTTTCGCATCACATCCTTGGTGGCTGATTCACAAAATAGGCCCTTTTCGGCACCGGTAAAATGGAAAATGGATTTTCCATGCAGAGAACATGAAGAATTCATGAAGCAGCATTGTTTGCCATCACATGATAAACGCATGTGCGGAATATGGGCACATTATAACAAACTATGCCATGGTTGTGGTCATGACCTAGCCCATCTTGCCGTGAAAGCCATGAATCCTCGAAGGCGGTAGGGGATTTCTGTGAACACTTTTTTCGAATAATCCTCATATGCCAAGTTTTTTATTTTTACCTACAACTAGGTAACATAAAATGACTGTGTGCGAAGGTTTCATATTTTTTGGATTTTTTTTGAATTTTCTATGATGGTTTCGAAATTCGCCAAGATCGGCGCAGTTAGGGTTCCTGGCTATGTGTCGGGTGTCGCGGTATTGCCGACTAGTACACCATGGAGGGGTCCTCACAGTGCGTGTTTAGAGAAGTGGGGGAAGGCGGACGGTTGACGGGTACGAGGTAACATAGCTTACCCAGGTTCAGATCCCACGACGGTGGCGGAATCCTACTCCTGCTATAAATCACTATAAGGGAAAATACGCCGAGTTACAGGGATTGGTTTGCTATGCTAGGTGTGTCGTAGTCGACACCAGATTGTCTGAGATTGTGCCCTAAAGGCTCCCATAGGCCCGACTTATATAGTCGTCAGGTCCTAGGGTTACAGGGAAAAGTCCTAGCCGGACAGGATATAGAGTCCTACACAGCTTACAACTAGTCTAGTGTGTCTTACACTCCAAGGCTCCGGATACGTCGGTGACTCCTCCATAGCCTTCCTTTATCCGGCATGGGCCTCCCTTCTGGATCCATCTAACTGGGCCGCCCAGCAGGCCATGGGCCATGCTACCAACTATGGGCCACCGGGTTTATCCGGGTAGGAGACATGCTATGAGGATACCCATATAGCATATCCCCAACAGTAGCCCCCGGAGAACTCCGAGATCTTGCGCCATCTTGCATCTTCACGTTGAATGCTCCATCTAGATGGATGTCGGCAAATCGTCAAGCAATATCTTGTAGTACTCCCAAAGAACCCTGCAAGGTTTTCTCCGTCTTCAACTTATAAGTCGGAGAATTGCTGAATCTTCTATCGTACTCTTCCATAGCCGGACTGGATCCGGCCATGCCGGAATCTTCCGATGTGATGGTTCATCTACCAGTGACAGCTATGGCGACGTAGACGTAGGTCAGCAATGCCTCGTAACTCACACATACAGAGAACGCAATCATGTCTGTTTTTCCCACGCGAGCGATACAAACCGTTGGCATTGACGGTTGGCAACGTTGCAAAATTTCCGCGACCGCTTCCGCACACGTCGTCCACGCATCAACCATTCGATCGTCTTGCACGAATCTTGACGCTGGAGGTTATAAATTGTAACAACGGTGGAAATTTTAATTTTCACCTCATTCTCCTCTGCATCGTCTTCTTCCTCCAACGGGCGCCTCCTCGAGCTCTCCGCGCCATAGCAAAAAACCCTAGCCCTTCAATCTTTCTCAGTCACCACCTCAACCTCTCCAATGGCCAGCAGCAGTTCCACCCCATCCATGGCGGCGTCAGGCGATGCCACGGCAAAGCCGGCGAGCACCGTCATCATCCCCCCAGAGGGCCCGGTGATTCCCAAATCCGCGGTGGTCAAAACCACCTGCGGTGAGCATTACCCAGCGGCGCTGGAGCTGCTAGAGGAGGAATACGACTCCCACAACGGCGACTGGCGTGGTTCGGATATTACGGACCACGACATCAAGGAGCTAATCATCGAGAGCTAACTCCCTGCGACGGAGGGGCTCGCCTGGCGGGCGGCGGCGGCCGGCGAGGTCACTCCTTCTCCCCAAGCCGGAGAGAAGGTGTACCTCAAATCCCAACTGGTACACCGCGTCTCCCTGCCCATCTCCAATTTCTTCCTAGTAGTCCTCAACCATTACCGAGTACAGCCTCAGAACGTCTCCCCCAATAGCATCCTCGCGCTTAGCAATTATGTGGCGCTTTGTGAGGGTTACTTAGGGATTAGGCCTAGGCTAGATCTCTTTATTTACTTTTTCACCTTCAAGCGAGAAGCCAGAGCCGGCAAGGACGAGCTCAGGAACTGTGGCACTATTAGTTTTAAGATCCGGCCTGGTCGGCGGTTCCCCGACATCGTTGGCCATGAGTCCTGTAAGAACTAGCAACGGACGTATTTCTATGGCCCAGATATCGCTCTGGCTGGCCGAGAAGCGACGTACCCAGACTTTGTCGATGGAGCCATCGCCGAAGCTTCAACATGGAGATCCCAGGCCCCCTTCCCTCCAACATCGATGCTTCCCGTGCTATAAGGAGGATAGAGTGGTTCGTAGAGACGAGTCTGACCGGTTTGGACCTGGACATGTGCTAGTTCGTTAGGCGGATCCAGCCTCTGCAGCACCGCTCAAAGATGATGCATGAGTACACCAAGGATAGGAAGGATAGCCTTCGCATCTCTGAGGACAATTTCTCGAGTAACTCCATCAAGCTTTGACTCAAGGACATCGTGAAGGTGAAGGATAGGAAGCGAGGCTTCACCATCACCTATGACATGTTCGTTAACGGCACATGCCCAAAGGTATGATGTTTATTTTCCGTGTATGACATATACTCTAGTTCTTCCGTCTAGCCATATCCATCTCGTCTAACACTTGTGGTATTTCACTTAACAGCTTAGCAGTCTAGAGGAGGGAGCATGGCTGTCCAAATCTATGACCCAAAGATGAAGGAAGTCACAGTACTTTCCGACGACAATGTCTCGTTGGCGCGAAAGCGGAAGAGCTCCACCTCTGACGCTGCCGACGGAGGCAAGAAGAAGAAGACGGAGGGTGGAGCCTCCAAGAAGACTACCGCTGCCCTGGAGGCGGAGAAAAGAAAGATTACCGGTATCCCCTTTGCCAAAGCACCCCCTCTTGTGTAAGCTTCTTTCTCTCCGACATTGTCCATTGCTTGTCTTATTCATGTACTTATACTTTTTGCACGTTTCAGGAAGAAGGACACAACCAGTTTGAAGAAGACCTCCAAAATTTTGGGGGCTTCTAGAAACATTAAGGATATGTTGCATCGTGACTTTTTTTTCCGCGCATCTCCCGCCATCGCCCTTGTCACTCCTAGCGTCCAGCCTACGGCTGCTCTGACAAGCTCACGGGCCAAAGATGCACCTGGCCCTTCCGCCATGGAAGTGGACTCAGGTGCCTCCGTGGAGCTTACCGTTGTCGGCAAACAGGCAACGCAAGAAAGTGCCACAACCCAAATGGTTGAAGCTCCGACTAAGGATGCCATCGGTAGCGGTAAGGCAGTGGTGGAGAGTGGTATGTCTGCCAAAGGCGGTGCCTCCGCACCCAAGAAAGCCATAGAGTTCCCGAAGATATTCTACCTGGTACTTACACCGACATCTCCAACATGCGGTCTTGAGGAGCTTCTCCGGCAAGAAGAAATCTTGCAGGGAAACAGTTTATCCTTTGGCAACTTTCTTGCTGAGAGTGTTACAAACCTCAAGATCATCGCACTTGTAAGTTTTATTTGCCTTTTGCATTTCATATGAGTATCCCACTATAGCCCCCGAGGATTTAGACGGAAAACCACAGGTCTTTGCATCTGAATGCTCTAAGAGTGACTAAGCTAGAAAACTTCTCACTGTTGCCCCCAAGCATATAGTTTGAATAAATTATTCCGACTAGATGCTTTAAAAGTAGCATACGCAGTGTTTATAAATTTCAATACAGTAACCCCCAAGCCTATAGTTGTAATTGAATTAGTTCCGACTAGATGCTTAAAGAAAGACTAAGCATATGACTGAGTTAAAACTTTATACTGTAGCCCCCAAGCTTCTAGTTTAAAACTGAATTAGTTCCTACTATATGCTTAAAGAAAGACCAGGCATAGTGCTAAGTTAAAAACTCTCACTGTAGCCCCCAAGCCTCTAGGTGGATATTTATCCGGCTAGATGCTCCAAGTAGACTAAGCAACGTTAAACTTTTCCTTTCCACAGAATGAGAATGCTCGGAGGGGCGTGGTTAACGAGAAGTACCAGAAGATGCCGAAAAGGGTAAATCTGCCTTCTTGAAGGAACAAATCACCAAGAGCAAGTGTCTGTTTTTCCTTTGTTTTTCGTATTCTGACTTGGTCTTGTGGCAACATTCTCCAAGTACTCACTATGCAATGTTCTTTCTCCGACTTGCAGAAGCCATTTCCAATGCTAAGGATATTGTTGAGCAATCCAAGCCGGCTTATCCATTACTTTGGTTCCAACATGTATATATTTTTTAAGCAAGTGCTAGCTTATCCATTACTTTGGTTTTTATAATTGACTTTTCGTGAGTCGGAAGACTCGTTGTCAGAACTACGCGCTCAGGTGATGATGCCCAATGGCACCGTCAAGAACCTAAGCACAAAATCACCGACAATAAGTGTCAAAAGTCACTACTCCAGAATCCACATAAAAACAACAAAGAACGTGTAGACCAGAAAACTTAAACTAATACCCGTAGGCAGAATTTTCACAAGTGCAATCGCAAAGCTTGTGCATAAAGTTTTTATACGATCCAAAAATGAACACTAAAGGAGGTAAAAGACTCAGAAATATGAGTGAACCAGAGAGCTTTATTTCATTGATCATATAAGGGGTACACAATAGATAAAAAATGCTAAGTGTAGAAAGGACGTACCTGTGCTATGTTCCATGGCCGATCAAGCTCCGGGTAGTCATCATCCGGGTCACGCTTATGATCCTTGTTGGGTCTATCCTTCAGTTCATGATTGTCAACGAGGTAGTAAGACCCATTGAGAAGCGCCTTGCTTATGATGAACGGTCCTTGCCATGGCGGGGATAATTTGTGTGACTTCTTCTGCTTAAGTTGGAGCACCAAATCCCCCTCTTTAAACGAGCGATGTCGGACGCGGCGACTATGGTAGCTATGTAGCTTCTGCTGGTAGATGGTGGATCTTTGGCATGCCAAAACGCGCTCCTCCTCGAGAAGGTCCACATCTAGGCGTCTGGATTCTTCAGCGTCATCTTCGTCATAGGCAGCAACTCTTGGTGCATCGTGAAGGATGTCAGAAGGCAGGATGGCTTCTGCTCCATATACCACGAAGTAAGGGGTGTAGCCGGTGGATTTGTTGGGTGTAGTTCGTAAACGACACAGCATATATGGCAATTCTTCCGCCCAGGCTCCAGCTGCTTTATGTAGCGGTGCCTCAAGACGTGGCTTGATTCCCTGCAGAATTAATCCATTGGCTCGCTCAACCTGACCATTGGACTGTGGATGTGTCACAGATGCAAGGTCAAGTCGAATGCCCTTCTCCCAACAATAAGCTTCTACTTCTCCGAGTGACAAGTTGTTGCCATTGTCGGTGATAATGCTATGTGGGAGACCAAATCTCACCACTAGATCCCGGACAAACCTATGGGAAGTTGCCCCATCGAGCTTTCTAATGGGTTTAGCTTCTATCCATTTGGTGAATTTATCAACTGCTACTAGCAGATGCGTAAACCCACATGGTGCCGTCTGAAACGGACCAACCATGTTGAGCCCCCAGACTGCGAACGGCCAAGTTATTCATATTGTTCGCAATTCTTCAGCAGGAACATGTGGTTGTCGGGCATAATACTGACATCCCATGCATGTCTCAACCAGCTTGTCGGCGTCCGCCTTCGCGGTCAGCCAGTAGAATCCTTGCCATAAGGCTTTAGCGACCAATGATCGGGGAGCGGCGTGATGCCCACAATCTCCGAGATGGATTTCGCATAGGATTTCAATACCTTCTTGATGGGAAACACACTTAAGATATACACCAGTAGTGCTTCTTTTGTAGAGCTATCCATTGATTATGGTATTGCCCTTTGCTCGACATACTATTTTCCGTCTTTCGACCTTGTCGTCGGGCAAAGTTCCGTCTTCGAGATACTCCATGAACGGTTTTGTCCATGCTGGAGGGACCTTTGTCACCATGTGAACAAAAGAGTCAACTCTGTCCGGGTTGTCGATGTATGCTCCCTTCATGGATGGTGTTCGTAGATCCTCCAGGAAAACTCCAGGCGGAATTTGTTTGCGCCCTGATCCAAGCTTAGACAGCAGATCAGCCGCCTCGTTTTGCTCCCTAGGTACATACTTGACCTCGTAGCCCAAGAAGCTCTTGGCTATCTCGTCCACTTCGTCTCGATATGCTGCCATCATAGGGTTCCGTGCATTCCATGTGCCAGCAACCTGCTGGGCAACCAAGTCGGAATCTCCACAGCAAACTATGCGCTTGATGCCAATATCCTTGGCTACGCGTAATCCGTGAATGAGTGCTTCATACTCCGCCATCTTGTTCGTAGCCTCGAAGTGGATCTGCAGAACGTAGTGTAGCTTGTCCCCAGTTGGTGACTGTAGCAGTACACCAGCCCCCGAGCCGTTGAGCAGCTTTGATCCGTCAAAGTGCATCACCCAGTATTCTGGTTCCGGTAATGGGGTAGCATCTGGCATCTCCGTCCAATCTGCAATAAAATCCACCAAGGCTTGTGATTTGATAGCGTCGCGTCTTTTGTAGGTGATCTCGAAGGCGGAAAGTTCAATGCCCCACTTCGCGACCCTTCCTATAGCGTCGCTGTTGTTGATAATGTCGGACAGTGGAGTCTTGCTCACCACTGTGATGGGGTGCTCATGAAAATAGTGCATCAACTTCCGAGAAGCAAGGAATACTCCATAAGCTATCTTTTGGTAGTGCGGGTAACGCTGCTTGGACTCCGTCAAGACCTTGATTACATAGTAAACTGATTGTTGAACTCCGTACTCATGCCCTGGTTCCTTCCGCTCTACCACGATGACGATGCTGATTACCCGGTTGGTGGCCGCCATGTAAATTAACATGGGCTCTCCAGGCTCGGGCGCTGCAAGGATAGGCGCTGAGGAAAGAATCTCCTTGAGCTGCTTCAATGCTGCGTCTGCTTCGTCCGTCCACGTGAATTTGTCCGCCTTCTTCAGCAACTTGTATAGTAGTAGGGCCTTCTCTCCAAGTCGGCTTACGAACCGACTAACTGCTGCAACACAACCTGTTAGTCATTGTATGTCCTTTAGGAATGTCGGACGGTTTATGTTTAAGATGGCCTTAATTTTCTCCGGGTTGACTTCGGTTCCACGCTGGGAAACGATGAAGCCCAACAATTTGCAGGCTGGAACCCCGAAGACGCACTTCTTAGGGTTAAGCATCATGTTGTATTTTCGGAGATTATCAAAGGTTTCTTTTTAGTCGGAGATTAAGTCGTTTTATTTTTTAGACATCACCGCTATATCGTCCACATAGGCGTGAACGTTCCGACCAATTTTGTCGTGTAGGCAACGTTGTATTGTCCGGTGGTACATAGCACCTGCGTATTTTAGCCCAAAGGGCATCGTGACATAGCAAAAGGTGTCGTAGGGTGTAGTGAACGAATTGGCCAATTGGTCTGACTTTCTCATCTTGATCTGGTGGTATCCTGAGTATGCATCGAGAAAACACAAAAGCTCCGAGCTAGCCGTCGAATCAATGACTTGGTCAATGCGAGGCAAAGCAAACGGATCTTTGGGACATGCCTTGTTCAAGACGGTGTAATCAAGACACATTCTTAATTCTTTGGTTCCCTTTTTAGGGACAAGTACAGGATTGGCCACCCATTGGGTGTGAAGGACTTCTCGGATAAAACTAGCCTTAAGTAACCTAGCTATCTCTTTGCCTATGGTGCGTATCTTCTTGTCTCCGAAGCGTCGTAGAGGTTGTTTCACTGGTTTACATTTTGGATCAATATTCAAGCTGTGCTCGACAAGTTCCCTAGGTACACCTTTCATGTCGGCAGGTTGCCAGGCAAAGATGTACCTATTCTCACGGAGGAACTCGAGGAGCGCTCTTTCCTATTTAGGGTCCAGGTTCGTCCCAATGGCAGTGGTCTTGGAGGCATCGCCTACCACAAGTTCCACCGGCTTGGTCTCAATGGTGGCCTTGAATGCTGGGGCGGAGTCAGAAATTTGTTTCTTCGATGCGGGCATCTCTGAGGCATCGACCTTGCTCTGGATCTCCTTGAATTCTTCCCTGTAGAGGACAGCTTCTGCGTAGGCTGCTTCTCCAATCTCACAGTCCCTTGCTTTTGTAAAGCTTCCGGATACAATGATGACACCGTTTGGTCCGGGTATCTTGAGTTTGTTGTAGACGAAGCATGGCTTGGCCATGAAGGTGTGGAATATGTCGCGGCCGAATATGACGTGGTACATGCTCTTGAAGGGGACCACCTCAAAGGTCATGCGTTCTTGGTGATAATTATTAACATCACCAAAAGCGACCTGAAGTGTGATGCACCCAAGGGACCGAGCCTCCCGACCAGGAACTACGCCATGGAAGATGGTGTTGGTCCGCCTTAGGTTTGCCTTCGTAAAGTTCATCTTCTGTAGTGTATCCAGGTACATGATATTGATGCTACTTCCACTATCCAGCATACATTTGGTGAACTCATTGCCGTCACTCAGGGGGTTGATGACCATGGCGTATTAGTTCTCCGTAGGGATGAGGTCTAGATGATCCTTCCTGTCCCAAGTAATTGGAATCTCCGACCAGCACAGGAATTGGGGAACTGGGGGTATAGTAGCCATCGGTATCCTCATGGAGGTCTTCTATTGTCGGACGGTGGGGGTGCCAAGGAAAGTGTGGAAAACTGCCGCCTTCTTCTTGAAGGGTTTCTTGCCCTTGTCATCGCCCTTGGCGGCGTTCTTGGGGTCAACATCCTCATCCATGTCACTTGAATCCTTGGATTCATCCTCCTTCTTATTCCCCTTGCCCTTTCCTCGCGGTCTATTCTTCTGACTTTGCTTGTAGCCGGACTCCGGGTACTCCTTGAGGTCGTTGACGAACTTGTAGTGGAGATTGGTGTGGGTGGCCTTGCCGTTGGCATCGAGGTGTACGAGGCATGGCATATCACGGTATTCCTCGTAGGTTTGGGGAACACGGAGCGCTGCCGAGGTAGTTTCACTGCCTCGCTGCTGCCCACGACCAGCTCCCTGTCCTCGGCCACGCTGTCTGCCATCACCTCGTCCTACAAAAGTCATAGCGACCATGTCGGAGTTTTGTTTTTATTCAGGCGGGGTCTTCCACTTTGTGCTGCTCTTCCTCCGAGCTTGAGTTGGAACGTCCGTTGCCGGCAAAGAGCCGTGAGCAACTTCGTCGGCAGCCGCGAACTCACTGGCCAACTGAATCATCTGGTTCAAGTCTAGCTGGTGATTGTCCTGTAGGCGCTTCAGCTTATGTTGGAGCAACGTGTCCCTTTCCAACCCATCGATGAAGGCGGCCATGGCGGTCTAGGCGTGCACTCCTGCGCAGGAATTCTTCATATCCAGCCAACGGGAGAGGTAGCCGCGAGATGTCTCTTCTTTCTCTTGCATGCACCGCTGTAGATCGCCAACAGTGGAGGGATGCTTGTACGTACCCTCGAAGTTCTTGGTGAACGCTTATTGCATGTCCAACCAATTGCAGATGGATCTTTCCGGCAAGTCATCAATCCATTAATGGGTCGTTCCCACCAACATCAATGGGAGGTACTTTACGGCGACGTTGGGGTTACCCCCGGCGATCTCCACCGCGTTGCCGTAGTCCTGCAACCATGTAGCTGGCTTGGCGGTGCCGTCATAGGGCTTGATGGTCTTGTCAATCCGGAAACCTTTGGGGCAAGTTGCGAACCGTATTATAGGTCCAAAGCAACGTGGTCCCAGGTATGGTCCTTCCCGGGCCTCGTGGATCTTGTCCAGACGTGAACGTGCATCGTATGGCTCCGGGCTTCTTTTCTTCTTCTTGCCATCAGGGGATGGGCTGTGTGAATGACGCGGGCCTCCTCCGCCATGGTGGCTGCTAGGTGGCGATGGAGGCGAAGGTGGCGGTGGGTTAGCTTTCTTGCTGTTTCCCTCTTGCGATGCCTCACGCTTGTCGCGGTTGCTTGTCGAACGTGGAGGGTCATCGCGCGACCTGCTCTTGTGTCCTTGGTTGTGCTCTCTGTCATGACGGGTCTGCTCCGTGTTGTCGCGGATGACGATGCCGCTCTGCCTTGGCGGAGGCATATCCGTACGACGGTGAGCCTTGGTTTCTTCGCGATGTCGGAGGGAGTGGGGCGGTGGCGATGGGCGACGAGGTTGGGCCTTGCCTCCATGGTCAGAGGATATGGGGATAGCATCCTTCCTATTACGTGCATCCCTTCGTCTTCGTTCTGACAAACCTGTCTGAGACCCGACATCAAGAGGATATCTGTCCCTTGGCGGCTTGTGCTGGCTAGACTGACAAAACGCTGGGTCAGACTCGAGCCTATGAGAGGTGGCATTTTCCTGCTGTTTCACCGCCTTGGCCACTAGGTCATAGACATGGTCCACCGCTTCAGGTGATCTATCCTGCTCTAGAAGGGTCTTGGTGACGACGAGGTTGAGGAGAGGAGTGGGCATCACCTGCCTGCCTTCACTGTCAATGTATGGCTTGGCTTGTGCCAGCTTTGGGGGAGCCCATCCTAGGTTTCTCCGCACACCAGGATTGTTGATGACGCGAGCCGGAGCTTTCTTGGCCTTCTGCTGCTGCTGCTGCGGAGTCTTGTATTCAGCCTCCATTTCTCTAGCTTTCTCTATGTACTTCTGCGCGTTGGCCAGATCTCGATCTAGCTTTGCGCCTTGCTCCGCGATGGACTGTGCTTCCTCCAGCAGCTGCTGGCGCTTCTTGTCAAGCTGGACTACATTGCCGATATGAGCCACGTTCATAGGCTCGACGAGGAGATTGCCGTACATCACTCTATCAGCTCGAGTAACTTGGGAAGCAGCAGATATAGATGCCGGAGGCGGCGGGTTTGCGGTGTTGTTGTTGCTCGGTCCGATGCCGAGTTCCTGCGGCTGTTGCACTGGGTTAGGGGGAGGGGGCATATCCTTTGCGTGATCATTGTCGGCAGCAACAGGTGGTCCCTTCCCCTTGTCCAGCGCTGTAGGCGGAGCTCGTCCGGGTTGATCTTCGTCCATCACCATCCCAATGGTGATGAACACCTCTCAGGACGTGACGGTGTTGTTGGCATGTTCATCGCGCGTGTACTCCTCCTCCATCTCCTGCATGGCATAGTCTAGCTCCTCCGGGCTGAAATCTATCTCCTCTGAATCTGCGATGAAGTCGGTGTAAAGCGCGTCAATCATAGAGTCGGAGGGTGCCGGGGCTTCCTCGATGACGAGGGGTGGAGGTGCAGCAGCAGCGACGATGACTGGAGGCGGTGGTGCAGCTGCGGCGATGGCGGCGAAAGGAGGTGGTGGAGGTGGCTGAATCAGAGGGGCTCCGTCAATGAGCGCAAGCGCTGTCTGAGCTGCCTCCTCGGCCTCCGCGTAGTTGTTGACGGTGTTCACCATGCTTTCGAAGGTGAGACGTCCCTAAGCCTGCTGCCTCCTTACAGAATGTCGGAGAAGCGTACCTTGGTCCAGTCCTTCCACAAAGTGATACATGGCATCATCATTGGGTAGTGTGCCAAATCGGCCTGTATACGGAGCCACCTGGCAAGGTAATCGTGGGGGTTTTCGCCCTCTCTCTGAGCGCAACGCTCCAGAGCAAAGATGGTAACCACGCCGATGAACTTGGGTCTCTGCTGTCCAGACGCGCGAACGAAGCCGGCGGACTCGCAGCGATCTTCCACCGTTATATCCTGCACAGGGGCGGTTGGGTGGGCCTTGAATTTTTCCGATCTTTGCCGGCAAACTCTAAGGAGAGATCCGACATTGATCCTTCCGCGAACGTATCATGCCCGTAGGCGGTCCGTGTGGTTCTTGATGCTCCTCCGACTCACAGGGAACTAGTGCCCAAGTCGGTTTCGCCGATGAAGAGGTGGATATCTCTGATGGGGACGATCGAGCACCTACGTAGGGTTCGTCTTTGCCGGGATCCAGCATTCGTCAGGAGGGACGATCTGAACATTGACGGAGAAGAGAACACGACCGATGGCTATGGTTTTGCCGATTCCCGCGAAGATCTTGGTCCTTGCCCGCTAAAGAGCCTGAAGCGCCTCTTGCCCCACGGTGGGCGCCAAATGTCGTGGTATTGCCGATGAGTATGCCATGGAGGGGTCCTCACAAGGCGTGTTTAGAGACGTGGGGGAAGGTGGACGGTTGACGGGTACGAGGTAACACAGCTTACCCAGGTTTAGATCCCTAAACGGTGGCAGAATCCTACTCGTGCTATAAATCACTATAAGGAAAAATACGCCGAGTTACAGGGATTGGTTCGCTGTGCGAGGTGTGTCGTAGTCGACTCCAGATTGTCTGAGATTGTGCCCTAAAGGCTCCCATAGGCCCGACTTATATAGTCATCAGGTCCTAGGGTTACAGGGAAAAGTCCTAGCCGGACAGGTTATAGAGTCCTACACTGCTTACAACTAGTTTAGCGTGTCTTGCACTCCAAGGCTTCGGGTACGTCGGTGACTCCTCCGTAGCCTTCCTTTATCCGGCATGGGCCTTCCTTCTAGATCCATCTAACTGGGCCGCCCAGCAGGCTATGGGCCATGCTACCAACTGTGGGCCACCCGGGTTTATCCGGATACGAGACATGCTATGAGGATACCCATATAGCATATCCCCAACACTGGGTCTTGCTAATCTCTTATTGGATCTCTAAAGAAATAACATGTTTTCTACCTGTAAATGATTTTTTGGGAAATTCTTGGGAGAGATACGAGGAAGCTCCAGGCTAAATTTGAGCCCCTTCCAACTAGACCGGCAGAAACTTGTTTATATCGCGGGGGTTGCATCCAGGGGTTCTAGGTGAAGCCAACTGGTGAATTGACCACTAAATTCTCTTAGTATTTATTAAAAATGGGGTGATGCATTTTCACATCACATCCTTGGTGGCTACTTCACAAAATAGGCCCTTTTCGGCTCCAGGAAAATGAAAAATAGATTTTTTGTGCAGAGAAGTGAAAACTTCATGAAGCAAAAATGTTTTCCATCACATGATACATGCATGTGCGGAATATGGGAACATTATAACAAACTATGCCATGGTTGTGGTCATGAGCTAGCTCATCTTGCCCTGAAAGGCATGAATCCTCGAAGGCAGTAGATGATTTATTTGAACACTTTTTTTAAATAATCCTCATATGACATGTTTATTATTTTTACCTGCAACTAGGTAACATAAAACGACTATGTGCGAAGGTTTCACATTTTTTGGAGATTTTTTGAAATTTTCTATGATGGTTTCGAAATTCGCCAAGATCGCGGCAGTTAGGGTTCTTGGCTATGTGTCGGGTCTTGCTAACCTCTTACTGGATATCTGAAGAAATTCCATGTTTTGTACCTGAAAATGATTTTTTGAAAAGATCTTGGGATAGCTACGAGGTAGCACCAGGCTAAATTTGATCCTCTTCCAACTAGACCGACAGAAACTTATTTATATCACGGGGGTTGCATCGAGGGATCCTAGGTGAAGCCAACTGGTCAATTTACCACTAAATTCTCTTAGTGCTTATTAAAAATGGGGTGATGCATTTTTACATCACATCCTTGGTCGCTGCTTCACAAAATAGGACCTTTTCGGCTCCAAGAAAATGGAAAATAGATTTTCCATGCAGAGAACGTAAAAACTTCATGAAGCAACAATGTTTGCCATCACATGATACATGCATGTGCAGAATATGGGAACATTATAACAAACTATACCATGGTTGTGGTCATAAGCTAGCTCATCTTGCCCTGAATGCCATGAATCCTCGAAGGCTGTAGGTGATTTCTGTGAACACTTTTTTCGAATAATCCTCATATGCCATGTTTGTTATTTTATCTGCATCTAGGTAACATAAAACGACTATGTGCGAAGGTTTCACATTTTTTGAATTTGTTTTTGAATTTTCTATGCTGATTTCAAAATCCAGTCGAGATCCCGGTAGTTAGGGTTCCTGGCTATGTGTCGGGTCTTGCTAGGGGTTACACCGAGGGGTTGTAGCTAAAGCCAACTGGTGAATTGACCACTAAATGATCTCTAGTATTTATTAAAAATGGGGTGATGCCTTTTCACATCACATCCTTTGTGGCTTCTTCATAAAGTAGGCCCTTTTCGGCACCGGGAAAATGGATTTTCCGTGTAGAGAACATGAAAACTTCATGAAACAACATTATTTGCTATCACATGATACACGCATGTGCGGGATATGGGCATATTATAACAAACTATGCCATGGCTATGGTCATGACCTAGCTCATCTTGCCCTGAACACTTTTTTCTAATAATCCTCATATGTCATGTTTGTTATTTTTACCTGCAAATAGGTAACATAAAACGACTATGTGCAAAGGTTTCACATTTTCTTGGATATTTTTTGAATTGTTTATACTGGTTTCGAAATTCGGCCGAGATCGCGGTAGTTAGGGTTCCTGGCTAGGTGTCGAGTCTTGCTAATATTTTATTGGATCTCTGAAATGCCATGTTTTTTACCTGGAAATGATTTTTTGGAAAATTCTTGGGATGCTACGAGGTAGGTCCAGGCTAAACCCCTTCCAGCTAGACCGGTAGAAACTTGTTTATATCATGGGAGTTGCGCCAAGGGGTTCCATGTGAAGCCAACTGGTGAATTGACCACTAAATGCTCTCTAATATTTAATAAAATGGGGTGATGCATTTTAGGTTAGTTTATGAGGTCATAGCATGGTGGATAAAAGTTTGAGCCCAACATCTCAAAGGACCCTCCCCCCCTTGATGATTGACCCAACGCGGCGCTATATTGTCGATTGTCCCAAGGATATATGTATATGTGTGCCAACATATCCTCACACATGGTAGATACATATATATTGTCTATGTCAACATCTCATCACACTTTTTTACCTAGCTATATCTCCACATGAGGGTTGAGACCAATGAACTTTTATCCTTAATTGGTTAGTTTAGATCATAGTAGCAAGATATTATAAGGTCATGGCATTGTGTATCAAAGTTTGAACCAAAGATCTCAAAGGACCCCCTTGACCCGATGTGGCGCATATATTATCGATCGTTGCATGGATATATATATATATAACTGTCAGAACATCTTCTCGCACATGGTATATTCTTTAAAAGCTTAGTCGTGGTGGTCTGCGTGCGATCTGAGAGTGTTTGCCGTGCGTGTTGCCATTCCTGTGCGACTGTCTGTGGGCCTGCTCGAATCTATCGCTGCATGTGCGCGTCAACCTGGCGTATGGCTGGTCCACGGGTCCACGCGTTGGCCCGAGGGCAGTGGACGGTTTCGTTCGGTGCCCGACCCAGTCGTCTCTCCCGTTCTCTCCCTCTACACCAAAGTTGCTGGCCCACCGATGTAGACGACGACGCCGGCGGCGCCAACGGGGAGCATGTAGCTGAGCCTCCCCTAGCCTCCGACCTCTCAGCCACCCGATCTCCTCGCTGGTTGTCGGCTGGGCGCAAGAGGGGCTCGCGGCGCTGAAGCTGTGCGACGCGGTCGGTGGGGGCAGGAGGGGCGCTGGAGTCGGGTTGCTCCGGGGCAGGAGGGGCTCAGGGCGATGAGCTGGTCCGGTGCTGGCGCGATTTGTAGGCCTGCTTATGAGCTTCCAAGGGAGGTGCACTTCGACGGCCACCATACGCGTGCCTGCAGTTCACTCCTCTGATGCCTACGCTCTCCCAGCGGCGGCGCTACATCGACCTTCTTATGAGCTCCCAACGGATGCGGGTTGCTGGCCTATGCGTGAACTCACAACGCTAGCGCCCTGCGAACCTACCCTGCCCCTGAAAACGACATGCAGGTAAATCTAATTTTCTCTCACATACATCGATTTGCACCTTCTCTATTTGTTGTTGTATATATCTGAATGACAGAGGCCTGTAGACAGAGGGAAGGTTGTTGGTCTGTTAGATATAAGCAAGCGAGGGGGGAGCGGGACGAGATAAACAATAAGGTCAGATTTTTTTTTGTTCCCTTTGGATATGCTCTGAAGATTTTTTTTCTTTTGGAGTCCTACTTTTATATATTTTTCTGTGATGATCTGCCCTTGTACTTTATCCTGGAATATAGGGATAGTATGATGAATTTGTGATGAATTTCTGCTATTGATGGAAGTTGTCATATCTAATCTATGATCTATGACTGTTATTGCCATTTCATTTTGTCAGTGCAACTTATTAATCCGGGAATGTGCATTTGTGCAACACGTAGGATTACATATTAGTTTTAGTTCATCTCCTTTCAGTTCATATTTCTTTTTTTGCTACTTCTCTATGGAAGAATAAACCACTCCCATTGAGTTATGTGTTGTCCATAAATTTCCTTTGCAGTTAGCTTATAATGGATTCTGTGTGTCCCAAAGAATGGGTAGTTGGATGAGTTCAGTTCAATTCCTAGGAGTGGCAGGAGGTACAGATCAAGCAATTTATGCACTACAAGGTTTTCTTCTTTTTTCTAGCTACACATCTGCAGTAGTTAGAGATCAGTTTTTGTGTACATGAACATTTGTTGATTCAAAGAATTCTCATTTAGATTTAAATATGTGGCTTTGATAATTATTTCAAGTAGTTGGATATAGGAAAAGTTCACATAGGGACACATAACTTATTGAGCAGCAGACACATATTTTTAATTATTTAGAGCTTGATCTCACTCTATCTACAGCCACAAACAACTCATAATTCTCCTGGTAGTATATGTAGTAAGTACTCCTTATCAATCATGGTTCTCTTTATAAATAAATTATTTTTTGGAAAAGGTAGACCTATTATTCAACATGAAAGGAAGAATATATCATAATATATCTTAATGTGATGTGTCATACTTCCTCTGCTTTTTGACATTTTGTGGCTAATTTCATCAACAAAAATTATCTTCTGATAACTTTGTAGGAATTACATACATGCAGATCCTAGAAGCAGGCGGGAGGTGACAGAGGCCCCTTTTTCCCTTCTTCCTAGCCGACAAACGCGTTGGTTCTCTCCCCCTCTATCGCCGCTCCGGTGAGGCGAGGGAGGGGGCAACAAGCGCTTTGTTCATGGCGTATGTGTAGTTAGGTGTAGGGTAGGTCTTTGACGGGCGTTGTCCCGATAGGGATGGTGACACCGCATCTTCGAATAAGCTGTCCTTGGCTTCTTCCCCTCCTCTCCTCGGCCATGCTTCCAATCCTGGCGTCGGGAGGCCGGTCGTATTCGTTTCTTGCTATTTGTTTGGGATGGCAGAGCTATGGTTTCCGGTGGTGTCGGCATGGCGGCATTGCTTACCTCTCCATGGGATTTCTTTCACCTGGTATCACCACCGTCGTCCTTCCGCTATCACTTCATATGCATACCAGTCGCTCTTTGCTAATGGCCTCTTACAATGCCGCCGATTTTGGTTGCAGCTGTGTCCAGCGAGCCCCTGAATCCCCCTTCTCGAGCCCTTTATTCCCCACCACACGTCCACCTAACTCGATGATCCCTGCACAGATTGCGGACCAGCGAGGCTGACCAAATTGGTCCGCCTCGAGCTACGGCGGCCGCCTAGGAGCCGCGGTGAGCGGGAACTGGAGGCCTTCCGTAGTGGGGACAGCGGGTGAGAGGCGCGGTGGAGCGACCTGGCTCGCCGCCGGCATCGAGGATGACGGTGCAAGCCCGGCCAGTAGGTTCGCTTGGTCAGGTTGCATTCAGAAAAGAAGAGATGTATTTGTAATTGATTTTTGGGTGGTGATATCAGTCTGATACTTTCTAAGGTATATGTTCTCAGTCGGTATTGTTTACACAGAGTTTTTTTCACTTCCTGATTTAGGAACATCATTCTAAGCAAGTAAAATAACAAGGAATCAAACGGGAATCCAGGCGTCTTAGCAGTACTAAGGTTGATTTGAAATGCAGACCACATAAAGGACACCGTGTTTGAGCCAGTTGATTGCAGTTTTCTTACTGTTCTATTTAACATATTGTTGTAAGGCCTTCACAAACAAGGTTAATTACCTAAAAACAGTAAGGGTGGGTCTTTTCTTTAGAAGTGCGAGTGTCCCCAACACATTTGTCGCTGAAGAAACATCAGCAGCTCCTATTATGGCATTGCTAGATAGAAGATACGACACGAGTAGGGGAGCCGCCAAATATTCCCGTGGCGTCTCCACAAGCTCTAATCGTGGATCCAATGCCTCCCTCACAAATAGATGCCATTACACATTTACCTAAGCATGAGTTTCCTTTTGTCAGCGAAGAGCCAAAGACATCACAGTTTTATACGGACATTTTGTAAAACAACAAGCATATTCATCAAAAAATGGAAGAATTGCCAAATATGCATTATTTTGACCCTGCGTAAGTAGCTTTTAGATCTTAAATGTGGTTATGCTATGATGGGACGACATGGTGACTGATTTTATTCTTAGTCTTATAGTTGTGTCATTCTTAGCGAGTTGTGTTAGCACGCAGTTGTTAGTTAGCTATTCAGTTGTTGTTGCACGCGTGTATTCAGTCAATTCTCGACGTATGTTTTTATAAGGAAGTATTTGGGAACTTATACACACTATGTAAACCATATTTGATCTGCATAAATAGAGACAACTGGTCTAAACCTTCTGAACCTGGTTATGATGAGGTCAGTGTATATTCTCCAAGATTCAAAATTTTGTCGTAGTTTACTACTGATGTATATGCAGATCCCCTTTCTTATCCCTATGTTCTTATACTGGTGCTCTGTAATTATTTTTACCTTTGGTTGAACCAGTATAGAAGAACATCCTGACACTCTATTTTTTAGCTCCTAGCATCTTCTCTACTTGGAAGATTCAAAAGAAGGCCAACTTCTGCCATGAAATGAAATCACTGACATATTATCCTTGGTTTGTTTTTCCTTATAAGGAAAAATCTTGTGTTTATATTATTCCATTCAACGCCATCAGTTTGAGAACAAAAAACCAAGAGGCGAACCTTAGAAAGTATCAGCGTGTGGAACATAGTAAAAAGGTGGGACAAAATGTGTATTTGTTTAGAATTTTTTTTAGCTGCACCAGATTCGGAAGCGGAAATTGCTCTCCAGTACGTCTCCTAACACGCACCAGCTTAATTGTCACACTTGGCTTGAAGGAGCTCGATCTGGTGCCCCTTTTGTGTTACCATCTTCCTCCTCTTCTGATGTCTTTCATTTATTGGTGATCATTATTTAACCCATATGGAAGCTCATCTGACCATCTTTATGGTCCTCAACTGAAATGAAAATCTTGAAGCATTCATAACTCTTGAAGCATGTTACCGATGTAAGAGTATGGAGGACATTATACATACTTAGTTTGATTTGAGTGGTTATCTATAATTTAGAGCTTATGGATGGTACCTTAATTACTGTAGGGAGGGAGTAGCATAAGTCTCATCGCATCTTTAATTTTCCAGGGTATTATAGACTAATGTAGCAATGTGTGTGTAAACTTTGATATGAGATGTTAATGTCCTGATATCTTAAAATTATTAAGCTGGAATATTTGTTGACATAGTTAAATATAAAATGCGAGTTCTCTAGAGATTGTGTGACATGTAATACCTAGGTTGTTGCTATGAATGCGTCACTCCGCTTTTTTGTTATAATATGATCCGTCCTGTTCTAGGTTGAGGAACTCATTCTTGCAATGTAGTAAAAGAATAAAAAAGGAGGCACAATGGGATGGAGGTAAGGAGTTTAACCTCTTTAAAGTAGGGTTGCTTTTGCACCATTGTAGTATGTACATGTAATTATTGTATATGGAGATGTCAAAATATATCCTAATCAGTACATTATACTCTATCCGCATATGGTCTGTTCATGAGTTATTATGGAAGAGAGATTATAGATGATACATGTCTATGTAGGTTAATGTGGCCTTCTAGAAAACTAGCTTCTAATTATATATTTCTCTCCTTTTTACGGTTCTAATCAGAAGATTGGTTTATTTGTTATGCTTATACTACTTCATGAATAATTTTATTTAGCTTGATGCCAATCTCGGTGCATTTGACTATTATTTTGACTTTTTAGATTATTGGTGGCATCAATGGGGAGATAAAACCCGCAAGTTCTAGGGGAGTGGGAACATCAGAGGTTGGTGGTGCGGGGTCAGAACTATGAGAGGCAAGTCTAACTGTGAAGGGGAAGCTTGAAGAGGTGGTGAGATGATGGTTTGGAACAACAAAGATTCAAGCAGTCAATGAAGGTATTCGCGATTTTGTGAATCCAAGGAATGTTTTTTCCTATGAAATATGATTGTTACCAGATGTCCAGTTTCTCTAATACCATGGCCAACATTTTTTTGCTCCTCTTGGTTACCTTGCTATTGTGCTTTTAGTTGAGGACATTGTTCGTGCAATGGTACAAGGTTGGTAGAGTTGGGACCTAGGTCCATGTGATGTGAGTTACTTCATAATCTACATTTACTTCCTTTTTTATGTCTGGCCAGAAAACATATGCTCCATGCTTGCAGAAAAATGATAATGGTGTCTATGTTTACCTAAACAAAGATTGTGCTTATTATGTAGACATATGAAGGTGGTATTAGCTGCAACCAAATTAGTGAATCCGTTGGTGCCCTCACTTTTGTGAGTTCGGTAGTCTAGCGGATTGGTGATTACTTCACACAGATTTAAGACTTTAGTAAAAATTGTACAGAGACGTACCTCCATGGTTGTAAAGGAGTCATACTTTGTAGCTAGGCAGGTAAGACCGGAGGTGCCATGTCAATTTCGCGTAATGGAAGTATATTCAAGTAGTAGAAGAGATAGGCAGATGATTGTTCAATAAGTTTTCCAGTTGACTCGGTTACACAAAGCTCAATGCCAAAGTGACTTAAATTCGAGCACAATCCAGGAAAGGGGAAAGGTTAATCTTTTCTGTAGTATAAAGAAAGAACATGGGTTCTGGACAAACCTCTTGCTAAATGAGATACTATGTCATCAGTTGGTTAATCCTGATCAGGTAGCATGTGAATTGTCTCTTCACATATGCCCCCAAAGAATTCAGAATGTAGTGAGCCCTTTGGTTTGCTTATGGAATTTGCACCCAATTATTTTGTGTGCCTGCTAGCAAAAACCTAAGGTGAAGTCTCTCCTACATTTTGGATGTGTAATTATAACTATTTTCTTTTGATTCAGTTTCTTTTCGACATGTACGATGAACTCTTACAAACGTAAAGGCTCGCATATCAGAGTTACCTTAAGCTGTGTATGTTTGTGGATATTTTGCCATGTGTTGTATTCTGGTATTTATTGGCCGTGTGCTATTTTCAGCAAGATGGTCTCTCAAAGTTCTTAAATACATGATCTTCCGTTTGCTCCATCAACTATTTAGTTTGCTTTTTTTTATGTAAATGATGGTTTGAGCTATCTATTTTTGGTTTCTCTGGACATTGATTACTTGAACTACCATGGTTGTTCACAATGGCATGATAATATTTCTAACTATTACCGATTGATGATATTGTTTTTGGATACATAATCAAGTAGTTGAAGTCATGAACATCAACATGCTGGGTAATTTTTCTTACCGAAGCTTCAGTTATAGGTGAAACTTAGACCATTGTCTGTCACATTCCCTACGACACTCGAATGTCTTATATGTCTTAAGACTGAGAGTATCACACATTTGTCGAGAGCTACACTTTTTTTGCATGTTAATAATACCAGATGACGTGTTGTGCCATTTATTTTTCTTTCTGAAGAGAACATATGACAAATTAATTAACGTTGAGGATTTTTTACTATCTTACTTCCAAACTACGATGTGTTCTGAATTTTGATCCTCGGTTCTGGAACAAAGATTTCTTAAAGCTAAAATTCTGAAATTTTGTGGGCTTCAAGTAGCAAATATATATTTGACAATGTAACAACGAATTGGTAATTTTCTATTTTAGGCATCCATGAACAAAAAGTAAGCAATATTCTGTCGCCTTTCATGTTGGAAGTTAATGATTTGTTCAGTTTGAGACCATGAATACAACCACGCTGGCCATGCCCCTTGCGAGAACAAAGTGAAGGCGGCAAGGCGAAGCTCGCATATCCGTCTAGTACATATAACTCTGAGAACATATCCTTGTACATGGTATATACATATAGATGTGAAAACATCTCCTAGCACAAAAGATAGAAACATATATAACTTAGGGCATCATATATTGTTTGCCATTGCACACATGTGGAAACTACAACTAGACACATAATGACAACTAATATCTCAAACTAAATGCATGAAAGATCTCTAAAACTGAACACATACTACCCAAAATAAACTGAACTAATGATGCATGTTTGATCCATGTTCCCCCTTCCAATACATAGATCCCAAACTGAACTGTGTAGATCACAAACATACTACACAAAATAAACTGAACTAGATCAAATGCATAATTGATCACCACCACTGGCTGTCGTCCTTCTTGATCTGCTTCCCCTTTAACCGCTTGCTGCTGCCACCATTCCAACATTCCTGATCCTACTCCCACCGCTTCATGACCTCCTCCTGCTTCCTCTTATGGCTGTCTTGCAACCAGGGCATATCTCTGTCACAAAAAAACCCTAAAGCATCTCATGTTCCATGGTAATGAGCCTACGGTATATATTGTCACGACCCGGGATCAGGGCTAGACAAATACCAGATCCTCATCTGATATAAGCCTAACCTAAATTCCAAAACGCGCAGGGAAAGATTGGTAACATTACAGAACATATAAACATACATTAATAAGGTAAACTCTTAAGAGAGTTACAAACCAGTCATACAAGCTAGGGGTCACAGACCCATCATTACATCAAACAACGGAAGCAAACAAGTTGTTCTAAACAACAAAATTAGCAAAAGGCCTAAGAGGCCATAACAAAAGTAGCGACCCTTCCATAGATCCTAGGCTGCTGCCCGGGAACCCCAACTACTCGTCGACTTCGACATAGAAACCACCTTCTGTTGGAGTAGCATCATCTGTAGAAACATCAACGAAGCAAGGCTGAGTACAGGGTGTACTCCGCATGACTTATGGCTAGTGGAGTTATTTTGCATAAAGCCATCTTTTGTTTTCAAAACGAGAGGAAGAAGAAACTCGTCTAGTCAGATCATTTTCAAAAGGGGAGAAGAAGACTTCAACTCTAGCTCTTGAAATCGTCTTTGATATCCACCAAGAACCATCATCAACAGAACCTCTCTTCCTTGAGTACCCCCTCAACAACCCTGAGGATGTATTCCGGATCTCACTTTAGTTGGCAAATTTTATCATTCGGTTATAGTTTTCTATGATCACAGAATCCGTTCCCAAGTCGTCCATAACCGCGGACATGGCTTTTCGAAAAGATTAAAACCCTGTAGGGGTGCACAACTTTACCCACACGTACCAACCGATTCTTAATGCCAATATATTAGCCATCTTCCTTGGAAGGCCGTCAGAGAGTGGTTGACCACGACCTTTACATTGCTTTCGCCGAGACCATGAGTCACGCACTAAGGAGATGCCGCCGTAACGGGTCGAGTCCCAAAGTCGGTCCCTAGCGATGTGAATAGGGTTTGAGATTACGGATGCCGGGCATCTCCCATTCCCTGCCACGCTTACCTACCTGTATGAATGCACCTCCTTCACCTCCATTCAAGAACAACCAATATGCGTATGTCGAATGGAAAGCCCAAACTATGTGACTCATGGAATCTACTAGGCAAGTTAGTTGGTCGAGGGGGTTTCCAGGCCCCCGTGTGGTTGTACGCTCGTCTTGGTTCAAGAGGCGAGAACATCAGGTCCTAAGGGTGGAAAGTATGGGACTAAAAAACCACAACCCACGTGGCCTCCCACACAAACCTTAGCATGTTTATCATCCACTTCTGATCATATCACCACATCTTATCATACTAGATTCATTCGCATCTCCGATGCATCACTTGAATGATCAGCATCAAAACACTAAGCATGGCTAAGCTTGACCGAACTTGTGGAACTAGCGACGCTCATAAGCCAAGCCCTAGTTATGCTAGGAGCGGTGGATCAGGTAATATAGTTCACAAAGGATAACATGCATCAGATAGGATTAATCTGTCTACCGACAAAAGACTATTTGAACCGAATGCATATGACGAGAATGAAATGCTTTGTAATCATAGGATTCATATGTACGAGTGGGGCTTCTCTTGCCTTGTCCGTTGTTGGACTGGTACTGCTCTTCGGTGGCGTTGACTTCAGCTTCGGGTTCGGTTCCTATTCGCGAGAACCAATCACTGGAAAAAAGAAAGCAACACTCAACACATGGCATGTGCAATGCTCATACAATATGGATGATATGACAAGTTAAACGGTGTTGAATTGAACCCTAAAGCATGCTTGATCACTTTAAAGGGGGTTCTGAAGATCCGAACCCTAAAACAGGGAAATCATCGGAATCACCTATGGGGTTCAATTGGCTCTTCTAATTAAACTAAATGTCAAAGTTGATTAACAATGTATGATTATAGCTTAGTTGGATAGGTTTCATTTTTCTGAACATTTTGGTATATTATTTGTATTTTTCTGATTTAAAATGAATTAGTTATGAATTTCCCAAATTTTAATTCATTTTAAACATTTTTGGAATATTTAAATTAATTTCCAAACTTGGGCCCACATGTCAGACTTTTATTCATTTCAGAAAATATTTATGGAAATGATTAAAATCCTAACATGTATGGCCCACATGTCATTCATTTTCATTTAAATAAAACAATTACAGAAAAGAAAAAGGAAAAATGAAATCATGATGATGTCATGCTGACATCATCGGCGCCATTGCTTGCAGATTGAGCTCTGGATCAGCGCTAGGGGCGACGCGGGGCTGCGGGAGCGGGTGCGCTGGACAGAGTGGAGCGAGGCGAGCAGAATAGTGGCGGCGCCGCCCTAGAATGGTCACCGGAGACGGTGGCGCGACGACGAGCAATGGCGGCGGCGTCGGGCTCACGCGGGGAGGGAGATGCAGAGGGAGAGGGGGAAAACGGAGGGGTGCTGGAGCACCGTGAGCTCACCGCGAACACGACATGGGTGGTGGCGAAGCTTGGGGAGGTCGGACGGCGGAGGATCGACGACGACAACGGCGGCGGCCGTCGGTGCTTCGAGCTTGATTCCCCGGAGAAGAGGGCGTCCCGACTCACGTGCTTCGGGGAGAAGGATGAGGACGGCGAGGCGATGCTTCTGGTCACCTCGGCTGGGCGAGGGGTGCTCGGAGACGGCGGGAACGAGGAGGACCTGGCGAGCTAGGGTTCGGCCATGGCGCTGCCACGAGGGAGAGGAAGAGAGAAGGGGTGAAATGGGTACTGGGAGATAGGGCGTGGCGCGGCGGTTCTTATCCGCGGCTCCAGGGGCGGCGGCGGGCATCGCAACACGCATGAGATCTACTCTTTAAGTACTCGCAAACTAGTACTAGCAGGTAAAGGGGTTTTTGGATAATAGGACACTAGGCTCTAGGGTTGTTTTGCAAAGTCCAGATTTATCTCTACTACTTTTTATGAAAGCACTAATGCTAGTTGAAGTTTTATAACACCTAAAGGGGAACTTGTATTTCATATTACAACCCTGTTGTGGTCAAGTCAAAGTCTCACTTCATTTCACAAGTCATTTTGAAAAGTCTGACGGGGGAACAGTATGGCCACTCCAACTGTCCATTACCGCAGACGCGGCTATTCGAATAGTTTGACACTCTGCAGAGATTGTACACTTTCACCACAACATTCGATACATCCGTCAGGAACAAATCCTGAATTCACCATACTCAGTATGCGGATAATCAATCCTAACCTTTCAATTACACGCCCTAGTATAAGCACCTCTCCTGTGAGTTTGGCCTCCCAACCATGACCAACTGTCATCTTGGGTACTGCACAGGTGGACAATCTTCAC
This sequence comes from Avena sativa, assembly GCA_916181665.1. Taxonomy (NCBI): domain Eukaryota; kingdom Viridiplantae; phylum Streptophyta; class Magnoliopsida; order Poales; family Poaceae; genus Avena; species Avena sativa. The sequence goes on along the minus strand of OV702293.1, from coordinate 85,245,529 downwards.
AAGGTAGCCGCAGCTCAGACCTTGGCCGTGAGGGAACTAATACTAAGGTATATAAGTTTCCAGTCAAGCCCTACCCAAATCTTCGGGTATTGTGGTTGTACGATAAAATTGGAATGGTATCGCATCCAGACAACCATCAGTTTTATAAAGGGCTAAGGCTCATGCCTCAACATTTTCATCACCAAAATCATCCGGTGTTCAGAAACACATGTCCAAAACATTTCAATAGAATGATCCATCATTCCAAGGTTTTCATAACCATTTTCCCACCAAGTATTGCCATCTAAAGTTGATCAAGTTTTATGCTTAGCACTAGCATCTACAAGTGGGGGTGAGTACTAATGAGGGGTGGTAAACTAGTGGAGTTTCAACTAAGCTCAATCTCATGCCTTGGGATGACTTCAAGATTATCTAGTTTAGGCCAAATTTTATGCTCTTTATGCAACCTTCACATATCTTTCTAGTATCTACCATTCACTTAGGTAAAATCTATGTAAGAGCTTTGATAAAGAAATAAAGTAAGAAGCTTGTAAGTAAAACTAGGATTGGTTTATCAAGTGGGTATGATAACATATGCTTAAGGCATATAGTTGGCATGATAACAAGCAAGTATTTGCTTGCATAAATGCAAGTATAAGCTTGCTTAGGTATAGTATCAGCTTGCAAGGTTACTGGCTTGCTAAAGTAGAGTATCTTGCAAGTGTTAGCTTGCCTTGTGCAGAGCAGTGGTTGAAGTTCTCCTCGGCTTCTTCTTCGTAGAATCCTCCTTCCTCCTCGTATCCTTGGTCAGTACTAGCGTCTATAAATAAATACGATGTACACAATCACCAAACAATACTTAAGTACTTGCAATCATCACACACAAGGGTCCTATAGATGATCTAGCATCATCACTAACATTACAAGATTTGGGTTTGGTTTAATTCTTTTTATTTTTAGAAAAGTAATTTCTACTCATTGAAAAACTACTTAAGATTTAATATTCTCCAAACCAAACATGGGATCATGTTGACACATGGAATCACCACATATTTTAGTTCATGGGAATGTGATTTAAAATGGTGTCACAATTTAATAAGGTTTTACCCTTTTATTTTAATTAATTAGAATGGCTAGAAATGCCTATGTAGTATTCTTTTATTACTTGAACAATATTTCTGTAAGTAACCCTATATATTTTTATATATTCTGAAAGGTATGGTTAAATGTGATTTTTGAGAGTTGGAAACAACTCAAAAGCTATTATGGTTTAACTTTGAAAAATGTTTGAATGCAGAAAAGCTTCTGCCTTGTTATTTTTACCAAGGATGATCTACAGATCCAAATGACTTGAATCCAACGGGCTTGGATTCCGCATTCACAGACCTTTCCAAAAAAATTGGTTTCATTCAAATTGGTGCAATGAAACGACCTGGGTTGATTTTTGAAAATGGGTATAGAAGTGTGATTGAATTAAAAAGAAAAAGGTTTAATTTGAATAACTGGGCTGCGCGGGAAAAATTACTGGGCCGGCCTGCTAAGCGCAGCGCTTCCGCGGGTTGTTTAAGTGGGTGTCCCCACTCATCAGTGACACAGGGGGGTGCGAAGTGGTATGGGGCACTGTGGGTCGTTCGATCTGATTCTAATCCAACGGCTGGGAGTCATCATCGACGTTGAGCAACGCCGGCGAGACAGAAACCTAGCGCGGAAGGTGGGGATCGCTAGGGGCTCACCGGGGTGCTGGCGAGGGTCGGCGAGGCGGGCGAACGACGAAGTCGACGACGGCGAATCTCCTGGTACCGGTGGATTCTCCTGGGGTGGCTCCAATCGCTGGCCCCCTTCTTCTCCAGAGGCGGCGAGCTCCGGTGAAATTCCGACGAGGTGGTGCTCGCCTTGCTCCGGGAATGGTGTGGCACGATCAGTTAGGAGAGGGGAGTAGAATGGTGTGAAGAATTCGACTGGGGGTGGCCTCTATTTATAGTCGAGCGAGGGGACCGACGGGGCGCATGGTGAGCTCGTCGGGGGCGGTGGTACAGACGGCTATCGCCATGGGCGAAGGTAGGGGACGGTGACGTGCTCCCTGGCGATGCTCAACGACATGGTTTCGAGGTGTGGGGCGGTGCGGCTTGGTCGGAACGTCGCGGTGCTCTGCGCGTGCCCGAGGAGATTTTAATGGCGCACAGCGCGCGTGGTCCGTGTGGCGGCGAACGAGCATGTCTGCGGGGTTGCTGGGACGGTGGTGATCAAGTATGCACGCGGCGAGGGCGGCGCCCGGTCTGTGGGCGTCGGTCGAGCGTGGAGCACGGGGCGTGCTCTCGGCATGGTTGCTGGCGAGGTTGGCATGGTTCGTGCGTGTGGTCCAGTGGCTGGCAGCGTTCGAGCGGTGGACAGGGAGTGGCGTGGGGTGTTGGCTTGCTCCCAGACATGCTGGCTAGGCTTGTTTCTCTTCCTAGCTTGCTGTCTCCACTGGGGGTGACAAGGGTGCATTCGGCCTACTCACCATTGATGGCAATGCCAAGCTTACAGTGGTGCTAGTGCTTAGTTTAGCTTGCTAGATGATCTACTGAGATGGTTGTGAGCTAAAGAGGGAACAAGTTAGGCTCCAATCACTGCTCACTATAGTGTTTAGTTTTTGTTTGATTTGTGCCTGCAACCTGTTTGATGAAATGGCCACAAGAACTCAAGTTTTGAATTTTGAAAAGATTTTTGGTGGGTGTGCTAGGTTGGTGCTGGTGAGTTTGCAGATGCTTGGGTTTTGAAAGTTGAGCTTGTTTGAGTGGTTTTTGAAAAAGTGGGATCTTCCCATATGATATAGATTCAATTTTTAATTGCCATTTAAACTATGCATTTGAAAGTTTCTGGATGATCACAAAGTGGGCCTTGATACTTTGTTATGAGTACATTCAAGGGGTGCAAAGATCCAGAAAAGTTTCTGTTAGGTTTTGAAAGTTTGAGACAGCCAAAGTAGGCATGGGAGTTAAATTGGTCAAAATGACCATTCCCTTAATATATTTGTTTTGATTTACTTGTCTTTATGAAAAGTGTGGGAAATGTTTTAGATGATGTTTATTTCACCTAAGAAATATTTTGCAAGCAATGAAACAAACAAACAAGGTGGTTCAAAAGAATTTCAAAATCCATGCATACACATATGCATGCCTTCATAATTTTATTTAGCAAAGTTTTTGTTAACTCTAAATTTTGATGATTAGTGTTTGATGATCCAAGCTTATTATTTTTGGGATGTTACAAACCTTCCACCCTTAAACAAAATCTCGTCCCGAGATTTGAAAAAGGACGAAGAGATTACCTAGGATTTGAAGAGATCTGGAAACTCCGTCCTGATGTGATCTTCGCGCTCCCAGGTAGCTTCCTCTTCTGTGTGGTTGCTCCACTGAATCTTGAGAAACTTGATGCTTCGGGTTCAGGTAGTTCGAAAAGCTTCTTCCAAAATGCGGATGGGTACTTCGGGGTAGGTTAGGTCATCGTTGATCTCTATAGTCCGGTGGTCGATATTTTTGAACACTTCCGTCTTCTCTGGAACTTCGAGACACTTGCGAAGTAACGAGATATGGAACACGTTGTGGACGGCTAACATTTCTTCAGGTAGTTCCAATTGATACGACAATTCTCCTCGATGGTTCAGAATCTTGAAAGGTCCGATATATCTGGGGGCTAACTTTCCTTAGAGTTGGAAACGCTGCATTCCCTTCAATGGCGACACTTTCAGATAAACAAAATCTCCTATGTTGAAGGCGAGGTCTCGACGTCTCTTGTCGGCGTAACTCTTCTGTCTGGATTGGGCGGTCTTGAGGTGCTCACGAATCTTGTGAACCTTCTCTTCTGCTTCTCGTAGGATGTCGGGTCTGAAAATCTGACTCTCTCCTACTTCCGACCAGTTCAAAGGGGTGCGACACTTTCTCCCGTACATGAACTCAAATGGGGCCATTTGCAAATTGGCTTGGTAACTGTTGTTGTATGAAAATTCTGCAAAAGGCAGACAGTCTTCCCACTTGTATCCATATTCTAACACACATTCTCTCAGCATATCTTCGAGTATTTGATTTACTCGCTCCGTTTGTCCATCGGTCTGAGGGTGATACGCGGTACTGAAATCTAGGCGGGTTTCTAAACCTTCTTGAACTTTCTTCCAGAATCTCGAGGTAAACTGAGTTCCTCGATCCGATACAATGTTCTTGGGGACTCCATGCAAACTAACGATTCTAGCGATGTACAACTCCGCTAGCTTCGAACTCTGATAGGTGGTTTTGACGGGCAAGAAATGAGCGACTTTGGACAATCTGTCCACTATGACCCAAATAGAGTCATTTCCCCTACTAGAAGTAGGCAGTCCAGGGATAAAGTCCATTCCTACAGAATCCCATTTCCATTCCGGAATCTGCAATGGTTGCAACAATCCAGCGGGTCTTTGATGTCCTGCCTTGACTCGCTGACATATATCACACTTGGCGATATAGCTTCCGATTTCTCGCTTCATATTATGCCACCAAAATTGCTCTTTCAAATCTTGATACATCTTAGTTCCTCCGGGATGGATAGAATAAAGAGTATCATGAGCCTCCTTCAAAATAACTTCTTTCAACTCAGAATCTGCTGGTACACAAAGGCATCCTTTGTACCACAGAACTCCTTCTTCGTCTTCGGTGAATCCGGGTACTTTGCCTGTACCGATACGACGCTTGATTCCATCGATACTAGCATTTCCTTTCTGCGCCTCTTTGATCTGGCTGATCAAAGTGGGCTGAAGTTCTATACTAGCCAAAAATCCTTCACTTACTAATTCCATTCGAAAATCTTCCATCTCTTTGTGCAAACTTGGTTGCTCCTTCAAAATCATGGAGTTCAAGCGGCACGGCAATCTGCTAAGGGCATCGGCTACCACATTGGCTTTACCAGGGTGATAGTGAATGTCCAGATCGTAATCCTTGATTAGCTCAATCCATCTCCTCTGTCTCATATTCAGCTCCTTCTGAGTGAATATATACTTCAGACTCTTGTGATCCGTATAAATCTCACAACGATTTCCCATTAGGTAATGTCTCCATGTTTTCAGGGCTAGAACTACGGCTGCGAGTTCGAGGTCATGGGTTGGGTAATTTTTCTCATGTTGTTTCAATTGTCGAGATAGATAGGATATAACTTTTCCTTCTTGCATTAGCACACATCCGAGACCGATCTTGGATGCGTCACAATACACATCGAAGGGCTTCGAGATATCCGGCATGATTAAGATTGGGGCTGAAATCAATCTCCTCTTGAGTTCTTGAAAACTCGCTTCACACTTGTCGGTCCATTAAAACTTCTTGTCCTTCTTCAGCAATTGGGTCATGGGTCTGGCGATACTCGAGAATCCTTCTACGAACTTGCAGTAATATCCCGCCAATCCGAGAAATGCACGAACTTGGGTTTGAGTGGTCAGGGCTTGCCAATCTTCTACATCTTTCACTTTGGCAGGGTCAACGGCAATTCCTCCAGCTGATACAATGTGACCGAGGAACCCTACCTCCTGTAATCAGAATTCATATTTTCTAAACTTGGCATACAACTTATGCTCTCTAAGGGTTCCAAGCTCATGTTCTTCTTCTGATTTGGAATAAATCAGAATGTCATCGATGAAAACAACGACAAACTTATCCAGGAAGTCCATAAAAATCTTATTCATGAGGTTCATGAAATAAGCGGGGGCATTGGTTAATCCAAAAGACATGACTGTATACTCGTATAATCCATATCTGGTGGTAAAGGCAGTCTTTGGAATATCCTTTGCACGAATCTTGAGTTGATGATAACCAGTTCTAAGATCAATCTTAGAAAACACTTTGGCACCGGTCAACTGATCAAACAAATCTTCTATCTTGGGCAAGGGGTACTTGTTCTTGATGGTGACATCATTCAATTTCCGATAATCCATACACAAACGGTTACCTCCATCTTTCTTGTCCACAAACAAGATAGGTGATCTCCAAGGTGACGCACTTGGTTGAATCAATCCGATTTCCAGCATGGCATCCAGTTGCTTCTTCAGTTCTTCTAACTCCGATGGGTTCATACTATAGGGTCTTTGGGCTATGGGTCTTGTTCTGGGGATTAGTTCGATGATAAACTCGATATCCCTATCTGGGGGCATACCGGGCAAAACATCTGGGAATACGTCGGGGTATTCACAGACTATCTGGACTTGGTCAATGGTAGGTTGGGCTATACTCTTATTGCACTTGAATTGACGAGGTAAGGTTTCAGATATATGCTCGACTGATATTCCGGCTGTACTGGTCATGGTTATGGCTTTATTGGCACAATCAATCAATCCTTTATGTTTGGACATCCAATCCATTCCTAGTACTACTTCCAAACCTTTAGTTCCGAGTACTATCAGATTAGCATAAAAATCTATGCCATGGATTCGGATAGGGACGTCTTTGCAGATTTGCCTAGCCTTGGTTGTTGTGGGCCATGTGGGCTATCTGTTGCAGAGTGGCTAGGTTCGCTTGACGTTCCGCTCTTTCAGCTTCGCGGTCAAAAGTCAACATTTGCAGGATCTGCAACATCGGGTCCTGGGGTGAACCACTTCCTCCGCGTGGCATCTGAAGATTGAGATAGGTCATGAGATAAGAGGGAAATTTCTAAGGTTCTGGGATTTTGAAAAGTTTTTAAAGTTTGACATAGATTTTTCCAGCAACTTGCTCTTCATTCATTCATTCACACGATACAACACACACCACAGCAAGGAAAAACAGATGGTTTTAAGAACCATTCTGGAATCTACGATACAGTGGGACCGAATACTACTCACTACGCTAGTGCTCAAGTGCTACTACTCCTCGGAATCTGTGGCTTCATCATCTTCATCATCATCGATGAAGGCAAAATCATCTTCATCGGTGAAGAAGTCCATGGCCTGATCCTCCAGAAAATCATCATCATCGCTGAGATAGGAGTAGGGGTCTCCACGAAGATCTTCTCCTTCATTCTCCCTTTCCTCCAACTGCATGTCTCTCGTGGATGGTCTCTTCCAAAGATGAGATGCGGTGGCGGAGACGGGCAATAATGCGCTCCTTCTTGTCGAGCTGACGGCGGCGAGACTTGCGATCCTTTGCTAGCATGGCGATGGTCTGGTCCTTCGTCTTGATGATGGCAGACTTGTGGTTGGAGTAGTCACGGCAGTTGTCTAACTCCTGCTGACGATCATACATCATGAAGCTAAGGTGGTCCAATTGAGTCTTCAGCTCGGGGTGGTATGGGGCTTCCAGTGGTTGTCCATTTGCGTCACGCCTTGGGCAAAACTCAAAGCGAGTACCCTTGATCTGATTGATGCTCTGCCCACACAGACGGGAAAGAGCTTCCTGCATGGCCCTGGCAAGTCCATCGAGCCAGTTGTTCTCTCTTAAGGTAAAGTGAATTCCTTCCGCAGTGGGAGGTTCAATCTTTCCTCTGAGACTTGCAACAATTAGCCACTACAGATCTTCTCCTCCTTGATCATTGAGCTGAGCTCCGAAGAACTCGGGGTGCGTACGCTCCAGAAGTTCCGAAAGCTGGTCCAAATCCCTCTCAAATATAAGGTCTCCTCCATTCCCCAATTGATAAAACTTGCTGTACTTCACGTCCATCTATAAGAATAGAGGATGAGTAGGTTAGCAGAGTGATCCAGTGTGTCAAAATTTTAGGTATTTTGCAAGAGTTTTTGAGCAACATGAATTTTCATGAAAGAATCAAAGAGATAAGAATGAGAATAAGTTTTTGTAAATATTTGTTTTCTTTGGTTTTGAAACTAAATTTTTGGTTCAAACGTCCAGTCTAACTAGGGCCTCCTATGGTCAGGATGGCTCTGATACCAACTTGTCAATACCCGGGTTTTTAATCCCAGATGCCTATTATGCCATACATCGCAATCCTAGGATTACCATTTTTGCAAGACATGACAGAATTGGATACCACAGTACATCATCCATTACAACCATACATAAGGTCTTACACAAATAAGGATATCATGATCTAGTTCTTAATACAACATCAAGCAGCGGAATACGTAATAATAACGGTAGCGTCGGCGAAGCTCCATCTTCGGGGTCACAGGCAATGCTGACGATGGGAGATGATCCTAGTTGTCGTAACCTTCCTGGGGTCCATCTTCCAGGTACTCCTCTTCATAGTCTGGCCATGGGAATAGCCAGGGACAAAGCCATGAGTACTCTTTAAGTACTCGCAAACTAGTACTAGCAGGTAAAGGGTTTTTTGGATAATAGGACACTAGGCTCTAGGGTTGTTTTGCAAAGGCCAGATTTATCTCTACTACTTTTTATGAAAGCACTAATGCTAGTTGAAGTTTTATAACACCTAAAGGGGAACTTGTATTTCATATCACAACCCTGTTGTGGTCAAGTCAAAGTCTCACTTCATTTCACAAGTCATTTTGAAAAGTCTGACGGGGGAACAGTATGGCCACTCCAACTGTCCATAACCGCGGACGCGGCTATTCGAATAGTTTGACACTCTGCAGAGATTGTACACTTTCACCACAACATTCGATACATCCGTCAGGAACAAATCCTGAATTCACCATACTCAGTATGCGGATAATCAATCCTAACCTTTCAATTACACGCCCTAGTATAAGCACCTCTCCTGTGAGTTTGGCCTCCCAACCATGACCAACTGTCATCTTGGGTACTACACAGGTGGACAATCTTCACAAGGTAGCCTTAGCTCGGACCTTGGCCGTGAGGGAACTAATACTAAGGTATATAAGTTTCCAGTCAAGCCCTACCCAAATCTTCGGGTATTGTGGTTGTACGATAAAATTGGAATGGTATCGCATCCAGACAACCATCAGTTTTATAAAGGGCTAAGGCTCATGCCTCAACATTTTCATCACCAAAATCATCCGGTGTTCGGAAACACATGTCCAAAACATTTCAATAGAATGATCCATCATTCCAAGGTTTTCATAACCATTTTCCCACCAAGTATTGCCATCTAAAGTTGATCAAGTTTTATGCTTAGCACTAGCATCTACAAGTGGGGTTGAGTACTAATGAGGGGTGGTAAACTAGTGGAGTTTCAACTAAGCTCAATCTCATGCCTTGGGATGACATCAAGATTATCTAGTTTAGGCCAAATTTTATGCTCTTTATGCAACCTTCACATATCTTTCTAGTATCTACCATTCACTTAGGTAAAATCTATGTAAGAGATTTGATAAAGAAATAAAGTAAGAAGCTTGTAAGTAAAACTAGGATTGGTTTATCAAGTGGGTATGATAACATATGCTTAAGGCATATAGTTGGCATGATAACAAGCAAGTATTTGCTTGCATAAATGCAAGTATAAGCTTGCTTAGGTATAGTATCAGCTTGCAAGGTTACTGGCTTGCTAAAGTAGAGTATCTTGCAAGTGTTAGCTTGCCTTGTGCAGAGCAGTGGTTGAAGTTCTCCTCGGCTTCTTCTTCGTAGAATCCTCCTTCCTCCTCGTATCCTTGGTCGGTACTAGCGTCTATAAATAAATACGATGTACACAATCACCAAGCAATACTTAACTACTTGCAATCATCACACACAAGGGTCCTATAGATGATCTAGCATCATCACTAACATTACAAGATTTGGGTTTGGTTTAATTATTTTTATTTTTAGAAAAGTAATTTCTACTCATTGAAAAACTACTTAAGATTTAATATTCTCCAAACCAAACATGGGATCATGTTGACACATGTCATCACCACATATTTTAGTTCATGGGAATATGATTTAAAATGGTGTCACAATTTAATAAGGTTTTACCCTTTTATTTTAATTAATTAGAATGGCTAGAAATGCCTATGTAGTATTCTTTTATTACTTGAACAATATTTCTGTAAGTAACCCTATATATTTTTATATATTCTGAAAGGTATGGTTAAATGTGATTTTTGAGAGTTGGAAACAACTCAAAAGCTATTATGGTTTAACTTTGAAAAATGTTTGAATGCAGAAAAGCTTCCGCCTTGTTATTTTTACCAAGGATGATCTACAGATCCAAATGACTTGAATCCAACGGGCTTGGATTCCGCATTCACAAACCTTTCCAACAAAATTGGTTTCATTCAAATTGGTGCACTGAATCGACCTTGGTTGATTTTTGAAAATGGGTACAGAAGTGTGTTTGAATTAAAAAGAAAAAGGTTTAATTTGAATAACTAGGCTGCGCGGGAAAAAATACTGGGCCGGCCTGCTAAGCGCAGCGCTTCCGCGGGCTGTTTAAGTGGGTGTCCCCACTCGTCAGTGACACAGGGGGGTGCAAAGCGGTATGGGGCGCTGTGAGTCGTTTGATCTGATTCTAATCCAACGGCTGGGAGTCATCGTGGACGTTGAGCAACGCCGGCGAGACAGAAACCTAGCACGGTAGGTGGGGGTCGCTGGGGGCTCACCGGGGTGCTGGCGAGGGTCGGCGAGGCGGGCGAACGACGAAGTCGACGACGGTGAATCTCTTGGTACCGGTGGCTTCTCTTGGGGCGGCTCCAATCGCTGGCCCCCTTCTTCTCCAGAGGCGGCGGGCTCCGGTGAAATTCCGACGAGGTGGTGCTCGCCTTGCTCCGGGAACGGTGTGGCACGATCAGTGAGGAGAGGGGAGTAGAATGGTGTGAAGAATTCGACTAGGGGTGGCCTCTATTTATAGTCGAGCGAGGGGACCGACGGGGCACATGGTGAGATCGTCGGGGGCGGTGGTACAGACGGCTATCAGCATGGGCGAAGGTAGGGGACGGTGAGGTGCTCCCTGGCGATGCTCAACGACATGGTTTCGAGGCGTGGGGCGGTGCGGCTTGGTCGGAATGCGGCGGTGCTCTGCGCGTGCCCGATGGAGATTTTAATGGCGCACAACACGCGTGATCCACGCGGCAGCGAACGAGCGTGTCTGTGGGGTTGCTGGGACGATGGTGATCAAGTATGCACGCGGCAAGGGTGGGGCACGGTCTGTGGGCGTCGGTAGAGCGTGGCGCACGGGGCGTGCTCTCGGCATGGTTGCTGGCGAGGTTGGCATGGTTCGTGCGTGTGGTCCAGTGGCTGGCAGCGTTCGAGCGGTGGACAGGGAGTGGCGGTGGGGTGTTGGCTTGCTCCCAGACATGCTGGCTAGGCTTGTTTCTCTTCCTAGCTTGCTGTCTCCACCGGGGGTGACAAGGGTGCATTCGGCCTGCTCACCATTGATGGCAATGCCAAGCTTACAGTGGTGCTAGTGCTTAGTTTAGCTTGCTAGATGATCTACTGAGATGGTTGTGAGCTAAAGAGGGAACAAGTTAGGCTCCAATCACTGCTCACCATAGTGTTTAGATTTTGTTTGATTTGTGTCTGCAACCTGTTTGATGAAATGGCCGCAAGAACTCAAGTTTTGAATTTTGAAAAGATTTTTGGTGGGTGTGCTAGGTTGGTGCTGGTGAGTCTGCAGATGCTTGGGTTTTGAAAGTTGAGCTTGTTTGAGTGGTTTTTGAAAAAGTGGGATCTTCCCATATGATATAGACTCAATTTTGAATTGCCATTTAAACTATGCATTTGAAAGTTTCTGGATGATCACAAAGTGGGCCTTAATACTTTGTTATGAGTACATTCAAGGGGTGCAAAGATCCAGAAAAGTTTCTGTTAGGTTTTGAAAGTTTGAGATAGCCAAAGTAGGCATGGGAGTTAAATTGGTCAAAATGACCATTCCCTTAATATATTTGTTTTGATTTACTTGTCTTTATGAAAAGTGTGGGAAATGTTTTAGATGATGTTTATTTCACCTAAGAAACATTTTACAAGCAATGAAACAAACAAACAAGGTGGTTCAAAAGAATTTCAAAATCCATGCATACACATATGCATGCCTTCATAATTTTATTTAGCAAAGTTTTTGTTAACTCTAAATTTTGATGATTAGTGTTTGATGATCCAAGCTTATTATTTTTGGGATGTTACAGGAACCATTTGCATTGATTCAAAAAGAGAGGGAAAACTATTAGGGTTTTAGGGTTTTGTTTGTTCTTATTTGATTAAATCTAAGTGCAAGTTTAATGCATGCATGAAATGCTCAAACACAACTTATTTATATTACACAGAAGGGTGGTATGTTACAGCTCTACCCCACTTACAAGAATCTCGACCCGAGATTCCTAGGTTTTAGAGAAGAAGGCAGGGTACTCAGATCGAAGACGATCTTCATGTTCCCAGGTTGCTTCTGACTCAGAGTGATGAGACCATTGAACTTTCAAGAACTTGATGGTGTGGCGACGAGTCTTGCGCTCGGTTTCATCAAGGATATGAACAGGGTATTCTCGGTAGGTTAGATCATCTTGGAGATCCAAAGTTTCATGGTCCACACCACGGATAGGATCTTTGAAGCAACGCTTGAGTTGAGACACATGGAAAACATCATGTACCTCTGGAAAAGTTGAGGGTAGATCCAATTGGTAGGCAAGCGCACCCCGCTTGGAAAGAATGCGAAAAGGTCCAACATAGCGAGGTGCCAATTTGCCTTTGATACCGAATCGATGGACACCCTTCAGAGGAGTGACCCGGAGGTAAACTTGATCACCAACTTCATAATGCACATCGAGATGATAACGATCATAGTAAGACTTCTGACGAGATTGAGCGGCCTTCAGACGCTCTCGAATTATGCGAACTTGATCTTCTGCTTCTTGGATCATGTTCGGACCAAAGAATTTTCTTTCGACGGTTTCTGTCCAGTTCAGCGGTGTTCGACATGTTCTCCCATATAAGAATTGGAAAGGTTCCATGCCCAAACTAGATTGAAAACTATTGTTATAGGAAAACTCCTCAAAAGGAAGACATTTCTCCCAGTTCTTTCCAAAGGATATGACACACGCTCTGAGCATGTCTTCAAGAATTTGATTCACTCTTTAAGTATGACCACCGGTTTTAGGATGATAGGTTGTACTGCAGAACACTTGAGTTCCCATTGCTTGTTGGATACTAGCCCAGATTGGGAAGTGAACAAACTTCCACGATCAGATATGATCTTCTTGGGTACACCATGGAGGACGACTATCCGGGATATGTATAGCTCTGCCAACTGGCTTGCAGTAATGCTTTCCCGAACAGCAAGGAAGTGAGCAACTTTGGATAGTCGATCAATAACTACCAATATGGCATCATGTCCAGATTGTGTCTTTGGGAGTCCAGTGATAAAATCCATACCAATTTCATCCCATTTCCACTCATGAATTTTCAACGGTTGCAGAAGTCCAGCAGGCCTTTGGTGTTCAGCCTTTACACGACGGCAAACGTCGCACTCTGCAACAAAGCGAGCGATTTCTGGTTTCATTCCACTCCACCAGAATCTTTGACGGAGATCTCGGTACATCTTGGTACCACCACGATGGATAGACAGAGGGGATTCATGAGCTTCCAAAAGGATTAGATCTTTGATTTTCTGACTGTTTGGAACCACTAGCCGGTTGCTGAAGTATAGAATACCTTGATCATTGACGGAGAAACATTTAGCTTCACCGCTTGCAACACGTTCTTTGATCTTGGTAACTTCATCATCTTGCTTTTGAGCTTCCTTGATTTGATCCTCTAAAGAAGATTTTATTTCAAGGTTAGCAAGGAATCCACAAGGAACTACTTCAAAATTAAGACGCTTGATTTCCTCGTAGAGAACAGGTTGGGCTTGTGAGATCATCGGATTGCTGCAATAAGACATCCGACTTAGCGCATCAGCAACGACATTGGCTTTACCGGGTTGATAGTTGAGACCCAAATCATAATCTTTGATGAGTTCCAACCATCGCCTTTGCCTGAGATTCAGATCTGGCTGGGTGAAAAGTTACTTCAGACTTTGATTATCCGAGTAAAGTTCACAACGGTTACCGATGAGGTAATGTCTCCATTTCTTAAGAGCATGAACGACAGCAGCGAGCTTGAGATCATGGGTTGGATAATTTTTCTCATGTGGCTTCAACTGCCGAGAAGCATAGGCCACTACATGACCATCTTGCAACAACACACAGCCTAGCCCTTGAAGAGAAGCATCACAATAGATGACGAAGTCCTTACTTGTATCCGGAAGGACAAGCACAGGGGCGGTGGTTAGCTTAGTTTTCAAAGCTTGGAAACTTTTTTCTGCCTTTTCTGACCACTAAAACTTCTTATCTTTCTTAAGAAGATCAGTCATAGGCTTGGCTATCTTGGAGAAGTTCTCGATGAATCGGCGGTAATATCCAGCCATTCCGAGAAAACTTCGGACTTCCTTGACTGAAGTAGGTGACTTCCATTCCAGAATGGTCTGAACCTTATCCGGTATGAAAGCGACACCACTTGCAGACACAACGTGACCAAGGAAGACGAGCTCTTGTAACCAGAACTCACATTTGGAAAACTTGGCGTAGAGACGATGTTCATGAAGTTTAGTTAACACCAAACGTAGATGTTCGGCATGCTCTTCTTCGGTCTTGGAATAGATTAGAATGTCATCAATGTATACCATGACGAACTTGTCGAGATACTCCATGAAGACGGAGTTCATGAGCCTCATAAATGTGGCAGGGGAATTGGTCAACCTGAAGGACATCACTGTATACTCGTAAAGACCATAACGAGTTGTGAATGCTGTCTTTGGGATATCTTCCTTTCTGATCTTGATTTGATGATACTCTGATCTTAAGTCCATTTTGAAGAAGACAGTGGCACCACTTAGTTGATCAAAGAGGTCATTTATCCGAGGAAGTGGGTACTTATTCTTGATTGTCACCACGTTGAGTGGACGGTAATCAACCACCAATCTTGGAATATTTGTATCCCGCTTCTTAACAAAGATGGTAGGGCAACCCCAAGAGGATGTACTACGTTGGATGTATCCTAGACCCTCTAACTCTTCAAGTTGCTTCTTCAACTCAACCAACTCATGATGAGTCATGCAATAAGGTCTTTTAGAAACAGGAGCAGTTCCAGGAACTAACTCTATGACAAACTCCACACTTCAATCAGGTGGCATGCCAGGCAACTCTTCAGGAAAGACATCCGGGAAATCACAGACTATATGGACATCTTGAACTTCGATGATAGGTAGGACATCCATGGCATACAGCTCCGAGAAAGGTTTAAGAACTGCTGACAGAGACTTTGAACCATCAGTCCGATACTTGACAGTTATGCCAGTAGGAGAGGTTACAGAAACTATTCTGAGTGCACAGTCAATGACGGCTTGATACTTGGTTAACCAGTCCATGCCCAGAATGACATCAATGTCACATGACTTGAGTGCAACAAAAGAAGTGGGGAACTTCTGGTAGGCTATGTCAATCTCATTACCATGACTAACCATAGTGGTGAACCAGCTAGAACCCGGGGAATGGATGGTCAAAGGGGTGGACAAGGGTTCAAAATTTATCCCATGCTCTTGAGCAAACATATTTGACATGAATGTATGCGATGCTCCAGAATCAAACAAGACTGTTGCGAAAATTGAATTGACATGGAGCGTACATAGAATGATGCGTGGATCTTCCTGAGCTTCCTCAACAGTGACATGGGTCAGATGACCACGTCCAACACCTTGAGATTTATCATTCTTCTTTGCCTGCTGATCATTACGTCCGACAACCCTTTGAGAACACTCCCTTGAGTAGTGACCAGGCTGACCACAGGAGTAACAGGTAACCCCAGTGTGAGAACCAGCAGGAGGGTGATAGTTTGATCCACCAGCATTTGACTGCGGCTGACGAGAATTATTGCCAGAAGACTTGGGTGCATAAGGAGCACGAGGCACATCACTGTATGGAACAAATACACAGCGCTTCTTGTTACCAGAGGAAGAAGCACGAGAATTTCCTTCTTCACACTTCTGAGATACTTCCATATCCTTCCTTCCATGCTCTAGAGTAATAGCCTGATTGTGCAAGTCCTGGAAAGACTAGAACTTGAAGGGCAGCAACTCATAGCGAAGTGTAGGGTTAAGTCCCTTACAGAATAGATCTTGCTTATCTTCATCATTGGTCACATCCCTGGTTGCATAACGAGCCAGGCAAGTAAACTCACGCCCATAGGCTTCAATATCCTTGCGCCCTTGAGTCAGATCCAAAAACTCCCTCCTTTTGAGATCCATGACAAACTTAGGGATATATGAGGCACGAAATGCTGCAACAAACTCCTCCCAGGTTACGACATGTCCCTGAGCTTGTAGATTCTGAAATCCTTCCCACCAAACACCAGCCTCACCTTCCAGTTGATAGGTGGCGAAGTTAACACGATCAGCGGGACGGACACGAAGAGCACTGAACTTGTGCTCTATGGTGCGGAGCCAATCATCAGCTTCAAGGGGCTCCTTGGAGTGGGTGAATATTGGAGGAAAAGAGTGGATGAAATCTCCAAGTGTGACACAGTTGTCAGGATGACGTTCAGTGTTCTGCGCCACACGCTCCAAAAGGCGTTCATTCCGCAGACGGTTGGTCTCAATGTTGTTGAGAACCTTGGCCATTGTGGGAGGTGGCGGAAGTTCCTAATCAGCATCGTTGTTTCCTCGACGGCCAACAGATCCACGAGTACCAGCCGGCATCCTAAGGAGAAAATAGAAACCATTTGAATGGATTCACCAAAAAGGTTACTACAAAGGATGGCGAAACCTTATCAAAAGATCATGATAGAGGTGAACATGTGGATCAGAACTATATCAATGCATTAAGTATGGCAGTAGAACAAGCATACGAAACGTATACGCTACCAACTTAGATACAAACCATAACAATGGAATGCAAGCATGATATGATACCAACAAGCCACAAAATAATTGAGAGCGGGAGTGAAGGCATCCTGAGTAGAGTTGAAAAACAATTCTTCAGTTCCACAGATATATCTTGGAAACTCTGAGCCTTGCAACCAAGTACGGAGTAATTAGGGGAAAACAACCCAAACCAGTATATCCTAAGAATTTGAAACGGTAGACAAGAAGTTAAAACCTTGCAAAGCAAACGAGGTAAGATAACTCAACAATAGAACAATCTTGGATAAGGAGTAAAAAGAGTCCTATTGAGAGTTTTACAAATAATTTTTAGCTTTCAAATAGTTTTCTCAAACTCTAGACTCAACATCGACCAGCTAGAAGGGTTTCCTACAGGACGTCCTGCTCTGATACCAAAATCTGTCACGACCTGGGATCAGGGCTAGACAAATACCAGATCCTCATCTGATATAAGCCTAACCTAAATTCCAAAACGCGCAGGGAAATATCGGTAACATTACAGAATATACAAACAATACATTAATAAGGTAAACTCTAAAGAGAGTTACAAACCAGTCATACAAGCCAGGGGTCACAGACCCATCATTACATCAAACAACAGAAGCAAACAAGTTGTTATAAACAACAAAATTAGCAAAAGGCCTAAGAGGCCATAACAAAAGTAGCGACCCTTCCATAGATCCTAGGCTGCTGCCCGGGAACCCCAACTACTCGTCGACTTCGACATAGAAACCACCTTCCGTTGGAGTAGCATCATCTGTAGAAACATCAACGAAGCAAGGCTGAGTACAGGGTGTACTCTGCAAGACTTATGGCTAGTGGAGTTATTTTGCATAAAGCCATCTTTTGTTTTCAAAACTAGAGGAAGAAGAAACTCGTCTAGTCAGATCATTTTCAAAAGGGGAGAAGAAGACTTCAACTCTAGCTCTTGAAATCGTCTTTGATATCCACCAAGAACCATCATCAACAGAACCTCTCTTCCCGGAGTACCCCCTCAACAACCCCGAGGAAGTATTCCGGATCTCACTTTAGTTGGCAAATTTTATCATTCGGTTATAGTTTTCTATGATCACATAATCCGTTCCAAGTCGTCTATTACCGTGGACACGGCTTTTCGAAAAGATTAAAACCCTGTAGGGGTGCACAAGTTTATCCACACGTACCAACCGATTCTTAATGCCAATATATTAGCCCTCTTCCTTGGAAGGCCGACAGAGAGTGGTTGACCACGACCTTTACATTGCTTTCACCGAGACCATGAGTCACGCACTAAGGAGATGCCGCCGTAACGGGCCGAGTCCCAAAGTCGGTCCCTAGCGATGTGAATAGGGTTTGAGATTACGGATGTCGGGCATCTCCCATTCCCTGCCACGCTTACCTACCTGTATGAATGCACCTCCTTCACCTCCATTCAAGAACAACCAATATGCGTATGTCGAATGGAAAGCCCCAACTATGTGACTCATGGAATCTACTAGGCAAGTTAGTTGGTCGAGGGGGTTTCCAGGCCCCCGTGTGGTTGTACGCTCGTCTTGGTTCAAGAGGCGAGAACATCAGGTCCTAAGGGTGGAAAGTATGGGACTAAAAAACCACAACCCACATGGCCTCCCACACAAACCTTAGCATGTTTATCATCCACTTCTGATCATATCACCACATCTTATCATACTAGATTCATTCGCATCTCCGATGCATCACTTGAATGATCAGCATCAAAACACTAAGCATGGCTAAGCTTGACCGAACTTGTGGCACTAGCGACGCTCATAAGCCAAGCCCTAGTTATGCTAGGAGCGGTGGATCGGGTAATATAGTTCACAAAGGATAACATGCATTAGATA
The DNA here is from genome assembly GCA_916181665.1 of Avena sativa. Taxonomy (NCBI): domain Eukaryota; kingdom Viridiplantae; phylum Streptophyta; class Magnoliopsida; order Poales; family Poaceae; genus Avena; species Avena sativa. Next base: position 85,226,984 of record OV702293.1, on the reverse strand, counting down.
GGATTACTCTGTCTACCGATAAAATACTATTTGAACCGAATGCATATGACGAGAATGAAATGCTTTGTAATCATAGGATTCATATGTATGAGTGGGGCTTCGCTTGCCTTGTCCATTGTTGGACTGGTACTGCTCTTCGGTGGCGTTGACTTGAGCTTCGGGTTCGGTTCCTATTCGCGAGAACCAATCACCGGAAAATAGAAAGCAACACTCAACACATGGCATGTGCAATGCTCATACAATATGGATGATATGACAAGTTAAACGGTGTTGAATTGAACCCTAAAGCATGCTTGATCACTTTAAAGGGGGTTCCGAAGATCCGAACCCTGAAACATGGAAATCATCGGAATCACCTATGGGGTTCAATTGGTTCTTCTAATTAAACTTGATGTCAAAGTTGATTAACAATGTACGATTATATCTTAGTTGGATAGGTTTCATTTTTCTGAACATTTTGGTATATTATTTGTATTTTTCTGATTTAAAATGAATTAGTTATGAATTTCCCAAATTTTAATTCATTTTAAACAATTTTGGAATATTTAAATTAATTTCCAAACTTGGGCCCACATGTCAGAATTTTATTCATTTCGGAAAATATTTATGGAAATGATTAAAATCCTGACAGGTATGGCCCACATGTCATTCATTTTCATTTAAATAAAACAATTATAGAAAAGAAAAAGGAAAAATGACATCATGATGATAGTGGCGGGGCTCGTTGCTAGGGGCGACGCGGGGCTGTGGGAGTGGGTGCGCTGGACAGAGGGGAGCGAGGCGAGCATAATAGTGGTGGCGCCGCCCTGGAATGGTCACCGGAGACGGTGGCGCGACGACGAGCAACGGCGGCGGCATCGGGCTCACGCAGGGAGGGAGATGCAGAGGGAGAGGGGGCAAACGGAGGGGTGCTGGAGCACCGTGAGCTCACCGCGAACATGACAGGGGTGGTGGTGAAGCTTGGGGAGGCCGGACGCCAGCGGATCGACGACGACAACGGCGACGGTCGTCGGTGCTTCGAGCTTGATTCCGGGGAGAAGAGAGCGTCCCGGCTCGCATGCTTCGGGGAGAAGGACGAGGACGGCGAGGCGATGCTTCTGGTCACCTCGGCTGGGTGAGGGGTGCTTGGAGACGGCGGGGACGAGGAGGACCTGGCGAGCTAGGGTTCGGCCATGGCGCTGCCGCAAGGGAGAGGAAGAGAGAAGGGGTGAAATGGGTACTGGGAGATAGGGCGTGGCGCGACGGTTCTTATCCGCGGCTCCAGGGGCGGCGGCGGGCATCGCAGCACGCAGGAGATCGACGGCGAGCGCGCTGCCAGGCGGCTGCTTGCCGGCGTCGGGAAAGAAGAGAGGGGGAAAGGCCAAAGGGGTACGGGCCAGGGGCTGGCTTGGGCCCCGGGTGGGCTGGCTGCGGGCGCTGCTGGCGGCAGGGAGAGAGGAGAGGAGGTGGGCTGCGGCCCAGTAGCTAGGTTAGATTTTTGTTTCCAGAAATGTTTTTCTATTTCTATTTCTGATTTCCCTTTTGTAATTTGGATTTCAAATCTGTTTTGAATCTTTTAAATTTTACAGAAACTTTTGTAAAGTATATGGATATAATAAGGAGCACTTGTAACTATTTGAGCTCCATGCATTTGAGAATTTTCAAAATATGGGAACCATTTGCATTAATTCAAAAAGAAAGGGAAAACTATTAGGGTTTTAGGGTTTTGTTTGTTCTTATTTGATTAAATCTAAGTGCAAGTGTAATACATGCATGAAATGATCAAACACAACTTATTTATATTACACAGAAGGGTGGTATGTTACATATATCATATGCCATGTAGGTGTTTCTTGCTTCATACTCGAGGCGCACGTGGGTCATGGGCTTCCACTCCCAGTAGTTGTGTTGTGTCCAATGAAATTCTGAAATTTCACACAGGAGTCGTCGATGATTTCTGCTGCCACATCACTCATACATCCCTTTATGGTAATGGTTTGATCTTGTATAGATTCTGAATGTCGACGTGGTACCCATATGGATTTTTTATCGATGCATGAGCAAGCATAGTTGTGTCATTTCTGATGTCCACACTCGCGAAAGTTATCCCTCTATTACACAAGAAGTCGACCAGAGCCAAACAATGCTTCTCAGTTGGTTTACTCCTGCAATTAGAGAGTTAGGGATGCAAGGTGGAAATGTAACTATATCACAAGGGATGCAATGTGATCTCAAATTTAAATTTCATGCATACCTGCAGAAGTGGTAAATGAGGACGTCGTCATGTAGGCCAATTTTCCTGATGGTGTTTTATTGTGGAGGTGCTTTACTCTTATTTTATACAGTGTACTCCAAGTCTAGGCCCACGAACCTGTACTTCTCCGTTTCAAGCAATTGCTCAAACCTGATGAGAGTTCTTCCCACAATCGATTTATCATTGGTGTACACCATCTTCAAAGTCGTAGTGCCATGGGCATGGACGATGTGGGTCTCTGTTGTGATTTTCTCGTTGTCCATGCCTGCGAAATGTGTGAAACGAGAAGGTGGAATAGGAAGAATGTGAGAGGGAGAATGGAATGAGGGAGAGGGAAGACGAACTGGTGGAATAGGAACTACCGATGTACGGTACCAGAACAAGTAGGAGAGGAAGAAGAATCTACAGAGAGAACTCACCAGGTACATGTGGCGATTGTGGAGATGGTGCCGGTTCCACAAGTGCCAGTGGCACCGGTTCCTGCGATGATATGGGATTAAAGTAACTATGCATTTTTCTAACTAATTTTCTATGCAAGAAATTGAGAGAAATCATTTTTATTTTCTCTTGCATAATCAAACAGAATGGAGTTGGTACTACTACCACTACATATATATATATATATGCAACACGATATATTTGCTAGTTTAACATACAAGAACACAAACACAATCATGCATGCTAAAATTTAAATTCTGATAATTATTTAGAAGTTTCGAGCTAGAACCAAGCTAACGCTCTTGTTGTTGCCCTGCTCCTCTGCCTCCTCCTCGTCGTCGTTGCTGTCCTCTTCGTCGTTGTCCTGCCCCTCCTCTTCTGGACTGACCACATCAATAATCATCTTGATATAGTGCGTCAACACCTTAACCTGTATGACGAGAAGATGATCAAGGTCAATTTTGTTTTCATGCCAGCCGGTAGTTAACTCAATTGAATCATCTCTCTTGGATATGCGATATTCCCCCACGATATGGCCTTGGCCAGAATTATTTATCATGCATACACGACAGAACCCTCTCTCTCTCTAGGATACTGTGTCCCCTCATGCATCTCAAAGGGATATCCTGAGTAACAATTAAATATAACAAATCTTAGTTAACTAACGACCCTTATAAATTTACAAAAATAAGAAGGAAAATCATAGGAAAAAGTGATCAAGTAACCATCTGATCAAGATCATCTTCAGCTTGCACTTGGTGCACTAGGAACTGGGGGTCTCAAAGACCTCATCTTTATCCAGGTATCTTAAAATATGCTTATAGGATGCTCAAGATATGCAATTCATGTTAGAGAAATTGACACTACATGGGTGCTTAAATATGGATTTCTCTAGTCTCATCCTGCAACAATCTTTGGACTCATAACACCCTGATCATGCATTGGAAATTGAAGGAGATTTGTGTCTAAGAAACATAATTAAGAAACTAGTCAATGTGTGTAAAAAATCAATTCAATGCAGAGAAGTCAATACATACCATGGTGTTGAACCCAAGGTTTGACAACATTATCAGCATTTGACACTTCAATATAAAAGCACATGTATACTCTATCATATGAAAATGTGAGAACATCGTTCTGCTCAATGTTATAAGCTGCACACAACCCCCTCCAATATAACCCACATAATTCTACCGAGCTCCCTAAATTGCCATCATACAACACATAGAAGTAGTATTCATGACTTCTTTTGTATTTATCATGGCGGTCAATCCGAGCAAGAAACCAGGTCAGATGTGGACCAACAGCGAATTGTTGCATACGCTTAGTGAAACAACAACGAATACCCTTCTTTAATTTGCGAAATAGAAAAAATACATCAGATCATGACCATAAAGCAGTATATATATCGCAATTTTAAATAAGATCAGCAACATCTAAATATGCATATGTATATGGTAATTGAGAATACATACAAATCCCTCTACAAGAAAATGTGATCTCTGCCTCATTCTAAAATGCATCATATTGTCTAGTTTTCTTCTCCCACATTAGGTAGATTGTTGCTGACATGTCACACATTCGTTTTGAGCCATTACTTTATTCTGAACACAAAATTTACAAAAGATTAGGAGAATAAATGATAGTATGATGATATTAATATCATCTCTGAACACTAATACTAATAGTGTCAAATCTGCAATTTTGTATGTTACGAAAGATGTGCAAACTGTACTAATCTATAATTCTGCACACATATACTGAAGATTGTTATTAACAAAATCTCAGCAAAAATTGCACCAACAAAAAAATCTGCAGAAATTGAACCCAAACAAAATCTGCAGATCCTAGATTCAACAAAATCTGTAGATACTAGAAATTACTGAAGAGATTCGATGAAGCAATTGTCGATAAAATGCTACAAATTCGATGAAGAACTAGTACTATATACGCTGCTGAAAACCCTACAGATTCGATGAAGAACTAGTAATATATTCATCGAGCTATCCTTCTCCTGAAAACCCTATAGATTCATTGAGCGGCTGCTCCTGTAGATCCTCGCTAAGGGGTTGTACTCCAGTGAAGGGTATTCTTACCTCTGTTGACGAGCCTCCCCGTCGATTACTCCATGACAGATTGCGTCCCGTACTTCATCGTTGTCCCTTGGACGTTGCCGCTCCCCTGAATTCGTACAGAGAAAACCTGTGAGATTGGGCTACGTCCCGTACCTACGAGCGAAGGAAGAATGGAGAATAAGTCACGCACCTACTGCCAAAGGAGAGCTCGCTGCATAAGAGCTCGCCAGAGGCAGCGATGGGGCACTCTCTCTCTCTCTCTAGAAGATCTACACATGTCTTGTCCACTCTCTATCTATGCGCCTCTTTTGGCTCCCACAAAATGGATCCAAGACCAAAGAAATTCAATAAAATATATGCCTCTAGGACTTCAACCAGCAACCTAGAGGTCCATCAATTGTGGGTCCATCGGGGATGGACCCCATAGCTGGGCACGAAATGTTTATATGGATGACTTGTGGGACTCACCTCCTTGCCGCCCAACACTCATCTGAATCCCCCCACCACTGGGAGATTTTGAAATCAGATCTAAAATCTGGTCCACCACACATGGTGGCTAGGGCATCGTTGTCTCTACCGGTGCACCACCCACTACAGCGCCGAAGCTCCCGTCCGTTTGTCGTATCCATGTTCGTGTCCATGTTGCACTCCATGACTAGACACTGAGACTCTCCTTATGGCCGACGTCTCCGCGCTCAAGTCAGCGGTGCTCCCCTTTTGTCCTTCGTCACCGTTTCTGCTAAGGTAAAAAAATATACCAGTTCTAATTGTTCATGATACAGAATATTGTTCAACACATGGATATTACTTTGATTGTTCATTATTAAGAAAATTGTTTTAAAATGATTAGTCTATTCTGAAAATGTGATTAGTTTGTTTGATTGTCCAACATATGGATAGGAGTTTGATTTGTTCATGGTAACGTAAATTGTTCTAAAAAATGACTAGTCTATTTTGAAAATGAGATTGGTTTTTTTAATTGTTCATCACATGGATATGAGTTGGATTGTTCATTATAAAGAATATTGTTCTAAAAATTACTAGCATGTTCTGGAAGTATGATTTTTTGTTTAATTTGCAATAGATGGATAGGAGTTGGATTGTTAATGGAAGACAGTTTACTGGTCACTACAACGATGGCCTAAAGGAGTTTCTCAGATTTTTCAAGAAGAGATATGGTGAGAATGCAAAGGTTCCATACCCCTGCCGTAAGTGCCTGAACCAGAATAGGATACATGTATGGTGTCTTCATAACCACTTACTCATCAATGGAATGTCACACACATATACTTTGTGGATACACCATGGAGAGCCACTTGATGTTGAAGTTATTGAAGATCCGCCCAATCAAAACAATGGAGGTTACGCCGTTGATGACACTGGAAATATGTATTCCGATGATAAAGATGATGATGATGGAGGTAACAGCATTCCAATAATATTGCAAGACCTTAAGCATGCAAGGGATATGCAGCAATTGCAGAGCAGATTGCTCCTAATGTCGAAACGGATGGTAAACATGAGCAATTGTTTGCAAAGTTGTTGGAAGAGGCAAAGTGCAAGCTTTATCCAGGAAGTAAACACTCCATGTTTGATTTTTTTTGAAGCTCCTTCTTCACCTGCTATGGAGGAAGCGATGATACTAATTTGACCCTCGAAAGGGAGCTAACCAAGATGACTTGGTATGTCCTAAACAACTGCAAGGAGGTTAAGCCATACATCATGTATGTTCTGATCTCCCATGCTTACGAATTCAAAATTGCCATACATGTAAAGATTTTAATTCCGAGTTACTCTCTTGATTGCAGTCTTCGTCAAGAACAACTGGTGAATGATGGAATGCTCAATGTGGAAAGAAGGCTTGAGCGGGGATTTCAAGGATGGTTCAAGGACCATGTTAGTTTACTTTTCCATTTATTCCTTTCCTTCATATATAGCATTTCAATGCATGATTTGACCATATTGTGTTTCTGCTACTATACATACAGGTCATGAAAAAGCGACAGGAGAATCCAGAAGCTGTGGATGAAGATCTTTTTGCATTGGCCCGTGGCCTAGACTTTCGAGTAAGAACATATTCAACTTGTATTGTGGATGGTGTTCGGTTCCTCACTGTTGACCATGAGAAGGTCAAGGGAACACAAAACAATGGAGTAATGACTAAAGTTTGTCACTTTGAGAAGGATATCCATTTTTATGGTGTCTTCAAGGATATCAAGGTCACTACTAGGAAAAAAGCTATAGGTAATCCACACATCCGTGGCGCACGTGCTAGTGGTGCCCCACAGGTAAAACAGGCGTGGCGCACTGCCCACAGGTGCCCTACGGCTAACTGCTTTAAGCATGGCGCACATGGGGGTGGTGCGCCACTGCTATGTGTGGTCCAGGGCACATGTGGCCACAGACTACATACCCGTAGAGCACTAGATCAAGGTGCCGCTATGGGTGTGAAACTTAGCCGTAGGGCACTCCGTCCTAGTGCGCTACGGGGCTGTGTGTTGCAGAAGCTGGGTCAACTTAGCCATAGGGCACTCTGCCCTAGTTCCCTACGGCTAAGTGGCCTGCACCAACTCCATCCCCCCCCTTGGATCGCTTTTTAGGCTTTGCAAAAAATAAAATAAAATGATAAACACTCCAATAAATAAAATCCTTTCATTCTTAGGTAGGTAATGTGGTATAGTTTCTAGGAAAGTTAACAAACAGTAATTTTGACTTTTTCTGCAAAAAAAAAGTCATGCCACGGTAAAATGGCCGTAACTTTTGCATACGATGTTAAAAAAATCATACAATATACCAAAATGACAAGAACGAGATTTCGCATCCGCTCGCAACCACCTTCGGTCGTTTAGCGATTATTTAGATTTTCAAAATTCGAAAAGAGTAAAAAGTTACGGTCAAAAGACCATTTTTTCCTGCAGAAAAAAATTAGAGGGCAACTTACCCGTAGCGCACCACCACCTAGTACGCTACGAGTAAGTTGGGCGGGATTCAAAATTTGAATCCCCACCCCGCCCACCTACCCATGTTCTCTTCCCTCCCCCTTCTCTCCTTTTCTTTTCCTTCCTTCTACTTTTCCTTTTCCTTTTCCTCCCTTCTCCTTTCCTTCTTCTCTTCCTCCTTCTCCTTCTTTTCCTTCTCCTTCTCCTTCTTCTCCTCCTCCTCCTCCTCCTACTCCTTCTCATTCTCCTTCTCCTCCTCCTCCTACTTGTAGTGAAGATGGTGACGGCGGCCTCCTCCTTGCAATGGCGACAGCAACGTAGGGCTCCTTCTTCTCCTCCTCCTCCTTGCAGTGACAACGACAGCGGGCTCTTTCCTCCTACTCCTCCTCCTCCTTGCAGTGACAACGACGATGGCGACGCGGGCTCTCTCCTCCTCCTCCTCCACCTCCTCCTCTTTGTAGTTTCGACAACGATGGTGGGCTCTCTCCTCCTCCTCCTCCTCCTCCTCCTTGCAGTCGCCTCTTCGACGAGGCAATGGCGGTGACACCGACGAGAGACGGCACTGACGGCAACGGCACCGACGAGATCCAGATCTCCCACTTTTTTGAATTTTCAAATTTGTATCCGTGGCGCATAGCACCTAGTGTGCCACGGCTAGCTTTTCATATGCATGGCGCACAACACCTAGTGAGCCACGGTTATCTTTTCATACGCGTGGTGCACCACCTAGTGCGCCATGACTAAAAGTTAGCCGCAGTATGCGCTTTGTGGCGCACCCTAGTGCGCCACTGATGGACAAAAGAGGTGCGCCACGAATTAGCCTTTTCCTAGTAGTGGGTGTTGTATTTTAAATCTGATTTGGAACACCAACGACCAGTTGTGTTATTCCAATGCGATTGGTACCATCTTGAGGGCCGCAAGGATACCGAAATGGTGTATGATAAACTCTTATGGAGTGTTAACATTACGAATTTTTGGTAAAAAAGATGATAGTTACATCTTGGCAACCCAGGCTACAAAAGTGTTCTATGTGCCAGACACAGCTAAGGGCAAAAACTGGCGAGTGGTTCAAATTAGTTCAGAGACATAAGTTTGATGTTGTTGAAGGAGATGAGGAGGAGGTGGTGCATACTGATGTATCATACCAAGAGTTTGTAGGCTCTGACGATGAGACTGTATCTGATGCTTTGCCTTTTAGGAAACTTCGACTCTATCAAAGGAGGCCACATCATAGATGCATCGATGTTCGAGCGTATCAGAGGTAAAAGGGAAGTTGTTGAGGAGGAGGAAGTTTATAGTGAGCGTGAAGAAGATGACACAATTGAGGAGTACTACAATGACAAAGAAGAGGAACTACAAGATGATACTGATGAAGAGTAGTTCCAACCTGTGGTGAACTGATGATCGTGTGCATGCTCTGTGTTGCATGTTGGAACTGATCATCGTGTGCATGCCTTTCTGCATGCTTGTGTTACACTGATGATCTTGTGTGCATGGTTTGTGTCACATCCAAAAAAATCCAAATTTTGAAATGTGAAAAATAAACAAACAAAAGAAATAAATGATGAAATTTAGGGGGAAAAGAAACTTTTTGCTTCTAAATGGAAACATCAAAACCTTACTTGAATAAAATTTGAATGAGAAAGTAACAAACAAATTTTCAAACAGATCAAATGCATTCATGCATGGAATGTATCTTGATATTGAGCCCTTGGACAAGATAAACCTAAAACCTAAACCATAATAAGAGAAATGATCATCAAGTTCTCTCTAAGACTATGGCTATGTTCCATATAAAAAAATTATCAACATCATTCCTAAATAATCAATAATGGTAAATAACAATATTACAAAACCATGGGAATTGTTTTCAGTCTATTTGGAGCCATGGATAAAAACTTATGATTTATATAAAATAAAATAAAGTATTCCAAGGCTAATAAAGCTCATAACTAAAATCAATACTTAATTGTAAACAAAGTAATTCTAAAGGATATCTAGAGATAAATAATTATTAAATATAATTATATAAATTGGAATCACCATTTTTGGAACTATATATCAAAACATATGATTTATATAAGACAAGAAGAAAAATAAATACAAAATATTGCAAAGTCAATTTAAACCATGGCTAAAATCCATAAGTGAATGGAATAAAAGTATATTTAAATAATATAACAGGATAAAGGTTTATTTAATAAAATTATATGGGCTTAAGTACCATATTTAAAATTTTATTAAGTAATGCCAATGTGCCACACTCCATTTGAAATGAATATTAATTTATAAAAATATTTCAAATTCTCTAATTGGACTAATTAACCAACTTATATTTTGTATTCAATCTTCTGAAAAGTTTTGGTGAAGATTTGAAATCAAATTGGAGTTTGAATAAATTGATTTGAATAAAAAACAAAAAATAGAAACAGAAAAATAAAAATAAAAAGGAATGAGAAGAAAAAACTCTACCAACTAAACCAAACCAGCCCACCCAGCAACTCAGCCCATTCCAGCCCACCCGACGCTCCCCGTCTCCCCCTCTGTTTTCTTTTCTCACTGCACCCCTCCCCGCACCCTCTCACTGACGAACAGGCCCCACTACCACGCTGCCATCGTCTTCAACCCCGCGCAGGACCTGCTCCCCCCTCTGCTGTTTCTGCTCGAATTCAATTCAAGTAAATTCGTTTGATTTCGGGATTAATTCTTCACCCCGACCTCGCCCTCTTAATCCCCGCTGCACCTCTCCATTTTTCTTCAAGCCCTACACCTAGAGAGCCCCCAGGCTGCAAGAATTTCAGCTCGCACCGTCGCGGCCACCGACGAGCCGCCGCGACAAATCCTAGTGAGCACAGACCACCCCTTTCCCTCTAGTTCCCACGATATTGCTCGTTGTCTTCGGACGCACCTACTGATTTCCTTCATTTGCTTGCTCGTGGCCTAGAAGCTCGGCTTCGTCAACGACTATGAGCCACCGACGCTGAGAATGACTCCGGCGAGGAAATACCGATGAGCCCGTGTGCCCCTCTATCTACTGCAACCTCCACTACAACCTCCACGACCTCGCGACCTCGGTAACCACCCTGCACCTTCCCCTTACCCCCTAGCATCGCTGATGCGCCGTCGCCAGACGCACCGCCGCCGCACGCAGAGAGCAGCGCCACCAGTTCTTGGCCACACACTCTGGTCCGCTAGATCTGGATCGTAGGGCCAGGATTAGGTCACTTAACAAAGAGGTATCAGTTGATCTGGCCCGTGCGATTTCACTTAGATCTAACGCCTCACATTGTAGATCCTGCCGAAACGGTACCAGCCAATTAGAACAGGCCACGTGGCTAGGATTTTCAGACAAAAATCTAGAAATGATTTGTTAGATGTTTAAACTTGTAAAAATCATAAATTTTGTTCTACAATTCAGAAAAATGTGAACTACACTACTGTGACCTCCTTTTGTTCAATAGCTTCTGTAAAAACTGTTTTTTAGGCACAACGATTTGTGGAGTATTTTTAGTATAAAAAATGTTGTGAAAATTATTTTTGAGTGAATCCTTTTGCAAATGGTTGTGTATTGAACCCTCTGACCATCAAAACTAACATTGGAAATTAAAAAATATAATTTGTTGGGACTAGAAAATATTCCTTTGAATAAAATATTTTCTAGTAAAAGAAAAATAATTCAAATAACCAAATTGCACTAACTTGGTTCAAATTGGAATTCCACCTTTATAAAAGGGACCAGTAGGTGTTTGTAGTGTTTAGAACCTTGTTCAATAACTTGTTTCATGATTGCATGCATTTCATTATTTTTGTTTTGTTATTTTGTGTTGTTGTTTTGAGTGTGTGCTTTTTGCTTGATTGTATTGTTGTATACTTTGAGGAGTGTGATTTTTGCAAGATCAAGGAGAGTACTTAAATATTCTACTATAAAGGCAAGTGATACTTTGGTCATCAAAAGTCCTATCTTTTCTATATTGCATTAGTGATATTTTTGTAGTGTACATGATATGATTATTATGTATATTACTATGCTATGCTAATCCTATAGTATCTACCTTGGTAGTATTTCCTAAAGATAGGAGACATCATAAGATTAGAGTGCTTAGTATTGCTATATAGATTCGTGGGTGGAAATCATGATATGGTGTATTATGAAAATATGAGTATTTTTGGATTAATGAAAACAACTAATGTTAATGAAACACCTGGGTGGAAATGGGACTTGTTTGGACTGTGTTGAGTGGTTACCCAGGGCCCATTTCTATGGTTTACCCTGGTGTATCACACTTGTGGATGGCCATCCAGGAACAAAGAGATTGGAGACATTCTTGTCGCGAAATCTTCTAGTGCAGCCACATGGCATATGGGCTCTGCCTTGACCAACTAATTTGCAAGAACTCAGCCAGACGGACAAAAGGTGGTAGTGATGATAGGATGGAACGCATCCGTGGTGGTCCGAGGATTGTTTCTAAAAAGTATTGTCTCGATGCATATCGAGTCTTGTGAGGAAAGTGCACCACCTCTCGAGAGGGTAAAACTAAGTACTTAGTCGTGTCCCCGGTTATGGACAATTTTTGAGCATCAAGACAATGAAGCAGAATAAAAAATCTCATCATTCTAATTTCTATAAGTTAAAACTTGTTGGGTGAACAAGGTAAACACCTGGAGGGTATCCAGTGTGCCATGGTTGATGAAGTGTTGTTGAAAAAGACAGAAATTATTTTACAAAGGCTAGTGAAAACTTACTTTATGCAAAGGCTAGCAAAAACTCCACTTAGCCATATATTCATGTAGATGCTAGGTTCTCTGTATCAATATGGTATCACTTGCCAATACAATTCAAATATATTGAACCTGGTGGCTATAACTTATCATGTTGTAGGATTACTTGATGATAGTGAAGTTTGATTAGTAGGGGTTATGAGTCTGCAACCAACATGTTTGCCTGTGGCACATGAACATGAAGGACTCCATGCTTTATCGTTATATCTGCTTCTTTGTAATAAGATAGCCATATGAGCTATGTAAGTTGTAATAAACTATTTTATTCCTAGATGTGCATGTAATATGACCTTTGTTTCTTGATATTACATCTTAAACTGTGGGTGCTAGCTATTTGATCCAGGGACTAGCATTGTAAACACAGGGATTATACCTTATTGGGTTCAAGCCTCTACATTTTGTGTTGCATGCCTGAAATGATTGTCTGCATGCTTTATGTTGCATGCTTTAACAAATGGTTGTGTGCATGCCTACGTGCATGCTTAAAGAGATGGTTATGTGCATGCTTGAACAGATGGTTGTGTTGAACTGATGATCGTGTGTCCATGACTGTATTGAACTGATCAATTAGCCAAAACATTGTGTTTTTATTCTGTCTATCAAACTTGCCTGATCATAAGCTCTTTTTGTGGTAGAAAAATTGTGCTTTTATTCAGTCCGCGTGAGACCCATTCGTCAGCCTCATAGACGATGCATGTGCAAACCAAAACCGCCCATGCATGGGACCCAACCGTGGCATCTAGAAAAAAAACCTCTCCGCTCCATGCTAAGATGGCGAGGCGAAGAGCTAAGGCTTATCTGTAAAGATTTAAATTAGTCGACAAATCGAGGGTCCTTATTCGTAGAGTTGTGGCATTGCCTAAGTACATGTTTTGCTACATTTATATGCAAATATACATACAGATTATTACCTTCTAATATTTTCTTTATAGGTCCAAGGATGACAGGGACGAGGAATTCAATGATCACTGCGTGTTCAGAAACAATTTGAAATTGACTTCTGACCAAGTTGCTTCCCTTAAAGCGATAGTTAAAGGACACAAATCATCTACACCATACTATGTGTGCAAGATGAACAAGTCAAATGCCATCCCTGGGAAGGCCAAGATGGTTAACATTTGTTATTATTTCAATATTTAAAGTTTCTTATGCACATTGAACTCTAGCCAACAACTAATATTCTTCTTCTCCTATAGTACTTTTCAGCTAGTTAGAGTAGTGCCCACCTCAACCGCTATCTCCTAAAGGGTTTACCACTTGTATGCTCCTACAAGAACAATTTTTAGTGTGTTTACTTTTTCCAAGGCATGAATGGTGCTTCCCAGATGACAACTGGATGGTCTAAGGTTCTTGAACTCGTTGGAATCAGGAAGGGGAATGCGTGCCTATTTAGCTTTTTAAATGAGGGGCTACCAGGCTTCATTGGTGGTGTTAATGTTCTGTAATGAGGCCAAAAGGTATTTTGTTTATTCTGCTGTTGGACGAACCATTAAAGTAATATGTTGTCAATAAACTTGTAGTGGTGAGGAACTTGATGTCAACCTAGTGTTGTACATGCTAAGTAACATTTTCTCTATATGCTATGTCTATATTTGGTTGATTATGTTCATATTGTTGCTTTTCTATGTACTCTTAAAAGATGATCTAAAATGTGATTTTTTGTGTTCTCTTTTATGGTTTTGCATAACATACATACATATTGTGCTGATTCTTCTATTTTCAATTTCTTTAATTCATGTGACTGAGAGCTGGTCTGTAACATCTAGACTTAAGTAGTTTATATGGAACAAACAACTGGACAACTACAACAGTTACAATTGTATGATCCCAAACAGCCGGCCACCGTTTGGATTTTGTCTTTGCATAGATAAATTTTTTTCTCTTATTTAATTTCTACCAAGTGCACTGACAACTAGGGCCGGCCAAAAATGTTAGGAAGCACCATAAAACCCATATGATACCATGAGACACTATCATGTAAACTGATCTAACATGTGGGCTTGACACACAGATGACGCGGTCGATGATAAAATAATAGACCATGGGCCATGACGAAATCCATGAAGAATGAAGCAGGAGACGAAATGTCAAACTTGGCTTCAGGGCCCGGGACAAAAACTGCGACGAAATTTGTCGCGACGAACAAAGGAACATCATGGAAAACTGGTTTGGGGGGCCTTCGGGGGAGTTGTGACGAAACACGCAAGAACATCAGGGTTTCGTGAAGATTTTAGGGAGCGTCATAAAAAAATGTCATGGACCGCCCATATTCTTGTAGTGATTACACAGGGTACACAGATGCCCCTATGCTTCTTGTCGTCCACCGCCACGCCCGATCCTGATGCTGCTTCGGCCATCTCGTCGGAGAGGTCAAGGATTGGAGGTGCTAGGTGTTTCTGCTGGTGGGTGAGGAGAGTAAGGGTAAGAACTCGAGGAGTACGAGGAGAAGTGAATGCAACAAGGAATGGCATTGGGAGGAAAATATCCCCTATAAATCAACTCCACGCCAAGATTTGCGCTAATTGCGTTGGATTTGTGCCATGCATATAGGAGAGAGGTAGGCAGCTTCCTCGCGAAGCCTCCGCCTCCTTGATCTCCGCACATGCATCAAAACGGCACCTCGGTTCCATGCGTTGCAGACCCACTAAGGTCAGACTGACAGGATATGTATCATTGACGTGACGAGACCTGAACAGTTGTCAAAGATGTCACTCACTCTTTCTAGCTCAAATTTTTGAAACAAGCAAATTCTACTAATCATATCCGACTCAGATGAGACTCAGAATCCTACACATTGTTTGAAGTTTTCGGGAACCCTTCAAGATTGTGCAAGTCAAAGAAACATCAAGCTAGATGATTAATATGACTTTGGATCTTGGAGACTCCCGGGGGGTACTGTTGGGGATATACTTTCCCGGTATACCCACGGGACTCACTGGCCAGGGTGGCCCACCAAGGATTACAACTTTTCTCCATGGGCGTCCCAATTAGGGAAAGAAGATGAAGTCACTTCTGGCTATGCCAAGGCCCATAAGACTTACCGACTTAGGCCTGTATTGTTACTTATAGTCCAAGATATACTTAGTACCGACTCTGTATCGTAGCCGGATAGGTCTCTCCTGTAAACCCTAGGTCGGATGACTATATAAGCCATCCTAGGGGCAAGCCTTTAGGGAAACAACCACAATCAACTCGCACAGAGGAACCTCTCTTGTAATCCAATATAATATCCGGCTTTGCCGCTATATTAATGGGTTGCTAGAAGGAGTAGGATCCGATCACCATTGTCGGATCTGAACTTGGGTAAACTTGTGTGTCCATTGTCCCCGGAACACCGTACGTCTCACACCCCACCTTTCTCAACGCCTCTAGGACCCCCTATGGTGTACTTGTCATCAATCCGATGACAGCGGGTGAGAAAGAAATTATGGCAAAAAATGGAGCCATGGGGAGTAGAACCCACGAACCCTTAGTCTCGCTCAGGGAACCGAATCACTCCACCAACATCTAATTCGTGTAAACATATACCACATGCACCTATTTGTATATGCCAAACCGGTGTTGGGACTGGGCCTCAAGAGGAAGTGGCCTCCACTTTTTTGCTCCTGGATATTTTGTCCGACCGGCTGAGCCAACAACCCAATAGATCATTAGCATGTCGATTTTACTGAAAACTATGGGCTTCTTGTAAAGTTTGACCCCACACAAACGAAGGGATTTTATTTTTCATCAAGTCTAAAAATGTAAGTTTCCTATAATTATTTCATATGACCTCGTATTGAAATGACATAAAAAAATCAATTTGGTTAATATTTAGGAGGTGCATAACTTTATTTTCATATAAAATTATACAATGTGAATCATTTCTAGTTTTTAAATGTTTTTAATTAGTTATGCCAATTTCAAGATGCGATCAAAATGACGGGGGTTACTAGTCTAGGTGTTGAGTCTTACTAAAATTTTAGTGGATCTCTGATAAAATAGCATGTTTTGAGTCTAAAAATGATTTTTACAAAAAAGTATGAGCATCAAATCATGTACATGTAGTTCAAATCCGACCTAGTTCCAACCGATTCGACCGAAATTTGTATTTTTTACTAGGGATGGAAGGAGAAGTTTAAGATACCCTAGTTGGGACATTGTCCATGTAACGTTGTCTAGTGGTAGCATTTTGAAACCTTGATTTGGTGCTTGCTTCATAAAGCAACCCATTTTTTGTACTCAGAAAATAGAAAATAACTTTTTTATGCCACAAAAAGGAAAACTTCTTCCTGCAACATCATTCTCCATTCCAAGGTGCACATGTGTGCCCAATATGGGAATATTATCACAAATAATGCCATGATTTTGGCCATAACATTGGTTGTTTGGCCTGAAAGTCATGAAACGTCAAACATGATAGATTATTTCTTAGAAGGTTTTTTTTAGATATTTGCAATATACCAAATTTGATATTTTCCTTGCAAATATGTCACATAATATGACACCACTCGAAGGTTTTACATTTTTGTGATCGTTTTTAAATTTCTTAGGCCCATTTCAAACTATGGTCAAAGCGACGGGCAAGAAGATTCTTAGGTAGGGGCTGAGCCTCGCTAAACATGCATTGGATCTTTGATAAATAGCATATTGTGAGTCTAAAAACCAAATCATGTACATGTAATTCAAATTTGACCCATTTCCAACCGATTGGCATATAGTGGTCTTTTTCAAGAGGGGTGGACGAAAAGGTTTGAGATACTACTGTTGGGACATTATTCATGTAAGTTGGTCTAGTATTTATTAAAAATGGGGTGGTAGAATTTTGAAACTTTAATTTGGTGGTTTCTTCACAAAACACCCTGTTTTTGGTAATCAGAAAATGGAAAATGACTTTTTGTGCGATGAAAAGGAAAACTTCCTCCTACAACATTGTTTGACATCCCAATGTGCACATGCATGCACAATATGGGCACATTGTCACAAACTATGTTGCGATTATGGCTATAACATTGGTCGTTTAGCCTGAAAGCCATGAAACCTCGAACATGATAGGTCATTTCTAAGAAGGTTTTTTCAGATATTTCCAATATATGAAGTTTTATATTTTTCCTTGCAACTATGTCACATAATATGACACCAGTGAATGTTTTACATTGTTTGGATCGTTTTTGAATTGCTTATGCCCGTCTCAAACTATGATTAAAATGGCGGGCATGAAGATTCTTAGGTTGTCGTCGGATTTTCGACAAGTACGCCATAGGGGGTCCTGACGGTGTTGAAAAGATGGGGTGTGAGACGTTGGATGTTCCAGGAATGGTGAGCACAAGTTTACCCAGGTTCAGATCCGACTGTGGTGATCGGATCCTACTCCTGCTAGCAACCTAGTAATATATCAGCGAGAGCCGGATGTTACAATGGATTACAAGAGAGGTTCACTTGTGTGAGTAGGTTGTGGTGTTGTGCCCTAAAGGTTCCCATAGGGCCGTTTTATATAGTCACTGGGACCTAGGGTTACAGGAGAGACCTATCCGGCTACGTTACAAAGTCGGTAACTAGATACAGCTTGGACTAGAAGTAATACTACAGGCCCAAGTCGGTAACTTTTCTAGGCCTTGTCATAGCCAAAAGTGGCTCCTCCTCTTTCTCTAACTAGGCCTCCTATGAAGCAAAGCTCTAATCCGTTGGTGGGCCACCCTGGTCAGTGAGTCATGTGGGTATACCTAGAAAGTATATCCCCAACAGTAGTCTCGGGAAGTCTCAAGGATCCAAAATCGGATAAATCGTCTAGCTTGATGGTTTCTTCGTCTTGAGAATCTTGAAGGGTTCCCAAAAACTTCTTTTAACAAAGTCGGATTCCGAGTCATCTGAATCAGATATATTTTTTCTTTGACTTCAGTCTTTTCCTTGCTCGTTTCAAAACATGAGCCGGATTTTAAACAGTGGCGTGCTGTCTGACAGCTTTTCAGACCAGGTCTTGTCACTGACAAGAGTCCTATCAGAATGACCATTGGTGGGTCCATTCCGTACGGAACAGAGCACCGTTTTAATCCTCGAATCGAGGGGGCAGAGGAGTCGTGAGGAAGCCACCTCCCTCTCTCCTATACGCGTGGCGCAAATCACGCGGTTTGAACGCGAATCTTGGCGCAGAGGTAAATAAGAGAGAGAGGAAACCATTCTTCCCCTGATTCCTCTCTCCACTGCTTCATTCATTGCCTCCTCGTACTACTCGAGCCCTCCGTAGCCATTCTCATCTACACACCCAAAAAACCCAAACACCACTAATCCTCAATCTTCCCCAGTTAGATGGAGGTGCCATCCAGTTCTGGAGCAGCGGTGGCGGGAACGGCGGCAGCAGACAAAAAGAAGATGCGGGGCCTCTGGGTCCCAAGCGTCATGGACAAGCTGAGCTCCAGGTTATGGAGGACGAAGGCTACTTCGTCGCTGGCGCATGGCGGAGCGCCGCTGGAGACACCACTCCTACACCGCGCGATGACGAATCAGTGCTCTTCGGCACGCACGTCGACCGCGGCATCAGCCTCCGGCTGTCGGACTTCTTCATCGAGGTCCTTCAATACTATGGTGTGCAACTTCAAAATATTCCTCCCAACTCCCTGCTAGAGCTTAGTGTTCATGCAACTTTGAGTGAGGTTTCTTGGCATTAGGCCAAGTCTCACCCTTTTCCGGTACTACTATGGTACCCAGAAGAACTCAATTAGTGACGGTGTTCCCTACACCATCGACACTCTTAGCTTATTCCTTAGGAGAAACCGAGTCTATCCTAGTATTAACGCTAGAGAGTCAGTTAAACATTGGGCTGGAACCTTCTTCTATAACATGGATATTCCAGCTCCTGAAAAGGCGGAAGGTCTTCCGGCCTTCATCGACGGTGCCGCTTCCCACCAGGAATCATGGGACGCGGAGGCGCTGGAACTTTTAGATGTCTTGATCCTCGCCCAAAGGAGGATCGAGTTCCTGATGAAGCACAAGGGCCTCCGTGGATCTGACTTGATCCTAGCGATCCAGCCTCTGCAGTATCATGGAGATCGCCTCATGCACATGGTCACCAGAGACAAGAAAGACAGCCTGAGGGTCAGCCCACATCGAATTCCAACGAAGGATTACAAGACCCGCATGCAATTTTTGATCAAGGAGAGAGTGGAAAGAAAAGTTCCGATGTCTCCCTGAAGATGTTTACAGCTGACCGTCCTCTGACCTTGGTAAATATTTCGACTCTGCCTTTGCGTTTTGTCATTCTTTTCTGTCTTTTCCTCTGACTCTATTTTTACTGATGCTTTTCGACTTTATCAGCTCTATAAGCTCCCCAAGGCTGAGTTAGCTCCACTAGAGGGCTATCTTTCAGACGATCCGGAGGCGACGGAGGATGATGAGGTGCAAGAAGTTCCCGCCTCCGGTTCCAAGAAGCACAAGGCCAAGGAGGTTGTTGTCACTACTAGCAGCCAAGTGTTGCCAGTAGTTAAAAGGTATGTACCTTGTCAATATTGCAGTACTTTGTGCATTTCCTTATTTCCAAAGCACACCTGATGTTTGGATTTATGTGTTTTAGAGCAAAAATAGTTTTGAAGAGCAAGTCGAAGCCAGATAGCAAGCCGGGCAAGCAGCTACGCCAGCAAAAGCTTGTCATTTCCCTAGTCATGCCTCCTCCAACTCCAAGCATTAGGACTCACTGACCTGGGTGGCCCACCAACGGGTTAGAGCTTTGCTTCACTGGTGGCCTAGTCAGAAAAAGAGGAGGAGCCACTTTTGGATACGACAAGGCCCAGAAAAGTTACCGACTTAGGCATGTAGTATTACTTCTAGTCCAAGCTATATCTAGTTACCGACTCTGTAACGTAGCCATAGGTCTGTCCTGTAACCCTAGGTCCGGGTAACTATATAAACCGGCCCTATGGGAACCTTTAGGGCACAACACTACAACCTACTTGCACAGACGAACATCTCTTGTAATCCATTGTAACATCTGTATCTCGCCGATATATTACTTGGTTGCTAGCAGGAGTAGGATCCGGTCACCGCAGTCGGATATGAACCTGAGTAAACTTGTGCTCACCGTTCCCAGAACATTCGATGTCTCACAACCCATCTTCTCAACGCCGTCAGGACCCCCTATGGCATACTTGTCGACAATCCAACGACAGTTGGCGCCCACCATGGGGCGGGTGACTTTTGGAGCTTCGTTCCAGGTGGAATCTGCACGTGTAGGAATCGGCGAAACAATCGCTATGGGTTGCATGGTCTATGCCAGTGATGTCCCTCTTGTTCTTCTCGATGAGACTTGAATTCCATCTAGCAATCCCATGACAACCTACACGATCATGCCTATCGGTGAGATCGATATCTACCTCGGTTTTGCTGAACCCGCCCAACCCACGCTTGAGGTGATGAATATGGTGGAAGAAAAATATGGATCTGTTATGTCCGTAGAGGCGGAAGAGTTCAAGATCCCCAAAAAACCTGAACCCACCCAGCCTGCTCTTGTAGTGGAAGAAGTGGTGGAAGGAAAATCCGGATCTGATCTCCCCGTTGAGATCAGATACATGGACGAGGAGTATATCCGCTTCGGATCTGGTCCTACCGATGCCGGAGCAAAGAAACACTCTTGAGGCACAGAATAAATAAGATGATGAAACACCCCCTACATTGATTACGAAGCAATTGCCGATATATCAAGGAAAGATTTGAGATGGCAGACGCGGAAACCCAGCTATGCCGCTACCTTCAGAACATTAACAAGAAGTAGAACATGAAAAAGTCGGATCAAATCAAGACGTCTTTCGTCACTCCTTTCGGAGCCTTCTGCTACAAAACTATGCCCTTTGGCTTAAAGAACGCAAGAGCAACATATCAACGTACTATGCAACGTTGTCTTAATGATCAAATCGGATGCAACGTCCATGTATACGTAGATGACATAGCAGTTATGTCCAAAAATAAGGGAACCTTAATTTCCGACTTGGAGGAAACATTTGCTAGCTTACGAAAATTCAATATGATGCTAAATCCAAAGAAGTGTTTCTTTGGAATTCCAGCCGAAAAATTGTTAGGTTTCATCATGTATAAAAGAGGCATAGAGGTGAACTAGGACAAAATTAAGGCTATACTCAACATGACTAGGCCGACAAAATAGGGTGGTAGCATTTTGAAACCTTGATTTGGTGGTTGCTTCACAAAGCACCCTGTTTTGGTACTTCGAAAATGGAAAATAGTGCGACGAAAAGGAAAAGTTCCTCCTGAAACATTGTTTGCCATTCCAAGGTGCACATGCATGCATAATATGGGAACATTATCACAAACTGTGCCACGATTTTGGCATAAAGTTAGTCGTTTGGCCTAAAATCCATGTAACCTCAAAATGATAGGTCATCTCTAAGAAGGTTTTTTTTGAGATATTTGCAATATACCAAGTTTGATATTTTACCTTGCAACTATGTCACATAATATTACACCACGCAAAGGTTTTACCTTGTTCGAATATTTTTTGAATTTCTTATGCATGTTTCAAGTATGGTCAATACGGTGGACATGAAGATTCTTAGCTAGGGGCTGAACCTGATTAAACTTGCATTGGATCACTAATAAAATAGCATATTGTGAGTCAAAAAATGATTTTTGCAAAAAATCATGAGCATCAAATCATGTACATGTAGTTCAAATCTGACCCACTTCCAATCGATTCAGCAGAAATTTATCTTTTTCATGAGGGGTAGATGGAAAGGTTTGAGATAAACCAGTTGGGACATTGTTCATGTAAGGTGGTCTACTATTTCTGAAAAATGGGGTGGTAGCATTTTAAACTTTAATTTGGTGGTTGCTTCACAAAACACCCTGTTTTTTGGACTCGGAAAATAGAAAATGCCTTTTTTGTGCGACGAAAAGGAAGACTTCCTCCTATAACATTGTTTATGTTAGGTATATACTTTCTGGGTATACCCACAGGACTCACTGACCATGGTGGCCCACCAATGGGTTAGAGCTTTGCTTCACGGGTGGCCCAGTCAGAGAAAGAGGAGGAGCCACTTCCGGCTACGGCAATGCCCAAAAGAGTTACCGACTTAGGCCGGTAGTATTACTTGTAGTCCAAGTTGTATCTAGTTACCGACTCTGTAACGTAGCCGGATAGGTCTCTCCTGTAACCCTAGGCTCGGGTGACTATATAAACCGGCCCTATGGGAGCCTTTAGGGCACCAGATCATAGATCAACCACAGCCTACTTGCACAGGAGAACCTCTCTTGTAATCCACTGTAACATCCGGCTCTCGCCGCTATATTACTCGGTTGCTAGCAAGAGTAGGATCCGATCACCACAATCCCATCTGAACCTAGGTAAACTTGTTCTCACTATTCTCGGAACATCCTTATGTCTCACACCCCATCTTCTCACCACCGTCAGGACCCCCTATGGCGTACTTGTCGACAATCCGATGACAGTTGGCGCCCACCGTGGGGCGGGTGACTTTTGGAGCTTCGTTCTAGGCGGAATCTATGCATGAAGGAATCAGGGAAGCAATCACCATGGGGCGCGTGGTCTATGACAGTGATGTCCCTCTCGTTCTTCTTGACGATACTTGGATTTCGGCTAAGGAGCCTGTGACAACCTACAAAATCATTTCCATCAACGAGATCGACATCTACCTCGACTTTGTTGAACCTGCCCAACCCACCCTTGAGGTGATGACCATGGCGGAACATAAATCCAGATCTGCTCTGTCCGCAGAGGCGGAAGAGTTCAAGATCCCGGAAAAACCTGAACCCACCCAACCCGCTCCTATAGTGGAAGAAGTGGTGGAAGAAAAATCCGGATCTGATCTCCCCATTGAGATCGGATACACGGATGAGGAATATATTCACTTTGGATCCGGTTCTACCAATGCCAGAGCAAAAAAACACTCTTGAGGCATAGGATAAAGCAGATCATGAAGCGTCCCTACATCGATTACATAGCAATCGCCGAGATCAAGAAGAGCTTTGAGATGGCAGAGGCGGAAACCCAGCTATGCCACTACCTCCTGACATGAACAAACAGAAGCACTGCTTTGTATACCAGGTGAGCTCTGGATCCGAATCTATCGATGCTGGAGGCGGAAACGATTTAGTTCTTGACGCAATCGAAAAAAGGGTCGACTTACCCGATTCCCCTCAGGAGTCAATAATGTTGCAGGACATCGAGACTTCAAGAAAGATATGGAGGATACGAAGAAGAATACGCCTCCAAACCAGCGCAAGGTGAGCCGAAGACCCCTCCGAGTCCATACGATAGCATGGACGAAGATTACACCACGCAAGATAACATGGACATCGGAGATTTGTCCGAGGTCCACAAGCCAACTACTACGGAAAGTACCGACGGAAGTTTATCTCCCAGTACCGGACCGAAAGCCGTCTTTGCCACCGGTATGCACGTTAAGGATACTGGGCGATAAAATAAAAAGAAGAAGAAGAATCTGACACCGGCAGAGCCGGATGTTGAGGAAACCAATGAAGAAAAAGATGACGAAGAGATCGAGATGGAGAATTGGGACAGAGATCCGATTAATCCCACACCGACTGACCCTCTTGTGGATGGACACGTTGTCACCAAAGGGTGCACGTCAAATTTACGGAGATGCTCTCACAATACCAATCGGAACTGCTTCGGATCTTACTCCGAACGCGCTAGAGAAAAGGGATAAGGACCTGGAAAAACATTGCTTGTTTTTGCTCGAGGAGGCTGCGCGCATTATCGAGATCGGACAGCAGTTAGACAACAATCCTGCCCATTATCAGTCAGAATTAAAGCGACTACCAAACAAGACAAGGGGAGGTCCGGTTCTTGCTAATAGGAACCCAGATGTCCACAGAGATTTATTCGACGATAAATCTGGAGAGAAGGTCCGAGTCTACAACACGCTAGTGGAGAATGTTGTAGCTGCTCGGGATATCCTCGCCAATAATCCGTCTCTATAGAAGGTCTGACAATGCATAGCGTTGCTGGACAGAGGATTAAAACAACAAAAGATGGACACGTCATTCAGTGGCAAGATGGCCTCAAAATCGACATTTTTCCACACTGGCGTAGACCAAAGCACTGATAAAAGACCCCGCAGGTATACGGATCATCGCTATCGTCCCCGGGGAGAAGAAGAAAATTCAAGGACCAGATCAAATGGTCATCATCGCAAGCCCACGCGCGACTGCTCGAGAGTTATTCTGGCTGCGTCCGAAGATGCCGTCGGGGCATTGGTGCCTCATCAGGGCCATCATCGGCAGAACAATCGCGACAGAGAAGACCCGGAGGTGTGCCGCCAGCGAGAACAGGATCGGCTAAGAATGCCACCCGCAAGCCATTGGCTAGTAATGCCAGACGAAGGGATGATCCGGACCATCCCGAATCAAGTAGCCACGGGGCCCAAAGAAATCAACCTCGGAGTTAGCATAATGAGGCTCCACCACCACCACGTCATCCAGCCGGAAATAACCCACCAGGACCACCACCGCGTCTGGAAAGCGAACATGATGGATATCATCGCAGCCATGGAAGCCGTAGGGGCGAAGGTGGCAATGGTGAAAGAAGAAGCAACAATCCGACTCCACCGCACAGAAGCTGCGAGCCTCCAAGTCGCAGATCTCACTCGCCAAACGGCGCTTGTCATCGTATTGAGTCAAACATAGAGGCGTGGCGGTACGAGGAAGAAGACGTATATGTGGGACTAAATGCTTTGGCCCATGTATCCGTTGAACCAAATTTCCGGTTGACTTTGGTATTGGCAAGAACATTCAACACTATGACAGGGCAGCTCGACCAGATACTTGGCTTCAATATTTCTTCTAGGCTTGCGGCATCGCCAAAGGAGGAAATGCCTGGTGGCAATCCGATATCTCCCACTTATGTTGCAGAAGACGGCTCGATCATGGCTCAATGAGCTACCAGAGAATTCAATTCACAACTGATATGATATTCAAAGTGCGTTATTTTCAATCTTCGGACGGGATTACCTCGGACGCTGGATCGACTTGAAGCGTTGCACTGTCGAAGACTTGCAGCGTTGCACTAAGAGTCCCGGAGAAACCTGCCGGGATTACCTTGGACACTAGATCGACCCGAAAAACTATTGTGAGGGAGTAAACGAACAAACTGTGATTAAATCTTTCATTGCAGGACTTCTAGTCAGACTTTTGCGTCACATACTAAAGCGTGACCATGTCACTGATTTGGGAGAGATGATAGAAATAGCGAGCAAATATGCCGACACCGATGATGATTCAGAAGGACTGCTAAATATGCTGGCCAATCCAAATGCAGCCAAGCAGCAGAAGAAACAAACTCAGAAGTGCAAGAATACCTCGGAAGATAAACCGGCTCCGTACAATAAAGTAGTTAACGCAACGTTCGAATCCGGAGAACGAGGAGGGCGTGAAGGCGGCCGAGGACGAGGCCGCGGAACTTCCCGAATCCAGGGTAGAGAGATCAGCAACTCGGAAGAACATATACCTAGGCTGACATTGCCGCGGAACTTCCTGAATCGAGGGTTCACCACCTGGACAGTAACGGAGGATCTACCCACACTAAGGACTAGTGTCGTTTCAATGACGACATAAAAAAAGTCGAATCTGCTGGCTATAGGCCCAAGCGATGAAAAGAAAAGAAAAAAAAATCCAAGAAAGGCAAGGAGCCCAAGGAAGATTCCAACATGGAAGGAGCGGACGCCGCACAACCCAAGTCTGATGAAAAAAAGGACTATCCCACAAACAAAGACACATACGTCTGCTTCCTTGGAACTCAGTCGGCTAAGGTCAAAAAGGCGGTTCTCCGTGAGCTTAACGCCACGGTTCCGGCTATCCCCCAATTCCTGGATTGGTCGGATGTAACCATCACCTTTGACCGCAGAGATCACCTAAGGAAAACGCATCATCAGGGAAAGTACCCTCTGGTTGTCAATCCTCTTGTTGATGGTTATGAGTTCTGTAAAACTCTCATGGACGATGGCAGCAGCAACAACATCCTCTACATCGAAATGCTCCACCGCATGAAGATCCACGAAAGCCAGTTGAGTTATAGCAGTGTAACTTTTCATGGCATTGTACCAGGGAGACAGGCAGATTCTCTGGGTGATATCACACTGGACGTGACATTCAGAACCCGAGTAAATTATTGGATCGAGCCACTCTCTTTCGAGGTGGTACCATTCATAAGTGCTTAGCATGCCATCTTCGGGCGTCCGGCTTACTAGGCGTTCATGGCTCGTCCTTGTTAAATTTACAACATGATAAAGCTTCCAGGTCCAAAGGGCGTCATGACCATCCGGGGAAATCTGAAGAAAGCAAGAGACTGCGAGGAAGGATCTGCCGCCTTTGCTGAAGCCGTGCTGGATGCCTAGGAGTACCAGGAGATCAAGAAGACCATCGACCTGTCCGAGATGCCTACCACGAAGAATGAGGTGTTGAAGCCAAGCTTGCAGTTCAAGGCGTCAGAAGAGACGAAGAATAAGTCGCTGAAGGAAGACGATCCCTCCAAGACGACGAACGTAGGGGTAGGCTTAGACCGCGCATAGGAAAGCGCACTCATCGAGTTCCACAAAGTTAAAAGTGATATCTTCGCATGGCAGCCTTCTGACATGACTAGAGTACTTAGGGAATTTGCCGAGCACTCTCTTAATGTGTATCCTAACGCTAAACCCATGAAACAGTCCTTACGATAGTTTGGTGATGAAAAGCGCAAAGCTATAGCTAAGGAATTAGCCCAACTAGAATTAGCCGGATTTATCGCAGAGGTCATCCACACTAAGTGGGTGGAAAATCCCATACTCGTCACTAAAAAGGACACTATTGATTTAAGGATGTGCATTGACTACTCTGCCTTGAACAAGGCTTGCCCTAAAGATCCGTTCCCTTTGCCCAGAATCGATCAAGTTATCGACTCAACGGCAGGGTCGAAACTACTCTGTTTTCTAGATGCATATTCTAGATATCACCAAATACCGATGAAAGAATCGGTTCAACTAAAGACGTCTTTCGTCACACCTTTTGGAACCTTCTACTACAAAACTATGCCTTTTGGCTTAAAGAACGCAGGAGCTGCATATCAACACATAATGCAGCGTTGCCTTAATAATCAAATCGGACGCAATGTCCATGTATACGTAGATGATATAGCAGTGATGTCGAAAAATAAGGAAACACTTATTTCCTACTTAGAGGAAACATTTTCTAGCCTATGAAAATTTAACATAATGCTAAATCCTAAGAAATGCTTCTTTGGAATCCCAGTCGGAAAATTGTTAGGTTTCATCATGTCTGAAAGAGGCATAGAGGTTAACCGGTACAAAATTAAGGCTATAAGCAACATTACCAGGCCGACTCACCTGAAGGACGTGCAACATCTCACGGGTTGCATTGCAGCACTGAGTTGGTTCATCAGCCGACTCAGAGAAAGAGCCGCGACTTTATACAAACTCTTGAATAATACTGACAAATTTTTCTGGACCCATGAAGCCAACGCTTCTCTGCAAAGTTTGAAAGATCTCCTTTTGAACCCACCAATTCTCGCAGCACTAGAGCCTCAGGAGCCTATGTTACTTTACATCACAGTGACTAACAAAGTCATAAGTGTGGTAACATCAGTGGAGCGCGAGGAAGAAGGCTATGAGCATAAGGTGCAGCGTCCAACATACTACCTGAGTGAGGTCCTGAAAGAATCAAAACAACAGTATCCACACCATAAAGAGCTAGCCTATGGAGTGTTCTTTGCCTCTAGAAAGTAACGACAATGCTTTCAAGAGGACAAGATCATAGTGGTGAGTACTTTTCCCCTTCGAGATATAATCAACAACCGCGACACCACAGGACGTGTCACAAAGTGGGTAATAGAGCATGCAACTTTTGACATCGAGTACAAGCCACGAACAGCAATCAAGTCCCAAATACTTGCTGATTTCGTCGATGATTGGACAGAGATGGCAGAAAATACAAGTCCTCCAGATTCGGAATTTTGGACCTATATTTTGATGGGTCAAAAGCACGAGGAGGCTCGGGGGCTGGCATGGTGTTCAAGTCAGCCCAAGGAGACAAGTTGTTCTATGTGTTACAAATACATCACGCCAACCAATAATATCACTGAGTATGAAGCATTGTTACATGGAATAAGCATGGACAAAAATATTGGCGGAACTAGACTCATGTGTTATGGAGACTCGAATTTATTTGCTCAACAAGTATCAGATATCTGCAATGCAAACAAGCACATGGCATCCTATAAAGCTATTGTGCATGAATTATCTAAATCATTCGAGGGTTTTGAGGTTCAACACATACCTCGAGCAAAAAATGAGGAAGCAGACGCTTTATCAAGGAGAGGCTATTTGCGGAAACAAGTCCCGGATGGCGCTTTTATAGAGCACCTAAAAGTCCCATCCATCACAGCAGTTGATGACGACTATCCGACGAAATCCGACTCACCTCTAGTAGCAGTTATGGCTATAATTCCCAGCTTGACAAAACCCTATCTGGATTTCCTGATAGACAGAAAATTACCCGAAGACGTAGTTCTGAGCTGGCATATCGTCCGATGAGGAAAAGCCTATACAATAATAAATGATGAGCTCTATAAGCGAAGTGTTTCTAGGGTTTTTCAGCGTTGTATTTCTCCGGAAGGAGTGGAAATCTTAGGAGAAATCCACGAAGGCGAGTGTGGTCACCATGCTGCAGCCAAATCTTTAGTGGCAAAAGATTTTATACATGGATTCTTTTGGCTTATAGATAAGGCGGATGCTGGTCAAAATGTGCAAAGGCTGCCAAAAGTACGACCGTCAGGCACACGTTTCGGCTGATCAGCTGCGAACAATCCCTATTACATGGCCATTTGCAGTCTGGAGGCTTGATATGGTAGGGACGTTTCGCACGGCAATATATGGATTAACTCACCTACTAGTGATGGTGGATAAATTATAAAATGGATTCAGGCTAAACCCGTAACAAGTTTTGATGGAGCCACAACCAGAAAGTTTGTCGAAGACGTGATCATACGATTCGGATATCCGCACAGTATAATTACTCTGGGAGAAACTTTTCCATGGGAGAACTTGCCAAATTCTACGAGGAACAAGGGATCCGACTCGATATTTCATCAGTTGCGCATCCGCAAACAGTCTAATTTTACAAGGACTCCGACCTCGTCTTGAAGCACCGCTTCATCATGCTTTCGGGGCTTGGGCGGAAGAATTGCAGTATGTGATATGGAGCTTACGAACCACTCCTAACAGATCAACCGGATACACTCCTTTCTTCTTGGTCTATGGTGCAGAAGCAGTTCTTCCAAGTGATCTAATTCATCAGTCTCCTAGAGTAAAAGCATAAATTGAAGAAAATTCTGAAGTTTCTTGACAAGATGATCTCGACATAGTCGAAGAAGTTCGCTTTGTTGCTGGGAAGAGATCTATAGCCTATAAGCAGAAGTTACGCAAGTATCATCGTCAGAGAGTGCAAAACCGTTCTTTCAGGAAAGGCGGTTTAGTTCTCCGACTCATGCAAAAGAGAAAGTACAAACTTTCCCTAATTTGGGAAGGACCTTTTATGATCAGCGGAGTTCTGCATAACGGTTCATATTATTTAACCGACATGAGACCAATCAAGGAAAGAACGGATACTCGGAAGAGAAAGAGAGCTAGCAGCAGTACAAACCCGGATAAAATAGACCGTCCATGGAACATTGCACAGCTACGTCCCTTCTATTCTTAGTTATATTTACTTGTAAGCATATATGTACATGTTCAAAGTGAAATAAAGTATTGGTTTCATCATATATTATTCTTGAGAAGTTTTCGGCCATCTTATTTCCAAAATAGCATGTCGTTTTCAAAAATCCCAGAATGCTTGAAAGTACTTTATGCTCATGTTTGTTTTGGTTATGATTTTTGAATATCTAAAAAATCTTACCTTAGAGTGTAAATCTAATTTGTTGTTTATACTTTGGTTTTTATCTGATTGCTTAGGCGCGGGCATTTTCTGAGTAATGAATTGTTGGTACTAGAATCCGGCTTTGTTTCCGAGTTTAAACAGGATTAGCAATTGAGCTCCGTTGCTCGGCAAAGTTTCTGTGATGAAGGTTGGCTGGCTCGTGAAAGGGACAAGGCAGAAAGCTAGATAAAACAAAACATGTAAAGCACACACATAAAAATATATACAACAAGTGCTAAGTAGTAAAACAACAGTTCTTACAAAGAAGCACACATTCAAAAACAAAATATTGTTCCCGTCATTACATGCCAAATATAAAGTTCAGAATAATGCATCAAGATATTTATGCTGCAGATCCAGGCGGTGGTGATGGAGACCTTGGAGCGCTGGAGTCGACATCGTCGTCACCTTGATCCTGAGACTCGGAAGCTCCTTCAATAAGGCTATCTTCCGGCTCTTGGGGTGAAGGAGGCACAATGATGGATTGGAAGAATGGCATCGTGTAGTTCGTAATCTCCGCCATGCGACAAGCATAGCCTGCGCAAGTTTCTTGGATGGCCTTGATGTCTTGCGGGTTACCCTCATCGTCCTCGTTGGCGATGCCCTTGGTGACATGCCAGATCTCCATGTCGCTGTGGTGGCTCATCACCATGGTGAGGGCGGTCTATATAGTAGACCGAGCATAGGAAATCTTCCAGTCTTCGACAAGCTTTGGAATCTCCTTGGCCTTCTCCCTCACCTCAAGCACTGGCATTTTGTGCAAATCGGAAAGTCTGACCGACTCGCTTGCCTCTTCAAGAGTCTAGCGGAAGTTGAAAAGAACATCTTCGACAAGATTTATGCGCTCGAGGCGAGGTTTAGAGGAAGAAGAGTCGGAAAGATGCAGAGGATCTGGGAAACAACCAAAAATCAAAATCTGACTCGAAAAAAGTCAGAAATCAAGAGAAGAGTAAAAGCTGGAAATCTTACCTAGCACATAGCGGTTCCACTAAGAATGCTCCTCTTGGAGACTCTTCAGCTCTGCTTTTGTAGCCTGGGATAGATCTTTCTGGATCTCGGATTCCTTGAGATCACCAAGTTGTTTATCTCGGAGGGCCAACAGCCTCTCGAGCCTCACGGTCTCCATGTTGCTTGATTCTAGGACGGCGCTCATGAATTTCTCCTATTCAACCTTTATCTTCTCAAGCTCGTCCCGGAGTTCAGCATTTTCCATTTTTAAGACCTTGAACTTCTCGGCCTCCTCCACCATCTTGCTAGATTCACACAGCAATTCTGCAAATGAAAAATTACCAGTCGACTGAGATGTTTGACTATGGCAATCACAAATGAAAAAAAGGAGTCGGAAAAGATTACCTTCCGCCTCATCTTTCTCCACCTTCAACTTGGAATTCTCAAGACGCGGAGATTTAATCTCTTTGCACTTGTTAGATATGTTCTTGAGCAATACCTGGTTGTAAGATGCAATTTTCTGTAAGTTTAAAGATGGAATATCGTCAGACGTCTACTAAGACTCGCGCTGCAACTTTAACCAAGTCAAAATACAACACGATCCTTGGGGGAAACACTATATCGTTCTTTTGCATCCTGTAAGCATCAATTCGGATCGAACGATGTTTCTCCGACTTTATGCTTGGGGGCTAGAGGATATGATAATAAATGCTACAAATGAGATCCTGAAAACTTAAAATGTGCTCCAAATGCAGCTTCTCGAATTAGAGTTTCGTGTTGTGGAACACTTTCTCGGCAAGGGAGAGGGAATGAACACTTGTTGATGGGAACTCGCCAGACTCGATTTTTGCATCTCGGACCAAAATTTGGTCCAGGTGATTCACCAGCTTCACGTCTTCCATCTCTTGGCTCGCTGCCTCCAGGGTGAGGGTTTGTTTCTCGAGACTGGACTAAGCTAGCTTGATAATTTCTTCCTTCTTTTTCTGCTTCGGGCCGAAGGAAGCAGAGCCGACCATTTTATCCACCTTCCATGTTGATAACACCATGGGATCATTACCCTTGACGGGTTCACCCTTGACACTTGCCTAGCTACCAATGGTAACCAGGGCTTTCGAGGTGGTGCTGGTGTCGAGGATGGCAGAACCAGCATTGGGAGAGGTAGAAACCTCCGGTGCTGATGTCTGGGTACTGTTGGGAGTCGGAGGAGGCATGACTAGAGAAACAAGAAGCTTCTGCTGGCACAGTTGCTTGCCTAGCTTGCTCTCTGACTTTAGCTTGCTCTTCAAAACAGTTTTAGCTCTGAAACACGTAAAACCAAATATTAGGTGTGGTTCGGAAAGAAACAAATGTACATAGTATTACAAGATTGACAAGGTTCTTACCTTTTAACTACTGGCAACACTTGGGTGCCAGCAGTAAAAACAACATCCTTGGCCTTGTGCTGCTTGGCGGCAGATGCAAGAACTTCCCATACCTCATCATCCTCGGTCGCCTCCGAATCGTCTAAAAGATAGCCCTCTAGAGGATCTAGCTCAGACTCGGGGAGCTTCTTGAGCTGATAAGTCGAAAAACGCATCGGTGAAAATGGAGTCCGAAGAAAAGTCAGAAAAGAGCGACAAAATTCAAGAGCAAAGTCAAAATATTTACCGGATTTAGGGGACGGTCGGCTGTAAACATTTTCATGGAGACTTCAGGGAGCCTCCTATCTAATCTCTTCTTGATCGTAAATTGCATTCGGGACTTGTAGTCGTTCGCAGGGATGCGATTCGGACTGACCCTCAGGCTGTCTTTCCGGTCTCTGGTGACCGTGTGCATGAGGCGATCTCCATGATACTACAGAGGCTGAATCCGGTGATCCAGCCAGTAGTGGATCAAGTCGAATCCACGGAGGCCCTTGTGCTTCATTAAGAACTCGGTCATCCTTTTGGCGAGGATCAATGCCTCAGAAATTTCCGGCGCCTATGCGTCCCATGATTCCTGGTGGGGAGCGGCACCGTCGACGAAGGCCGGAAGACGTTCCGCCTTTTTAGGAGCCGGAATATCCTTATTGTAAAAGAAGGTTCTGGCCCATCTTTTAACTCACTTGCTAGCGTTAATCCTAGGGTAGACTCAGTTTCTCCTGAGGACTAAGTTGAGAGTGCTGGTGGTGTAAGGAACACCCGCACTGATAGAGTTCTTCCGAGTACCATAATAGTACCAGAAAAGATTAAGATTTGGCTTAATGCCGAGAAACCCCTCGCTGAGAGGTGCATGAGCGCTAATCTCAAGAAAGGAGTTGGGGGGATATTATGAAGTTGAACGCCGTAGTATTGGAGGACTTCGATGAAGAAATCTGATAGTGGGAGACTGAGGCTGCGGTCAACGTGTGTGCCGAAGAGTACTCGCTCACCGTCGCGCGGTGCGGGAACGGCGTCTCCAGCGGCACTCGAACACGTGCCGGTGACGAGGTAGCCCTCGTCCTCCATGACCTGGAGCTCAGTGTTGTCCATGACACTTGGGACCCAAAGGCCCCACACCTTCCTCTCATCCACCGCCGTCATGCCTACCGTCGCCGCACTGGAGCTAGATGGCGCTTCCATCTTGCCGGAGTAGACAAGAGAGTGGCGGCGCTGGGAGCTTTTTTGTTGTGTGGATGGGAATATCTGCGGAGGGCTCGAGGAGTACGAGGAGACGATGAATGAAGCAACGAAGAATGAATCTAGGAGAAAGGTATTTATTCTCTCTTAATAACATCTGCGCCAAGATTCATGTTCAAACTGCGCGATTTGCGCCACTCCTTGATACTCCTCCGCCCCCTTGATTCTCGTGCGGTCATTGAAACGGTGTTCTGTTCCGTAAAATACGGACCCACCAACAGTCATACTGATGGGACCCTTGTCAGTGACAAGACCTGGTCAAAAAAGTTGTCAGACAGCACGTCGCTGTTTAAATTCCGGCTCA
Source organism: Avena sativa (assembly GCA_916181665.1). Lineage (NCBI taxonomy): Eukaryota > Viridiplantae > Streptophyta > Magnoliopsida > Poales > Poaceae > Avena > Avena sativa. The sequence goes on along the minus strand of OV702293.1, from coordinate 85,192,704 downwards.
TGTTTCGAATCGAGCAAGGAAAAGACTGAAGTTAAAAGAAAACATATCTGACTCAGATGACTCGAAATCCTACATTATTGAAAGAATTTTTCGGGAACCCTTCAAGATTTTCAAGACGAAGAAACCATCAAGCTAGACGATTTATTCGACTTTGGATCTTGGAGACTTCCGGGGGCTACTATTGGGGATATACTTTTCGGGTATACCCATAGGACTCACTGACCAAGGTGTCCCACAAATGGGTTAGAGCTTTGCTTCATGGGCAGCCTAGTCAGAGAAAGAGGAGGAGCCACTTCCTGCTACGGCAAGGCCCAGAAGAGTTCTGACTTAGGCCTATAGTATTACTTGTAGTCCAAGCTGTATCTAGTTACCAACTCTGTAACATATCCGGGATAGGTCTCTCATGTAACCCTAGTGTCAATACCCGGATTTTTAATCCCAGATGCCTATTATGCCATACATTGCAATCCCAGGATTACCATTTTTGTGAGACATAACAGATTGGATATCACAGTACATCATCCATTACAAACCATACATAAGGTCTTACAAGAAATAAAGGATCTCATGATCCCGTCTTAGTACAATCAAGAAGCGGAATAATATAATAATGGTAGCATGGGCGAAGCTCCATCTTCATGGTCACAGGCAATGCTGACGATGGAAGATGATCCTAGTTATCGTAACCTTCCTGTGATCCATCCTCCTGATAGTCCTCCTCATAGTCTGGCCACGGGAATAGCCAGGGACAAAGCCATGAGTACTCTTTAATTGCTCGCAAACTATCACTAGTAGGTAAGGTGGTTCAAGTAGAAATACTAAGCTCTAGGTTGTTTTGCAAAAATCCAGGTTTATCTCTAGCTGAGTTTAGAAGCAAAGAAAACTAGTTTAAGGTTTGATAACACCTAAGTGGGGACTTAAGTTTCACTTTCACAACCCTGTTGTGGTCAAGTCAAAATTATGAATCATTTCACAAGTCATTTTGAAAACATCTGACGACGGAACAGTATGGCCACTCCAACTGTCCATAACCACGGACGCGGCTATTCGAATAGTTTGACACTCTGTAGAGGTGGTACACTTTCATCACAATATTCAATACATCCGTCAGGAACAATCCTAAATTCATCATACTCAGTATGCGGATAATCCATCATAACCTTTCAATTACACGCCCTAGTATAGGCACCTCTCCTATGAGTTTGGCCTCCCAACCATGACCATCTGTCATCTTGGGAACTGCACAGGTGGTCAATCTTCATGAGGTAGCCTCAGCTCAAACCTCGGCCGCAAGGGAACCCATACTAAGGTATATAAACTTCCGGTCAAGCCCTACCCAAATTTTGGGTATTATGGTTGTACGGTAAAATTGTAATGGTATCGCATCCAGACAACCATTAGTTTTATAAAGGGCTAAGGATCATGCCTCAACATTTTTATCATCAAAGTCACATTGTGTTCACTAACACATGTCAAAACATTTCATTAGAATGACTCATCATTCTAAGATTTTCATAATACTTTTCACCAAGTATTCCGTTCTAAAGTGATCAAGTTTTATGATTAGCACTATCCACTAAAGTTGAGGGTGAACACTAATGAAGGGTGGTAAACAAGTGTGATCTATCTAAGTTCAATCTCATGCCTCATGATGACATCAAGATTTATCTAACTTAGGCAAAATTTTATGCCTTTATGCTACCTTTAAAATATCCTTCCAAGACTTACAAATCACTAAGTAAACATACTAAAGAACTTTGATAAAGAAATAAAATACTAAATCTTGCAAGTAAAACTGGGATTTAGGATGCTCAAGGTTGTTTAATTAAGGCATGCCTAGTGCATTTCATAGGTTATCTAGCTTTGACAGTTGCAAGTGTTAGCTTGCAAAATTGCCAGTGTAAGCTTGCCTTGTGCAGAGCAGTAGTTGACGTTCTCCTCGGCTTCTTCCTCGTAGTAGTCTCTTTCCTCTTCGTATCCTTGGTTGGTACTAGCGTCTATAAATAAATATGAGGTACACAATCACCAAACAATACTTAACTAATTCTATTTATCACAGCAGGGTTTTCACTAGATGATCTAGTATCATCACAATCATCACAAAGATTAAGGCACTAGTTTTATTTATTTTATTTTAGAAAAGTAATTTCTACTCATTGAAAACTACTTAAGATTTAATATTCTCCAACTAAAACATGTGATCATGTTGACACATGTAATCACCACATATTTCAGTACTTGGGAATGTGAATTAAAGTGGTGTCACAATTTAATAAGGTTTAACCTTTTTATTTTAATTAATTCAAGTGACTAGAAATGCCTATGGGGCATTCTTTTATTACTTGTCCATTATTTTTCTAAGTAAAACTAGATATTTTTATATATTCAGAAAGGCCTTAACAAATGTGATTTTTTAGAGTTCGAATCAACTCAAAAGCATTTATGGTTGAATTTTGAAAAATGTTTGAATGCAAAAAACTCTCTGCATTGTTATTTTAACCATAGGTGATCTATAACTTAAAATGGTTTGAATCCAACGGGCTTGGATTAATAATTTCCATACCTTTCTAGCAAAATTGATTTCATGCAATTTGGTTTAGTAAATCTTTCTGAAATGATTTTTGAAACTACTGCCAGAACTAAGTTTGAAACAAAATAGCTAAACCTAAATTCAAACTACTGGGTCCCGCGGGAAGGTTAACTGGGCCGGCTCACTTCGCACAGCGCGCGCGGGTGGTTTAAGTGTCTGTCACCACTCGTCAGTGATACAGAGAGTGGCGAAGGGGTACGTGGCGATTACAACCGTAGGATTAGATCGAGGATCAACGGCTAAGGGTCGACGTCCACGTCTGAACAGAACGCGACGATCACGAACCCTAGCACGGACATTGAGGGTCAGTGGCGGCTCACCGGGGCTCCGACGATGGTCTACAATGGGGGCGAACGACGAAGTCGGCTATGGAGATCCTCATGGTACTGGCGGCTCCTCCTAGGGTGGCTCCAATCAGCGGCGCCCTTCTCCTCCAGCAGCGGCAAGCTCTGGCGAAATTCCGGCAACCTGGTGATCGCCTTTCTCCAGGGAAGAAGTGGGGTGGTTCCGAGAGAGAGGGGAGTGGAATGGTGTGCTGAATTCGAGCGGGGTAGGCCTCTATTTATAGTGGGACGAGGGAACCGAAGGGTGCGGGATGAGCTTGTCGAGGTCATCTTCACAGTGAGCTAACGGCATGGCCGAAGGTAGGGGACGGTGTGCTGCCTCCTGGCGAAGCTCAACGTCTTCATGGCGAGGCGTGGGGCGGTGCGAATCGGTCTGAACACGTTGACGCTCTGGGCGGCTCCGATGGGAGTTTTAATGGCGCACAACGGCTACGGGTCGCGCGGCGGCGAACGGGGATGTCTGGGCAGTTCTTGGGGCGGTGGAGATCACGTACGCGAGCGGCAAAGGCGGGGCGCGGTCTATGCAAGCGTGCTGAGCGCGACGCTCTGGCGCGCTCTCGGCATGGTCACAGAGAGACTGGGCGTGAGCGTTCTGGGTGGTCTAGTGGCTAGAAGGGCTCGAAGGCTGCACAGGGGGTGGCGGTGGACGGTGGCTTGCTGGCTACATGGTCGGCGAGGCTAGTTAGGCTTGTAGCATGCTGTCGACATTGGGGGTGGCAATTGTGCTCGGCCATGGTGACCATTGATGGCATGGTCAAGTTTACAGTGAGCTAGGGCTGCTTAAACAAGTTAGGTGATCTACTGGGAGTGTAGTGAGAGCTAGAGAGGGAACAAGTTTGGCACAAACACTGCTCACTATAGTGTTTGTTGTTTAATTTGATTTGTGTTCAGAAGGTGTTTGATGAAATGGCCACAAGAGATTTAAATTTGAATTTTTGGATGAAACTTGGTGGGTGCAATGGTCACATACTAGGTAGTCTCTGGTTGCTTGGATTTGTCAAGGTGCACTGGTTTGTTGGGTTTTTGAGAAATGGTGATCTTCCCATATGATAAAGATTCAATTTTCAAATGTCCTTTGAATAAGGTTACCAAATGTTTATGGGGTTTGCAATGTGGGCTTGGGTTCACTTTCACTTGTTCTAGCAACGGGTGAAAATAAATGGATTTTTTTCTGTTTGAAATCTCGGACTAGAAACACTTAAAGTGGTCTAGTGAGCAAGATTGGAAAAAATGACCATTTGCTTATTTTGTTTGTTTTTGAATTTCTCTTAATTTGTTTCTGCTTGGAATTGATTTAGATGATGTCGTTTTCATCTTTAAACCAATCCTTCCTATTCACAACAATCACACAAGTCCATTCATGCATTCATACATTCATCACATACACACATGCATTCATATGATTTTAATTAACAAAAGGTTTTGTTAACCCCAAATTTGGGTGATTGGAATTGATAAACTTGATTAATATTTTTGGGATGTTACAGCTAGGCCCGGGTGACTATATAAACCGGCCCTATGGGAGCCTTTAGGGCACCAGATCATGGATCAACCACAACCTACTAGCATAGGCGAACCTCTCTTGTAATCCTCTATAACATCTGGCTCTCGCTGATATATTACTGGGTTCCTAGCAGGAGTAGGTTCCGATCACCATAGTCAGATCTGAACCTGGGTAAACTTGTTCTCACCGTTTCCGGAACATCCGTACGTCTCACACCCCATCTTCTCAACGCCGCCAGGACCCCCTATGGCATACTTGTCGACAATTCAACGACAGTTCACCATCCCAATGTGCACATGCGTGTACAATATGGGCATATTATCACAAACTATGGCATGATTCTGTCCATAACATTGGTCTTTTGGCCTGAAAGGCATGAAACCTCAAACATGATAGGTCATTTCTAAGAAGGTTTTTCGTGATATTTGCAATATACCAAGTTTGATATTTTTAATTGCAACTATGTCACATAATATGACACCAAGGGAAAGTTTTACATTGTTTGGATCGTTTTTGAATTTCTTATGCCCGTTTAAAACTATGATCAAACCGGCGGGCATGAAGATTCTTAGCTATGGGATGAGCACCGCTAAACTTGCATTGGATCTCTAATAAAATAGCATATTGTGAGTCCAAAATGATTTTTGCAAAAAATCATGAGTATCAATTCATGTACATGTAGTTCAATTCTGAACCACTTCCAACCGATTAGACAGACATTTGTCTTTTTCGTGAGGGATGGACGGAAAGGTTTGAGATACCCTAGCTGGGACATTGTTCATGTAAGGTGGTATACTATTTATGAAAAATGGGGTGGTAGCATTTTAAAACTTTCATTTGGTGGTTGCTTCACAAAACATCCCGTTTTGGGGACTCGGAAAATGGAAAATGACTTTTTCATTCAATAAAGTGGAAATTTTCCTTCGACAACATCATTTATCATGTTAATATGCACATGTGTGCAATATATGGGTTGATTCAGACCCCCATTAACCCTACAAAAAAACCTTTAACCCTGGATCACCCAACTGAAGCCCACCAAAACAATCTCATACGTTCAAATGACCTCCATCCAACGCCTGAAATTTCACCTATCCCTCATCCCGCCTCCCCATTCCCCCACATTTTGGACAAGAAATAACCAAAATGCCCTACAACTCCCACATGCACCAAACCAATGACTAGGGGTAGTTTTGTGACTTCCCCAATGCCACCCAGCCAAATCGTGTTGACAGAGACATCCACAACACCAAACCCTAATCCCCTCACTTCCATTCCCCTATCGCCATTTCTTCCTCCGCATCCCTCTCTACTAGCACGCCACACAATAACGCTGCCTTGCATGCTTGCCCTCCACGAAACCCCTCCTCCTCACCGCGCATCACCTGCGGCAGCATATGGCGGACCTCCTCAGGCTGATTGCTCACGCTCGCTGCCCCCATAGGATTCTCCCCATATGATAAGGATCCACCCGATGATCCATAGTTTTGTCCCGATCTTTCACAGCGATTAACCCGGATAGGTATTCTTCCAGTAACACCGATGAACGTCACCTGAAGAAGAGGAACGAATCTAGCAAGTAACATGATGAAGATCACCATGACTCAAACCAAAGCTCGATAATCCTTGATCCAAACAAGAACCTTCGCAACAAATCACTCGATATAATAGATAATGGGTAGTGTCATCCTCGGAGGGATAATACACAACCCATGTGACATAATGTATAAAACATAAATTTTGAACCCCCTAAACCCTATGCCGGCCAGCTCCTTATATGGAGGGGTGGACGGATCCATGGAAGGCCAGATTATCCAGTCCAACTTGGGCCGGATAATCTGGTCCAATGACTCGGCCCTGGTTCGGTTGGACATGCCCAAACCAAACACACACAATAATAAATTCCTATTTGCCCTATAACATCACCTAAAATATAAAACACTCAAACGACACACTATTGACACGTCTAGCTTGGTGGAGTCCTGAAGTTGGGCTTCACCTCCTCCGGCATGCCCATATCACCATCGAACCATAATCCTATTGCACACACCTGCAACTCCACCGCATACTGCCTATCTAGCCACCACAACAGTGCAACCAGCCATGGTGAGCCACCACACGGGACGATATCCAGCGGGGACAGGGTGGTCTTGCTCGCCGGCGCGCATGTGCATCACTGCCTGGCGCTCCGTCGAGCTTTCCTCATTGTGTTGTTACTATGGACAATGGCAACGAGGACGCCACGACCAGCGTCTCTATTTCCTTCTGGCAGTGACAGGAGCACCTTCCTTTCCCACTGAGGATCTGGTAACTTCTTGTCAACACCCGGATTTTTAATCCCAGATGCCTGTTATGCCATACATCGCAATCCTAGGATTACCATTTTTGCGAGACATAACAGATTGTCACCATAGTTCATCATCCATTACAAACCATAATAAAGGTCTTACAAATAAAGGATCTCATGATCCAGTCTTAATACAATCAACGCAGCGGAATATATAATAACGGTAGCATGGTCGAAGCTCCATCTTTAGGGTCACAGGCCATGCTGACGATGGGAGATGATCCTAGTTGTCATAGACTTCCTGATGTCCATCATCCTGGTAGTCCTCCTCATATTCTGGCCATAGGAATAGCCAGGGACAAAGCCATGAGTACTCTTTAAGTACTCGCAAACTATCACTAACAAGTAAAGTAGTTCGAGTAGGAATCCTAAGCTCTAGGTTTATTTGCAAAAGCTAGGTCTATCTCTAACTGAGTTTAGAAGTAAAGAAAACTAGTTTAATGATCTACAACACCTGAGTGGGAACTTAGTTTTCATGTTCACAACCCTGTTGTGGTCAAGTCAAAGTCATAGTTCATTTCACAAGTCATTTTGAAAACATCTGACAACGGAACGGTATGGCCACTCCAACTGTCCATGACCGCAGACGTGGTTATTCGAATAGTTTGACACTCTGCAGAGGTGGTACACTGTCACCACAACATTCGATACATCCGTCAGGGATAACCCTGAATCATCATACTTAGTATGCAGATAATCAATCCTAACCTTTCAATTACACAACCTAGTATAGGCACCTCCCCTATGAGTTTGGCCTCCCAACCATGACCATCTGTCATCTTGGAAACTGCATAGGTGGACATTCACATTCACGAGGTAGCCTCATCTCAACCTCTTCCGCAAGGGAACCCATACTAAGACATACAAACTTCCAGTCAATCCCTACCCAAATTCGGGTATTGTGGTTGTACGGTAAAATTGGAATGGTATCACATCCGAACCCAACCATCAGTTTTTATAAAGGGCTAAGGCTCATGCCTCAACATTTTCATTATCAAATCATCTTGTGTTCATAACACATGTCAAAACATTTCAATATAATGAATCTTCATTCCAAGGTTTTCATAATCATTTTCACCAAGTATTCCCATCTAAGGTGATCAGCTTTTATGCTTAGCACTAGCCACTAAAATTGAGGGTATTCACTAATGAAGGGTACTAATCAAGTGTGACTATCCAAATCTAGTCTCATGCCTTAGTATGACATCTAGTTCTAACTACTTAGGCCTAGTTTTATGCTCTTTATGCTATCTTTACTATCTTTCCAAAACTGACAAGTCACTAAGTAAGGGTAAATAACTTTGGTAAAATAATAAAATAATAAAGCTTGCAAGTAAAACTGGGAATTGGTATAATCAAGGTTGCATAACCAAAGCATGCCTAATGCATCTTGCATGGGTTATCTTGCTTGCATAGTTAACTTGTATTGTGGGTCTTGCAAGTATTAGCTTCCATAGGTAACATGCAAAGTTCTAGCTTGCATAGTTAAGAAACTTGCAAGTGTTAGCTTGCCTTGATTGGTGCAGTGGTTGAAGTTTTCTTCTTCTTCATAGTACTCCTCCTCCTCGTAGCCTTGGTTGGTACTAGCGTCTATAAATGAATACGAGGTACACAATCACCCAAAAATGCTTAACTACCTCTATTTGGCAAACAAAGGTTCACACTAGATGATCTAGCATCATCACAAACATCACATGAAATAAATACCTAGTCTTATTTGTTTTATTTTAGAAAAGTAATTTCTACTCATTGAAAACTACTTAAGATTTAATATTCTCCAATTAAAATATGGGATCATGTTGATACATGTCATCACCACATATTCTAATTCATGGGAATGTTATTTAAAGTGGTGGTCATATTTTATAAAGTTTAAAATTACTATTTGATATAATTAAAGTGACTAGAAATGCCTATATAGCATTATTTTAGTACTAGTCCAAGATCACTTCATGTAAACCTAAATATTTTTACATATTTACATAGATCTGGTCAAACGTGATTTTTGAGAGTTGGAATCAACTCAGAAGATTTTATGGTTGATTTTAGAATAATGTTTGAATGTGGAAAAGTTTCTGTTTTATTATTTTTACTATAGGTGATCTATAATTTCAAATGATTTGAATCCAACGGGCTTGGATTGATAATTTGAATACCTTCCTAATAAAATTAGAATTATGCCATTTGGTTCAGTACATCTCCTTGAATTGAATTTCAAAGTCACTAACTGAACTAGGTTTTGAATAAAATGGAAAATATCTATTTGAATTACTGGGCTACGCGCGGGAATGATATTGGGCCGGCCCAGCTGCACAGTGCGCGCGCAGTGGGCTGCTGACAGGGGGTCCCATGCGTCAGCGGCTCATTCTAACCGAAGCGGTAAGTTTCAATCTAGGCCGTGCGATTAGACTAGGATCTACGGCTGACGTTCGTCGTCTCCGGCTGATAGCTCCGGCGATACTAAACTCTAACATCGACGGTAGGGGTACGCGGTGGCTTACCAAGGCTCCAGCTAGGGTTGGCAATGGGGGCGAACGATGTTGTCGACGACGGCGGTTCGAACGATGGCCACGGTAGCTCTTGGGGTGGCTCCAATCAATGGATCCTCTTCTCCTCTACAGCGGTGGACTCCGGTGAAATTCTAGCGGGCTGGAGCTCTCCTTGCTCCAGGGAAGGGTCAGGGGTGGTTCTGAGAGAGAGGGGAGTGAGATGGTGTGAAGAATTGAGGCGGGGGTGGCCTCTATTTATACACCGGCGATAGGGGCAGTGCAGCATGGTCAGGGCTCGTCGGTGACGACGATGCAGTGAGCTAACGGCATGGCTAAGGGCGTAGGACAGTGTGGTGTGTCCTGGCGGTCGTCGCAGGCTTAATGGCGCGGCAAGGGGCGGCCGAGAATGGTTGGGCGCGGTCTGTACTCTGCGCAGTAACAGCGGTGTTCGAGACGGCGTACAGGGGCTTCGTGTCGCGCGGTGGCTAACGGTCATGTCTGGGAGGTAGCTAGGGTCATGGCGAGTGCAGTTACGCACGGTGAGAGCGAGGAGCGGCGTGTGCGCGCGTGTCGGCTGTGGCACTCTGGCGTGCTCTCGGCATGGCGCATAGAAAATGGGCATGGTGTTTCTCAGTGGTCCATGGCTTGGCTCAGCTCGAGGGGTGGACAGGGAGTGGCGGTGGACAGTGGCCTGTCTCCTAGACATCATGGACGGGCGCGACGCTTCCTCCTGCGAGCTGTCCATGGTCGACCGGTGGGAATGGTTCGGGTGGCACGACACTGGTGCAAAGGCGAGGAAGGGGCGGCTTCAATGCGATGCTAGGCACTAGGGGTGACAAGGGGAGTGAAATGGGGGAAATGGGTGGACAAGGCATTGATCAAGAATAGTGATAGTTAGGCAGTTGTTACTGTGCTCACCAGGTGTTTGATGAAATGGCCGCATGAATTCAAAGTTCGAATTTTTGGATGAATTTTGGTGAGTGCTCTGATCATAAGCTTGGTAGTCTGAGGTTTCTTGGGTTTTCCAAGGTGAAGTGGTTTGGTTGGTTTTTGATAAATGGCTATCTTAGTACCTACACTTGATTCAATTTTGACATTTCCTTTAAATAGATTTGAAATTTGTTTCTGTTGGTTTGTAAAGTGGTGTTGGGTTCATTGTTACTTGGTCTAGCAAGGCGTGAAAAGAATTGGGTTTGTTCCTGTTAGAAATCTTTGACTAGGAACACCCAAAGTGGTCTAGTGAACAAGTTTGGCCAAAATGACCATTTGCTTATATTTCTTATTTTTGATTTTCTCTTGATTTAATTATGCTTGGAAATGATCTATATGATATTGTTTTCATCTTTAAACCAATCCTTATCATTCATAGCAATCAAACATGGCAATTGCACTCATTCATGCATTAATTACACACATACATGCATTCATATTAATTTTAATAATAAAAGTTTTTGTTAACCCTAAACTTGGGTGATTAGAACTTGATAATCTTGTTTAATATTTTTGGGATGTTACAAACCTTCCCTCCTTAAAAAAAATCTCGTCCGAAGATTTAAGAAAAAGAAAACTAGGAACTAAAGAGATCTGGAAACTCGGTCTAATATAATCTTCTCGCTCCCAAGTAGCTTCTTCTTCAGTATGGTTGCTCCACTGGAACTTGAGAAACTTGATAATCCGGGTTCTGGTGGTTCTGAAGGCTTCTTCCAGAATACAAATGGGTACTTCATGATAAGTTCGGTCCTTGTTGAGCTCTATGGTTCGGTGATCAATATTCTTGAAAACTTCGGTCTTCTCTGGGACTCCTAGGCATTTGCGAAGTAACGAGATATGGAACACATCATGCACGGCTGAAATCTCCTCTGGCATTTCCAGTTGATATGATACTTCTCCTCGGTGATTGAAAATCTTGAAGGGTCCAATATATCTGGGGGCTAACTTTCCTTTCAATTGGAAACGTTGCATTCCTTTCAAGGGTGATACTTTTATATACACAAATTCTCCAATATTGAAGGCTAGATATCGACGTCTCTTGTCGGTATAACTCTTCTATCTGGATTGGGCGGTCTTAAGGTGCTCACGGATCTTGTGAACTTTCTCTTTAGCTTCTCTTAGGATGTCGGGTCCAAAAATCTGACTCTCTCCTACTTTCGACCAATTCAGTGGGGTATGACACTTCCTTCCATACATAAACTCAAATGGGGCCATTTGCAAACTAGCTTGGTAACTGTTGTTGTATGAGAATTCTGTGAAAGGCAGACAGTCCTCCCATTTAGATCCATAATCCAACACACAGGCTCTCAATATATCTTCGAGTATCTGGTTTACTCGCTCCATTTGTCCATCAGTCTGCGGGTGATAAGCTGTGCTGAAATCCAGTCTGGTTCCTAATCCTTCTTGTAATTTCTTCCAAAATCTCAAGGTAAACTGAGTTCCTTGATCCAACACAATGTTCTTGGGGATTCCATGCAAGCTGACTATCCTAGCAATGTATAACTCTGCTAGCTTCGAACTCTGATAAGTGGACTTGACTGGTAAGAAATGAGCTACTTTGGAAAGTCTATCCACTATGACCCAAATAGAGTCATTTCCCCTACTAGATGTAGGCAAACCAATGATAAAATCCATTCCTACTGAATCCCATTTCCATTCCGGAATCTGAAATGGTTGCAAAAGTCCTGCAGGTCTCTGATGTCCCGCTTTGACTCTCTGACAGATATCACATTTGGCTATGTAGCTTCCGATTTCTCTCTTCATCTTGTGCCACCAAAATTTTCCTTCAAATCCTGATACATCTTGGTTCCTCCAGGGTGGATGGAATAAAGAGTATCATGGGCTTCTTGCAAAATAGCTTCTTTCAACTCTTAATCCGCTGGTACACAGATACGTCCTTTGTACCACAAAACTCCTTCTTCATATTCAGTGAATCCGGGTACCTTCCCTGTGCTGATACGACGTTTGATTCCGTCGATACTAGCATTTGCTTTCTGCACCTCCTTGATCTGACTGATCAAAGTGGGTTGAAGTTCTATGCTAGCCAAAAATCCTTCACTAACTAGCTCTACTCTAAAATTCTCCATCTCCTCATGCAAACATGGCTGGGCTTCTTTTATCATGGTGTTGAATCAACACGGCAATCTGCTAAGAGCATCTACTACCACATTGGCTTTGCCGGGGTGATATTGAATGTCAAGGTCATAGTCCTTGATTAACTCTATACATCTCCTTTGCCTCATATTTAGCTCATTTTGGGTGAAAATATACTTCAGACTCTTGTGATTCGAATAAATCTCACGGCGGTTACCCATGAGGTAATGCCGCCATGTCTTCATGGCTAAATCTACGGCTGCTAGTTTGAGGTCATGGGCAGGGTAATTCTGCTCATGTTGCTTCTTTTGTCGGAAAAAATAGGATATGACTTTTCCTTCATGCATCAACACACATCCGAGACCAATCTTGGATGCGTCACAATACACATCAAAAGGCTTCTTGATATCCAGCATAATCAAAATTGGGGCTGAAATTAATCTCTTCTTGAGCTCTTGAAAACTTGCTTCACATTTTTCCGTCCATTCAAACTTCTTATCTTTCTTCAACAATTGGGTCATGGGTCTTGCGATGCTCGAAAATCCTTCTACGAACTTGCGGTAGTATCCCACTAATCCGAGAAATGCACGAACTTGGGTTTGAGTGGTTGGAGCTTGCCATTCTTCCACATCCTTAATCTTGGCGGGATCGACAGCAATTCCTCCTGCCGACACAATATGTCCTAGGAATCCTACTTCCTTTAACCAGAACCCACATTCGGTAAACTTGGCATACAACTGATGCTCTCTAAGGGTTTCAAGGATGGTCCTTAGGTGTAGCTCATGGTCTTCTTCTGATTTGGAATAGATCAGAATATCCTCGATAAAAACAATGAAAAACTTATCCAGGAAGTTCATAAAAATCTTATTCATGAGGTTCATGAAATAAGTGGGGGCATTGGTTAATCCAAAAGACATGACAGTGTACTCATACAATCCATATCTGGTGGTGAAGGCAGTCTTTGGAATATCCGTTGCGTGAATCTTGAGTTGATGATAACCAGTTCAAAGATTAATCTTATAAAACACTTTGGCACCGGTCAACTGGTCAAACAGATCTTATATCTTCGGCAGTGGGTACTTGTTATTAATGGTGACTTCATTCAGCTTCTGATAATCCGTGCACAAACGGTTACCTCCATCTTTCTTATCCATAAACAAAACAGGTGATCTCCATGGCAACGCACTTGGTTGAATCAGACCTATCTCTAGCATAGCATCTAGTTGCTTCTTTAGCTCCACTAATTCAGACGGGTTCATACTATAAGGTCTCTAAGCTATGGGTCCAGTTCCAGGGATTAGTTCAATGATAAAATCGATATCCCGATCTGGGGGCATACCGGGCAATTCATCTAGGAATACGTCGGGGTATTCACAAACTACTCTGACTTGGTCAATGGTTGGTTGGGCTAGACTCATGTTTCACTTGAATTGACGGGGCAAAGTCTGAGATACATGCTCTACTGATACTCCAGTGGTACTAGTCATGGTTATGAGTTTCTTGGCACAGTCGATTAATCCTTTATGTTTTGACATCCAATCCATTCCTAGTACTACTTCCAAACCTTTGGTTCCAAGTACTATTAGATTAGCATAAAAATCTATTTCATGGATTTTGATAGGTACGGCCTTGCAAATTTGTCTAGCTTTGGTGGTTGAACCAGGTATTTGAACTATCATAACATGCTTCAATTTTGTTGGTTGAATCTTACTAGTGCATGCAACAAACTCTTCTGTAACAAATGAGTGCGATGCTCCAGAATCAAACAACACTCTTGCAAGTAATGAGTTAACATAAAACATACCCAGCATGACATCTGGCGCTTCCTGAGCATCTTCAGCATTCATGTGAAACAAACGGCCATTGCGGTTGAGAGAATTCCATGGGGCAAATCTCCTTCCAGGATGAACACGGCGTTGCTATTGCGCTGGTGCATTCACATTGGTGGCTGCTACAAGCTTCTTGGGGCACTCGTTGGAGTAGTGACCCTTGACTCCGCATTAAAAACAAGTAATCAGAGACTTGTCTTTTCCTGCAACAGGCACGACAAGTCCTTGGGGCAGTATTGCTGTTGTTGTTGTTGTTGTTGGACTTGGGCGGTGCATGGTTGAAATTGTTGGAGTTGTCAGGGTTGTTGTTGTGGTTTCCTTCGAGCCTTGGATTTCCTCCTCCATGGTTGGGATAGTTCGGACGGGACATAGGGGGTCTATTATTTCTCGGGGCATATCCAACAGATGGGTTGGGGCGATACTTCGGGGTATGGTGGGATCATGGTTGATGCATCATTCGACGCTTGTGATTCTCATTGGCTTGGTTGATCTTGCCATCCATCTGGATTGCAGAATCCACTAAGGCTTCAAGGTCAGCGAAGGGAATGTTGACAAGCACTGTCTGCATCTCATCATGTAGACCATTCAAGAATCTCTCCTTCTTCTTGGCTTCAGTATCAATCTCATCAGGGGCATACCTAGACAGAGACAGAAATCTATGACGGTACTCTACCACAGTCATCCTTCTCTACTTCAGCTACTTGAATTCATCCCTCATCCATAGAATCAAACCTGGTGGACATGGGTTCGGCTAAATTTGAGTTTGAATTCATCCCAAGCCATCATATGTCCTCCATTCATGGTACGAATGCTATTCCACCAAGCTCTTGCATCACCTGCCAGATAATGGGTGGCAAACAGTACTTTCTCATTGGCCTCCACTCCTGCGACTTCTAAGTTGTTCACCATGGTCTACAGCCAGTCATCAGCATCTAATGGCTCTTTAGACTTACTAAATATGGGGGGATTGGTGTTTTGAAATTTCTTGAGCTTGGATAAGTGGTTATCCTGGTTTCCATGGCCTTGGTTATTATGGGCCATCTGAGGTATTTGTTGAAGGGTGGCTAAATTAGCTTGACGTTCAACACTTCCAGCTTCACGGACAGCAACCAACATTTGCAAGATTTGCAGCATTGGGTCTTGAGATGAGATGCTCCCTCCGTGAGGCATCTGAAGATTGAGATAGATCATGAGACAAGAGGGAAATTTCTAAGGTTCATGGACACTACTGCAGAAAGGCTTATAGGTGCCAGGTGGTTAGTGACGGACAAAACTGGGCTTATCACTAGTAAGCCTTACTAGCGACATGTAAGGATAAGCCCGTCACTAGTACACAATGCTGGTGACAGGCGAATAAAAGTGACTGTCACTAGTATTTTTTGTGGAGACTGGCTGAATGGAAAATATACTTAGTGACGGACGTCTATAAATGTCTGTCACTAGTAAAGCTATGATTAGCGACAACATCAAAATATGTCTGTCACTAGTATTTTTCGTGAAGGTTGGCTGAAAGAAAAAATTTCTTTGTGACGGACATGTCTAAAGGCATGTAACTGGTAACCATATTTTTTTCAGTTATTATGTACATTGGTTTCGGGTACAAATGAATTTGGTAGCAAAACACTACAATTTTGAACCTAGGACAAATCAAACAGCATAAAAAATTAATTTTGTCGAAATATTTGGCACGCGAATTTCCCGTTGGAGGAAATTATTCGAGAGCAATTTTGAGGGTAATTTGCAGAGAGGAATTGTCAAAATCAATTTGACGAGAGAAAAATTGTTCAAATCAAAGCAAGAAGTGGTCGCTGCAGCCAATGAGACTATAGGACTGGGTTCCCCTCGATCGCCCAGCCGCACATGATCTGAACCATCGATATTTCCGCCCATTGTTTTGAACCGTCCATCCAGTCCCCGCGGTCACCGCCCAATGCCCATTGATCTGAACCGTCTAGTCCAGTCCCCGCAGAGGCACAACAAAACCCTAACCATGGCGCAGAGCCGCAGCCTCTCATTCTCTCCCTCGTGCAACCCCTAACTCCCTTTCCTTCTCCCTGATGCCACGCGCTGCCTCCATCCCACACCGCTTCCTTTGATCTCCTCTCCTCCCCGTCGTCGACCTCTACCCACCCGTCCTGGCGCTCCGCTTCACCGCCGGTGACGGGCGTGCGCCTCCAAGCGAGGCAACTACCCCCGCGTGTCCCGCGGCTGCCGCCGCCGACGGCCGCATCAAGGTGGGCCTGTAACGGCTGCAGCAAGATGGGAGCATGTTGATGCGGGCATGGGACAAATATCTGGGAGAATCTCCTCATTGCCGGATCGATCTGGATGCTGCTGCTGGGCTGCAAGCAGCTGTACCAACCTGAGCAAGTAGACGGGAAGTAGCAGTCTACTGTCCCTTGCGCTAACGATGGGATATACAAGAAATAGAAAGAAGGGGGTAGATGAAGACCAAGGAAAAGACTGTTGAACCTGACCAGATTGACGACCTATCCTAAGGTAACTTCTACGTAGTCTGTAGATGGTAGAGTGATAGATTGCTTTGAGGATTAGTACGGCTGCACTTGTTTTGAGTAATTTGGTAACGGAGTATTAGAAGTGAAACTGGCACTAAAGAGAGCATCATCTGAGATGGAACCAACAATAAAATTATAGATGATGTCGATAGCTTTCCAATGATACCAAGTTTGTGCAATTCGTATTAGCGGTTGTTTAGATATCATCAAAACTGTGCCGCTACACTAGGATTTGTAGTCTGTGATGGTTTATGTTTCAAAACAATTAGATAAAGGGGATCCAGAATAACGTTAGCTAAACAGGTCAGTCCACCAAATTCCAGAGATCAGATTAAAGGCATGAGCATAAGATTCTGGCTGTGTTTAAGAGAGACGTATATATTTTTAATTATTGTAATGATTATTGATGGAAGGACCAGTTCTAAGAGGTATTTTACAAGTCCAACCAACTTTTGCCAGGTTTATTTCTCACCATGTCTCCCATTGGGTTCTCTCTATTACTCTAGCATAATAGGGTGTGTTCGTCTGAATATGGAGGCCCTCTAGTGTTAAAGATTGTCATTTTTGGTAATCAAATGAGGGGATGGTTACTAGGTGCTAGCTAACTAATATAATAAATATTATTCCAAATGATCTAACCAAGAAATAGAAAAGCTTTTAAGAACATAAATTTCATTTAGATAATTGATTTAAATATTGCGAACATCGTCTATAATTTTCTGATATTGTTGTTTTAAATTCTTATACACATTTGCTTTGATCAGTGAGTTATGCTCTAATATGAAGCGAAGACTTGATTACGATGAACTGGTGAAGTGTCTGACATTCACGACCAATTGACAACTGCCACCAACATGCTCCAAACGAGCTTCCTTGTTCCGGAGAATCTCCTTGCCATGTTTCAAAGCACTTTCTATTTGCTTCCATTAATAAGTAGAAATAGGAAATATAAAGAGCTACTCTGATTGTTTGGACAATCCATGAACAGCTTCTGTATGAATGAAAAGCTTCTCGTCATTATGAAATGTAAATATTATGTCATATTGGGTTATGTGAATGTGTCATTGTACAACATATTATTGTGCTATATGAAATATTCATGAAAAATGCATTTAATTTTTTTACAACATCTTATTGTGCTATATGGAATATTTGTAGAAATATAAATTTTTTATTATCGAAATTCAAACCAGTGACGGACAGAAGAAGGGCATGTCACTAGAAAACCCCATAGGGTTGTGGCATTTGATCGCAATCGGTGACATGCATCTAATTTGCATGTCACTAGTATAAACATACTAGTGACTAGCACATGTAAATGTTTGTCACAAGTACAAATACTAGTGACAGGCACTTGCCCGTCACTAGTAACCTTATACCAGTGACTAGTCATCAGTGGCAGGCGCTTTGTCTGTCACTAATGGGCCTTTTGAGCCTGTCACTGATAGTCTATTCTGCAGTAGTGGGATTTGTTTTTGAAAAGTTTGACTCTGGTTTTGTCAACTAGCAACTTTCTTTTCATTCATTCATAGCATCCAATACAAACACACACCACACTAGGGTAACAGATGGTTTTAGGAACCATTCAGTGAAGCTACGATACAGTGGCACCGGATACAACTCACACCTACGATAGTTCTCAAGTGTTACTACTCATCAGAACTGGTGGCTTCTTCATCATCAATGAAGGCGGAATCATCATCATCAGTGTGGAAGTCCATGTCGAGGTCTTCCAGGTAGTCATCATCATCACTGAGGTAGGAGTAGGGATCTCCACGAATATCTTCCCGTTCATTCTCCCTCTCCTCAAGCTACATGTCCCGCTCATGGATGGTCTCCTCCAAAGATGACACCTTGTGACGAAGGTGGGCAATGATGTGATCCTTCTTGTCACGCAGACGGCAAAGTGACTTGTGCTCCTTCACAAGGATGGAGAGGGTCTGGTCCTTCTTGACTGCAATGGCATAGTTGTGGTTGGCGTAGGCACGGGCATTGTCCAACTCCTTCTGCCTGTCATACAACATGAAGTCGAGATGATCCACTTGATGCTTCAGGTCTGGATGGCCTGATACCTCTAATGGTTGTCCCATAGCATCACGCCTTGCATAGTAAGCAAAGCGAGTGCCATTGATCTGGTTGATGCTTTGTCCACATAGATGGGCAAGAGCTTCCTGCATAGCCCTGGCGAGTCCGTCTAGCCAGTTGTTCTCCCTGAAGCTGAATTGGATCCCCTCTGAGGCGGGTGCCTCCATCTTGCCTCTGAGATTTGCAACTAGCAGCCATTGTAGTTCTCCTCCTTGCTGATCATTGAGCTGTGCCCCAAAGAAATCGGGGTGCGGGTGCTCAAGAATATCCGAGAGTTGGCTTAAATCTCGCTCGAAGATGAGTTCTCCTCCATTGCCCAACTGGTAGAACTTGCTATACTTGACTTCCATCTATAAGAATGTAGGATGAGTAGGTTAGTGGGGTGATCAAGTGTGTCAAATTTTATGTAGGATTGCAAGAATTTTTGAGGAACATGAATTTTCTTGAAAGAATCTCAGTGATAATAATGAGAATAGGTTTTCATAAATACTCGCTTCTTTTGTTTTGAAACTAAGTTTTTGATTCAAGCGTCCATTCTAACTAGGGTCTCCTATGGTCAGTATGGCTCTGATACCAAATTGTCAACACCCGGATTTTTAATCGCAGATGCTTGTTATGCCATACATCGCAATCCCAGGATTACCATTTTTGCGAGACATAACAGATTGGTACCATAGTTCATCATCCATTACAAACCATAATAAAGGTCTTACAAATAAAGCATATCATGATCCAGTCTTAATACAATCAACGCAGTGGAATATATAATAACGGTAGCGTGGTCGAAGCTCCATCTTCAGGGTCACATGCAATGCTGACGATGGGAGATGATCCTAGTTGTCATAGACTTCCTACTGTCCATCATCCTGGTAGTCCTCCTCATAGTCTGGCCATAAGAATAGCTAGGGACAAAGCCATGAGTACTATTTAAGTACTCGCAAACTATCACTAACAAGTAAAGTAGTTCGAGTAAGAATCCAATGCTTTAGGTTTATTTTTAAAAAGCCAGGTTTATCTCTTACTGAGTTTAGAAGTAAAGAAAACTAGTTTAATGTTCTACAACACCTAAGTGGGAACTTAGTTTTCATGTTCACAACCCTGTTGTGGTCAAGTAAAATTCATAGTTCATTTCACAAGTCATTTTGAAAACATCTGACGACGGAACAGTATGGCCACTCCAACTGTCCATGACCACGGACGTGGTTATTCGAATAGTTTGACACTCTGCAGAGGTGGTACACTTTCACCGCAACATTTGATACATTCGTTAGGGATAACCTTGAATCATCATACTTAGTATGCGGATAATCAATCCTAACCTTTCAATTACACATCCTAGTATATGCACCTCCCCTATGAGTTTGGCCTCCCAACCATGACCATCTGTCATCTTAGGAACTGCATAGGTGGACATTCACATTAACAAGGTAGCCTCAGCTCAACCTCTTCCGCAAGGGAACCCATACTAAGACATATAAACTTCCATTCAAGCGCTACCCAAATTCAAGTATTGTGGTTGTACGGTGAAATTGGAATGGTATTGCATCCGAACCCAACCATCAGTTTTTATAAAGGGCTAAGGCTCATGCCTCAACATTTTCATTATTAAATCATCTTGTGTTCATAACACATGTCAAAACATTTCAATAGAATGAATCTTCATTCCAAGGTTTTCATAATCATTTTCACCAAGTATTCCCATCTAAGGTGATAAACTTTTATGCTTAGCACTAGCCACTAAAATTGAGGGTATTCACTAGTGAAGGGTACTAATCAAGTGTGACTATCCAAATCTAGTCTCATGCCTTAGTATGACATCTAGTTCTAACTACTTAGGCCTAGTTTTATGCTCTTTATGCTATCTATACTATCTTTCCAAAATTCACAAGTCACTAAGTAAGGGTAAAGAACTTAGGTTAAGAAATAAAAGAATAAAGCTTGCAAGTAGAACTGGGAATTGGTATAATCAAGGTTGCATAACCAAAGCATGCCTAATGCATCTTGCATAGGTTATCTTGCTTGCATAGTTAACTTGTATTGTGGGGCTTTCAAGTATTAGCTTGCATAGGTAACATGCAAAGTTCTAGCTTGCATAGTTAAGAAACTTGCAAGTGTTAGCTTGCCTTGATTGGTGTAATGGTTGAAGTTTTCTTCTTCGTAGTACTCCTCCTCCTAGTAGCCTTGGTTGGTACTAGCGTCTATAAATGAATACGAGGTACACAATCACCAAACAATACTTAACTACCTCTATTTGACACACAAAGGTTCACACTAGATGATCTAGCATCATCACAAACATCACATAAAATAAAGACCTAGTCTTATTTGTTTTATTTTAGAAAAGTAATTTCTACTCATTGAAAACTACTTAAGATTTAATATTCTCCAATTAAAATATGGGATCATGTTGACACATGTCATCACCACATATTCTAATATTTGGAAATGTGATTTAAAGTGGTGGTCATATTTTATAAAGTTTAAAATTACTATTTTATATAATTAAAGTGACTAGAAATTCCTATATAGCATTCTTTTAGTACTAGTCCAAGATCACTGCATGTAAACCTAAATATTTTTACATATTCAGATAGATCTGGTCAATTGTGATTTTTGAGAGTTGGAATCAACTCAAAACCTTTTATGGTTGATTTTTGAAAAATGTTTGAATATGTAAAAGTCTTTGTTTTGTTATTTTACTATAGCTGATCTATAATTTCAAATGATTTGAATCCAACGGGCTTGGATTGATAATTTGAATACCTTTCTAACAAAATTGGAATCATGCCATTTGGTTCAGTAAATCTCCTTGAATTGAATTTCAAAGTCACTGAATGAACTAGGTTTTGAATAAAATGGAAAATATCTATTTGAATTACTAGGATACGTGCGGGAATGATACTGCGCCGGCCCAGTTGCATAGTGCACGCGCAGCGGGCTGCTGATAGGGGGGCCCATGCATCAGCGGCTCATTCTAACCGAAGCGGTAAGTTTCAATCTAGGCCGTGAGATTAGACTAGGATTTACAACTGACGTTCGTCATCTCCGGCGGATAGCTCCAGCGAGACTGAACCCTAACGGCGACGGTGGGGGCACGCGGTGGCTTACCAGGGCTCCAGCTAGGGATGGCGATGGGGGCGAACGATGTTGTCGACGACAGCGGTTCGAACGATGGTCGCGGCGTCTCCTGGGGTGGCTCCAATCAATGGCTCCTCTTCTCCTCTACAGTAGCAGACTCTGGTGAAATTCTGGCGGGCTAGAGCTCGCCTTGATCCGGGGTAGGGTCAGGGGTGGTTCCGAGAGAGAGGGGAGTGAGATGGTTTGAAGAATTGAGGCGATGGTGGCCTCTATTTATACACCGGCAAGAGGGGCAGTGCGGCATGGTCACGGCTCGTCGGTGACGATGATGCCGTGAGTTAATGGCATGGCTGAGGGCGTAGGGGAGTGCGGTGTCTCCTGGCGGTCGTCGCAGGCTTAATGGCACGGCAAGGGCCGGTCGAGAATGGTCGGGTGCGGTCCGTGCTCTGCACGGGAACGGCGGTGTTCGAGACGGCGTACATGGGCTTCGTGTCGCGCGGAGGAGAACGGTCGTGTCTGGGAGGTATCTAGGGTCATGGCGAGTGCAGTTACGCGCGGTGAGAGCGAGGCGTGGCGTGTGCGCGCGTGTCGGCTGCGGCGCTCTGGCGTGCTCTTGGCATGGAGCAGAAAAATGGGCGCAGCATTTCTCGGTGGTCCATGGCTTGGCTGAGCTCGAGGGGTGGACAGGGAGTGGCGGTGGATGGTGGCCTGTCTCCTAGACATCATGGACGGGCGTGGCGCTTCCTCCTGCGAGATGTCCATGGTCGACCAGCGGGAATGGTTCAGGTGGAGCGGCACTGGTGCAATGGCAAGGAAGGGGCAGCTTCAATGCGATGTTGGGCACTGGGGGTGACAAGGAGACTGAAATGGGGCAATGGATGGACAAGGAATTGATCAAGAACTGTGATAGTTAGGTAGTTGTTACTGTGCTCACCAGGTGTTTGATGAAATGGCCTCATGAATTCAAAGTTTGAATTTTTGGATGAATTTTGGTGAGTGCTCTGGTCATAAGCTTGGTAGTCTGAGGTTTCTTGGGTTTTCTAAGGTGAAGTGGTTTGGTTGGTTTTTGAGAAATGGCTATCTTAGTACGTACACTTGATTCAATTTTGAATTGTCATTTAAATAGATTTGAAATTTGTTTCTGTTGGTTTATAAAGTGGGCTTGGGTTCATTGTTACTTGGTCTAGCAAGGGGTGAAAAGAATTGGGTTTGTTCCTGTTAGAAATCTTTGACTAGGAACACCCAAAGTGGTCTAGTGAACAAGTTTGGCCAAAATGACCATTTGCTCATATTTCTTATTTTTTTATTTTCTCTTCATTTGATTCTGCATGGAAATGATCTATATGATATTGTTTTCATCTTTAAATAAATCCTTATCATTCATAGCAATCAAACATGGTAATTGCACTCATTCATGCATTAATCACACACACACATGCATGCATTCATATTAATTTTAATAATAAAAGTTTTTGTTAACCCTAAACTTGGGTGATTAGAACTTGATAATATTGTTTAATATTTTTGGGATGTTACACTTCTCCCTATCACCCCCTCCCCCTCTCTCCCCTCCCCTTTTTTATTCTCTCTCTCTCTCGCCCCCTCTCTCGGTATCCCTCTCTCGCAATGCAGAAACCGCCGAACCCGAGGTGGTTCCGTCCACCCCGTCCTCAGGGACACAACCAGGCCTTGAGGGAGCTCGCCTGCAAGGTTCAACAAGGATGTTGACGACAAGGATGGTGTACGAGGAGGAGATCTCGAACTAAACAAGGAGGATGATGATGAGGTGATCACTTCAGGATCTGTAGCTCTTATTTTTAGGTACTTTACTTTCCATCTCATAGATGTTGGATTGATCCCTGCTACATATCAGAACATCCTTCAATATTTCATGGTCCTTTCCACCAGAATTTTTTTGTTTGAGGGAATCTCAACAATGAATATTGTTCTGAATAATCCTATAAATGGCTTAAATCATGTAAGAACTTCTTTACCATATAAGAAATTTTTGTTCTACATTATTTCTGGATCATTATAAGAAATATGTCAGTATCAGAAATTAGATTTTTCCCTACAATTTCTAGATCATATGAAAAATATTTGTTGTGACATGAGGTTGGTAAAGAGCAGGGAAAACAGAATGGTAAAATTTATGCAGAAATTTAGTTACTAATGTTTGGCCACGTAGAAATAAAACAAAACTTTTCTCTCTTCCACGGTGATTCCAAGATCTAGCTGAGGTAGAAGGCCACGAGGATTACCATTAGATGCGCAGTTGCGGAATTGATGAAGCACGTCTATTAAATGCAGTGTAGTCCTCATGATCTGATCCAATCATGATCGTCATGGTGTTGATCGTATAGCACCGCTGCTGGTATCCACATGTACAAGGAGGAGCGCCGACGGTGGACTGCTAGGTCCAGTACGGCTACAGGACTGCTGTGGAGCTAGGGTTTCCAACACATGGAATGACCTAACCATTAACCCTCCTAGGTTTCTGTGCCCCACTATATATAGGGAGTGAAAGTGGGATCCACTCACTTGTGGCACATTCAAATATTAGTCACTCTGAGTCCGACTCACTGACTCAGTCTAAATCCGGTTCAGGTCCAACCCAAACATATTTCTGGTTCAGATCCAATTCGAACTTGCTCCCGCTCTTAATTGTGTGACCCCGCAGGCTCATGGAAACTTGGGCACGATTGGAGTCCGACTCTTAATCGATCAGTCGGTAGCGGCTCCTAGCAGAACGTGCCGACTCCCAAGTACCAAAGAGTCATGACGACATGCCTTTCCAATGCGACTTCTGTATGAGTCCCTTTTGCCTCACGATATGCCTTGTCGGACTATAGGCGAATAATTGTCATCCCTTAAATAGTCTGACTCTCTTCTCGATCTAAGATAAGTGATTCATCTAACTAACTCTTAGTCGATCGCCTCGATTAACACTTAACTGATTCGTGCATGGCCATGATTTCTAAATCATATCATCCGAGAGGGCCCAGAGAATATCTCTCCAAGTGGAGGGGCAAAATTCCATCTTGGTTATTCACATCACGCAGCTTAATTCTCAGTCGATCCAAACTCTGTCTTTATAACTGCCTAGTTACGGATCAGCATTTGACAGAACCTAAGTCGGTGATCCTCAACTTAGACTATGCAACAGCCTCGAGTCTAAGGATTACATTGATTGAGATATACAAATGACAACTTGTTCGTTGTATCTTAATATGGGTCAATCCGACTCGATAAACTCTTTGGCCAAATTTGTATAAGTCAGTTAGAACAGCAGCTCCATGCCCATGACAAGTGGAACCGAGTCATCAGCCAACTTTCACATTGGTCTAAGTTGTATGTCCAGTACAACATCTATTACCAAAGATATTTAGTAAAAATAACATGAATGTATAGTTCCACAACTGAATTATATATTCAATGATACACATATATATATAAGGACAATTTAATATCTTTATGAATACAGTGAGAATTGTTGAAGTGTATAAGTGGATTGCACTAGCCCTTTCCATCAGTTTGGACTTTTGGTTGCGTTGGCTAGTGCATGAAGCTTGACATGGTATCAGAGCCTAAGGTCTCGAGTTCGAGTCCTAGCTTTCGCAATTTATCCTAAAATTGGTGTTGACCCCTCTGTGTCCACGTATAGGCCTCTTGAGTTATACGTGAGTTTCGCGCGTCGTCGCTCTCTTCCGGTTGCACGTGCTGACTTCTCTCCATCACACGTAAGAGGGGGTGTTCAAGTGTATAAGTGAATTGCACTAGCCCTTTCCATCAGTTCGGACTTTTGGTTGCGTTGGCTAGTGCATGAAGCTTGACAAGAATCACATCATACATGATTGCCTCTAGGGCATATTTCCAATAACTAATTGGCAGGTTCCAATTGATTTATTTATATAGAATCTGATTTATTTTGTTGAATGATTCGTTAGTTTCTGTCATATTTCATTGCTAAGCCACGTTTAATCTGTACTTGCATGTTCTGATGATGTACGACAGGCCCCATTTAATGTGTATTTACATATGTATGTCGTCGTATTTCTATTATGGCAAGCCTTTCCCATTTATTGTTGCTACTTTGTTTACAGATCACAAAGCACCTCATAGCCACACATAATTCATATGTAACCGTCGCTCGGTGCCACAAATCCACGTCCCATAATATACTAGCTAATTACCATGCTACACCACTTGAGTCTACCATGTGGCCTTTTGTACAACTCAGCAAGGTATACAAGTTTATGCATTTTAGGTGCGCTATCACGTTTCTTGATCTCACACTTATGATGCATTTTTAGGTGCTTTCTTGTTTGTTATTGGATTACCTATTTATCGTGTGTTAATAATTTCTACTGGATCAGTAGGCTATGCAATAATAATTGGATATGCAACAATAGTAAAGAAATGTTGCAAGAGACTTGTTTTCTACGCATGGCTATAGCAATGAATACTCCTTTTTATAGATAATATATTTTCTCTGTTAGGATAATAGACTTGTTGTATTATCAGGGGGCCAAAGGCCACAATAAATAGTACATGTATAGGTGCAAATATACAGGAAACCTTCTAACACACGGGAAAACTATAATATACAAATATATACTCTAACCCTCCCTCCCAAACTCATGGTGGATCCACAACACTGAGTTTGGAGAGTAAGAAGTCATGCTGCGCTCGAGTTTGTGCCTTTGTAAAAAAATCCGCCAACTGCAAATCTGAAGGCACATAATGAAGCGCAACAACCTGATCATGCACCTGAGTACGTGTATAAAAAGCATCAACACCAATATGCTTGGACAACTCATGCTTGACCGGATCACGTGCAATACTGAGAGCACCTGTACTGTCAGACAAAAGTGGAGTGAGTGTCGTAACAGAGACCCCAAATTCTGCAAGCAACCACCGTAACCAGGTCACCTTAGCAATCAACAAAGCCATAGCCCGCAGCTCAGCCTCAACACTCGAACGGAAAATCGCTACCTGTTTCTTCGTCTTCCAAGCAACAAGCGAACCACCAAGAAACACACAGTAAGCAGAAAGTGAACGACGATCCGTAGGATCACTCGCCCACGTAGCATCCGAGTAGCACTGGAGCTGGAGAGAGCTGAAACTAGGAAAGAAAAGGCGACGAGTGATCGTGCCACGAAGATAACGAAGGACACGGAGGAGATGACTGTAGTGAATAGTGGTAGGAGCTAAGACAAACTGACTCAGAATATGAATAGGATAAGAGATATCAGGACGAGTGACAGCAAGATAAACAAGACTCCCAACAAGATGACGATAATGCGTGGGATCAGGAAGAGGATCACCATCAGTAGGACGAAGCTTAACATTAAGCTCCATAGGAGTCTCAACAGTGCGCTCATCCCCAAGAGCAGCACGAGCAAGAAGATCCTGAATATACTTTTCCCGAGAGAAAGAAAAGCCATCAGAAGTGGAGGAGACCTCAATCACAAGAAAATAGCGAAGAGGACCAAGATCAGTCATAAGAAACTGATCACGAAGACGATCCTTGACAAAGGCAATATACTCAGGATCATCACCAGTAATGATCATATCATCAACATAGAGAAGAAGAGTGCGTCACGAGGAGAAGTGTGAACAAATAGCGCTGGATCATAAAAACTAGGAGAGAAACCAGCAGTAGTCACCACAGAGGCAAAGCGCTCAAACCAGGAACGAGGGGCCTGTTTCAGGCCATAAAGGAAATGCCGAAGACGACAAACCATCCCATCGAGAACAGAATACCCAGGAGGAGGCTGCATGTAAACCTCCTCACTCAACTCGCCATTAAGAAAAGCGTTCTGAACATCAAGCTGGGACACAGACCAACGTCGAACAGAAGCAACAGCAAGAAGAGTACGTACAGTGGTCATATGAGCCATAGGGGCAAAAGTCTCATCATAGTCACGGTCGTGCTCCTGCTGAAAGCCACGAGCCACAAGACGCGCTTTATAGCGCTCAAGAGATCCATCAGAGCGGGTCTTAATTTTATAGACCCACTTACATGTGATAGGACGAACACCAGGAGGGGGAGAAACAAGATCCCAGGTGCCAGTGCGCTCAAGAGCAGCGATCTCCTCAGTCATGGCAAGCTGCCATTCAGGATGACGCTCGGCATCCCCATAATAAGTCGGCTCGAAGACGACAGAGAGACCATACTGACTAGGTGAGTAATGGTCTGGAGCACGACGCTGACGAACAGGCTGTGAAGAGGGAAGCTCATCGGCGGAAGACGACTCATGAGAAGAAGAGGAAGAAGGAACAACAGAGGAAGGGTCCGAAGCCGGAGAACGAGGTGGATAAGAAACTAGGGGAGAACAAGGAGAACTAGGGGAACTAGACGGAGGAGAGGATGGCGCAGAAATCGAAGGGGGCGCATCAGAAGTAAGAGGTGGAGAAGAAGGGACAGTAGGAGGTGCATCAGGAAAATGAAGAAAAGAGATATCATCCACCGGGTAAGTACCAGAGGTGGGGCGAGGATAGAAGGGACGCGTCTCATCAAACGTGACATAACGAGAGATGCGCATCCGACGACCAACGGGGTCCCAACAATGATAGCCCTTATGCTCATCACTGTATCTGAGAAAAACACACTCAACCGACTGAGCGGTCAGTTTGGTGCGTTCACGAGGAGGTAGAAGGACATAGCAAACGCAACCAAATAAACAAAGAGTCGAGTAGTGTGGAGAGCTACCAGAGAGACGCTCGAGAGGAATACCACCTTGAAGGGCAGCAGAAGGCTGAATGTTAATGAGGTAAGTCGACGTAGCGACAGCCTCAGCCCAGAAATGGGGCGAACGAAAGGAAGCAATCATCATAGCACGTGTAGTTTCAAGAATATGAAGATGCTTATGCTCGGCGACACCATTTTGAGCATGGGGGCCGGGACACGAGAACTGAGAGAGGGTGCCCTGCTCAGCAAGGACACCACGCAGGTGCTGGGAGATATACTCTCCTGCAGAATCAACACGAAACACACGAATAGGCGTGGAATACTGAGTACGAATCATGGCCGCAAAGCGTTGATAAATAGAGAGCACCTCACTGCGAGAGCGCATAAAAAACAACCAGGTGTACCGTGAAAAATCATCAATGAATAAAATATAGTATCAATGGCCCCCTTTGGAAGCAAAGGGAGTCGGACCCCAAACATCTGAATGAACTAAATCAAAAGGTCGCTGAGATATAGACACACTAGTAGGATAGGGAATCTGAATCTGTTTGCCTAACCTACAACCCTGACACGAATGTAAAGACACATCTCCTGAGACAGACCCCAGAAGACCACGATGAACTAAGGACGATAAACGGGAGCCACAAAGGTGACCCAGCCGATGATGCCACTGCTGAAAAGAGCCAGTGACAGAAGCAGCAACCGCAGAAAAACTAGCAGATGAAGTGTTAGTGGATGGAACGCGAAGCCAGTCTAACTCCCATAGCTCCGGAGACTCAAGGCTGCGCGGACCAACTCCAACCAGGGCCTGGGTACGGCGGTCCTGAACTGCACAAGAATCAGCGTCAAGAATGACACGACAACCAGAATCAGTAAGCTGACTAGCAGAGAAAATGTTCATCTTAAGACTAGGAACATGAGAAACGTCAGGAATAGAGAAAGATGAAGTAGAAAGGGTGTCTCGACTGGAAACAGGAAGAGAGGTACCATCGGCCATGATAACACGAACATGAGAAATAAGAGAGCGAAGAGCAGAAAGAATAGAGGACGCAGAAGTCATATGAAAAGAAGCTCCAGAATCCAGATACCACGGGGATGACGTACCTGACTGTGTAGAAGGTGGTGGTCACGCGGTGCCAGAAGATCTAGGCACAGAACCAGCAGTACCCGACGAGGAAGAGCCTGTAGCAGCGAGTAGACCACGAAGAATGTCCTGATCAGACAGTGCAACAACAGAAGATCCTGAAGAACCAGCCTGCCTACGAGCATGGTAGTGCTGACGTAAGCTAGGATCCCTCCTCCAGCAGCTAGAGACATCGTGGCCAGGCTTGCCACATTAGGCGCAGGGAGGACGAGGAGGTGTTGTCATACCCCTAGGCTGCTGAGGCTGACTCTGGCCCTGAACCGGAGGAGTAGAGAGTATCGGCGGTACTGGAGACCACAACGAAGCCGACGACACAGGAGGACCATAAGCAGCAAGTACGGAGGGAATCTCAAGAAGACCAGCACCACGAAGACGAGTCTCCTCAGCACGAAGCTCAGACAGTACCTCAGAGAGCGGAACACGACCACGGGCAAGCATCTGGGCACGGCGCGGCTCAAACTCCTTACGGAGCCGCGACAAGAACTCAAATACGCGCTGAAACTCCAGATTCGCGCGCACAGTCAGACAGCAGGGACAGGTGGCACACACAGCTGTACGAAGAGAATCAAGCTGACGCCAAATAGCAGTATAGAACTCATCAATAGTAGAATCACCCTGCTAAAGAGCATACTCCTGGCGAACCACAGACAGGTAAAGAGCATCCCCAAGACGGCCGATAGCGCTGACGAAGAAAAGCCTACTGAGCAGCAGCAGTGGGAAGACTCATGAACTCAGCAGCATACTAAGGCAGAACACTGGAAGTGAGAACAGCAGCAGCACAAGCATCCTCATCTATCCACTGAGTGTAGTCAGTCAGATCCTGAGGAGTATCGGGGTCAAGGACAATAGGCGACATAGGAGCAGCGGGGCGCGGCGGACAGGAGACCTCGCCAGAAAGCACACCCCAAAGACGAAGACCGCACATGTGGACGCACATAAAAGCAGCGAAATCAGAATAATTCGCGCCATCAAAAATCACCGGGCAGCTAGGAATCGCAAGATAGCCCAACGAGAAAGACATTTTTTTCTCTTTTTTTGGGACGAAAATCAGATCAGATCTGATCTGATCAGATCCGCAACACGCAGCAATAGCCGCGGCGGACGGGGTCGACAGCCGGGCGATGGCCGGGAAGCGGCGACGGCCGGGCTGCGGCCGGGAGACGGCGGCCGGGCGGCAGACGGCGACAAGCCGATGGGCGGGCGGGACGGGGGCGGCAGCAGCCGGGGCGGACGGACGGGAGGCGGCGACAGCCGAGCGGCCGGGCGGCGGGACAGGGCGGTCGGGCAGCGGCCGGGATGGATCGGACGGACGACAGCGACCGGGGAGGACGGGGCAAGCTCGCAGGAGGCGAGGGAGAGACAACGGCGGCGGCCGGGCGCGGCGACAGGAAGCCGGGGCGGGCAGCGGCGGCTGCGGCTGCGAGGAGAGGAGCTACCTTACAGCTCTGATACCATGTTAGGGTAATAGACTTGTTGTATTACCAGGAACCAAAGGCCACAATAAATAATACATGTACATGTGCAAATATACAGAAAACCTTAACATACAGAAACTACAATATACATATACTCTAACAGTCTCGACTCAAAATCTGGGGCCCTTCGGTAGGCGGCTAGAGGGTCCTGGGCTCTTCCTGCTGAATCTGAGTTCAGGTACTCCGGTGCGGACTGGCTACAACATCTGCTAGATCAATCAGACGAAAATATGAGGCCAAGAATCCTGCTATTGCTATCGCGCGCCTGGTACCTACGGAACGACGTGATCCACGAGAAGGGCCAGGCCACTATCTCTAGCTCGGCTGTTTTTCTCCAGGCATACCTCCGTGACGTCTCTGGTGATGCTCTGTTTTGTGATCCCAAAGGGAAAAGAACAATCGAAGACAGTTGCACTGTCACGGTGGACAATCCCCAGCCTGCTAGGTCCTGGTCGGCAGCTCCGCCCAACTGGATAAAAATAAACATTGATCACTCGATATGCCCGAGTAGCAGCACAGGAGGCGCTAGCATGATTGCTAGAGACTGTTCAGGCTCAGTCCTTACCTCTGCCTGTACCACTCTCTTGAACTGCCAAGACACTGAGGAAGCAGAAGCCAGGGCTGCCCTTTGGGCCTGAAACTCATCCCCCACCGCGAACGGACCAACATAATCCTAGAGCTGGACTGTGCTAATGTTGTCTATGCTCTAAATCCCAGCAACGATGTCAAGTCGAGACTTTGGACTATCTACCGTGAGACCAAGAACCTGATGGGAGAGTTCAACGGATGCTCCATCAGACACTCGAAAAGGGAGTCTAATAGAGTAGCTGACACTCTTGCAAAGTTAGCCTACTCCTTCGGAGAGAATGTTACCTTCGCTGTTCTTCCAATCCCTGTAAGAGAACTTGTAAATAGTGAGGCGAACATAGCCAAACGATGAATGAAAAGTTTCTCTTTCTTAAAAAAAAATTCTGGAGTAATCAGTTAGCAAGATTTTTTGTTGGCTACTATATGTTCAGGAGTAACTACTACTGCTACTTTAAAAGGGAACCGAAACTAAGTGTGTTGTTGGTTCAGGCTAAGAGTGTGACCCTAGATTAATTTTCAAATTTCGGTCTTTTACCTGAAACTAAGTATGTTGTTGTTTCAGGCTAAGGGAACTGAAACTAAGTGCATTGTTGTTTAGGCTCTTGGCTGTGTGCTCAGGGATTAAATGAGATGAAGAAAAGTTCAGGAACTATAGTATTGTACTCATGTATAATGTACTCCAGTACATTGAGTTCATACTCTAGCGTGTAGTGTGCAGTTCCAGTTCCATGTTCTTGTCATTCTGTTATGTTGTCAATATTCAATGCTATAAATATATTTACCAATATAGCATAAGCATGAACTGAAACTAAGTGTATTGTTGTTTAGGATCTTGGTTGTGTGCTCGGGGATTAAATGAGATGAAGAAAACTTCTGCAATTATAGTACTGTACTCAGGTATATTATACTCTAGTACATTGAGTTCATACTCTAGCGTGCAGTGTGCAGTTCTAGTTCCATGTTCTTGTCATTCTGTTATGTTGTCAATATTCAATGCTACAAATATGTTTGCCAATATAGCATAAGCATGTTCTTGTATTGATGATGGTTGAGCATGGTTCTGATGATGATGTAGCATAAGCAGAGCAATGTATAGCATTGCACAGCTATATTTCTCATATTATAATTTTTCAATAGCAGTGCTCAGTATAGCAGTATATACCACTCCTAAATACTCCTAGAATCACTGAATTTGTGACCAGTTACAGTTGGTAAATAAAGATAAGGAGTAGCACAATGTAGTAGTGCTTGTACTTCGTGCTCAAGTAAACATGCATTGTGGTATGATAGTAAATATGAAACCATTGTATTAATCCTCTTTTCCTTTGGAAAATACTCCTAGAAACTTTACTATCGGTAAAACTAGTAGAATTACTCCTATTTTCAGTGGGAATATATTTGCAATGTACTACGGCGGTTAGCTAGAAGACTATAGTAAATATGTAGCCATGGTACAGATAGGTACTATGTTATGCTATAGAAAGTTCATTACTAAAATTTTGTGCTTAATTGCACTTGTATATGAAACTTGTGCTTAATAACTATTGCAATCACAATGTGAAGGGGATAGACAGCAGTTTGTGGATGCTTCTGAGTTGATGTGTTTATCAGCAGCAGCCCTGGGTTCTGATAAGCCATCACCAGCTATGCAAATTGAAATTGAGATATAAGGAAAGAAGTTTTCTATGCTCATTGATTCTGGTAGTTCTCATTCCTTCTTAAACACTCAGGTAGATCCTCTACTTTCTGGTGTATCTGCAATGACTCCTGCCACAGTTAAGGTAGC
Organism: Avena sativa; assembly: GCA_916181665.1. NCBI lineage: Eukaryota > Viridiplantae > Streptophyta > Magnoliopsida > Poales > Poaceae > Avena > Avena sativa. Next base: position 85,159,151 of record OV702293.1, on the reverse strand, counting down.
TGATGGAGCAGCTTTGATTAGTTCCACTCATATTCCCAATTGCAAGTGGCAGTATGGACAGGCTTAGTTCACTACTCAATTTAGAATTCTATCTTTGGACCAATATGATGGTATTCTAGGATTCTATTGGTTAGCATCATTAGGTCCAATGAGTAGATTGGGGAGATAAATGGCTGGCAATTCAACATCAGGGACATTTGGTTACCTTTTGGGGCATTCCTATGGATACTGTCAATTGTTCAGTAGTACAAGTTGCTTTGAATAAGGAGGAAATCCGAGTTCCAGCTATACTTCAAAAAATTCTGGACCAGTTTGCTTCTATGTTTGTGGCACCCACTGGTTTGCCTCCTAGAAGAAGGTGTGACCATACAATTCCCTTACTTCCTGGAGCACAATCAATCTCTATTCGACCTTACAGATTTCCTCCTGAATTGAAGTCTGAAATAGAAGCTCAGGTAGTAGAGTTATTGAAACAACGTGTTATACAACATAGTAACAGCCCCTTTTGTTCTCCAGTTATATTAGTCAGGAAGAATATTTTACTTGGCGCCTGGTGATTTGATTACAGATATCTGAATGCTTTAACAAAAAAGGGTAAATATCCACTGCCAGTCATTGATGAGTTACTGGATGAATTTTTTTGTTCCTGTTCGTTTTCCAAGTCGGATTTGAGAGTAGGATATCATCAAATTAGATTATCACCTGGGGAGGAATATAAAACTGCTTTTCAAACCCACCATGGCCACTTTGAATTTAAGGTGATGTCCTTTGGATTGACAGGAGCACCAGGCACTTTCCAGGGTGCTATGAATGAAACATTGGCACAAGTTCTGAGGAAGTGTGCTATTGTCTTTTTGACGACATTTTGATTTATAGTAAATCATATGAGGAACATTTGCAGCATTTGCAGTAGGTAATAAAAATCATGTCTGACAGCCAGTAGGTTAAGCTCTCCAAGTGTGCCTTTGCTCAACAATAACTGACTTACTTACGACACACTATCAGTGCTCAAGGAGTTGCCACTGATAATGTTATATGTTGATCCAAATTCTACAAAGTATAGGCCAACTTCTGACGAGTGGAGCGAGGCCCGTCGCCGGAGGCTTGGGCCAAAATCATGCTTGAGAAAAATGGCACATGGGATGTTGTGCGCTTGCCTAAACAAAAGAAGGCGGTCCGCTACAAGTGGATCTTCAAGAAAAAGGAAGGTCTATCTCCCAAAGAGCCTTCAAGGTACAAGGCAAGGTTAGTAGCAAAAGGGTTCAGCCAGATTCCAGGTATTGATTACAATGATGTGTTCTCTCCAGTTGTGAAGAATAGTTCCATTCGTACTTTCTTTAGTATTGTGGCTATGCGTGATCTTGAGCTTGAGCAGTTAGATGTCAAGACCGCTTTTCTGCATGGAGAGCTTGATGAGGAAATATACATGGACCAACCAGAAGGGTTCATAGTGCCTGGTAAAGAGGATTTTGTGTGCAAATTAAAGAAGTCTCTTTATGGCTTAAAGCAATCTCCAAGACAGTGGTATAAAAGGTTTGATTCATTTATGATCTCACATGGTTTTGAGAGGTCTAAATATGATAGTTGTGTTTATATCAAGTTTGTTGATGGGTCACCTATATACTTGCTGCTATATGTTGATGATATGTTAATTGCTGCCAAGGGCATGAAAGAAATCACTACTTTGAAGGCACACCTAAGTAGTGAGTTTGAGATGAAGGATCTTGGTGCTGCTAAGAAGATCTTAGGTATGGAGATTACCCGAGATAGAAAATCTGGTTTGTTATTTCTTAGTCAGCAAAGTTACATTAAGAAAGTTCTTCATCGTTTTAATATGGATGGTGCCAACTCAGTTAGTACTCCTATTGCTCCTCATTTTAAATTGTCAGTTTATCAATGTCCTACTACTGATGAAGAGTTTGAGTACATGTCAAAGGTGCCATATTCTAGTGCTGTTGGTTCTTTGATGTATGCCATGGTTTGTTCTCGTCCTGATTTATCATATGCTATGAGTTTGATAAGTAGATACATGGCTAATCCTGGTAAAGAACATTGGAAGGTTGTTCAGTGGGTTTTCAGGTACCTTCTTGGCACTTCCAATGCTTGTTTGAAGTTTGGCAGGACCGGTGAGGGACTCGTTGGCTATGTGGATTCAGATTTTGCTGTCGATTTGGATAAGAGAAGATCCCTCACAGGTTATGTGTTTAATGTTGGAGGTTGTGCTGTTAGCTAGAAGGCTACATTGCAGGCTGTTGTTGCACAATCTACTACTGAAGCTGAATACATGGCTATTGCCGAAGCTTGCAAAGAATCTGTTTGGTTGAAAGGTTTGTTTGCTGAGCTTTGTGGAGATGATTCTTGCATTACTTTGTTTTGTGACAGTCAAAGTGCCATATACCTTACAAAAGATCATATGTTCCATGAGAGAACTAAGCACATTGATGTCAAGTACCATTTTGTTAGAGACATTGTTGCTCAAGGTAAATTAAAGGTATGCAAGATCAGCACTCATGATAATCCTGCTGATATGATGACTAAACCTGTTCCTGTTGCTAAGTTTGAGCTTTGCTCGAACTTAGTTGGTTTAACTGATTAGCCCAAGTGGCTATTGGCGCCGAAAGTATTTGCTTTGTTTGTTCAGGGAGATGGTTGCTGTTGATGCTACAAGGAGGAATTTGTCTCAAGGTGGAGTTTGTTATATGTTGATCCAAATTCTACAAAGTATATGCCAACTTCTGACGAGTGGAGCGAGACCCGTCGCCGGAGGCTTGGGCCGAGTGTAACGAGTCTGAAGTTGGCCCACACCGTGCCCAACGGGTACGGTACGGATCATCGAAGACCTAGGTTTCCACCAATATATAAACCCCTTGTAAGCCGCCGGTTGGGATGAGTTGCATCTGTGAAATCCCCGGCGTTTGTAAACACTCCTCGATATAGTGAAGTTTCGCTGGCTGGCGCCCGTGGTTTTTTTCCTCTCTTTGTTGGAGAGGTTTTCCACGTTAAAATCTGTGTCCCCTTGCTATGTTTTTCGTTTTCGTTGTTCGTTATCTTCTTGTCGCAATTGTAACAGATAAAACTAAGATTGCTCCACTACAGTCTTGGCCAGCTCCTACAACTGTCAAGTAGATCAGAAGCTTCTTAGGAATGACAGGGTATCATAGAAAATTTATCAAAACTTATGGTGTAATTTGCGAGCCTTTGACTAATCTTCTCAAGAAGGGGAAGTTTTTGTTTGGACTTCAGAGACAGAACTTGCCTTTCAAACTTTGATGTATGCTCTAATATTTGTACCTGTGTTAGCCTTGCAACATTTTTCCAAGACCTTTGTCATTTAAACTGATGCTTTTGATAAAGGTATAGGTGTAGTGTTGATGCAGGATGGGCATCCTATACCTTATGTGAGTAAGGCTTTCGGTCCTAAAAATCAAACTCTATCTGTGTATGAAAAGTAATATTTGGCTATTCTTTTAGCTATACAACAGTGGCATCCATATTTACTAGTGAAGGAATTTTTGATCCTCACTAATCAGCGTAGCTTGTGCAGTTTAACTGATCAGAGGCTTCATACCAACTGGCAGCAGAAATCTTTGACCAAGTTAATGGGTCTATAGTACAGGACTGTATATAAAAAGGGTGTTGATAATAGAGTTGCTAATGCCTTGTCCCGCTGACCAGTTCATCAACTTGAAGTCATGGCAGTTTTAGTGGTTCAGCCCCTTTGGATGCAAGAAATTCAGGATAGTTACACCAATGATGAAAAAGCTAGGCAATTGTTGCAACACCCATATGTGAGTCCATCTTCTCATCCATTATTCACTTTGAGCAATGGATTGTTGAAATGCAAGAACTGTATTTGGGTGGGTAACAACCACGAGCTTCAGCAGAAAATTATCTCTGCTTTTCATGGCAGTTCAGTAAGGGGCATTCTGGTTTTCCTGTCACCTACAAAAGAATTTTGTCATTATTCCGATGGGTTGGCATGAAGAAGATGATTCAGAACTATGTGTCCACTTGCCAATGTTGTCAACAAGCTAAGCCAGAATGAGTTCATTATCTAGGTTTACTCAAACCATTATTAGTTCCTTCTGAACCATGGCAAATGGTCAGCCTCGATTTCATCCATGGACTTCCTAATTCTTGACATTACTTGCATTTTGGTAATCATTGAGTCCTTTTCAAAGTATGGGAATTTTATTCCCTTGAGGCACCCCTTCACAGATGCAAAAATTGCCGAGGTTTTTGTCGACAACATCTACCATTTGCACAGTTTGCCTGCAGAGGTGGTGTCGGACAGAGACCCGATATTTACTAGTTCTTACTAGCAGAAGGTGTTTTATAGGATTGGGACTTAGCTTCTATGAGTTCATCTTACCATCCGCAGTCTGATGGGCAAATTGAATGTGTGAATCAAGCAGTGGCGTGTTATCTCAGGTGTTTCATCAGTGCTCATTCCTAGAGATGAGAGAAATGGTTGTCGTTATGTGAGCTCTGGTACAACACTAACTGGCGTTCTGCCACGGGGAAATCTCCATTTGAAATTTTATATGGTCGCAGCAATGCAGTTGCCAGTGATGATGTTGATCAATGGATCCAGAATAGTTCTCTGATTCTAACTTCAGTTAAACAGCATCTTGACAGGATTAAGCTTCGTATGAAAGTCCAAACTGACTGCAAGAGAATTGATAGGAAGTTCGCAGTGGGGGACATGGTGTTTTTGAAATTATAACCTTATGTGCAAGCTTCAGTGATGAATAGGGTGAATCACAAGTTATCCTTCAAGTACTTCGGTCCTTATCAAGTCCTAGATCATGTTGGAGAGGTGGCCTATCGTTTGGATATGACAACACCGTCTAAAATCCATATGGTGGTGCATTGTTGGGAAATGCGCTACGGAAAACAAAAAATTCTAGCACATAACCAAGATCCAATGCAACGTGAGGTAACGGAACATACCCTCTATAGCACCCTGGTAAAATCCACTACTAGAAGATCGCATGTCTTATCTTTGTGCATCATCATGACATCTGTATGCATATTAATTTTTTAAAATATTTCTAAAAGCCTACCTTTGTTTTTTAAATAACCCTCTCTCTATTTCAAATCAAAACCCTAGATCCGTCCGGATATTCAATTTATTTAAAACCTATTTGCAAAATAGTATGTTTTAAAATAAAGAAATAAATAACAAAATGTTTTGTTTTGGGAGGCAGCCTGCCAGGCCCATAGGCCCAGCCGGCCACCTAGCACCCAAACTCTAGACTAGTTTGTCCAAACCCTATCCCTAAATCCTACAAACCCCACCCCATCTAACCCCTACCCAGTCCACCCCACCCCACCATCGGTTTCACGGATCACCCACACTACACTCACATGTTTGAACCACCCCTACCTAGCCCGACACATCCCACGCACACAGCCATCGACCGACCCACCCTGTGGTACTCTACCGCCCAAAACCCACCCTGCGTCGGCACACGTAGCAGCGAGCGCATCCCCCCTCTGCCCGCTCGCACACAGTAGCCTCGTGCTGGTCCCACCCCACCGACAGCTACCGTTCCACCGGCCCCACCCTGACCCCGCTCATCCCTGTGTGCGAACCACACGACCCCTAGGTCCCGACGCGTCTCCCACCTTCCCCTGTCGCAACCTCCCTCTCCCGCAAACCCCCACCGTCGTTTCTTCACCATCCCCACCCGCAAGCTCACTCTGTTGTCTGCAACCCCCCCATCGCCGCCCGCTCCCGCCACCCTCCTCTGCCCCACCCCATCTCGACTTGAGCCGCCCAATCGCCGGTCCTCTTCCTCGCCTTCCTCTCAGGCAGCCGTCGCCAAGAGCCTCGCCACCGACCCAGCTCTCCCCCGTCCACCGCCACCGGCCCATCACCAACCACCTTCACGAGCACATGCAAGCCACCTCCATCGTGCGCGCGGGCTCCCACGGAATTTGCTGGCCAGCTATGTCTGTCCCGCGTGGCTTCGGGAGCCCAGCCCGGTGGTCTATGTTGTGCCAATCCTTGGTCAACCGAGGACATGCCCGATACCTGTATGTGTTGCCCTGCTGTAGTTGGTTCGCGAGGATGGCGCTTGTTGATGTTGTGTGGATGTTCTAGTGGCGACACGATAGCATGCTGGGGAGATGCTGATGAATGTGAGCTACAAGATGGAACCACGGCCTCGACGATAATCTTCCTGGCGTATGGGGACTAGTTGGTCGATGTCCGCTGCCAAGTTCTTCTAAGAAGCCATGTGCCATGTGCCGATGCCGAACCAAGCCCTCCATGGACCCCGAACCTCTTGAAACGCCAAGTTCTTCCCGGATCCGACGGATGAGACCATGACGACCCTGATGCCGGAATCCGAAGCCCCCCGAAGCCCGATCTGAAGAACGATCCCGGAGTCCGAAGCCAAACCCAAACCCCCAAACCAAGATATTTAATCCGATATGTGTGACCCTATCCCGACCCCTATATTTTATAATATATGACATTGTCACTTGTTGCATATAAATTGATCATGTTGCATACATCTTGTGTGGCTTTAGGGGCCTTATGCCGATTCACCTTATAATTAAATATGGAGACCATATGCGGGCTTTTCTAGTCTTATATTGGCTCCATTTAAATTTGTATAGCGAACCGATACCATATTTTTCCTTGTTAATACAACATTTAAAATTGCGGGGTATCTAAGCAACATGAACCTATTGATTAATTGTCGGGACCCCGGTTCCGCTTAATATTTCCTAATTGCATTGCACCTTTGCCATGTCATGCATCATATGTGCATCATGCCTGATCTTCTGTCTTAGTATTAAATAGTGCATCCGGTGTTTGTTCTAGTGCTTTGCTTCTTCACAGATTAGGCCGACGAGTTGATGCGAGTATCGACCCGATCTTCTGATGAATCTTCAACGATGTTTTCAGGCGAGCATTCTCCCCCTTCTACCTATTTTACATTTCTAGTATTTATTTCCTTCTATTGATCTATTCATATCTGTGTTGCGATGCTCTAGTTTTTGTACCCGTGATATCCCTTGCAGCCTCTATATTGCCTTGGATACCTTGTACTACACGTTGTTTGGTAGATAGTCGGCCTTGTGTGTCGTAGTCGCTTGCTCAGGAGCTACTTCGTGTCGTCCAGTACCAGAGTTGTTGGAAGGTTGCCATATGCTTTATGTTGGAGATGATCATGACCCAAATTGCAACTTGATATTAAATTGCTGGGAATATTTATAACTAATGCAGAGGCACCGGTGGGCAGTAGATGTCATTTGATTTTTAACCGCTCACTGGTATCCTGTAGGACCTCGAGTACTTGATACCTGTTCATTGACTATTCGCACTATACGAATGTGGGACCATGAATCCCCTTAGCGAGAGCTTGAATCATATCTTATTTCTTGGGCCCACAAACTAGTTTGGGGTTTTATTACTATCCTGTACTTATGCCATTCTTATGCCATGTTTACTGCTTTATTTACTACTGTTGCTCGTGGAGAGCGTTTACTACTATATTGTTTAGGTAAGCGGAGTATTTTTGCGGTATCGACAAGCCCAGTCACACTTTCGGGTCCCCAATCGTTTACAGCCATTGACGCAAACCTCTGGGTCCGTTCCGGAGCCGGCCAACATCGTCGCGGGTATCTTGGTGGGGTGGCCCCCTGAAATATTATATGAATCTTGTGATTGCTTTGTCTTGATGCCTCATTCTTGTTTTCATTGGTTTTTCCGAGGTTGATCGTGAGTATGTTGCTATTTGTGCCCCCCTGTAGGGTAAACTTTCTGAAAGCTGTGTCCGCGGTTATGGATGACTTGGAAAACAGTATCTCGATAATAGACAACTATAACTAAATTAGTGTTATGAATTTGACTTTGGAATGACTAGTAATTAGCTTTCACTACAATGGAATGGCTAAATAAAAGTACCAACAACTGCTGGAATTGAGATGCCTCATTCTATATGTATCTGACTAGTAAGTATTGCAACTACAACAGAATGGTTAACTAAAAGTGCCCATTGCTTATTATATCAAGATGACTCATGCTATCTATATCTGACTAGTAATTGTTGCAACTATAACAAAATGAATAAAACTGCCAACTGTGTGCGGTGACCCAACATACCACTGCATGATGTAGTACACTACAGTCGTTGACATAATACCAATGAAACACCGTTCACTAGTATTACATCCCTCAGAGTGGTACAACAGAAACACAATAGGTCCAAGACATGACTATAGGTTACAACTCAACTATTTACACAAGATCCAGAGAACACTCTAGGTTAAAGAGAGACAAAGAAACTTCTTACAAATAAGAATCAGAAATAAACAACTCAAAAACTATCATACTATTAGGACTACTATTTTAACTAATGGTCTGGCATTGCTGCTATTGCAATACGCTACAAAAATAGGTTCTATGGCTAGAGATTATATCCTTATCTAATCAGTAACTTCATCTTCACTTGAGTTGATGTATATGTTGACATTCTTGACTTCATTAAAGAGTTTTAGCTTTTGATGATGATTCCTGGAGCATGACTTCATGTAGACGTCGTCTTAATGGCTTCAGAATCTAGCAAGGGTTAAAAAGATACGTTGAGCATGAGTGTACTCAGCAAGTTCACTAGTGAAAAGGATATAGATGCTGCCTAGAGGGGGGGTGAATAGGTGGGTTAAAACTTTTACAAAATGGGCTTAACAAAGGCGGAATAAAACTAGCGTTTACTTTGTCAAGCACAAAACCTATATAAACTACGGTTCACCTATGTGCACCAACAACTTATGCTAAGCAAAACAAGCAACTATGTGATAGCTAGATATAAGAATTCAAGCACAAAGGCTATCACAAAGTAAAGTGCATAAGTAAATAGCTCGGATATAGAGATAACCGAGGCACGCGGAGACGATGATTTATTACTGAGTTCCTCCCATAAAGAGACTACGTCTCTTTGGAGGGGTGGGCGGTACTAAGACCACCACGCCACAAAAAGCCTCACCCTATTCTCCTGTGAACCTCGCCACAAGAGGCCTAGTTCACTTCTTCACTATCGGTGCACTTGTCGGTGGAAATCCGTAACCTCTCACAAAGGTTGGGGCACTTCTCCACAACTTAATTGGAGGCTCCCAACAAACGCCACCAAGGCCACAACCTGCAACACCAACAAACCGTCTAGGGTTCCAAGAACCCAAGAGTAAAAAGCTTCTCAACTTTCACTCACCAAATCCTCCGAGGAGAACTCAAACCGATGCACCAAATGCAATGGCAAGAACACAGGAAGTGCTCAAGTCCTTCTCTCCCAAATTCAACAAAAGCTACAAAAGCTAGTGGGAGAATAAGAGAGGAAGAACACAAGAGGAAATCCACAAAATAAACCCCAAGATCTAGATCCCAATATGTTCCCCTCACATAGAGGAGATATGGATTGGTGGAGTTGTAGATCTAGATCTCCCCTTTCAAATCCCCCCAAAAGATTCAAGAAATATGGGAGGAATTAAGAGTATTTTCAAGCTCTTGAAGGTCAAAACAATGGAGAGAGAGAATGCAAGCCACGGGCCTAAGGAGGAAGAAGAGGTCTATTTATACCCCTCTCCAACGAAATATGACCGTTTGGGACCTTCCAGGCCGGATAATCCGCCCCTCCCCCCGGAAATTCCGGGTTCCCCGGGCTAAAAAATGGCTAAGGTCTTCGCGGCGCGACCCTCAGTATAGGGGCGGATATTTGGGGCGGATAATCCGCCCCGTGAAAACTGGCAGGAACAACAAAACTGAAACCATCATAACTTTTGCATTCGGACTCCGATTTTGATGATCTTGGGCTCGTTTCGAAGATAGTAACGAGCTATACAAGATCATGCAGGGAACCATCATAGTCCAGAAAGGAAGGATAGAACCAAATGATGAAAGGTTTAACCTATCTATAAAAGACAAATCGGTAAAACCTCCAATATCGAAAACACAATAATGAATGCATATGAAATCCGTTTTCGATGAACTTGAGCTTGTTATAGAGATTGACACAAGATCTAAATCCTCTCATGGATAAGAACCAAATAAGAACCAAGAAAGAGGATGCCAAGTATGCAAAGGTTTGAGCTCTCACCAAGGGATATGATCAAGTTACTCACTCGAGAGCCCCTCTTGATAGTACGGTTATCTAGCCTATAAACTGGTCTCCCCAACTAACATCACGAGACCGGTAAGAAAGAAACCCTATCAAGATCAAACCTTTGCCTTGTATATTCCACACCTCAAGATGGAGCACCTTTCTTGATTGCACTAGCATAGGCTCAACTTCTACTTGACCAATCTCCAGATCATTCCTTGAAACCTTGATAAACACTTGATCTTCTTCAATTTATTCTTATTCCAACCTTGAAGCCACCAAATGGTTCAAGCATTTTCTATGGACAAATCCTACAAGTAAAACTCAATGCAAACATAAGTCCATAAAACATTGTAATTAATTACCAAAACCACACATGGGGGCAAACATGTTCTTTCAACTAGAAAAGGCGTGTTTGATGCACTATATCTATAGCCACAGACCGTAGGTCGTAGGAAATGCAAGTTTTCATAAATATTTCTTCAAAGGTTTCTTTTATTTTGAAAAGCTATGTCCGTCAGCCTTCACGGGTTTACTAGAACTTTCATGGAGTTCCTTTCCCGCAGCATTCGCAGCTCCTTCCCGGAACAGGGAGTAACAAGTTACGGTTCTTACACTCTGCAGAGGTGCGTTACTTTACCCATGAGAGATCAAATCCTTGTTGCACAACCGAGAGATATTTCCCGTCCACACTTCCTACGGCGTGGGGCCCAGTAGATGATCCAAGCCAATCACTATCCTTCTCCGCAACCCCGCATACCCTACGGATTGCACATCATGCCTAGGATAAAACTTGTTTCCATTATCAGCCTAAGGTGTACAACCCTCATAGATACCAGAAGCCGTGGGATGTTGAGGGATCCCACCCATAACCTGCTAACCCTCTACAAGAGGAGTTGCAACAATGACCCGGTCATCCGTTGGCATGCGAGAGAGAGCCGATCCAACTGACTTCTTGTCCCATTCCATATATCATGGTTAACGCGTAATATACGGCGCAAGAATTACTAGCGACATTGGTTGTTAAGTCCTAGATAATATGTTTCTTTACCACCGGAACTTTCATAGTAGGTTATTACCTCATGGTAAATAACCTATAATCACATTATTATGAAAATAGTGTTTTTGGACCTTTTTCAAATGCAGGTGATGACAACACTGGATTTGCAAAATACTTTACAGAAAATAATCAAAGGACATGAGCAAGTGTGAACTTGCCTTTTGTGATTGCAAGATTATGCACTCACGGTCTTCGAGACAATATAAAAGATCCAATATCTGAAATCGGCATCATTGGTCCGGTAATAGATTTAGTGGAATAGAATCATTTATCTTTTTATAAAGGTGTGGTTATGATTTATAATCAGGGAAATAATATTACTTAACTACTTATGAATTTCCTATAGGGTTTTGGTATGTTTATACATTTGTGATTAAAACAATGGTAATAGATTTTATTAAGTCAAAATAATAATCTTGAGAATTTAATATTTGATAACTCCATTTGAATAATAATATACACTTAATGTTTGAATGATAAATCAAATAGAATTGTATTTAAAATGTGTTGAACCATTTTGACTTAATATAATCAATATTTAACACTAATACTATTTATTAGACTCAATTGACTAATTTTAGAAATATTAACAAATTTTATTTACCCTTATAAGAATTATCAACTAAGGAATTGGTTTAAATTCAGGTTGTTAAAGTGTTTTAAATTTTTTATTTATCTCAAAAGTGGAATATTATAGTTTTAACATGAGGGTATGATTTTTGTGATCATTTTGTTATATTACATTTATTTTTATGATTTATAAATAATAAGATATGATTTTTATAAGGTTTATTACTTTATAAATACTTAATAAATAATAAATATTTAATTAAGTGAAAATAATAATGTATGATTATAGTTTTAAATTATAGTTCTTATTTTTCTAAGATTTTTGGTATTTTATTTATATTTTTAACATTTACCAATATTAAAATATGAATTTTCAAAGTTTTAATACTTATAAGATCTTCATTAAATAATAATTATTTAAATTGTTGGTATAATAATGTTTGATAATAGTTTTAAGTTATAGATTTTATTTTTCTAAAAAATTTCATATATTATACACATTTTTCTGAATTACAAAACAAAAGTTATTAATTAAACAAGATTTAATCATTTTATTTCATTTCTGGAATATTGATATTTGAATGTATATTGTTTTATCAATTAAATAAGCAGGGACTACTTTTTGTACCGAGCCTAACCTAGACTAGGTCACTGACTGGTGGGTCACATGCCACATGGCATGCCTAGTTTGATTAATGTTTTTGTTTCCAAAGTTGTTTCTACTCCCAGACGATGACAGATGGGCCCAATACCACGACACCTGCCACCTGGGCAAGGACCAGTCAAACAGTTGAATCGGTCAAGGCTGATGTGAGCACGACGTCACAGTGATGTCACCTCACCGGTGACGCACAGACGGTGAATGACGGCGATGATCTAGTGACATCTAGCGAATGTGATGACCATGGTTTGAACAGTGCACTCCGGGGAGGCTAACAATGGTGGTGCCACCAACATATGGTCATTGAAACATTGATCACGACGGCGACCGATGGCGTCGCAAGGTGGAGCTCTACAGAAACAAGGCTACAGCGAACAATAACACAAAATAGGAGGTCCAGGAGATGTGTTAGCTCACCCAGGGACTCATGCGGTGGTCGGTGAGGGCCTGCGTGGTCAGAGCTGAGCGCTTGGACATGAATTCCTTCGAACTTCGACAAAAAGGAACGATGAAATTCGCATCACCCCAAGCTCCCCTTGATGCTTTACTCCACCCAGAAGGCCTACGGAGCATGGCGCTTCTCCCCATCCACACCACAGGCTTCAAGGTGCATTGGATCGACGGCTAGCCGAAGCTCGCTGGCGATGGCGTCGGGTTGAAACGAGAGATAGAGAGCAAGAGGGAGGATGATCGAGGATGAGAATTGACTAGAAGCTCGAGGCGGTCTCAGGCAACAACTTTATACGGCTTGGCAGGCTTGGACACGTTGGCACGACGGCGATGACTGTCGAGGCCTGGCGGTGGTTTTGTGCTTGATTCGAGCACGAATCTTGATGGGACAGGTGGATATGGACTCCAGGCGAATAGGGCGAAGCTAAGGAGTAGTCCTCGCATCTGAGACGGTCCACAATGACGGTGGCGACGTGGCTCACCGGCGGCGTGTCGATCAGCCAGGGGAAGATGAAGACGACGGTTCTCTCTCTCGTGGGACCCGCTTGCCAGTGAGAGAACGGAACGGTATGTGGGCTCGGGCCAAGGTGGGCTGCTGATGGGCTGTTGCAAACCAAGCGAAATGTTTCTACTACTACACGTGAGCGTCAGTTAGAAGGTGAGGTAATGGGCTTTGGGCCACTTTCTGGACTGAGTTCGTTTCCTTTTCTTTATTCTTTCTATTTTTTATGTTTCAAAATTTTCTTTTTAATTTGAATTTCCACATGTTTAAATACCATAAATTCTGTATAGAATTTAAAATATTCCAGAGGTAATTATACTAATTGATTGCTCTACTCATCTTGGTATTTTTTTAATACTCATAATTTTATTCAAAATTATTTATTAAGTAAAATAATTAGGAAGTAGGTTTTTAGAATTTTGTTTAAAACCTTAAAACTTTTCTATAACATTGTTTTCACTTTTATTTGGAGTAATGAAGTTTTAAAATGTTTATTAATATCCATAGATTTTATTTATATGAATTTAAGCACATAAGATGGAGCTTCGCCTACACTATCGTTATCTTTACGTTATTCCGCTGCTTGAATTGTATTAAGAACTGGATCATGAGATCCTTATTTGTGTTAGACCTTATGTATGGTTTGTAATGGATGATGTACTGTGATATCCAAATCTGTTATATCTCGCAAAAATGGTAATCCTGAGATTGCGATGTATGGCATAACAGGCATCTGGGATTAAAAATCCGAGTGTTGACAAGATGGTATCAGAGCCATCCTGACCATAGGATACCCTAGTTAGAATGGACGTTTGAATCAAAAACTTAGTTTCAAAACCAATGGAAGTGAGTATTTACAAAAACTTATTCCCATTCTTATCACTTGGATTCTTTCATGAAAATTCATGTTCCTCAAAAATTCTTGCAAAATACATAAAATTTGACACACTTGATCACTCTACTAACTTACTCATCCTATATTCTTATAGATGTACATGAAGTACAACATGTTTTATCAGTTGGGGAATGGAGGAGACCTCATCTTTGAGCGTGACTTGGACCAGCTTTCGGAACTTCTGGAGTGTCCGCACCCCGAGTTCTTCGGAGCTCAGCTCACTGATCAGGAAGGAGAAGATCTGCAGTGGCTAGTTGTTGCAAGTCTCCGAGGAAAGATTGAACCTCCCACTGCAGAGGGAATTCAGTTCACCTTAAGAGAGAACAACTGGCTCGATGGACTGGCCAGGGCAATGCAGGAAGCTCTTGCCCGTCTGTGTGGGCAGAGTATCAATCGGATCAAGGGTACCCGCTTTGAGTTCTACCCAAGGCGTGATGTTATGGGACAACCACTAGAGGTCCCATACCACCCGAAGCTGAAGAGTCAATTGGACCACCTCAGCTTCATGATGTACGAGCATCAGAAGAAGTTGGACAATGCCCGTGCCTACGCCAACCACAAGTACACCATCGCCAACAAGAAGGATCAGACCCTCGCCATGCTAGTGAAGGATCGCAAGTCTCGTCGCCGTCAACTCGACAAGAAGGAGCACATCATTGCCCGTCTTCGCCACCGGATCACGGATTTGGAGGAGACCATCCACGAGAGAGACATGCAGTTGGAGGAGAAGGAAAATACCGGAGAAGACCTTCATGGATACCCCTACTCCTATCTCAACGATGATGATGACTTTATGGAGGATCAGGCCATGGACTTCTTCACCGATGAGGATGATTTCTCCTTCATCGATGATGATGATGATGAGGAGGAGGAGGATCATGAGTAAACTGACTCCGAGGAGTAGTAGCACTTGAGCACTAGCGTTAGTGAATTGTTTTCGGTCCCACTGTATCGTAGCTTCACAGAATGGTTCTTAAAACCATCTATTTTTTCTTTGTTGTGGTGTGTGTTGTATTGTGTGCTATGAATGAAGGAAAAGCAAGTTGCTAGCAAAATCTGAGTCACACTTTAACAACTTTACAAAACAACCCTGAACCTTAGAAATTTCCCTCTTTTCTCATGATCTATCTCAATCTTCGGATGCCTCGCGGAGGAAGCAACTCAGCCCCGGACCCGATATTGCAACTCTTGCAAATGATGGTTTCGGACCGCGAAGCCGAAAGAGTCGAACGACGAGCCAACTTAGCCACCCTTCAACAGATAGCTCAGATGGCCAACAACAATGAAGGCCATGGAAATCAGGACAACCATGGATCTAAGCTCAAGAATTTCCAGAACACCAATCCACTTGTTTTCACTAAGTTAGAAGAACCCCTAGATGGAGATGATTGGCTGCAAACCATGGAGAACAATCTAGAAGTCGCAGGAGTGGAAGCTAACGAGAAAGTTCTGTTCGCCACCCACTATCTAGCCAGAGATGCAAGAGCATGGTGGAACAACGTTCGTGCAATGACTAGAGGTCAGATGATGACTTGGGATGAATTCAAGGTCAAGTTCAACAGAACCCATGTGCCACCGTGTTTAATTAAGAGGATGAGGGATGAATTCAGAGAACTGAAGCAAGGAAGAATAACAATAGTGGAATACCGTGACAAATTCTTGTCACTAGCTAGGTATGCACCAGATGAGATCGACACTGAAGCTAAGAAGAAAGAGAGATTCCTGAATGGTCTGCACGATGAGATGCAGACGGTGTTGGTCAATAACCCCTTTGCTGATACTGAAGCCCTAGTCGACTCTGCCATTCAGATGGAAGGAAGGATCAACCAAGCCAATGAGAACCACAAGCGCTGCATGATGCATCAACCAGGAACCCACCAGACACCAAAGTATCGTCCCAATCCATCTCCAGGATTTTCCCCGAGAACCAACAGACTCCCGATGAACCGTCCGACCTATACCAACCGTGGAAACCCAAGGCCCGGAGGAAACCACAACAACCCCGGCAACTCTAGCAATTTTAACCGTGCACCACCCAACTTCAACAACAACAATGCCGCCACCAACACCAACACTGCCCCAAGGACCGGAAGCAATGTTGTGCCTGTTGCAGCGAAGGACAAGTCGCAAGTGACTTATTATGAATGTGTAACCAAGGGTCACTACTCCAATGAGTTCCCCAAGAAGAATGTTGCAGCCCCCAATGCAAATGCCCCAGCTCAGCAACAGTGTCGTGTTCATCCCAGAAGAAGGTTTGCCCCAGGGAATTCGCTCAACCGCAACAGCCGTCTCTT
The DNA here is from genome assembly GCA_916181665.1 of Avena sativa. Lineage (NCBI taxonomy): Eukaryota > Viridiplantae > Streptophyta > Magnoliopsida > Poales > Poaceae > Avena > Avena sativa. Next base: position 85,142,610 of record OV702293.1, on the reverse strand, counting down.
TCTCATGCATGCTGAAGAAGCCCAGGAAGTGCTAGACGTCGTGCTGGGTATGTTTTCTGTTAACTCAGTACTTGAAAGAGTGTTGTTTGATTCTGGAGCATCGCACTCATTTGTCACTGAAGAATTTGCATGCACTAGTAAGATTCAACCAACCAAATTGAAGCATGTTATGATTGTTCAAATACCCGGTTCAACCACCAAATCTAGGCAAATTTGCAAAGCCGTCCCTATCCAAATCCATGGCATAGATTTCTATGCTAATCTAATAGTACTCGGAACTAAAGGTTTGGAAGTAGTACTAGGAATGGATTGGATGTCCAAACACAAAGGATAAATTGACTGTGCCAAGAAAGCCATAACGATGACTAGTACAACCGGAATATCAGTCGAGCATGTATCTGAAACCTTGCCTCGTCAATTCAAGTGCAACAAGAGTATAGCCCAACCTACCATTGAACAAGTGTGTATAGTCTATGAATACCCCGATGTATTTCCAGACGTTTTGCCCGATATGCCCGCAGATCGAGATATTGAGTTTATCATTGAACTAATACCTGGAACCGGACCAATAGCCTAGAGACCATATAGTATGAACCCTTTTGAACTAGCAGAACTGAAGAAGCAACTAGACACCATGCTGGAAATTGGATTGATTCAACCAAGTGCGTCACCATGGAGATCACCTGTTTTGTTCGTGGACAAGAAGGATGGAGGTAACCGTGTGTGTACGGATTATCGGAAGTTGAATGATGTCACTATCAAAAACAAGTACCCATTGCCGAAGATAGAAGACCCGTTTGACCAGTTGACTGGTGCCAAAGTGTTTTCTAAGATTGATCTTAGAACTAGCTATCATCAAGTCAAGATTCACGCAGAGGATATTCCAAAGACTGCCTTTACCACCAGATATGGATTATACGAGTATACTGTCATGTCTTTTGGATTAACCAATGCCCCCTCTTATTTCATGAATCTCATGAATAAGATTTTTATGGACTTCCTGGATAAGTTTGTCGTTGTTTTCATTGATGACATTCTGATTTATTCCAAATCAGAAGAAGAACATGAGCTACACCTAAGGACCATTCTTGGAACCCTTAGAGAGCATCAGTTGTATGCCAAGTTTAGCAAATGTGAATTCTGGTTACAAGAGGTAGGATTCCTCGGACATATCATATCAGCCGGAGGAATTGCTGTTGACCCTGCAAAGGTGAAAGATGTCGAAGATTGGCAAGCCCCAACCACTCAAACCCAAGTTCGTTCATTTCTAGGATTAGCGGGATATTACCGCAAGTTCGTAGAAGGATTCTCGAGTATCGCCAGACCCATGACCCAATTGCTGAAGAAGGACAAGAAGTTTGAATGGACGGACAAATGTGAGGCGAGTTTTCAGGAACTCAAGAGGAGATTGATTTTAGCCCCCATCTTGATCATGCCGGATATCACGAAGCCCTTTGACGTGTATTGTGACGCATCCAAGATCGTCCTAGGATGTGTGCTAATACAAGAAGGCAAAGTTATATCTTATCTATCCCGACAACTGAAGCATCATGAACAGAACTACCCACCCCATGACCTCGAACTCGCAGACGTAGTTCTAGCCCTAAAGACATGGAGGCATTACCTGATGGGAAACCGTTGTGATATTTATTCGGATCACAAGAGCCTAAAGTATATATTCACTCAGAAGGAGGTGAATATGAGGCAGAGAAGATGGATTGAGCTAATCAAGGATTATGATCTGGACATTCACTATCACCTCGGTAAAGCCAATGTGGTAGCAGATGCCCTTAGCAGATTGCCGTGCCGCTTGAACTCCATGATTTTGAAGGAGCAATCAAGTTTGCACAAAGATATGGAAGATTTCCGAATGAAATTAGTGAGTGAAGGATTTTTGTCTAGCATAGAACTTCAACCCACTTTGATCAGCCAGATCAAAGAGGCGCAGAAAGGAAATGCTAGTACCAACGGAATCAAGCGTCGTATCGGTACATGCAAAGTACCCAGATTCACGGAAGATGAAGGAGTTCTGTGGTACAAAGGACGCCTTTTTGTACCGGCAGATTCAGAATTGAAAGAAGTGATTTTGAAAGAGGGCCATGATACTTTTTATTCTATCCATCCCGGAGGAACGAAGATGTATCAGGATTTGAAGGAACAATTTTGGTGGCATAAGATGAAGAGAGAAATCGGAAGCTATATCGCCAAGTGTGATATATGTCAGAGAGTAAAGGCGGGACATCGAAGACCCACTGGACTATTGCAACCTCTACAGATTCCGGAATGGAAATGGGATTCAGTTGGAATGGACTTTATCACCGGATTGCCTACTTCTAGTAGGGGAAATGACTCTGTATGGGTCATAGTTGACCGATTGTCCAAAGTTGCCCATTTCCTACCAGTCAAGACCACATACCAGAGTTCGAAGCTAGCGGAGTTATACATCGCTATAATCGTCAGTTTGCATGGAGTCCCCAAGAACATCGTATCGGATCGAGGAACTCATTTTACCTCGAGATTCTAAAAGAAAGTCCAAGACGGTTTAGGAACCCGACTAGATTTCAGCACAATGTATCACCCTCAGACTGATGGACAAACGGAGCGAGTAAATAAAATACTCGAAGATAGGTTGAGAGCATGTGTACTAGAGTATGGATCTAAATGGTAGGACTGTCAGCCTTTCGCAGAATTTTCATACAACAACAGTTATCAAGCTAGTCTTCAAATGGCCCCATTTGAGTTTATGTATGGAAGGAAGTGTCGCACCCCTTTGAACTGGTCGGAAGTAGGAGAGAGTTAGATTTTCGGACCCGACATCCTATGAGAAACAGAAGAGAAAGTTCACAAGATTTGTGAGCACCTCAAGAACGCCTAGTCAAGACAGAAGAGTTACGCCGACAAGAGACGTCGAGACCTCGCTTTCAATATCGGAGATTTCGTGTATCTTAAAGTGTCGCCATTGAAAGGAATGCAACGTTTTCAACTGAAAGGAAAGTTAGCCCCCAGATATATCGGACCCTTCAAGATTCTGAATCACCGAGGAGAAGTATCATATCAATTTGAACTGCCAGAAGAAATGTCAGCAGTGCACAATGTGTTCCATATATCGTTACTTCGCAAATGCCTTGAAGTTCCGGAGAAGACTGAAGTTTTCAAGAATATTGATCACCGGACCATAGAGATCAACGATGACCTGACATACCCCAAAGTACCCATCTGTATTTTTGAAGAAGCTTTCAGAACCACCAGGACCCGAAGCATCAAGTTTCTCAAGATTCAGTCGAGCAACCACACTGAAGAAGAAGCTACCTGGGAGCGCGAAGATCACATCAGGACGGAGTTTCCCGATCTATTTAAATCATAGGTAATCTTTTTCGTCCTTTTTCAAATCTCGGGACGAGATTTTGTTTAAGGGGGAAGGTTTGTAACATCCCAAAAATATAACACAAGGATCATAAAACTATAATCACTAAAATTAGGGTTAACAAATTTTTTGATTAATTTAAAATCATATGAATGCATGTGGGAATGAGATGATTTGATAAATGCATGAATGAACTTGTGTGATTAACCTAAATAGCAAGAAATGGTTTAAAGATGAAAATATCATCATATAAAACATTTCCATTCAGAAACAAAACAAGAGAAATTCAAAAACAAATAAAATAAAGCAAATGGTCTTTTTTGCCAATCTTGCTCACTAGGTCACTTTGAGTGCTTCTAGTCCAAGATTTCAAACAGAAACTTTCCCAATTCTTTTCACCCCTTGATAGAACTACTAAAAGTGAATCAAGGCCCACCTTTCAAACTTGCAGAAACATTTGGCAACCTCATCCAAATCACAATTCAAAATTGAATGTTATTCATATGTGAAGATCATCCATTTTCAAAACCCAACCAAACCAATGCCCCTTGACTAATCCAACTAACCAGATACTCCCTAGCATGTGCCTAGCAAACCCACAAAGTTTGAATCCAAAATTCAAATTTAAAGTTCTTGCAGCCATTTCATCAAACACCTTGCAGATTCAAATCAAACAAACATCTAACACTATTTGCAGCAGTAAAATTGGCCTAACTTGTTCCCTGTTTGGTTGCAGAAAACATTTAGTAGATCATCTAACCTAGTTAGTAACCACTAGCACCACTGTGAGCTTACCATCGCCATCAATGGTGAGCAGGCCGAGCCTCACCATGCCACCCCATGGTCGACAGCAAGCTACGAGCAACACTAAGCCTAGCCAGCATATCTAGCAAGCACCCCACCGTCCATCGCCACTCTCTGTCCCAGCCCCGAGCAATGCCAGCCACTGGACCACACGACACGCCCATGCCAAACCTCTCTGCACGAGCCGAGAGCGCGCCAGTGTGCCATGCTCGATCAGCACCCACAGACCGCGTGCCGCCCTCGGCGCTTCAAGGGATGATCACCAGCACCCTAGCAACCCCGCAGACATGCCCGTTCGCCGTCGTGCGGACCACGCACGCTGTGCGACCTTAAAACCGCCGTCGGACCCGCTCAGAGCACCGCGACATTCCGACCGATCAGCACCGCCCCATGCCTCGCCACCATGCCGTTGAGCTTCGCCAGGGAGCACAACACCGCCCCAGTAGCTGCCTGTATCGTCGCCTCCGATGACCTCAGCCCACGCCGTGCTGCTCCTCTCGCTCGCCTATAAAAGGATCCCTCCACAGCATGAATTCGCCACACCAGTTCACTCCCCTCTCACCCAGAACCACCCCACCTCACTCCCGGAGCAAGGCAAGCAGCGTATCGCCGGAATTTGGCCGGAGCCCGCCTTTGCTAGAGAAGAAGGGAGCCGTCAATTGTCGTCGCCCCAGGAGGAGCTGCCGGTACTAGGAGAACCGCCATCATCGAATTCGTCGTTCTCCACCGTCGCCGACCCTCGCCTGAGCCCCGGTGAGCCTCCCACGACCCCCACCTGCCGTGTTAGGGTTATGTCTCGCCGGTGCTGCCCGACATGGACGATGAACCGTATCCGTCCGATTAGAGTTAGATCATGCGGTTCACACTGCCCCGTACCGCTTCGCCCCTCCCCGTCTCACTGACGCGTGGGGACAGCCACTTAACCAGCCCGCGTACATGTTGTGCGTATTGGTCCGGCCCAGTTAAACATCCCGCGCGACCAAACAATTCAAATTAAGCTTTATTCATTTAATTTCAAACACAGTTCTGTACCTATATTCAAAAATCAACCCAGCTCGAGTCACTAAACCAAAATGCATGAAATCAATTTTGTTAGAAAGGTACTGAAATGCTTAATCCAAGCCCGTTGGATTCAAATCATTTGGAGTTGTAGATCAACCATGGTAAAAATTACAAGGCAGAAGCTTTTCTTCATTCAATTTTTTTTCAAAATTCAACCACAAAAGCTTTTGAGTTGATTCCAACTCTCAAAAATCACATTTGATCATACCTCTCAGAATATGTAAAAACATATGGGTTTACTTATAGAGATAATGTTCAAGTAATAAAAGAATGCTACATAGGCATTTCTAGTCACTTTATTTAATTAAAATAAAAAGGTTAAACCTTATTAAATTGTGACACCACTTTAAATCACATACTAATGTACTGAAATATGTGGTGATGACATGTGTCAAAATTGTGTGGAGGATATTAAATATTAAGTAGTTTTTCAATGAGTAGAAATTACTTTTCTCAAATAAAAGAAATAAGACAAGTGCTTTAATCCATGTGATAATAGTGATGATGCTAGATCATCTAATATGACTTTTTGGGTAATGATTAAAAATAGTTAAGTATTGTTTGGTGATTGTGTACCTCGTATTTATTTATAGACGCTAGTACCGATCAAGTATACGAGGAGGAAGTAGGATACTACGAGGAAGAAGCCGAGGAGAACTTCAAGCACTGCTCTGCTCAAGACAAGCCAATACTTGAAACCTTGCAAGCTAACCCTTTCCACTATGAAAGTTAGAGAATCTATGCATTGCATTAATCATGCTTGGTTAGATACATTTGATGATGCCCAATCCTAGTTTTACTTGCAAGGTCGAGTACTTTATTTTCTTTATCAAAGCTTTCTCTTAGAGTTTACATGGTGACTTGTAGCTTCTAAGAAGATAACCAAAGGTAGCATAAAGAGCATAAAATTTGGCCTAAGTTAGATAATCTTGATGTCATCCTAAGGCATGAGATTAAACATAGCAAATTCCCACTTGTTTACCACCCCTCATTAGTATTTACCACCACTTGTAGATGCTAGTGCTAAGCATAAAACTTGATCAACTTTAGATGGGAATACTTGGTGAAAATGGTTATGAAAACCTTAGAATGATGAGTCATTCTACTAAAATGTTTTGACATGTGTTTCCGAACACTATATGATTTTGATAATGAAAATGTTGAGGCATGAGCCTTACCCCCTTTATAAAACTGATGGTTGTCTCCATTCCAATTTTACTGTACAACCACAATACCCGAAAATTGGGTAGGGCTTGACTGGAAATTTATATACCATAGTATGGGTTCCCTCGCGGCTAAGGTCTGAGCTGAGTCTACCTTGTGAAGATTGTCCACCTGTGCAGTACCCAAGATGACAGTTGGTCATGGTTGGGAGGCCAAACTCACAGGAGAGGTGCCTATACTAGGGCGTGTAATTGAAAGGATAGGATTGATTATCCGCATACTGAGTATGGTGAATTCAGGATTGTTCCTGACAGATGTATCGAATGTTGTGGTGAAAGTGTACAATCTCTGCAGAGTGTCAAACTATTCGAATAGCCGCGTCCGCGGTTATGGACAGTTGGAGTGTCCATACTGTTCTATCGTCAGATGTTTTCAAAATGACTTGTGAAATGAATTATGACTTTGACTTGAGCACAACAGAGTTGTGATATGAAATTCAAATTCCCACTTAGGTGTTATAAAACTTTCAACTAGTTTTCTTTGCTTCTGAACTGAGTAGAGGTAAATCTGGATTTTTGCAAAACAACCTTAGAGCCTAGTGTCCTACTACAAAACCCCCTTAACTTGTTAGTATTAGTTTGCGAGTACTTAAATATTACTCATGGCTTTGTCCCTGGCTATTCCCGTGGCCAAACTATGAAGAGGAGTATCGGGATGACGAACCGCGGGAAGGTTACGATAACTAGGATCATCTCCCATCGTCAGCATTGCCTGTGACCCCAAAGATGGAGCTTTGCCTACGCTATCGTTATATTTACGTTATTCCGCTGCTTGAATTGTATTAAGAACTGGATCATGAGATCCTTATTTGTGTAAGACCTTATGTATGGTTTGTAATGGATGATGTACTGTGATATCCAAATCTGTTATGTCTCGCAAAAATGGTAATCCTGGGATTGCAATGTATGGCATAATAGGCATCTGGGATTAAAAATCCGGGTGTTGACAAGTTGGTATCAGAGCCATCCTGACCATAGGAGACCCTAGTTAGAATGGACGTTTGAATCAAAAACTTAGTTTCAAAACCAATGGAAGTGAGTATTTACAAAAACTTATTCCCATTCTTATCACTTGGATTCTTTCATGAAAATTCATGTTCCTCAAAAATTCTTGCAAAATACATAAAATTTGACACACTTGATCACTCTACTAACTTACTCATCCTATATTCTTATAGATGGATGTGAAGTATAGCAAGTTTTATCAGTTGGGGAATGGAGGAGACCTCATCTTTGAGCATGACTTGGACGAGCTTTCGGAACTTCTGGAGCGTCCGCACCCCGAGTTCTTCGGAGCTCAGCTCACTGATTAGAAGGAGAAGTTCTGCAGTGGCTAGTTGTTGCAAGTACCCGAGAAAAGATTGAACCTCCCACTACAGAGGGAATTCAGTTCACCTTAAGAGAGAACAACTGGCTCGATGGACTGGCCAGGGAAATGCATGAAGCTCTTTCCCGTCTGTGTGGGCAGAGTATCAATCGGATCAAGGGTACCCGCTTTGAGTTCTACCCAAGGCGTGATGTTATGGGATAGCCACTAGAGGCCCCATACCACCCCGAGCTGAAGACTCAATTGGACCACCTCAGCTTCATGATGTACGATCGTCAGAAGGAGTTGGACAATGCCCGTGCCTACGCCAACCACAAGTACGCCATCGCCAAGAAGAAGGATCAGACCCTCACCATGCTAGTGAAGGATTGCAAGTCTCGTCGCTGTCAGCTCAACAAGAAGGAGCGCATCATTGCCCGTCTTCGCCACCGGATCACGGATTTGGAGGAGACCATCCACGAGAGAGACATGCAGTTGGAGGAGAAGGAAAATGCCGGAGAAGACCTTTGTGGAGGCCCCTACTCCTATCTCAGTGATGATGATGACTTTCTGGAGGATAAGGCCATGGACTTCTTCACCGATGAGGATGATTTTGCCTTCATCGATGACGATGATGATGATGAGGATGATGAGTACACTGACTCCAAGGAGTAGTAGCACTTGAGCACTAGCGTTAGTGAATTGTTTTCGGTCCCACTGTATCGTAGCTTCACAGAATGGTTCTTAAAACCATCTGTTTTTTCTTTGTTGTGGTGTGTGTTGTATTGTGTGCTATGGATGAATGAATGAAAAGCAAGGTGCTATAAAATCTGAGTCAAATTTAAAAACTTTTCAAAGTCCCCGAACCTTAGAAATTTCCATCTTTTCTCATGATCTATCTCAATCTTTAGATGCCTCGCGGAGGAAGCAACTCAGCCCCGGACCCGATATTGCAACTCTTGCAAATGATGGTTTCGGACCGCGAAGCTGAAAGAGTCAAACGTCAAGCCAACTTAGCCACCCTTCAACAGATAGCTCATATGGACAAAAACAATCAAGGCCATGGAAATCAGGACAACCATGGATCTAAGAACAAGAATTTCTAGAACACCAATCCACTTGTTTTCACTAAGTCAGAAGAACCCCTAGATGCAGATGATTGGCTGCAAACCATGGAGAACAATCTGGAAGTCGCAGGAGTGGAAGCTAACGAGAAAGTTTTGTTTGCCACCCACTATCTAGCCGGAGATGCAAGAGCATGGTGGAACAGCATTCGTGCAATGACCGGAGGTCAGATGATGACTTGGGATGAATTCAAGGTCAAGTTCAGCAGAATCCATGTGCCACTGGGTTTAATCAAGAGGATGAGGGATGAATTCAGAGAACTGAAGCAAGGAAGAATGACAGTAGTGGAATACCGTGACAAATTCTTGTCACTAGCTAGGTATGCACCAGATGAGATCGACACTGAAGCTAAGAAGAAAGAGAGATTCCTGAATGGTCTGCACGATGAGATACAGACGGTGTTGGTCAATATCCCCTTTGCTGATATTGAAGCCCTAGTCGACTCTGCCATTCAGATGGAAGGAAAGATCAACCAAGCCAATGAGAACCGCAAGCGCCGCATGATGCATCAACCAGGAACCCACCAGACACCAAAGTATCGTCCCAACCCATCTCCAGGATTTTCCTTGGGAACCAACAGACCCCCGATGAACCGTCTGACCTATCCTAACCATGGAAACCCAAGGCCCGGAGGAAACCACAATAACCCCGGCAACTCTAGCAATTTCAACCGTGCACCACCCAAGTTCAACAACAACAATGCCGCCACCAACACCAACACTGCCCCAAGGACCGGAAGCAATGTTGTTCCTATGTAAGATCCCACCTTTATAAAGGTAAAGATCCTTGTGATTGTAATGCTAGTCCCTGGATCAATTGCTAGCACCCATAGTTTAAGATGAAGTACACAAAAACAAAGGTCATTATTACATCGTCATTCCAGAGATAACATAGTCTTTTACAACTCCATAGCCATATGCTAGTACAAGAGTTTAACTTAACAGTATAAATATAAGTCTTCATCTTCATGTGCCACAGGCAAGCATGTTGAGTGTAGACTCATAACCCCTAATCCTCATCAGAGTAACCTGCAACATCACAAGTTATAGCCACAGTGGGTCAATACATTGGAATAGTATTGGCAAGTAATACCTTAGTGGAATATTAGCATCTAGTTTACTACATGAATTTTGGCTAAGTGTAGCTTAGGCTTGCTTTGCTCAAAATAGATTTTACCTATCAGTTGAAAACACTAAGTTTTTGTTTGGCAAAAACTCCCAAGGAACCACCAATAGAAATTGGTGAACCTTCACCCTTGTTCAACCACAAGTTTAACTTAGAAAAATTGGGATGAGGAGATTCTTGATAGCTTCCATGTCTTGATGCTCAAATTGTCCATTACCGGGGACACGGCTAAGTACTTAGTTTCTTCCTTCTACAGAGGTGGTGCACTTTCCCCACAAGACTTGGTTTTCACCAAGAGAGGACCTTTCAGAAGCCTTCCCTTAGACCAAATAGACGCGTTCCAACCTATCACCCACTACCACCAACTGTCCAAATGGCTAAGTTATTGCAACCTATATGATCCAGGTAGAGCTCATAATGCCATGTGGTTGCACTAGAAGCTTCTTAACATATGGCATCTCAAATCCCTTTGTTCCTGGGTGGCATTCCACAAGTGAGATACACAAGGTTCACCAGTCCCCTGGCCTTGTGTAACCACTCAACATAAACCAATCCACCATTCCACCTAGGTGTTTCATTCACTTAGTTGTTTTATTAAGCAAAACATAAGTCAAAGACTTAGAAATATTTTCCGTAGCATGTGTATATAATCCACCCTTGGTTGCTACTAGCTAGGCTAAGCATGGCAATAGTAAGTATCTTAACTTAGAGAAAATTCTAACAATTCTACAACTACTAGGATTTCCCAACCATAGCATATAGATACTTAGCAAAAATTATCATGCAAGGCCTATACAAAATATTTCTAATTCATAGTCAAAATATTGGGACAAAAGCATGAAGCACCACTTGCCTTGGTAGTTGGGGGAGTAGCAACAATCCTCACAACCACAATCACCACTAGCACCAAAATCTACACATAAAATGATAGCACCAAAATTCACATATCAAAATAAACAAGAAAAAAATATATATGAATGCATGCAAATGCCATGTGATGGTTTTTCCAATTCAAACAAGACAAGTAAAACAATACTGAACACTAAACTAAACATTTATACATTAATTAAACTTAATTTGATCCTTAAAACATTTTTCAAATAATTTTTATACTCAAAATAGGCCTACAAATGTCTCTGCAAAAATAACCAATTTTACAGAAGCAATTTATTAAAAAAAGTTCATGGTTGGATATAATTATTTCTCCTGATTCCAATGATATAAAATTTGCAAAATTTGGACGTGTGTATCAAAAGTTATGAATTTTGCAAGTTTGAACATCTAATAGATATAAATCCAAATTTTAAATCAAACTAGAGGCCACGCGGCGCTATCTGATTGGTCGATACCGTTTCGCGCAGATCAGGCTTTCTGGATTGTTAGATTAAAAGTGCATCGCACGGCTCAGATCTAAATGTACAGCTTCACTTAAGTCATCTATCACACGCGTTGGATCTAGATGTAACAGCTCAGATCTAACAGACCAAAAGCGAGCGGCGCTGCGGCGGTGGCTGGCGGTGGCGCGCTCGGGCGGTGATGCTGCCGGTGATACAGGAAGCGAGAAGGGTAGTGGGGTAGCTCACCGAGTTCGCATGATGACGCTGGTGCTCAAGGTGGTCTTCGTTGGCGAAGGGGCGCTCGGAAACGTCAGGGATTCCTCGTCGGAGTTCGCGAAGGCGTCGGGCACGGCTGCTCGTCGTCGTTGGTGAGGGTACAGATCATGCCAGGGCAAAATAAGCAGTGCGTCAGATGCGTAAAGTGATGCTGCTCACGCGAGTGTCAACGGGAGGGGGATGCGCGGTCAGTACTAACCTGAGGAGTTCGTCGGAGAGGAGGCATACGGCGGCGCTGTTCTGGTCGAAGACGTAGTCGAGGTTTCAGGGCGCGCGCGAGTGAGCTGGTGGTACTGGGAGGTGCGCAAGGTGAATTGGATCGTGCTCGTGTGAACCAGGAGTAGAGGGGTAGACGGGGTTGGCCGGAATTGGAGCTGCAGTTCGTCGGAGCAGCGGCGGTGTTTAGCGAAATACGGGCAGCCTGGTGGCGGAGTGGGGGTGCTGAGTGAGGGGGAATGGTCGTCGAGGGGTGGGGGTTAAGTAGCCGAGCGAGGAGGAGGAATTACTCCGGTAATCAAGCGCAATCAATCGGATTTGATTTGGGAGGAAACGGCAGAGGGGAGCAGTTCCTCCGGCGTGGGATTGACGACAATGCTGAGCTGGCGGTGGGGACGAAGCGTCAGTGAGGGGGTGTGTGTGGGCTGGGTGAGAAACAGAGGGAGAGGGGAAAACCCGGGTGGGATGCATCTGCTACTGGGCCGAATGAGTGGCGCCGGCCCTTTCTGATTTCTTTTCTCTTTTTCTTTTTCTGTTTGATTTTCTAGGAATCCTTTTCAAATGATTTTAAAAGAGTTTGAATTCAAACACTTTCTGGATTTTTGTAAAGTGAAACATGTACATATTTGTGTATAAAGTATTGTTGTTCACTCAAATTTACAAATGCCCAATTATATTTAAAATGAACCTTGCTTTTATTATTTATTTAAACAGAACATGAGAATGGTTTTGAATTCACAATCTATTTTGAAAACTTTGATCAAGCCTTAGAAACCTCACTCAAACTTATGCTCAAATATTTACTGATTAAAACAAGTATTTTCTTATTAGAAGGTAGCAATAAGGCCATTTCCTTGCTTACATAAAATAATAGATCACAAAGTTTATGTTTTTGAAGAAATGATCCTAAAATGATTATGAATGCATGAATGATATGCAAACTTTGAAATCATGATTTTTGGGATGTTACAGCCTGTTGCAGCGAAGGACAAGTCGCAAGTGACTTGTTATGAATATGGAACCAAGGGTCACTACTCCAATGAGTGCCCCAAGAAGAATGCCGCAGCCCACAATGCAAATGCCCCAGCTCAGCAACAGCGTCATGTTCATCCGGGAAGAAGGTTTGCCCCAGGGAATTCGCTCAACCGCAACGGCCGTCTCTTTCTCATGCATGCTGAAGAAGCCCAGGAAGCGCCAGACGTCGTGCTGGGTATGTTTTCTGTTAACTCAGTACTTGCAAGAGTGTTGTTTGATTCTGGAGCATCGCACTCATTTGTCACCGAAGAATTTGCATGCACTAGTAAGATTCAACCAACCAAATTGAAGCATGTTATGATTGTTCAAATACCCGGTTCAACCACCAAAGCTAGAAAAATTTGCAAAGCCGTCCCTATCCGAATCCATGGCATAGATTTCTATGCTAATCTAATAGTACTCAGAACTAAAGGTTTGGAAGTAGTACTAGGAATGGATTGGATGTCCAAACACAAAGGATTAATTGACTGTGCCAAGAAAGACATAACCATGACCAGTACAGCCGGAATATCAGTCGAGCATGTATCTGAAACCTTGCCTCGTCAATTCAAGTGCAACAAGAGTATAGCCCTTTCTGATTTCTTTTCTCTTTTTCTTTTTCTGTTTTATTTTCTAGGAATCCTTTTCAAATGACTTTAAAAGAGTTTGAATTCAAACACTTTCTGGATTTTTGTAAAGTGAAACATGTACATATTTGTGTATAAAGTATTGTTGTTCACTCAAATTTACAAATGCCAAATTTAGCAAATGCGAATTCTGGTTAAAGGAAGTAGGATTCCTTGGTCATGTTGTGTCGGCAAAAGGAGTTGCTGTAGATCCCAGTAAAGTAGCTTCCGTAACGGAATGGGAGTCACCCAAGAATGTGGGAGATATTAGGAGTTTCTTGGGCCTCGCAGGGTATTACCGGAGGTTTATTGAAAACTTTTCCAAAATAGCGAAACCCATGACGGAACTGTTGAAGAAGGAAAAGAAATTCCTATGGACCGAGGCATGTGAAGCAAGCTTTCAGGAGTTGAAGAAACGCCTTGTAACGGCGCCAGTACTGTGTCGGCCTGATATCCAAAATTATTTTCAAGTCTATTGTGACGCTTCTCGACAAGGACTTGGAAGTGTATTGATGCAAGATGGGAAAGTGGTATCCTATGCCTCTCGACAACTCAAGAACCACGAACACAACTACCCCACACATGATTTGGAACTTGCGTCTGTGGTACATGTACTCAAGGTATGGAGACACTACCTCATGGGCAAACATTGTGATGTGTTCACAGATCATAAGAGTTTGAAATACATCTTCACCCAAAAGGAGTTGAACATGAGGCAAAGAAGATGGCTTGAACTGATTAAGGATTATGACTTGGATTTATGGTACTACCCCGGAAAGGCAAACGTGGTGGCCGATGCCTTAAGTCGTAAGGTTTATGTGAATGGGCCTACCATAGGCGAAGTCCCAGAGGATTTGTGTAAGAAATTCAAGGATCTCAGGCTAGAAATAGTTCCGAAAGGACACGTAGCGACTATGGAAATAGTGTCTTCCTTCCAAGAGAGAATCAATGAAGCACAAAAGGGATATAAAGAGTTGGAAGAAATAAGAGTCGAAATAAGTGAAGGGAAGACAAAAGAATTTCGTCTAGACGATCAAGGAACCCTTTGGTATGGGAAGCGTTTGTGCGTTCCCAATGACCCCGATATCAGGAAGTTGATTTTACAAGAAGCTCATGATTCACCATACTCAATTCATCCAGGTAACACGAAGATGTACATGGATGTGAAGGATAGATTTTGATGGAATAACCTAAAAAGAGAAATTGCCGAGTATATTTCACTATGTGACGTATGCAATAGAGTTAAGGCCGAGCATCAGAAACCGGCCGGATTACTTCAACCACTACCTATACCCGACTGGAAGTGGGATAAGGTAGGAATGGATTTTATCACGAGATTGCCCTGGACTCGTTCAGGATTTGATTCTATCTGGGTAGTGGTGGACCACTTTACCAAGGTGGCTCACTTCATCCCCGTAAAGACCACATATACAAGTGCAAAGCTTGCCAAGATATATATGTCAAGGATTGTAAGTCTGCATGGTGTCCCTAAGGGAATTGTATCAGGAGGCACCCAGTTCACTTCAATGTTTTGGCGACAGTTACATGAGTCTCTTGGAACCAGACTAGAATTCAGTACTGCTTTCCACCCTCAAACAGATGGCCAAACAGAAAGAGTGAACCAGATTCTGGAAGATATGTTGAGAGCTTGCGCACTAGACTATGGGTCTAGTTGGGATGATAACCTGCCGTATGCTGAGTTCTCGTACAACAACAGCTACCAGAAAAGTATCAAGATGGCTCCGTTTGAAGTTCTATATGGCAGGAAGTGTAGGACTCCGCTGTTATGGAGTGGAGTTGGTGATCGTAGTCTTTTTGGACCTGAACTGATCAAGGATGCCGAAGAAAAGGTACGACAGATTCAAGACAGGCTAAAGGTAGCTTAATCACGACAAAAGAGCTATGCTGATTCCAAACGCAGAAATGTGACTTATGAAATAGGGGACCGTGCGTACCTTCGAGTTTCACCGCTGCGAGGAGTTAAGAGGTTTGGAATCAAGGGTAAGTTAGCCCCACGATTCATAGGAACATATAAGGTTCTGGCCCGTAGAGGAGAAGTTGCTTATAAGTTGGAGTTACTAGAAGGACTGACAGTTCATGATGTGTTTCATGTGTCACAACTAAAGAAATGCCACCCAGAAATGGCAGAAACACCGCTAAGGGATACAGTTCCCGTGGATGAGGTTCAATTGGAGAATGACCTTACCTATGAGGAAAAGCCCGTCAAATTATTGGAAACAGCCGAAAGGATTACCCGTACCAAGACTATCAGATTCTGCAACGTATAATGGAACCACCACTCCGAGGAAAAAGCCACATGGGAGCGTGAAGAAGATTTGAAGGAAGAACATCACACCTATTTGCTAGCCAACCCGAAACTCAGGGACGAGATTCTTCTTAAGGGGGGTCGGTTTGTAACATCCCAGATTTTATTAAGATGTTACTAGAAGCATGCATCATCCTTGCATCAATTGCATACAAATTTAAAGTTGCATCAAAACCCACCATTAAACCCTAATAAAGTTTCCACCTATGAGCAAAAATGATGTATTCATGGTTGACCCTTCTAAAAACAATGCCAAAGATGTTATTCCATGGTTCTATGATGACCACCTCCTTTTTACAAAAATTTAGGAATTGGTTTCATTGCTTTTGGACTTGTTTAGCAAAAGTTATTAAAGAATTTGTGAAACAGAAAATGGAAAAGATAAAAGTAAAAAAAAACTACTGCCTAACCTACTGGGCCGGCTGCCCCAGCCAACTAGCGCGCGAGCGTCGCCTAAGCGCTAGCGCCCAAGCTGTCAGCCCGCGAGCCTAACCTTCCAGCGCCCGCGCCAGCCCACACAGTCACACCCGTTGATAGCTCGGCCCCGCCTGTCGTCCCTCTCCCCTGGCAAAATCGGAACTAGAGTCCCTGCTGGCCACGGAGCCACCTCGGCCCCATCTCCGTATCCAACCGGACTCCCCGGCCAGCTAATAAATACAGTCGCGCGACCCTCTCCTCTCTTTCAAAACCCTCGAGAAACCCTAGCCTCGCCTCTGATATCGTTGGCTCGAGCCGCCGCTGGCCTCGGTAAGTTGACGAAGTCGACGACGGGAGCACCCCCTTCCCTTAATTCCTTCCCTAGCATGATCCTCTCGATTGACAGCGTCGACTCATCCGTTTCCCCCTCTGTTTACCGCAGTGCACCGCCATCGATTGCTCGCCGGAGCTGCGGGAGAGAAGCCGCCATCGCCACCGCTCGGGGAGGAAAAGGTCGTACCCGAGGCAACGAGCAGGACCGCGGGGAGGAGGCGATCGTTCGTTACTGCTTCACCCTCTCCGAAGAGCACTAGGACGCCGTCACCATCTGCCGCTGCGCCACCTGCCGTCGGGAGGAAGGTAAGTCCGTCCCCCTCTCATAGCCCTTAGATCTAGGACGAACGGCGTAGATTAGATCCTTAGATCAAAAGGGTATCGGCAAACCGTGTTGCTCCGCGTGGCAATCCGCGTCAGCGCCACGTCTGCGCCGCGTCGTCTATCTGGACCAATCAGAAGCTGGCACCTGTCGCTATTTTAATTGGATTAGTTTAATTTGGCAGAATATAGTTAAAACTTGCGAAATTCGTAGATATTCAACCGTTTGGCCAAATTTTGCGTATAATATACCGTTGGAATCAAAAAAATGTGTAGAACACAGATCTGTAATAATATTACAAGTTTGCAGTAAGTTTTTCTGTGTAGAATTAAATCCTTGGATTGGAGTATTTAATTCGTAGAAAAATAATTAAAACCCCGTTTTAGTTGATTCTTGTTGTGTTGACTTTGTTTTTACAATACCTACTGAGCAAAATTATAGAACCTTGCTTAAGAGCATTAGATCTGATTTGGGGCTAATTTGATGGTTGGATCTTCTGGTGAGCCTATGAATTAGAATAATGACCCAAATTAGTTTAAACCCGTGGGAAATCAATACTAATAACATCCCTAACACAATTGCAATTCAATTAGACTACCTTGGTCAATTTAGAAAACAAATCTTGCATAAGTACCATGTTGCATGCATGCATGTTATCTCTGTGGCATATTTTGTGCAAGTTGTGATTAGATCTATGTTTGTGTTTCGTTAGATTGTGCGGAGTGCACTGAGGAGTGCTATTGTGTAGAGTGCTGCTCGGATCAAGGCAAGTACACCACTTGTTCATATCTTTTGTCCCAGTTTTGAATCTATGCATGTGATCTTCAAAATTCTGTAGTATGCATGTGTAGGATGATCTAGTAGAATTTTTCCTTAGTATTATTTTGCAAGTGCGATGATTTTGTAGTATGCCTGAGTATCTCTATACTTAGGATTTCCCCTCCTAATAGGTTCCCCTGTTTTGCTAAGTATTGCTTGCTATACTATATATATGCATAGTACCGTTGGGGGGTTTGGAAGACATTGAATTTCTTCTAAGTATAAAGGCTCTCTTGAGCAAACTTTTCTTCTCAAATCCACTCAAAAAAAAACTAAGTTTTCTTCTGGGCGGAATGGTTGTCGGGTCAACGAGTGAGATTTTGGTGGAGGACGGCCGCCCAGGAATAAAAGAAGTCTGCCATGTCTCAGAATTCAGAAGCTTCTAGTGCAACCACAATACATATGGGCTCTGTCTTGGCCTAGTACTTAGTGGGAAACCTCACCTGGGTACCAACATTTGGAGGTTCTTGGCACGGTTGGATCCAGAAGGTAGAGGGGCTACTAAGGGAAAGCCTCGCTGCGGTCTTGTTTATAAAAGGACTTGATCGTGGATTGTGGGTAAAGTGCACAAACTCTCGAGAGTATTGTAATCTGATCGATCAGCCGTGTTCAGCCGTGTTCACAGAAATAGAACAACATTGAGCATCTGAAGGATGGAGCCTCTGAAGGATCTTCCTCTCTCTCTCTTTCAAAACTTAAAGTTTTCTAAAAACCCAAGGCGTGAGTCATATCGCTATTGGGAGGGTTTTGGGGAACTTGGTGAGTAATATCCAAGTGTTAGGTTGATTGGACACTTGGTGAGTAATATCCTCGTGTTCCATTCGACCATATATTACTTAAACAAAAGTTTACAAAGTAGGGAAAACTTCTCTTCTTCTCTATACTTAAGAAAACTAGCTTTGAGCAAATAAACTCTATAGCCTAAACTAGCCTTGCATGTAGAGATAGTCTTTTCTTTCCTTGGTGTAATTTGCCAATACATTCAAAGTATTGACCCAACTTGTTGGTTGCACGTCTTATGTGCAGAATCTGAAGATTGAAAGGTGCGTAGGGATCGCGAGTCTACACTCGACAAGCCTGGGACGTTGATGGACTCAAGCTGCCTTTATGTTTCCACTGCTATTTGAGCTAGCTTAATGCTAAGCAATTTTGTAATAAATTCATACTCTGGATTCTCCGTGCAATAATGACTTTGTGTTTACATGATATTCATCGACTGTGAGTGATAGCTATTGATAAAGGGACTAGCATGTAAATCACAGGGACTTAGGATCTTTATTGATCCAAGGTCACCACAGATGGTATCAGAGCACATCGTTGCCTGTAGGACGTGACCCTGGGATCGGAACCACCTTTAACTTATGTGCCTTACTTGCTTTTCTACTAAGTTATTTCCGCACTTCTAGTATCTGCTTTCCTCTACTTGATTAAGTATCTAATTTTCATTCTTCTAACTTAAAGATGACAAGCTTCCTCTACGACACCGTCACGGACATCGAGCCCCTTCGTTTTGGTGGATGCCTCATGGATCTCCTCACGCGTTTGGACCTTCCCCTACCAAGAATCCAGGGAAGCACAATGAAGAAACTCCACAAGGACGGCTGCTGGGTGGTCAAAATCATCCAGCTAGGACAGGAGCGAGGCAAGAACCCGGAGGAAGACATAGCAATCCACATTGTTAGCGACTCCAAGGAGAAGGCCCTTAGCATCAGCTTGCAGCAGCTCATTGGTCGCCTATGTGGGCGCCATCATGAGGATCTCCAAGGACACTGCGGCGGTCTTTTTGGAAGACGAGATGAGGAAGGAATTCCCATGGAGTTAACCTTTGAGGAAAGAACTTCTACCAAGCTCCGAAGGACCCAATATCAAGACTTGGAGTGCCACATTCATGACCTTGAAAAAGGTAGCTTCCTCGAGATGTTAAAGAACGATGAGCTATGTGCTCTCATCAAGGAGAAGGAGGAAATGATCAAGCAGCAGGAGGAGGCAATGAATCTCCAAGAGATAAAGTTCCAGGACCAAGAGAAGAAGTTCGCTAACCAAGAGAAGAGGGTGATAAATAAAAACAAGAGGATTAGGGAAGTCAAGCAAGAGATCGATGGAACTGAAGTGCAAACCGAAGGCCTTTGCAAGATAATCAATGAAGTGCGTGCCTCCAAGAGGGACTTGGCGGAGCGACTAGAAGCCGCAAAGAAGACAAGTCTAGTGGAGGAACTACAAGGCGATAAGAAGGGACTTCTGGAGCAACTAGAAGCCACTACCAAGAAGCTGCAGGATGAGATAAAGAACCTCCAAGAGAAGCTTGAAGCCACCACAAAGGAGATGGAGTTGTACAAGACAACCCTAGAGCAGGAAGGCTACTCGTTCGAGGACGAGGAAGAGGAGGACGTGGAAGATGTGTAGTAGTTAGACCACCTTTAAGTTCTATAGTGGAACGTTATTCGCAATTGTAATAAATACCAAGACATATTTGGTTTAGTTAAACTTGGTTGCTTTCGGTGCTAAGTTTGTGCTTTTGTGCTTTGTGTGCCTTGTGTGTTTTCATAAGGGTAGGAGTTTCCTACTTAGTCTTTCTATCTATTTCTTAACTTGTCTCTCAAACCCCACAGATGCCGCCAAGACGTGCGAACACCGAAATTCCTCTGGAAATTGCTCAACTTCTGGCCACTCAGAACCAGCTGATCAACTACTCACTCAAAACATGCAAAAACAACAACAACAACAACGCGCCACCTCCGCCACCACGACCACCACCTCAACAGGATCGCTTGACTCGGTTTTTTAGGTTGAACCCACCTACCTTCACTAGCAGCGCTGAACCAATCATCGCAGATGATTGGCTCCGTACAATTAACAAGAAGTTAGACACTGTGCAAGCTGTCGGAGCCGACAGGGTACGTTACGCCGCGCACCAGCTTGAAGGACCTGCTGCAGAATGGTGGGATAACTACCAAGTCACCCACCCGGATATTGATGCTATCACTTGGGATCAGTTCGTGTTAGCTTTTCGCACTCATCATGTGGCTGTTGGTGTCATGACTCTGAAAAGGCGCGAGTTTCGCGACCTACACCAGCTGCACCGTTCCATCACCGAGTATGGTGAGCTTTTCAACAAGCTAGCCCGTTATGCACCTGATGATGTTTCCACTGATGCCAAAAGGAAGGAGGAATTCTTATGAGGCCTCAATGATGAGATATCCATCCAGCTTGTGGCTCGGAAATTTGACAACTTTCAGGAACTCTTGGATAGAGCCATTGTGGTTGAATCCAAAAGAAAGAGCATAGAAAATCGCAAGAGGAAGTCTAACCCTCACAAGCACTCTGTTCCGTACTAGAAGAAGCGCACTTCCTCACTACCACCTTATAACAATAATGGCCACAACCATAACGGTCATCACCATGGCGGCCACAAACACAACGGGCATAAAAATCGCAATGGGAATGGCGGCAATGGAAAGGATCTCAGTGAGATGACATGCTTTAAGTGCAACAAGACAGGGCACTATGCAATCACTTGCCCCGAGAAGAAGAATGGCAATGACAATGGGAATGGAAGTGGACACAACCATGGGAATGGAAACAGGAAGAAGCCAAATCCGTTTGTCAAAGACACGGTGAATCATGTCTCTATGGAGGATGCTTGTGACGCACCGGACTCCGTGTTGGTAAGCTCAAGCTCAATTCTATTCCCGCAGTTGTTCTTTTTGATACTGGTGCATCGCATTCATTCATATCAAGGGTATTTGTGGATAGAGGCAAGATACCTACGGAGACTATAAACTCTCCTCTGAGGGTAAGTTCTCCTGGAGGAGATATAGTGGCAAACTCTGGTTGCCGGGGTTTAGAACTAAGGATTTGGACACACATCTTTCCCACAAGTCTAGTAGTTCTAGAATCACAAGGGTTAGACATAATCTTGGGCATGAATTGGATGACCGAATATGAAGGAGTCATAGATTGTGCCAAAAGAACTGTCACGCTCACAACACCGGAAGGGAAGAGGATTCGTATCAAGTCTAATTTCGCACTTAAGGAAGTCATGGTGAACTCTCTTAAGGGGGTTAGCCTGGAAGATGTACCTATTGTAAAGGAATACCCGGATGTCTTTTCGGAGGAGTTACCCGGATGCCTCCCAACCGTGATATCGAGTTCCTCATTGACTTGATGCCGGGCACAGGGCCGATAGCTAAGAGACCGTACAAGATGGATGTGGACGAGTTGAAGGAACTCAAGAAACAACTTAGGGAACAATTGGACAAGGGATTCATTCAACCCAGCGCGTCATCTTGGGGAGCACCTGTCCTATTCGTGGAAAAGAAGGATAAAACCAAGAGGCTGGTTGTGGACTACCGCTCATTGAACGAAGTAACAATCAAGAACAAGTACCCTCTGCCCAACATCAATGACTTGTTTGACCAGTTAAAGGGAGCCAGTGTGTTCTCAAAGATTGATCTGCGATCAGGATACTTTCAGCTAAAAATTCAAGAACAGGATGTGCCCAAAACGGCTTTCACCACGAGATACGGATTGTATGAGTACACTGTGATGTATTTTGGTCTAACCAATGCCCCGGCATACTTCATGACCATGATGAACAAGGTGTTCATGGAATATTTGGACAAGTTTATCGTGGTATTCATAGATGATATACTCATATACTCCAAGGATGAGAAGGAACATGAGAAACATCTGCACCTAATTATGGAGAAACTAAGAGAGCACAAGTTGTATGCCAAATTCAGCAAATGTGAATTCTAGTTAAAGGAAGTAGGATTCCTTGGTCATGTTGTGTCGACAAAAGGAGTTGCCGTAGATCCCAGTAAAGTAGCTTCCGTAACGGAATGAGAGTCACCCAAGAATGTGGGAGATATTAGGAGTTTCTTGGGCCTCGCAGGGTATTACCAGAGGTTCATTGAAAACTTCTCCAAAATAGCGAAACCCATGACGGAACTGTTGAAGAAGGAAAAGAAATTCCTATGGACCGAGGCATGTGAAGCAAGCTTTCAGGAGTTGAAGAAACGCCTTGTAACGGCACCAGTACTGTGTCTGCCTGATATCCAAAAGGATTTTCAAGTATATTGTGACGCTTCTCGACAAGGACTTGGAAGTGTATTGATGCAAGATGGGAAAGTGGTATCCTATGCCTCTCGACAACTCAAGAACCACGAACACAACTACCCCACACATGATTTGGAACTTGCGTCTGTGGTACATGCACTCAAGGTATGGAGACACTACCTCATGGGCAAACATTGTGATGTGTTCACAGATCATAAGAGTTTGAAATACATCTTCACCCAAAAGGATTTTAACATGAGGCAAAGAAGATGGCTTGAAATGATTAAGGATTATGACTTGGATTTATAGTACCACCCCGGAAAGGAAAACGTGGTGGCCGATGCCTTAAGTCGTAAGGTTTATGTGAATGGGCTTACCGCAGGCGAACTCCCAGAGGATTTGTGCAAGCAATTCAAGGATCTCAGGCTAGAAATAGTTCTGAAAGGACACGTAGCGACTATGGAAATAGTGTCTCCCTTCCAAGAGAGAATCAAGGAAGCACAAAAGGGAGATAAAGAGTTGGAAGAAATAAGAGTCAAAATAAGTGAAGGGAAGACAAAAGAATTTCGTCTGGATGATCAAGGAACCCTTTGGTATGGGAAGCGTTTGTGCGTTCCCAATGACCCCGATATCAGGAAGTTGATTTTACAAGAAGCTCATGATTCACCATAGTCAATTCATCTAGGTAACACGAAGATGTACATGGATGTGAAGGATAGATTTTGATGGAATAACCTAAAAATAGAAATTGCCAAGTATATTTCTCTTTGTGACGTATGCAATAGAGTTAAGGCCGAGCATCAACCGGCCGGATTACTTCAACCAATACCTATACCTGACTGGAAGTGGGAAAAAGTAGGCATGGATTTTATCACGGGATTGCCCCGGACTCGTTCAGGATTTGATTCTATCTGGGTAGTGGTGGACCACTTTACCAAGGTGGCTCACTTTATCCCCTTAAAGACCACATATACAAGTGCTAAGCTTGCCAAGATATATATGTCAAGGATTGTAAGTCTGCATGGTGTCCCTAAGGGAATTGTATCAGATAGAGGCACCCAGTTCACTTCAATGTTTTGGCGACAGTTACATGAGTCTCTTGGAACCACACTAGAATTCAGTACTGCTTTCCACCCTCAAACAGATGGCCAAACAGAAAGAGTGAACCAGATTCTGGAAGATATGTTGAGAGCTTGCGCACTAGACTATGGGTCTAGTTGGGGTGATAACCTGTCGTATGCTGAGTTCTCGTACAACAACAGCTACCAGACAAGTATCAAGATGGCTCCGTTTGAAGTTCTATATGGTAGGAAGTGTAGGACTCCGCTGTTATGGAGTGGAGTTGGTGATCGTAGTCTTTTTGGACCTGAACTGATCAAGGATGCCGAAGAAAAGGTACGACAGATTCAAGACAGGCTAAAGGTAGCTCAATCACAACAAAAGAGCTATGCTGATTCCAAACACAGAAATGTGACTTATGAAATAGGGGACCGTGCGTACCTTCGAGTTTCACCGCTGCGAGGAGTTAAGAGGTTTGGAATCAAGGGTAAGTTAGCCCCACAATTCATAGGACCAAATAAGGTTCTGGCCCATAGAGGAGAAGCTTATCAGTTGGAGTTACCAGAAGGACTGACAGTTCATGATGTGTTTCATGTGTCACACCTAAAGAAATGCCACCCAGAAATGGCAGAAACACCGCTAAGGGATACAGTTCCCCTGGATGAGGTTCAATTGGAGAATGACCTTACCTATGAGGAAAAGCCCATCAAATTATTGGAAATAGCTGAAAGGATTACCCGTACCAAGACTATCAGATTCTGCAAAGTACAATGGAACCATCACTCCGAGGAAGAAGCCACGTGGGAGCGTGAAGAAGATTTGAAGGCAGAACATCCACACCTATTTGCTAGCCAACCCGAATCTCGGGGACGAGATTCTTCTTAAGGGGGATCGGTTTGTAACATCCTAGATTTTATTAAGATGTTACTAGAAGCATGCATCATCCTTGCATCAATTGCATACAAATTTAAAGTTGCATCAAACCCCGCCATTAAACCCTATTCAGAAACCCTAATAAAGTTTCCACCTGTGAGCAAAAATGATGTATTCATGGTTGACCCTTCTAAAAACAATGCCAAATATGTTATTCTATGGTTCTATGATGACCACCTCCTTTTTACAAAAAATTAGGAATTGGTTTCACTGCTTTTGGACTTGTTTAGCAAAAGTTATTAAAGAATTTGTGAAACAGAAAATGGAAAAGATAAAAGTAAAAAAAAACCTACTGCCTAACCTACTGGGCCGGCTGCCCCAACCCACTAGCGCGCGAGCGTCGCCTAAGCGCTAGCACCCCAGCCGCCAGCCCGCGAGCCTAACCTGCCAGCGCCCGCGCCAGCCCACATAGCCGCACCCGCTGACAGCTCGGCCCCGCCTGTCATCCCTCACCCCCGGCAAAATCGGAACCAGAGTCCCCGTCAGCCATGGAGCCACCTCGCCCCCGTCTCCGTATCCAACCGGACTCCCTGGCTAGCTAATAAATACAGCCACGCGACCCTCTCCTCTGTTTCCAAACCCTTGAGAGAAACCCTAGCCTCGCCTCCGATATCGCTGACTCGAGCCGCCGCTGGCCTCGGTAAGTTGACGAAGTCGACGACGAGAGCACCCCCTTCCCTTAATTCCTTCCCTAGCGTGATCCTCTCTCGATCAACTGCGTCGACTCATCTGTTTCCCTCTCTGTTTACCGCAGCGCACCGCCATCGATTGCTCGCCGGAGCTGCAGGAGAGAAGCTGCCACTGCCACCGCTCGGGGAGGAAAAGGTCGTACCGAGGCAACGAGCGGGACCACAAGGAGGAGGCGATCGTCTGTGACTGCTTCACCCTCTCCGAAGAGCACTAGGACGCCGTCACCATCTTCCGCTGCGCCACCCGCCGCCGGTCGCCGCCGTCGGGAGGAAGGTAAGTCTGTCCCCCTCTCATAGCCCTTAGATCTAGGACGAACGGCGTAGATTAGATCCTTAGATCGAAAGGGTATCGGCAAACCGTGTTGCTCCGCGTGGCAATCCGCATCAGCGCCACGTCTGCGCCGCGTCGTCTATCTGGACCAATCAGAAGCTGCCACCTGTCGCTTTTTTAATTGGATTAGTTTAATTTGGCAGAATATAGTTAAAACTTGCGAAATTCGTAGATATTCAACCGTTTGGCCAAATTTTGCGTATAATATACCGTTGGAATCAAAAAATTGTGTAGAACACAGATCTGTAATAATATTACAAGTTTGCAGTAAGTTTTTCTGTGTAGAATTAAATCCCTTGATTGGAGTATTTAATTCGTAGAAAAATAATTAAAACCCCGTTTTAGTTGATTCTTGTTGCGTTGACTTTTTTTTTACAATACCTACTGAGAAAAATTATAGAACCTTGCTTAAGAGCATTAGATCTGATTTGGGGCTAATTTGATGGTTGGATCTTCTGGTGAGCCTATGAATTAGAATAATGACCCAAATTAGTTTAAACCCGTGGGAAATCAATACTAATAACATCCCTAACACAATTGCAATTCAATTAGACTACCTTGGTCAATTTAGAAAACAAATCTTGCATAAGTACCATGTTGCATGCATGCATGTTATCTCTGTGGCATATTTTGTGCAAGTTGTGATTAGATCTATGTTTGTGTTTCGTTAGATTGTGCGGAGTGCACTGAGGAGTGCTATTGTGTAGAGTGCTGCTCGGATCAAGGCAAGTACACCACTTGTTCATATCTTTTGTCCCAGTTTTGAATCTATGCATGTGATCTTCAAAATTCTGTAGTATGCATGTGTAGGATGATCTAGTAGAATTTTTCCTTAGTATTATTTTGCAAGTGCGATGATTTTTTAGTATGCCTGAGTATCTCTATACTTAGGATTTCCCCTCCTAATAGGTTCCCCTGGTTTGCTAAGTATTGCTTGCTATACTATATATATGCATAGTACCGTTGGGGGTTTGGAAGACATTGAATTTCTTCTAAGTATAAAGGCTCTCTTGAGCAAACTTTTCTTCTCAAATCCACTTCAAAAAAAAACTAAGTTTTCTTCTGGGCGGAATGGTTGTCGGGTCAACGAGTGAGATTTTGGTGGAGGACGGCCGCCCAGGAATAAAAGAAGTCTGCCATGTCTCAGAATTCAGAAGCTTCCAGTGCAACCACAATACATATGGGCTCTGTCTTGGCCTAGTACTTAGTGGGAAACCTCACCTGGGTACCAACATTTGGAGGTTCTTGGCACGGTTGGATCCAGAAGGTAGAGGGGCTACTAAGGGAAAGCCTCGCCATGATCTTGTCTGTAAAAGGACTTGATCATGGATTATGGGTAAAGTGCACAAACTCTCGAGAGTATTGTAATCTGATCGATCAGCCGTGTTCACGGAAATAGAACAACATTGAGCATCTGAAGGATGGAGCCTCTGAAGGATCTTCCTATCTCTCTTTCAAAACTTAAAGTTTTCTAAAAACCCAAGGCGTGAGTCATATCGCTATTGGGAGGGTTTTGGGGAACTTGGTGAGTAATATCCAAGTGTTAGGTTGATTGGATACTTGGTGAGTAATATCCTCGTGTGCCATTCGACCATATATTACTTAAACAAAAGTTTACAAAGTAGGGAAAACTTCACTTCTTCTCTATACTTAAGAAAACTAGCTTTGAGCAAATAAACTCTACAGCCTAAACTAGCCTTGCATGTAGATATAGTCTTTTCTTTCCTTGGTGTAATTTGCCAATACATTCAAAGTATTGACCCAACTTGTTGGCTGCACGTATTATGTGCATAATCTGGAGATTGAAAGGTGCGTAGGGATCGCGAGTCTACACTCGACAAGCCTGGGGCGTTGATGGACTCAAGTTACCTTTATGTTTCCGCTGCTATTTGAGCTAGCTTAATGCAAAGCAATTTTTTAATAAATTCATACTCTGGATTCTCCGTGCAATAATGACTTTGTGTTTTACATGATATTCATCGACTGTGAGTGCTAGCTATTTATCCAGGGACTAGCATGTAAATCACAGGGACTTAGGATATTTATTGATCCAAGGTCACCACAATTAGTTCTGGCCCGAACAAGTTTCTTTCTCCAACACCATTCCATAGCAATGGTGTAGTACACTTTCTCCCATAGAGAAACTCAAACGGTGCCATCTCAATACTGGCTTGATAGCTGTTGTTGTAAGAGAATTCTGCGTAAGGCAGACTTTCATCCCAACTAGCTCCATAATCTAGGGCACATGCCCTCAACATATCCTCTAATATCTGGTTGGTCCTTTCTGTATGTCCATCAGTCTGGGGATGAAAAGCAGTACTGTATTCCAATCTCGTTCCCATTGACTCATACAGTTGCCTCCAAAAATGGGAACTGAATTGAGTTCCCCTATCAGACACAATACTCTTGGGTACTCCATGTAGACACACAATCCTATTCATATAGATCTTGGCAAACTCAGCACTTGTATAGGTTTTCTTCACGGGTATGAAATGAGCCACTTTAGTTAGGCAGTCCACTACTACCCAAATAGAATCATATCCCGACCTGGTCCTTGAAAATCCGGTGATGAAATCCATGCCAATCTTGTCCCATTTCCAATCAGGAATAGGTAGTGGTTGTAACAATCCTGCTGGTTTTTGATGTTCGGCCTTCACTCTACTACATACATCACACAAGGCAATATGTTCGGCGATGTCCTTCTTGAGATTATTCCACCAAAATATTTCCTTCACATCCATGTACATTTTGGTGTTACCTGGATGAATGGAATATGGTGAGTTGTGTGCTTCCTGTAAAATCAGTTTCCGTAGCTCCGGATCTTGCGGAATGCAGATACTTTTTCCATACCATAATGTACCATGTTCGTCTTCATGGAATCCTTTGGCTTTTCCTTTACCAATCTTTTCCTTAATCTCTTCAATTTTCTTGTCCGTCTTTTGGGCTTCCTTGATTTTGTCCAACAAGGTGGGTTGAACATCCAATGACATGAGATGTCCTTCAGGCACTATCTCCAATCTGAGATCTTTGAATTGGGCACACATATCATCTGGCAATTCTCCCTTAGTAAGGCCATTCACATAAACCTTACGGCTTAGTGCATCCGCTACAACATTTGCTTTACCAGGGTGGTATTGCAAACTCAAGTCATAGTCCTTGATGAGTTCTCACCATCTTCTTTGTCTGATGTTAATTTCTTTCTGAGTAAAGATATACTTCAAACTTTTGTGATCTGTGAACATTTCACATCGCTTTCCCAAAAGATAATGTCTCCATGTTTTGAGTGCATGGACAATAGAGGCTAACTCTAAATCATGAGTAGGATACTTCACCTCATGATTTTTGAGTTGTCTCGAGGCATAAGCCACAACTTTCCCTTCTTGCATCAGAACTGCACCTAATCCTTGATGAGATGCATCACAATACACTTGGAAATCCTTCTCCAAATCTGGCAAACATAAGACTGGTGTTGTCACTAGTCTCTTCTTGAATTCTTGGAAACTGAGTTCACATCCTTTAGTCCAATCGAATTTCTTGTCTTTCTTTAGTAAATCCTTCATTGGCTTAGCTACCTTTGAGAAATTCTCAATAAACCTTCTATAGTATCCTGCCAAGCCAAGGAAACTACGAACTTCTCTTACTGACTTAGGAGATTCCCATTCAGTTACGGCTGACACTTTTGCGGGATCAACTGCTACACCATCTCCTGACACAATGTGTCCCAGAAATCCAACTTCATTCAACCAGAATTCACACTTGCTGAATTTGGCATGCAGTTTATGCTCTCTAAGCTTCTCAAGTATCAAATGCAAATGTCCTTCATGCTCATCATTGCTCTTGGAGTAGATCAAAATGTCATCGATGAAAACGACAACAAACTTGTCAAGAAACTCCATGAACACCTTGTTCATCATATTCATGAAGTAGGCTGGTGCATTGGTTAAACCAAATGGCATCACGGTGTATTCGTACAATCCATACCTAGTGGTGAAAGCAGTCTTAGGTATGTCTTGTTCCCTTATTTTAAGCTGAAAATAGCCTGACCGGAGATTAATCTTTGAGAACACACGGGCTCCTTCTAACTGATCAAACAAATCATTGATTCTGGGCAAAGGATATTTGTTCTTGATAGTCACTTTATTGAGTGAACGATAATCTATGCATAACCTTTGACTTCTATCTTTCTTTTCAACAAACAAGACTGGTGCTCCCCAAGATGAAGAACTTGGTTGAATAAATCCTTTCTGTAGCTATTCTCTAAGTTGTTTCTTGAGTTCCTTCAACTCATCAACTAACATCTTGTAAGGTCTCTTTGCTATTGGTCCAGATCCTGGCAGCAAGTCAATCAGAAACTCCACATCCCTATCTGGTGGCATTCCCAGCAATTCCTCTGGAAACACATCTGGATATTCTTTCACAATTGGCACACTGTCCATGCTAACCCCCTTAAGATAATTTAGCTTACTACCTTTAAATTCAAAGTTAGTCTTGAATCTAATCCTTTTATTGTCCGGGGTTTTGAGTGTGACAGTATGATTGGCACAATCTAGCACTCCCTTGTACTTAGTCATCCAGTCCATTCCCAAAATGACATCCAACCATTGGGAATTTAGGATTATCAAATTAACGGGGAACTTATACTTCCCAAATTCTATGACTAGGTCATGACATCCTGAGTTCACTATCATTTCTCCACTAGGAGAACTTACTTTTATAGGGCACCCAATAGTTTCAACTGGAAGTTCATTTCTATCAACAAATTCTCTTGATATGAATGAATGTGATGCGCCAGTATCAAAAAGAACAAGTGCTGGAACAGAATTGAGTTTGAACTTACCAGCCAAAGCATCAGGTTCCTCATAAATCTCTTCCACATTGATGTGGTTCACTTGTCCCTTATAAAAAGGGTTGGGCTTGTTGGCACCTTCAACTTTATTTTATGGGCACTCATTAGCATAGTGCCCCATCTTCTTACACTTCAAGCATTCAACCTGACTGAGATCCTTCTTGACAGGCTGACTCCCACTACCACTTCCACTTCCATTGTGGTGGCTCTTGTATCCACTCTTGTGGTTCTTATACTTGTCATTATCATGACTACAGTGATGCTTGTTGTCATGATGGCGGTTGTGGCCGTGGTGATTGTTGTACTTTCCATGTTTGTGGGATCCAGACATCCCACTATCATCATGATGGGAACGTTTGTGAGACAATCCTGAGCTATGCTTGTCAAAGCTATGCTTCCTCTTTCTGCTTTCCACCTGTTTCATCTTGTTCTCCAAGATGGTAGCCTTGTCACAGAGTGATTGGTAAGTTGGGACATAGGCAACAGACAGCTGCAGATTCAGTTCATCATTTAGTACTTCAAGGAATTTCTCCTTCCTCTTGGCATCTATATCAACCTCATCCAGTGCATAATGCGCCAGATTGTTGAACTCCTCAATATATTCATCCACGCCGCGGTGACGCTGTTTTAGGTTGTGGAACTCCTTATTCTTCAAATTCATCACTCCGGATGAGATGTGAGCTATACGGAATCCATCCTCAAAGATAGCCCAAATCACATCCTCAATGGGAGTGGTGATCTGGAAGTTATCCCACCAGGTTGCTGCTGGCCCTTCGAACAGATGTGCTGCAAACCTGACTTTCTCTTCGTCGGTGCAGCCGACAGTCACTAAATCCTTGTTCATAGAACGTAGCCAATCATTGGCCACCATTGGATAAGTGGTTCCTGAGAACTTTGCAGGCCTCAGTCTTAGGAATCTGGTGAGCATGTCAAATCCTGGTGGATTATTCTGGTTGTTGTTGTTATTGTTGTTGTTGTTGTTATTCTGATTCTGGTTCTGCATGAAAGTGGTCATCATCTGCATCAGTTGTGTCTGTGCTGTCATCAACTGCTGCATCTCGGGAGTGACATTGTTGTTGTTGTTTGGGTTGGGGTTGGCACGTTGAGGAGGCATCTATGGTTTTCATAAGGATAAGAATGAGATACCTATAGATGCTTAACATGCACGATACATCACATACTCAATCACAATAACCAAGCATCAAACTAACATAGAGTTTGAACGACATAAACAACAAGTTTGGAAATGCAAAACAAACCATAGCAAGCCACCCACATGTTGGATGGTCATTGTGACTCAAAATCAAAAGTACGGTAGATGAAAGATAAACGAGTAGTCTACACTACTCCTCCGCATCAATCTCCACATCAACAAGGGTAAGACCTGCATTCTCCATAGCGGTCTTTTACCCCTCAACATTAGTAGTCAAGGCCTCTATCTTAGCCCTAAGAGCCCTCTTCTATGAACGAAGCCTCTCGATCACTCCCTGCTGATGCTCAAGCTCGAAGTCCTTGGCCTCTAGATCTTCCTTCATCTCTCGGATCTTCTTGTTCCTGTCTTGGACTCTCTTCTCCTGGCTCTTGAATTTCTTGTCCTGGCTTTCAAACTTGTCCTCCATTTCCTTGACTATCTCGTCTTTCTCCATGAAGAGCTTGTCCTTCTCTCGGAGCTAAACCTGGAGCTCGTCATTGCTAAGCATGACGTTGGTCCTATTAGTATCTAGGTGCCTAATAAGACCCTCTAGGTCCTGAAGGTACAGACGAATCGGCTCCATCGTCTCTCTAGCAGCATCCTTGTACTCTATGGCCTCACCCTCCTCGTTGTGTCTCCCGAAGGGGTGAAAGTAAAGAACTCTAAGCTCGGTGGGGTGTCTCCCTACCAGGCGCCCAAGTAACTCTTGCATGACCACATCTAGGACTTTCTCCTTGTCGTCATGCATCAGCTTGAAAGTGATGGTCTCCGTGGTTGGCTCTGTCTGGTGTCCCGGCTGAGTGACTCTGAAGCCCCAAAGGTCCTTCCTCTCAAACTTGGTGAGTGGAAGTGTCATGATGCTAGGAAGTGGAAGGTTGAGCACACTAGTGAGCTCAATGAGACGAGTACCAAAACGAGTTCCCTTGAACTCCTCGACCGTGCTGATAGTAACATTAGGCATCTATTTTTATAAGATAGAGAAAATTTAGAATCAACATCAAATAGAGAAAATCACAAGACAAAATATCACAAGCATATCTTTTTCAACAAACACACAAGTCATGGCATCCATTACAAGATTCAAAGGTTCAACATAACTTAGACAAATTTTTGGAAATAAAACGATAAGTGTGGTGGTCCAACTAATGAAGTACGTTACATCTCTCACTCACTAGAAAAAATAGCTATCAGGGCATCCTTACTTGCCATCTTTCTATTTTGTTCACAAGACTCCCAAATTAAGTATATGATGTCTCCCCTTAGTTGTTGGTTGGTAGTCTCTAACTCTTGGGTATGCTTCTTTTCTCCTCTAAGGTCTTTTAGGGTGTTGAGCATTCTGCACTTGAGTCTATCACCAAGCTCCTTGATAGCATTCCAAGCTGCATTTCTTGCACAGTCAAAGAATGTTGTGTGCATTTCTGAGTTGGTGACCATGCAGAATCCTGACTCCTTGTGGTTGTCTTCCTTGTTTTTGTACAAGTGAAGTTGCACCCACCAATACTCTTCTCCTTCATCCATCACAGGGAATCCTTTGTACACAGCTGCACCATGTATCCCCATGGTAACCATAAGGTTCTTGAGGGCTTTGGGAAATTCAGTCTCACACTCCAAGGTCATGGTCATGAGTGGTCCCTTCCTTATGGCTTCGTTGATGGAATTCATCTACAAATGGAGATGAGAAAAAATATTAGAAAAGTTTACGAGAAGAAAAAGAGAAGTGTGGAATTTTTCAAAGTGTTGAAAGTTTTTCCTTAGTGGTTTCTAATCCAATCCTAGGGTCATAATCCTACAGGCAACACAGTGCTCTGATACCATCTATAAGATCCCACCTTTATAAAGGTAAAGATCCCTGTAATTGCAATGCTACTCCCTGGATCAATTGATAGCATCCACAGTTTAAGATGAAGTACATAGAAACAAAGGTCATTATTACATCGTCATTCCAGAGATAACATAGTCTTTTACAACTCCATAGACATAGGCTAGTACAAGAGTTTAACTTAACAATATAAATAAAAGTCTTCATCTTCATGTGCCACAGGCAAGCATGTTGAGTGTAGACTCATAACCCCTAATCCTCATCAGAGTAACCTGCAACATCACAAGTTACAGCCACAGTGGGTCAATACATTGGAATAGTATTGGCAAGTGATACCTTAGTGGAATATTAGAATCTAGTTACTACCTGAATTTTGGCTAAGTGTAGCTTAGGATTGCTTTGCTCAAAATAGATTTTACCTATCAGTTGAAAACACTAAGTTTTTGTTTGGCAAAAACTCCCAAGGAACCACCAATAGAAATTGGTGAATCTTCACCCTTGTTCAACCACAAGTTTTAACTTAGAAAAATTGGGATGAGGATATTCTTGATAGCTTCCATGTCTTGATGCTCAAATTGTCCATTACCGGGGACACGGCTAAGTACTTAGTTTCTTCCTTCTGTAGAGGTGGTGCACTTTCCCCACAAGACTTGGTTTTCACCAAGACAGGACCTTTCAGAAGCCTTCCCTTAGACCAAATGGACGCGTTCCAACCTATCACCCACTACCACCAACTGTCAAAATGGCTAAGTTATTGCAACCTATATGATCCAGGCAGAGCCTATAATGCCATGTGGTTGCACTAGAAGCTTCTTAACATATGGCATCTCAAATCCCTTTGTTCCTGGGTGGCATTCCACAAGTGAGATACACAAGGTTCACCAGTCCCCTGGCCTTGTGTAACCACCCAACATAAACCAATCCACCATTCCACCCAGGTGTTTCATTCACTTAGTTGTTTTATTAAGCAAAACATAAGTCAAAGACTTAGAAATATTTTCCATAGCATGTGTATATACTCCACCCTTGGTTGCTACTAGCTAGGCTAAGCATGGCAATAGTAATTATCTTAACTTAGAGAAAATTCTAACAATTCTACAACTACTAGGATTTCCCAAGCATAGCATATAGATACTTAGCAAAAATTACCATGCAAGCCCTATACAAAATATTTCTAATGCATAGTCAAAATATTGGGACAAAATCATGAAGCACCACTTTCCTTGGTAGTTTGGGGAGTAGCAAATATCCTCACAACCACAATCACCACTAGCATCAAAATCTACACATAAAATGATAGCACCAAATTCACATATCAAAATAAACAAGCAAAAAAAAATATATGAGTGCATGCAAATGCCATGTGATGATTTTTCTAATTCAAACAAGACAAGTAAAACAATACTAAACACTAAACTAAACATTTATACATTAATTAAACTTAATTTGATCCTAAAAACATTTTTCAAATAATTTTTATACTCAAAATAGGCTACAAATGTCTCTGCCAAAATAACCAATTTTACAGAAGCAATTTATTAAAAAAAAGTGAATGGTTGGATATAATTCTTTCTCCTGATTCCAATGATATAAAATTTGCAAAATTTGGACGTGTGGATCAGAAGTTATGAATTTTCCAAGTTTGAACATCTAATAGATCTAAATCCAGATTTTAAATCAAACTACAGGCCACGTGGCGCTATCTGATTGGTCGATACCGTTTCACGCGGATCAGGCTTTATGGATCGTTAGATTAAAAGTGCATCGCACGGCTCAGATCTAAATGTACCTCTTCACTTAAGTCATCTATCACACGCGTTGGATCTAGATCTAACGGCTCAGATCTAATAGACCAAATGCGAGCGGCGCTGCGACGGTGGCTAGCGGCGGCACGCTCGGG
The DNA here is from genome assembly GCA_916181665.1 of Avena sativa. NCBI lineage: Eukaryota > Viridiplantae > Streptophyta > Magnoliopsida > Poales > Poaceae > Avena > Avena sativa. Next base: position 85,107,088 of record OV702293.1, on the reverse strand, counting down.
CGATGATGCTGTCGGCCATACATTAAGCGAGAAGGATAGTGGGGTAGCTCACCGAGTTCGCGTGATGACGTTGGTGCTCAAGGTGGTCTTCGTTGGCGAAGGGGCGCTCAGAAACATCAGGGATTGCTCGCCGGAGTTCGCGAAGGCATCGGGCACGGCTGCTCGTCGTCGTTAGCGAGGGTACAGATCATGCAGGGCAAAATAAGCAGTGCGTCAGATGCGTAAAGTGATGCTGGTCACGCGAGTGTCAACAAGAGGGGGATGCGCGGTCAGTACTAACCAGAGGAGTTCGTCGGAGAGGAGGCAGACGGCGGCGTTGTTCTGGTCGAAGACGTAGTCGAGGTTTCAGGGCGCGCGCGAGTGAGCTGGTGGTACTGGGAGGTGCGCAAGGTGAATTGGATCGTGCTCGTGTGAACCAGGAGTAGAGGGGTAGACGGGGTTGGCCGGAATTGGAGTTGCAGTTCATTGGAGCAGCGGCGGTGTTTAGCGAAATACGGGCAGCCTGGTGGCGGAGTGGGGGTGCTGAGTGAGGGGGAATGGTCGTCGAGGGGTGGGGGTTAAGTAGCCGAGCGAGGAGGAGGAATTACTCCGGTAATCAAGCGCAATCAATCGGATTTGATTCGGGAGGAAACGGCAGAGGGGAGCAGTTCCTCCGGCGCGGGATTGACGACGATGCTGAGATGGCGGTGGGGACGGAGCGTAAGTGAGGGGGTGTGTGTGGGCTGGGTGAGAAACAGAGGGAGAGGGGAAAACTCGGGTGGGATGCATCTGCTACTGGGCCGAATGAGTGGCGCCGGCCCTTTCTGATTTCTTTTCTCTTTTTATTTTTCTGTTTGATTTTCTAGGAATCCTTTTCAAATGATTTTAAAAGAGTTTGAATTCAAACACTTTCTGGATTTTTGTAAAGTGAAACATGTACATATTTGTGTATAAAGTATTGTTGTTCACTCAAATTTACAAATGCCCAATTATATTTAAAATGAACCTTGCTTTTATTATTTATTTAAACAGAACATGAGAATGGTTTTGAATTCACAATCTGTTTTGAAAACTTTGATCAAGCCTTAGAAACCTCACTCAAACTTATGCTCAAATATTTACTGATTAAAACAAGTATTTTCTTATTAGAAGGTAGCAATAAGGCCATTTCCTTGCTTACATAAAATAATAGACCACAAAGTTTATGTTTTTGAAGAAATGATCCTAAAATGATTATGAATGCATGAATGATATGCAAACATTGAAATCATGATTTTTGGGATGTTACAGCCTGTTGCAGCGAAGGACAAGTCGCAAGTGACTTGTTATGAATATGGAACCAAGGGTCACTACTCCAATGAGTGTCCCAAGAAGAATGCCGCAGCCCACAATGCAAATGCCCCAGCTCAGCAACAGCGTCATGTTCATCCGGGAAGAAGGTTTGCCCCAGGGAATTCGCTCAACCGCAACGGCCGTCTCTTTCTCATGCATGCTGAAGAAGCCCAGGAAGCGCCAGACGTCGTGCTGGGTATGTTTTCTGTTAACTCAGTACTTGCAAGAGTGTTGTTTGATTCTGGAGCATCGCACTCATTTGTCACCGAAGAATTTGCATGCACTAGTAAGATTCAACCAACCAAATTGAAGCATGTTATGATTGTTCAAATACCCGGTTCAACCACCAAAGATAGAAAAATTTGCAAAGCCGTCCCTATCCGAATCCATGGCATAGATCTCTATGCTAACCAAGTGCGTCACCATGGAGATCACCTGTTTTGTTCGTGGACAATAAGGATGGAGGTAACCGTCTGTGTACGGATTATCGGAAGTTGAATGATGTCACTATCAAAAAAAAGTACCCGTTGCCGAAGATAGAAGACCTGTTTGACCAGTTGACCGGTGCCAAAGTGTTTTCTAAGATTGATCTTAGAACTGGCTATCATCAACTCAAGATTCGCGTAAAGGATATTCCAAAGACTGCCTTTACGACCAGATATGGATTATACGAGTATACTGTCATGTCTTTTGGATTAACCAAAGCCCCCGCTTATTTCATGAATCTCATGAATAAGATTTTTATGGACTTCCTGGATAAGTTTGTCGTTTGATGCACAAGAAAAGGTCAGGATAGCTCAGTTGGTAGAGCAGAGGACTAAAAATCCTCGTGTCACCAGTTCAAATCTGGTTCCTGGTCGTTCTTTTTATCGATGACATTCTGATTTATTCCAAATAAGAAGAAGAACATGAGCTACACCTAATGAGAACTGTCGGTACCAGGAGAACTGTCGTCGTCGACTTCGTCGTTCACCCCCGTCGCCGACCCTCGCCTGAGCCCCGGTGAGCCTCCCATGACCCCCACCTGCCGCGTTAGGGTTCTGTCTCGCCAGCGCTGCCTGACAGGGACAATGAATCGTAGCCGTTCGATTAGAGTTAGATCGTGCGGTTCATACTGCCCCATACCGCTTCGCCCGTCCCTATCTCACTGACGCGTGGGGACAACCACTTAACCAGCCCGTGTACGCGATGTGCGTAGTGGGCTGGCCCAGTTAAACATCCCACGTGACCCAACAATTCAAATTAAGCTTTATTCATTTAATTTCAAACACAGATATGTACCTATATTCAAAAATCAACCCAGCTCGATTCACTGAACCAAAATGCATGAAACCAATTTTGTTAGAAAGGTACTGAAATGCTTAATCCAAGCCCATTGGATTCAAATCATTTAGAGTTGTAGATCAACCATGGTAAAAATAACAAGGCAAAAGCTTTTCTGCATTCAAACATTTTTAAAAATTCAACCACAAAAGCTTTTGAGCTGATTCCAACTCTCAAAAATCACATTTGATCATACCTCTCAGAATAAGTAAAAACATATGGGTTTACTTACAGAGATAATGTTCAAGTAATAAAAGAATGCTACATAGGCATTTCTAGTCACTTTATTTAATTAAAATAAAAAGGTTAAACCTTATTAAATTGTGACACCACTTTAAATCACATTCTCATGTACTGAAATATATGGTGATGACATGTGTCAACATGATCCCATGTTTGAGTGGAGGATATTAATCTTAATTAGTTTTTCAGTGAGTAGAAATTACTTTTCTCAAATAAAAGAAATAAGACAAGTGCTTTAATCCATGTGATAATAGTGATGATGCTAGATCATCTAATATGACTTTTTTGGGTAATGATTAAAAATAGTTAATTATTGTTTGGTGATTGTGTACCTCGTATTTATTTATAGACGCTAGTATCGATCAAGGATACGAGGAGGAAGGAGGATACTACGAGGAAGAAGCCGAGGAGAACTTCAAGCACTGATCTGCTCAAGGCAAGCCAATACTTGAAACCTTGAAAGCTAACCCTTGCCACTATGAAAGTTAGAGAATCTATGCATTGCATTAAGCATGCTTGGTTAGATACATTTGATGATGCCCAATCCTAGTTTTACTTGCAATCTCAAGTACTTTATTTTCTTTAATCAGAGCTTTCTCTTAGAGTTTACATGGTGACTTGTAGCTTCTAGAAAGATAACCAAAGGTAGCATAAAGAGCATAAAATTTGGCCTAAGTTAGATAATATTGATGTCATCCTAAGGCATGAGATTAAACTTAGCAAATTCCCACTTGTTTACCACCCCTCATTAGTATTTACCACCACTTGTAGATGCTAGTGCTAAGCATAAAACTTGATCAACTTTAGAGGGGAATACTTGGTGAAAATGGTTATGAAAACCTTAGAACGATGAGTCATTCTACTGAAATGTTTTGACATGTGTTTCTGAACACTAGATGACTTTATAAAACTGATGGTTGTCTAGATGCGATACCATTCCAATTTTATTGTACAACCACAATACCCGAAAATTGGGTAGGGCTTGACTGGAAATTTATATACCTTAGTATGGATTCCCTCGCGGCCAAGGTCTGAGCTGAGGCTACCTTGTGAAGATTGTCCACCTGTGCAGTACCCAAGATGTCAATTGGTCATGGTTGGGAGGCCAAACTCACAGGAGAGGTGCCTATACTAGGGCATGTAATTGAATGGTTAGGATTGATTATCCGCATACTGAGTATGGTGAATTCAGGATTATTCCTGACGGATGTACCAAATATTGTGGTGAAAGTGTACAATCTCTGTATAGTGTCAAACTATTCGAATAGCCGCGTCCGCGGTTATGGACAGTTGGAGTGGCCATATTGTTCTATCGTCAGATGTTTTCAAACTGACTTGTGCAATGAATTATGACTTTGACTTGACCACAACAGAGTTGTGATATGAAATTCAAATTCCCACTTAGGTGTTATAAAAATTTCAACTAGTTTTCTTTGCTTCTAAACTGAGTAGAGGTAAATCTGGCTTTTTGCAAAACAACCTTAGAGCCTAGTGTCCTAGTACAAAAACCCCCCTTAACTTGTTCGTATTAGTTTGCGAGTACTTAAAGAGTACTCATGGCTTTGTCCCTGGCTATTCCCATGGCCAGACTATAAAGAGGAGTATCAGGATGACAGACCGCAGGAAGGTTACGACAACTAGGATCATCTCCCATCGTCAGCATTGCCTGTGACCCTGAAGATGGAGCTTCTCCTACACTATCGTTATCTTTATGTTATTTCGCTGCTTGAATTGTATTAAGAATTGTATTAAGACCTTATGTATGGTTTGTAATGGATGATGTACTGTGATATCCAAATCTATTATGTCTCGCAAAAATGGTAATCCTGGGATTGCGATGTATGGCATAACATGCATCTGGGGTTAAAAATCTGGGTGTTGACAAGTTGGTATCAGAGCCATCCTGACCATAGGAGACCTAGTTAGAATGGACGTTTGAATCAAAAACTTAGTTTCAAAACCAATGGAAGTGAGTATTTACAAAAACTTATTCCCATTCTTATCACTTGGATTCTTTCATGAAAATTCATGTTCCTCAAAAATTCTTGCAAAATACATAAAATTTGACACACTTGATCACTCTACTAACTTACTCATCCTATATTCTTATAGATGGACGTGAAGTACAGCAAGTTTTATCAGTTGGGGAATGGAGGAGACCTCATCTTTGAGTGTGACTTGGACCAACTTTCGGAACTTCTGGAGCGTCCGCACCCCGAGTTCTTCGGAGCTCAGCGCACTGATCAGGAAGGAGAAGATCTGTAGTGGCTAGTTGTTGCAAGTCTCCTAGGAAAGATTGAACCTCCCACTGCAGAGGGAATTCAGTTCACCTTAAGAGAGAACATCTTGCTCGATGGACTGGCCAGGGCAATGCAGGAAGCTCTTGCCCGTCTGTGTGGGCAGAGTATCAATCAGATCAAGGGTACCCGCTTTGAGTTCTATCCAAGGCGTGATGTTATGGGACAGCCACTGGAGGCCCCATACCACCCCGAGCTTTCTCCATGTTATGGTAAACAGTCCACATGTTCCATGAACAAGAGACCGTTGTTTTCTGCCTAGTGGCAATAACACATCTACAACCGAAGAGATTTCTATCACTTCCCTTGTAAACTAGAGGCATGAACCCACTATCGAGCATAAATACCCCGCTCTTGGAGTCACTAGCAACTACTTGTCCAAGATAGCTACTAACAACAGAGAGAATGCAAGATCACAAACAACACAGACATGATCAAATCATAAAGACAAAACCATTAATCAAACCAACATAATAATCTCAATATCCATCGGATCCCCACAAACACAACATGCATGATTACAAATATATTAGATCTTCATCATGAACGGAGCTCACAAGATCTATACAAGAAAGCACAAAGGAGGAGATACAACCATCTAGCTACTACATGGACCCATAGTCCAAGGTGGGACTACTCACGCATCATACCGGAGAGAAGGCCTCCAGGATAATCTCCCCTCTGGCAGGGTGCCGGGAAGAACTTCAGATCCCCTCCCCCCCGATCTAGGGACGATGGTGGCGGCGGCTACAAACGGTTTCATGGAGATTTGATCGGGTGCTTAGGGTTTCTGCATTGGGGGCTTCTTATAGGCGAAGGGGGAGGCCGAGGCGGCGTCCAGGGGTGCCAAACCCTATCCAGGCGCGGGGTGGGGCCCACCCGCGTCTAGGGGAGGTTTGCTGTTCCTGGCCCGCTTCCTCGTCTCCCCTCTAGACTTCTTGTTCCCCACGGAAAGTAATTGACTTTGACATTTGTCCCGTCCAATTCTGAGAATATTTCTTTACTAACTTTTTTGAAACCAAAAACAGCAGAAAACAGGCATCTCGCACTACTGCAACTTGTTAGTAGGTTAGTACCAGAAAATATGTAAAAAGCACCTCAAAGTGTGGACAAGTAAAGCAAAGTAGATACTAAACAAGCATGGAGAATCAAAAATTATAGATATGTTTCCAACGTATCAGCATCCCCAAGCTTAACTCCTGCGCGTCCTCGAGCAGGTAAGTGATAAACAGAATAATTTTTGAGGTGACATGCACCCTCACAATAAAGATCCAACCATTTACAAGCATTTAAAGCTGGGATCAAAGAACTCTAAACATGTGCACGAAAGATGGAGTTCTAACAATAGGACATAGTAACTATGGATGCAACATGAAAGGCTACAAACAAAGATCATGAATAACATGCATTGAAAAACGTTTGTTTGTTTCACATACAGAAAACATGGCATAGTGGCAATCAGCTTGTCCCTCATAGAGTAGCAATATAGATGCATAGGACACCTTCAAAGTTCAAAAGGGTGACTAGAAACAAATAGCACAAGAACAAGTAATAACACAATATGCATTAATTAATAAGCTTTGAAACACTGCACAAAGAATGACAACTATGCTCTCTTAATAGTACCTAAAGGTAGAATGTGGAGACTCAATATTGGTGGAAGAAAGGACTTTTTGTAAAGGAAGCAGGGATTACAAGTTTCAAAAAGATCTTTCAAAAATTATGATACTTGTTAGCTTTCATCCCTCATTGCCCACTATCATAAGCATCTTGAAGTGGTTAAGGTTAAAGTGGCAAATGTGGAGTATATGCTTGACGAAGTATAAGTTGGCAATCTCAAGTCCCTTGAATACGAGGGCCACACCTCATGCATACTCAACTTTGGGTCCAGGTAAGTTCATGTCATTGTAAGTATTTGCATATCATTGAGAACCGCCAACGGGGTACCCCTTGCATATAGTACAGGAGCTTTCCCATAATCAAAATGACAAGGCAAGCAGACAATGAGCATCTCAGCAATCTTCTTATGTACCATGGGAATATGGTGAATTTTTCTCTCTTACCTCTTTTCATAATGTGTCTTTTTTTTATAAGAAGAATGCTTCATAGATAGCTCATTATGGTGATGCTGCAAGTTTCCACCATGATTAGGCATGGATTATGCTAGTGGCCCAGGCGTTTCTCTAACACAGGATACAAACTCCATGGACTTACAAGTTCCCTCTTTATTTCACACCGGTGACATCCATAGACAAAAGAACATGATATCAACTGAGTACAAAGTACAAGTGCAATGTTGAAAACGTTCCCCGTGAAAGCACAGTTCTGTTAATTCCAACTTATAAGTGCAAGCATATACAACAAAGTTGTCACAATGGTTCAAGTTTATTAGGGGCAAAGAATATAAAGTGTGCCATCCAGTTCATGAGGGCTTTAATCACTAAGTTTTCACATAACAAAATAGTTTTTAATTGGAAGAGAGTTGAAAACAAGAATATACTTGGAATGGTGTAACACACCATGCATAGGAGTTTATAGTGGACACTTTGGAATAACTTGGTTTCTTGGGAGTTGGAAGCATGAGTAAAACTTACTCATACAAGTGGAGGCTAGCAAAGACTGAGAGCAACCAACTAAGAGAGCATAATGGTCATAAACATGCAGTGCCACAAAGCATACTAATCAAAGCAAAGAGTGGTACTACAATTCAAGGACTAAATGATCATAGAGTCTAATGGTGACTTGTCATAGTCATAACATGGTGTGAGCATGTGCCAAGTAAACCCATGCAAAGCATCAAAGGAGAATACCACAATACTATGATTTTGCATGCTAAAACAATGCATAATTTCTTCAAGGCACACTAATAAATCCCAATTGTTTGGAAAAAGACATGCTACAGAAATAATTACTAAGCATAATGTCAAAACAACACCTAGCATGTCATGCTAAAGTCTAAGTCACAGTCAATGCAAGCTCCTCTTGCACTTACAAGCAAGAACTTATTACTCCTTTCCAACACCAAGCAACTTATTTGCAAATCAACACAGCGAGAACGGGGGTCCAAACTACTTTATTCAAGCAAACTAAACAACCTAAGCAAAGCAAATGAAAACTAAGGCGCTCCAAGAATAACACAACTGTGTATGAAACAATAAAAACGAAATGTCTAGACAGACCTGAGATTTTTATTGATGAAGAAGGGGATGCCTTGGGCATCCGCAAGCTTTGACGCTTGTACCTCTTGGATATTTCCTGGGGTGACACCATGGTGGAATCCCCAAGCTTGAGCTTTTGTACATTCTTCATATCATTGCATCATTATCTCTTTACACCTGAAATTTTTCCTTCATACAAAACTTCACACAATCTTCATTAGCAACATTAGTGTATTCAAAAGATATTAGACCTCTGACAAAGCTTTGGAACAGCAAGGCTTTTCATTAAAAACACAACCTACTATAGTAACTCCTTCAAAAAGCTCAATTCACCTAAAGAGAACTCAAAAAGGAATCAATAAGAAGCAAATGCAAATAATGGCAGAAATCTGTCAAAATAGACCAGCAGGTAGAAACCGATTTTTTCGAACATATTATGTTGCTCAAATAAAAACGTGTTGAACTAAAGAAAGTTAGTTAACATACTGGGGGATTTATTCATAAATTTTGTGCTCAATCCGAGTTACGGAGACTCCTCGCGAATTTTTTGGTGGAGGACAAAAATCTGTTTCGAGAGCGCAACTCCCCAAATATTACTTCCCTCTCATTAGAGGTCATTATTGGCACAAAAGGCAAACAAAAAGGATAAGGAGAGGTCATTACTAAAGTAATAACTTCCAAGACTCAAGAAAACTCTTGGGTTATCTTCCAACAAGTACTTTTCTTTAACGCCTTTAAGTTAGGCTTGATAGCTTGAGAAGATGCTCACATAAGAATTATGAATTGAAGTCAAAGAGAGCATCAAGAAGAAAATTCAAAATACATTTAAGTCTAACCCACTTCCTATGCATAGGAATCTTGTATGCAAATAAATTCACAAAGAACAAAGTGATAGACATAGGAAGATGAAACAAGAGCAACTTCAAAACTTTCAGCATATAGAGAGGTGTTTCAGTACCATGAAAACTTCTACAACCAAATTTTCCTCTCTCATAATAATTTTCAGTAGCATCATAAATAAACTCAACAATATAGCTATCACATAAAGCTTGCTTTTCATGATCTACAAACACATAATTTCTATCAAGTTCAAAAATAGTGGGATTAAAACCTTCACAGGTTTTACCCAAAGTAGATATTTCAAAAGGATCCATAGGAACATAACATTCATTCTCCTTTAGTAAGCATGTGGGACAATTAAATAATATAAGAGTTAAAGAGTTAATCTCATTAGAAGGTAGGCATGGGTAGATCAATTCTTCCTCCTTTTGTTCATCACTCTCCTCTTTTTCATCTAATGAGCTTCTAGTTTCAACAATGTATTCTTCCATAGGCTCCTGCAAGGCATTAATCTCTTGAGCATCTATTAAAATATTCAAGAATATATCCATTTGCTTCCTTGTAATTATCAAAGAAAAATTTAAGTATCTCATAAACCTCATGTTCATAAGGCGCATCATCAGTATTTTCAAGCAAACTAGCAAGTTCAAATGCACCCTTAAAAGCAACAAATTCTTCAATTTGTTCCACATCATAAAATTCATAATTTCCTTTAACATAAGAGGATATGGTAACATTATCATTATACTCACATTGAAAGGGTAGGTGTTTATACCTCTTGCAGCAACAAGCTTTATCAAAGCAATAAGTAACATTATAAATAGAGCACACGTCTCTAGCAATAGTATTCAACTTATCAATTTGTTCCCATAGGTGTTTCCTTTTTGCGATAAACGGTGTTCCTTATAATAATACTTTTGTTCCTCCGTGAACCCACCTTGCCAAAAAGAACTAGTTTCAAAGAAACCATCCATTCATAGAAAGCATGACCAAGCAAGGCAATAACAGACTAGCAACTAGAGTAGGAACTAATATTTTGTGTTTTTGAATAAAGCAAGCAAACCAAACTAGACTAATTTTTTTGGGTTTTTTGTAAAGAGGCAAACAAAACCAAGCAAAAGAAACAAAGCAAACTAAAAAACAAAGTAAAGAGAAAGGAAGTGAAGGACTCCCCTTGTGAAGATGTCCTTAGCCTCCCCGGCAACGGCGCCAGAAAAGCTTGATGCAGCGATGAGTTGATGTAGGAGCACTTCGTTGGGAATCCCAAGAGCAAGGTGTGAAGCATCACAGCAGCAAGTTTTCCCTCAGTAAGAAACCGAGCTTATCAAACTAGTAGGAGGAAGGAAACATCACACAGGTGTTGCAAGCAACGCGGAGACCTACACACCAGAAACTCAAGACTTTGTCCCAAAGAATCGGTGAGGTTATCAAGCTCACCGGTTTGCTGTAACAAATGATTAAACGTATGATATGGAAAGTAATGGAGGTTTGCAGCAAGTAAACAAGTAACAGTGGAAGATGTATCAATAGTAAAGATTGGACCGGGGTCCATAGTTCACTAGAGATGCTCTCCTTAGATAAACAACATGGCATGAAGGATAAACAAATTACAGCAGGGCAATGATAGGAACTGAGCAAGGCATAACAATGCAATTACTAGTCAGAAAGATCCTATGAGATTAGATTGGGCAATACAACAAGATACATAGACTGCCATCCAACTGCATCTATGACTAGAAGTCCACCTTCAGGTTATCATCCGAAACCCCCTCCAGTATTAACTTGCAAGCAAAGACAACTGCTTTAAGCAAAGTGTGTAAGGTAAACAGTCCACATGTTCCATGAACAAGAGACCGTTGTTTTCTCCCTAGTGGCAACAGCACATCTACAACCGAAGAGATTTCTGTCACTTCCCTTAGAAACTAGAGGCATGAACCCACTATCGAGCATAAATACCCCCTCTTGGAGTCACTAGCAACTACTTGGCCAAGATAGCTACTAACAATGGAGAGCATGCAAGATCACAAACAACACAGACATGATAGAATCATAAAGACAAAACCATTAATCAAACCAACATAATAATCTCAATATCCATCAGATCCCCGCAAACACAACATGCATGATTACAAATAGATTAGATCTTCATCATGAACGGAGCTCACAAGATCTATACATGAAATCACAAAGGATGAGATACAACCATCTAGCTACTATATGGACCCATAGTCCAAGGTGGAACTACTCACGCATCATACCGGAGAGAAGGCCTCCGAGATGATCTCCCCTCCGACAGGATGCCAGGAAGAACTTCGGATCCCCCCGATCTAGGGACGATGGTGGCGGCGGCTACAGACGGTTTCGTGGAGATTTGATCGGGTGTTTGGGGTTTCTGCATCGGGGGCTTCTTATAGGCGAAGGGGGAGGCCGAGGCACCGGCCAGGGGTGCCAAACTGTAGCCAGGCGCGGGGTGGGGCCCACCCCCGCCTGGGGAGGTTTGGCGGCCCTGGCCCGCTTCCTCGTCTCCCCTCTAGACTTCTTGTTCCCCACGGAAAGTAATTGACTTTGACGTTTGTCCCGTCCAATTCCGAGAATATTTCATTACTAACTTTTCTGAAACCAAAAACAGCAGAAAACAGGCATCTGGCACTGTTGCAACTTGTTAGTAGGTTAGTACAAGAAAACATGTAAAAAGCACCTCAAAGTGTGGACAGGTAAAGCAAAGTAGATACTAAACAAGCATGGAGCATCAAAAATTATAGATACGTTTCCAACGTATCAGTACCGAAGGTACGGCTGTGTCCACGTCTCCTCGATTGCCATGACCTGCATCAGGCTGACGAGTTCGGCTTCTGTGTCGAGCTTTTTGGGCCCTTCATGTCCTTCGGGTGGTGCAGCCCCCGAGTGCTCTGCTTCTTCGGGTGATCCCTTGGAAAATTTCCTTTTGATAGAGGATACGCAGATTTGCTCGAGGAACACACCCGGTGGCACCCGTGCACAGGTGGAGCCGATGTTGGCGAGTCTATCAGCTTCTTTGTTGCTTTCCCGTCCAATGTGATGAAGCTCGCAGCCATCAAAGTCTCCTTCGAGTGAGTTGTAGAGCGCGCGGTACGCGATCATGTTGGTGTTGTGCGCGTCGCACTCGTTCATCGTCTGCTGGACGACAAGGTTCAAGTCACTGTAGATGATTAGGCGCGTTGCACCGCAGATCTTGTCCATTCGCATTCCATGGATGAGAGCCTCGTATTCGGCATCGTTGTTGGAGGCGCGAAATTTCATCCGAAGGACGTATTTCATCTTGTCTCCCCGGGGGATGTCAGTATGACACCTTCTCCTGCTCCGGCCTCACGCTTGGATCCGTCGAAGTGCATTGTCCATGATTGCGTCATGTCTGGAGTGTCCGGCAGCTGGAGTTCCATCCAGTGGACTAGGAAGTCAGGGAGGACCTGAGATTTGATGGCCCTGCGCCGCTCATAGACTATGTCTAGAGGGGATAGCTCGATGCCCCACAGGGCTACACGTCCCGTGGCTTCGGGGTTGTTCAGGATATTGGACAGTGGCACCTCGTTGACGACCATTGTCTGGTGCTCCTAGAAGTAGTGGCTTAGCCGACGAGCCGTCATAAATACGCCATAGGCAAGCTTCTGGTAGTGAGGGTACCTCTGTTTTGTTGGTGTCAGTACCTCGCTGAGGTACTAGATTGGGAGTTGGACCCCATGGCTCTTGCCATCTTCGGGTCGTTCGACCACGAGTACGATGCTTACCACCTGGTGCGTGGCTGCGACGTATAGCAGCAGAGGCTCTTTCTCCTTTGGTGTGACTAGGACAGGCGAGGTGGAGAGTAGTCGCTTGAGTTCTTCGAATGCGTCGTCTGCTTTGGGTGTCCACTCGAATTTGTCTATCTTGCGTAGCAGCTGGTAAAGGGGCAGGGCCTTCTCGCCCATGCGGCTGATGAATCTGCTCAGCGTCGCGATGCGCCTAGCTAGCTGCTGGACACCTTTGAGGTTCTTCGGCTTCTCTATGGTCAGTATGGCCCGGAATTTCTTTGGATTCATCTTTATCCCTCGTTGGGAGATAAAGTAGCCGAGTAGTTGTCCAGATGGGACATCGAAGGCGCACTTTTTTGGGTTCAACTTGATCTTGTAGTGATCAAGGTTATCGAACGTCTCGCGGAGATCGTCGATCAGTTTCTTGGCTTCCCTGGTCTTAATGACTATGTCGTCGACATAGACTTGGATGTTGCGACCGATCTGGTTTTTCAGACACACCTGCATGCACCTATGGTACGTGGCACCTGCGTTCTTCAGCCCGAAAGGCATGGTGTTGTAGCAGAATACTCCGAATGGCGTGATAAACGTCGTTTTCTCCTGATCTTGACCTACAGCTGAATCTGATTGTAGCCTGAGTAGGCGTCGAGGAAGGAGAGTTTCTCACATCCTGCAGTCGAATCGATGATGTGATCGATCCGAGGAAGAGGGAGTGGTCCTTGGGGCAGTGCTTGTTGAGTGACGTGAAGTCTACGCACATCCGCAGGATGTCCGTGTCCTTTTTGGGGACCAGCACAATATTGGCCAGCGACTCACTCTCCTTGATTTATCGGATGAAGTTAGCGTCGAGCAGTCTGTTGACTTCGATTCCAACTGCTTCGTCTCGTGGTTCGGACAGTCGTAGGATCGACTGCTTGACCGTCCTTGCGTCGGGGAACACATTGAGTGCATGCTTGGCAAATTCTCTGGGAACTCCTGGCATGTCCGCAGGACACCAGGCAAAGATTTCCTAGCACTCATGGAGGAATTCGATGAGCGCGCTTTCCTATGCGGGGCTGAGGTCATTGGCGATCAGCGCCATCTTGGAGGCATCCGTTGGGTGGACCTGCACCTTTTTCATGTTGATCATAGAGTCGAACGACATATCGGTTGCGTTTTGCCTAGCGACTGGGGGTGCCCCATTGCCTTTCACCTCTCGGAGCCTCGTGAGCTTCTCCTGCATGCCGAACGACTGGGAGATTCTGTTGAAATCTCTATCACAGTGGTCCGATCGGGTGAACCTTCCTTGGACTGTGATGACGCCCCTGGGCCCTGGCATTTTGAGCAGCAGGTACGCGTAGTGTGGTACTGCCAGGAATCTTGCGAACGCCACTCCTCTCGCATCGGAAGTTTTTGGGCTTGCCGAATATGACGTCAAGCCATATCTTTCCTAGGGGATAAATGCCCTTCCCTGGGACTATGTCGTGGAACGTCGTGTCGGATTGTTCCAGGCTGCACAGCGGGATCCGCATCGCTGCGAGGGTGCTGGCGAACATCAGGTTGATGCCGCTGCCGCCATCCATAAAGACACGGCTCATCTCGAATCCTCCGATCTGCGCCTCGAGCACCAGGGCAGCATGACCTGGGCGAGGGTGGTCCGAGCGATCGAATGTGATGCAGGACTCCGAACCACTGAGGTACTCAGGGATAGCAGGTGGAGCGGTCACGGCCAAGCTGACTTGTCGGGTGATCTTCTTTTGCACCCTGTTGGTAGGGCGGCCCTTCTGGATCATCAGGGCTCCCTTTGGCGGTGGGTATCCTCCTGTACCATTGTTTGGTGCAGGTGCAATTGCTGGATTCGACGGTCTCACGGGTGGTGGTGGAGGAGCTCCGTGGGCGATGTCACCTGGTGCATGTGCGGGTCGAAACCCAGGGTTCACGATCTGGCGCCGCATTTGGGTGAGACCCTCGCTGAGCTTCTGGAACTCGCGGCAGTCCTTTAGCATGTGGTTGGCCTTCTTTTTGTCATCCTGCTTATCGATGTAGAAGTGGATGTTGCAGGGACCAGACAACTTGTCGTATGCTAAGGGTTCGTCGCCATGGCCGCGACACTGCCATGTTTGCGTTGGGCGTCCTCCATCGCGAAAGTTGCCTCCGCGGTATCCTCCGCTGCTGCGGTTGCCATCGTTGCGTCGATCGGTGTAGCTAGCCGGAACCATATCGAATCCGTCGCGGTCATCATAGACGCGCGATCTTCGCTTGCTGCGGCGTTCGTGCCTGCGGTTGTATTCGTCCTCATCATCTGAATGCATTCGGTGGAGGAAATCCTCGCCATCTGCCCACCCGATGGCGATGTCCATGATGTGGTCGAGCGTCTTGGGATTGACGCGCCCAAGTTCTTCCTTGAAGTCCGGGTGTTTGACACCATCCTTGAAGGCTTCGATTGTCCTTTCCTCGGAGATATGCATGGCTGAGTTCTTGATGTTGGACCACCGCGGGATCTACAAGCGAATGGATTCGCCGGTACGTTGGGTGCAGGCGCGCAGTTCCTCGATTGAGGCTGGCCTCTTGCTTGTGCCTTTGAAGTTTCGGATGAAATTGTACGCCAGCTCTTCCCAGCTTCGGATGGAGCCGGAGGATAGGCTGCTAAGCCAGATCCGAGCTGCGCCTATCAGTTGTAGCTGAAGGCATTGCAGGGCGGTGTTCCTGTTACCGCCGTGCAGCTTGACGGATGATAGGTGATCGCTCGGCCAGGCCTTCGGGTCCTGTGTGCCATCGAACTTCGGAGTGTCCGAAGGAAGCTTGAAATTTTTCGGCATCCGTGTGCGCCGAATAGATCTGCTGAAGCATCGAGCTTCGTATAGCTCTCCATCGTCATCCTCGTCGGATTCGGTTAAGCATGCGCGTTTAGCATGAGGCTTGTCGACCTTCGCTGGGCGAGGTTGTTTCGAGCGTCGTAGTCGCTGCTGCGACATCTTGGTCTCTTGCGACATCGAGGTAGATCGTGCTCATCCTTGTCGGATGAGGGTGTGGGGTTGCGGTTGAATCTGACTGCAGCCTTTTTCTTCGGCTCCGTGGGAGCTTCCTCGTGGAGCGCAGCTCCGACGAGTCCGAGTCCGGCTAGCGCGGACTTGTGCATGGCACTCTTTGGGTAACCCACCGGAGGTGGATGGGACGCGAGATACATTGTAGCTGCCATCATTGCAGTATGCGGTGTCTTCGGTATGACGTTGTCGTTGATGTCCATCTCCATGAAGGACGTGTTGAGGGTTTTGGTGACCTCACGTCGTGCGGCGGGGTCCATGTGCTCTATGCGAGAGCGATGCTTGTTGTCGTGGTTGCCATGCGAACTGGAGCTACCAGCGGCGGAGAGCGCAGCTCGCCGCGCGCTAGACTCCGAAGTTGCTTGCTTATGTTTGTCGAGTTCCTCCTGCAGTTTTACCTGCCGGTTATGCTCACCGATGAAGAGGAGGTGGTATGCCATCAGTAGATCCCGTGAAGAATTCACAGTAAGATCTTGTTGCCCGCCACGGCTTCGCGTGCCTGGCGCCATCCGTCCTCGTTGAGGTTGATCCTCTGGTAGGCGTCAGCGTCGCCTTCGTTGGGCTGGAGGGTAGGGTTTCCTCCGTTTCTTCTGTTTCCAGCCTGCGGGTTGGGTGGTGGATTGGGTGGTGGGTTGGGGTTGGTCGAACCTGGTGGAAGTTCCGATTCACCCTAGATAACCACGACGCATTGGTAGTGCAAGCGGATTGGGTCGCTGCTGCCGCAGCTTTCGGATCCAGAACCATAGGTTCCTTCGTCTAATGGAGGGCCGCACAGATCTGAGTTGCAGCTGCTGCTGTCATAGGACTCATCTGTCAGCGTCGACGTGCGTAGCATGCCGATGGGTGGGACCCACGAAGCGGGCCTGATGGATGGCGATGGCACCCGCTCTGGTAGGCGGAGGGTGCCTGCCTGTCCCACCTGAAAGCAGAAGCTCCCGAACAAAATCTCGAGCCCGTCGCCTACGGGCTCGAAATACTTCATGGTGGCTAGCGAGTGGGCGGTGAAGTCGAAGGTGCCGAAGAAGAGGTGGCTCTCCGTCGCCGATGAGTTGTAGATCGCTCCGGATGGGACCGTCACAATCGCACAATCAGCGCCCCCAGTTCCCATAGACGGCGCCAATTGACGAGGTTTCGACTCGTCAATGTCCATTGTTATGGACTTGGGTTTTGGAGAAGATGGGGATGCGGGAGATCGCGGAACAGTTAGCAAACAAGCAACACGGGGACACGAAGTTTATCCAGGTTCAGGCCCCCGTAGGAAAAACCCTACTCCTGCTTGTCTACTCTTGATTACGACGGAACCGAAGGTTATAGGGGTGCGCAGATGCAATCTGGCGTGAGGTGCGTATGAGGCGAGTATTGCCTTCCTCGCCGTGCCCTCCTAGCCTTTATATAGATAGGCAGGTCTCGCGCGTAGGTCGAGTCGGTTACAAATTAGGATTTTTCCATTTGAAATTCTATCTACTCTAGTCTTGTTCTCCAAGAATCCGAAGGCGTCATGCGCTTGGGCCACCCGAAATCTCCACAAACCGCGTATCTTATCGTGGGCATTTCCTTGGGCTGGACCAGATATGCTAACGTTATGTACCCGTAGGGTATAACCATGTCACTGACAATTCTCACCCTAGCCATCACAGTTGTGCCATGTCACCGACTGCCAATGGGTCCTGCTGTCAGAGAGGTCGTTAGCATCAGCGTTAGTGCACATTGCAACCCATGAACGCAATGTACGTGGACTTTTGCCAATTTGTCAAAAATTGGTGGATTTTGAACTTCTCGCATGAATGTCGCGGTTATTTGCAATTAACTCAGATGACACCCTCGCCTCGCACCAATAACCTGGACGACGCCCTTGCTGGCAATGGTGTCGCGTCGTGACGGTAACCTGGACAACACCATCGACGTCGACCGCGGCACGCTGAGAACCTGGAAGATGCACTCGCCGCGGCGTTCCTTGATGTCGCCTATGTCGCCTCGCACCGATAAGTTGGACGACGCCCTCGCCCGTGTTTCCCTCGCACCGACAATCTGGAAGACGCCCTCGCCCGTGTTTCCCTTGCCGCGGCGTTCCTGGACAACACGGTTACTATCAGGTAACAAAATAAAATCAAGAGATGGTTGCATTTCTAACATACATCGTGTTTTAACGTCAGCTATTACATCTTTTACAAACTAGAATTTGGGCAAACCTGCAATCGTAACTGTGCAAATTTCTGAATATGTAGCCAAGAACAATGGGATAGGCCACAGATAATAATAGTACATCCTTAAAGTACAATTCAAGTACACAGAAATATAATAAATCCTCTAGCCAAACATTAGCGGAGCAGGCTGACAGACTTCACCATTTGCTACTTCTAAACATACCGTACACTCCGTGAACCAGATCAAAGAATAGAGACGTTTAAATTAGAGCAGTAAACACACACAGGTAAATTTACAAAGGGTCTACCAAACTATAGGTCAACCGGAGCAAATATAGTAGGAAAGCTGAGATGAGCATATCCAAGAGACATTCAAACTAATTAATTATTGTCTATGTGTTTTTTATTTAATGAGGATATGTAACACCGCGGTTCTGAAAAGACCGTGGCTTCTATGTGACATGTCAATCCCTGAATCGGTTCATTGGCCCACATTAGAATAAGATGAATAACATAGCAAAATTATCTGTGTATCATGAATAACAAAGATCCAGAGTACCATTATTACAATAAAAGTTTAGCTCAAGGCTAGCTCAAATTATGCAGGTAGCAACATAAATAAAGCAAATCCTCCATTCTTCAAATTGCCCACAAGTGAACAAGTGCCGAGTGGAGTACCGTGGCCTATATCGATTACTCAGAATCAGAATAACCTGCAACATGAAACGTAGCAGCCCCGAAGGGTCAATACATGGAATGTATGGCAAGTAGAGCTAGTAATGGAGACAATAGAACTAACATCTACATGCATATTTGGCAAGTGGAGCTGTGTCTGGCTTGCATTTGCAAATACCTTTTTGTCCTACTTTCATAAACAGTTTTTAATTTTCTTTGAAAAGATCCCAATTAAGTTAACCCAACAACATTAAAACAATTAAGAAATTGAAATGAGCGAGAAACATGTCATGGAATCAATATCAAGCAACTCAGATGTTCATAACCGGGGACACGGCTAATCGATTAGATTATACACCCTGCAGGGGTTAGTATACTTTACCCATGTGACTTGGCCAGCCCAGCTCGTACCATCACTCTCATTTTGGGTGATGATAGGGAGAAGTCCAAGAAGAGACTGTTCGGAAAGTAGCTCCCCAATCCCGACGCGCACCGGTCCAACCTACCAAAATTCTACATCTCTGGATACGCGGGTTCGGGTCACCACAACCTACTAAGTCCAACCAACCGCCCATTCCATTATTGGCACATGGTTGTACACGTAAGCTACACAATAAAGAAGCCAATCAATTTCTCTCGATACCTGGGTGACTTTACGCAATGAAACCACCAAAAATTATCAATACCATCACACCCAGGAGATTCATTGATTAAGTTGTTTTAGTTTTCACAAACCAATACTTTTAGAAACAAGTCTCAATGATGTAACCCAACCCTCGTTCAACATAGCATGGCTAAGCACATCTACTAACGGTGGTTCATCTATAAGGAAAGCCCTACCACATAATAGGACATAGCATAGCGATAGTATCATCCTACACATGCAACTACAAAATACACGACAATGCATTGAAAATAGTAGGACGATATCGTGAAAAAAGTAGCATCTACTTGCCTTGGTTGTAGCGGTCGGAAAAACAATCCACACACGAGCAACCGTTGCACTCATCACCACATAATATGATGCATGAAGGTATGAAAGGCAAGTGAATTGGTGTTACAGCTGCACCACATAATCCTATTCAATAATACTGCTAATTGCATGCATGGAAAATAGTTTTAGCGCTAGGAAAACTATTACGCAAAAAGTAATATCCAAAACTAGAGCTAGAACTCGAATAATTCACTACCGGTAGTATACTGTTTGTAAAATCTTGGGAAAATTCTACCGCATAGTCATCGCTGATTAGAAACAGTACCAACTGGAATTACTCAAAAAGGAATTATAAAACTCCTCGAGTAATTAAAACACTGCAGAAAGCCACTAGACAGTTTCTGCAGAAGTTTTTACTGTAAGCCTATCTTTTTAATTCACAATGAGATTCCCCTCGTTCCACTGAATCCAGGGACATATCATACGCGATTTTTGGAGCTACGGATCTTTTTCTACGAATTTATTACTCCGAAAAGGCCACTAACTAGATTGATTAAACTGTACCAAACCTTTCTGCAAAAGTCTGAACCAAAGGTACAGCGAGATTCTACACGACTCACTGAATTTACACATATTTTATTTGCAATTTTGGGCCAAGCGGTTTAATTTCTACGCAATTTACAAGGTTCTACCGAAATCTGCCAACTAAATCGATTAACGAAAATAACCAGTCAACTGTGTCTATTGACTGGTCAACGCGTCTGCTGACTAGTCAACGGCTGAGTCTGACCGGTCAACGACTGATCTGAACCACTGATCTGAGATCTAACGGTGGCTGCAGGCTTACCGGAGACAAACGGCGAAACGAACTCCGGACGGTGCGGCGATCGGTTCCGGCGACGACGGTTACCTGCGCGGTAGGGGAAACGATCAGCGCACGGGTCAAGGTTGTCAATGGACGGCGCGGCGGCGACGTGCGGCACGCAGCACGAGGCGGCGGCGTAAGACGTCGCGCGTGCGCGGGCAGGCACGCGCGTGTGTGCGTGCGTGCGAGGCGGCGCAGCGCGGCAGCGGCAGCAGCAGCTAGCGGCGCATGCAGCAGCAGCGCAGCAGTGCGGCGCGCGGATGGCGAGGCAGCGAGGCGGCGGCTGGCGCGGCTCGGCGGCAGGCGCGGCGCAGCGGGCTGCGGGGCGTGGCGCGGGTGGCGACCGCGGGAAGAGGGCGGCGCGGCGGCGCGGAAAACGAGGAGGCGGGACGGCGGTCGCGCGGGTACCTGGGGGCTCGGGGGCGAGGGGCGACGGCGGCGGGGTCTTGGCGGCAGGCGGCGGCGTGGAGGAGAGGCGGCACTGGCGCGGGTTTCGAGGAGGAGGCGGCGAGGCAGGGCGATCCCGAGGCGCGGGCGCGATCTACGAGGCGGCGGGGTCGGTGGGCACGGAGTCCAAGGCAGCGACGGCTGCCCTTTTGTGGGGCCCCCTTGCGGGTCCTAATCCGATTCGGCGCGAAGTTGGACACGAACTCGGAAAATCGGCCCAATTTTCGGCCCGTTTTCCTATCCTTCAAAAGAACGGCGATAACTTCTCCGTACGAGCTCCGATTCGGGCGATTCTCGCTCCTACGGTTTTGTAAATTCGAGGGGAACAATCTAGGGTCAATGGTTGAGCGAAACCACTAGGCTACAAGGGTGGCAACACTAGTTCTTCTAATGCCTCCCGCAGGAGCCTCGTAGAAGAATAGAAAATGGGTTTTGAAAATAGCGTTTCGCCGATTCTTTTCAATCGACGGTTTTGAATGGAAAAGCATGATGCAATGATATGAATGTTATGCAGAACCAAATCTAAAATTTGGGATGTGACAAGACTAACCCCCTTAAGATGAATCTCGTCCTCGAGATTCGGCGCGGCTAGCAAATAGGTGTGGGTAGTCCTCTCGGATGTCATCCTCACGCTCCCAAGTGGCTTCCTCTTCGGTGTGGTGGCTCCACTGTACCTTGCAAAACTTGATTGTCTTGGTACGGGTAGTCCTTTCTGCTGTCTCCAGAATCTTGACCGGTTTCTCCTCATAGGTCAAGTCATTCTCAAGCTGAACCTCCTCTAGCGGTACAGTGTCTCTCAGTGGTGTATCCACCATCTCCGGATGGCACTTCTTCAGCTGGGATACGTGGAACACATTGTGAACAGCGGACAAGGCTTCTGGCAACTCCAACTGATAAGCAACTTCTCCTTTGCGTGATAAGACTTGATACGGTCCAATAAACCGAGGTGCCAGCTTACCCTTAATTCCAAATCTCTTGATTCCACGAAGTGGCGACACTCTGAGGTATGCTCTATCACCTATCTCATACACCACTTCCTTGCACTTGGCGTCAGCGTAGCTCTTCTGCCTTGATTGTGCTACCTTCAGCCTGTCCCTAATCAAGGCGACCTTCTCCTCAGCATCCTTAATCAAATCAGGCCCAAACAACTGGCGTTCTCCTACTCCATCCCATAGCAATGGTGTCCGGCACCGTTTCCCATATAGCACATCGAACGGTGACGTCTTGATGCTGGTTTGATAGCTGTTGTTGTAGGAAAAATCCGCATACGGCAAATTCTCATCCCAACTAGATCCATGAGCCAAAGCGCAAGCTCTCAGCATGTCCTCCAAAATCTGATTCACCCTCTCGGTCTGTCCATCAGTCTGTGGGTGAAACGCTGTGCTAAACTCCAATCTAGTACCAAGTGACTCGTGCAGCTGGCGCCAGAAGTGTGAGGTAAATTGGGTGCCTCTATCAGATACGATACTCTTGGGAACTCCATGTAGGCACACAATCCTGTCCATGTAAATCTTAGCCAACTTTGCACTCGTGTAGGTTGTCTTTACCGGTATAAAGTGGGCTACCTTAGTCAAATGGTCGACCACTACCCAAATGGAGTCATAACCTGACCTGGTCCTGGGCAATCCTGTGATAAAGTCCATTCCCACTCTATCCCACTTCCAATCCGGCACGGGCAATGGCTGTAGCAATCCTACTGGCTTCTGGTGTTCCGCCTTCACTCGGCTGCACACATCACATAGGGCAATGTGCTTGGCGATATCTCCCTTCATGTTGTTCCACCAGAATCTGCTCTTCAAATCCATATACATCTTTGTGTTGCCCGGATGTATGGAGTATGGCGAGTTATGAGCCTCCTGCAGAATCAACTCCCTTATCTCCGGGTCGCTGGGCACACACAAATGATCTCCATACCACAAGGTACCATGCTCATCCTCGCGAATATCCTTTTCCCGATTCTCCTTCATCTTTTCTTTTATCTCCTCTATTTCCTTGTCTCCTACCTGAGCCTTCATGATTCTGTCCTGTAGCGTTGGTTGGACTTCCATTGTTGCCAAGTATCCTTCAGATACTACCTCCAGTCTAAGGTCCTTGAATTGCTTGCACAAATCCTCAGGCAATTCACCAATTGTCAATCCATTGGCATAAACCTTCCGGCTCAAAGCATCTGCTACCACATTGGCCTTTCCTGGGTGGTATTGTAGATTCATATCATAGTCCTTGATAAGTTCCAACCATCTCCTTTGCCTCATGTTCAGTTCCTTCTGCATGAATATGTACTTCAGGCTCTTGTGGTCGGTGTACACATCACAGTGTTTTCCCATTAAGTAATGCCTCCATACCTTGAGCGCATGAACCACTGACGCTAACTCCAAGTCGTGGGTGGGGTAATTTCGCTCATGGTGCTTGAGTTGTCGCGAGGCATATGACACTACTCTCCCATCTTGCATCAGCACACTCCCAAGTCCCTGTCGAGAAGCGTCACAGTACACTTGGAAATCCTTCTGAAGATCTGGTAAACATAGAACAGGCGCAGTCACTAGTCGACGCTTCAGTTCCTGAAAGATGGCTTCACATACGTCTGACCATTCAAACTTCCTCTCCTTCTTCATAAGTTCAGTCATCGGCTTAGCAATCTTGGAAAAGTTTTCAATGAACCTCCTGCAATATCCAGCAAGTCCCAAAAAGCTTCGAATCTCTCCCGCATTCTTGGGTGCTTCCCACTCAGTCACTGCAGTCACTTTGCTTGGATCAACAGCGACTCCTTCTCCTGACACTACGTGTCCAAGAAACCCAACGGTGTTAAGCCAGAATTCACACTTGCTGAATTTGGCATACAGCTGGTGTTCCCTCAGTTTCTCCATAATCAGTCGCAGATGCTTTTCATGCTCAGCATCATCCTTGGAATATATCAGTATGTCATCAATAAACACCACCACGAACTTGTCCAAGTACTCCATAAATACCTTGTTCATCATGGTCATGAAATATGCCGGGGCATTCGTTAGTCCAAAAGACATAACCGTATATTCATATAGACCATACCTAGTGGTGAAGGCGGTTTTTGGTACGTCCTCCTCCCGGATTTTCAATTGAAAGTAACCTGATCGCAGATCGATCTTGCTGAACACCTTCGCTCCTTCCAGTTGATCAAACAAATCATTTATGTTCGGCAGAGGGTACTTGTTCTTGATGGTTACTTCATTCAGCGAGCGATAGTCCACTACTAATCTCTTGCTGCTGTCTTTCTTCTCCACAAACAGAACAGGTGCACCCCCTGACGACGAACTAGGCTGAATGAATCCCTTTTCCAGCTGCTCTTTCAACTGCTTCTTCAATTCCTTCAGCTCATCCACATCCATCTTATATGGTTTCTTTGCTATTGGTCCTGTTCCCGGCATCAGGTCGATAAGAAACTCTACTTCCCTGTCAGGTGGCATCTGTAACTACCTCGGTGAATTACGCTCCTAGTTACAAGCCTGGATGAGCGGAAATGGTTAAAATAGTACGGTGGGGCCCAAATGCCACTCACAGCTAGACCTTTCGGCCGTCCTAACCATTTCCAAACATCGGGACAAGAACGGGCGGCGTAATCGGCAGGAGAAGGGATCAACTACATACACAAATGAGTATGTATGCAAGCCACCATACAATGGTTCTCAGAGTCATTCCATCTAAAAGAAATAGAAATATTGCAACGCCATACGGCAAGATCCAAATATCCTAGATAGATATAATAGTTTAGGATATCTCCTCATACATCAAACATCATAGTATCAAGCGGAAGCGGAAAACAAGATCCGAGTACGGATAAGAAGCAAATCGGCATAAGATGCCCCATAAATAAACACATCCCGCCCATAGATCTCACGGATCCCCGTTCCCAGAATCTCTACACCGAATGATCGTTGCCCACATCGTCCGTCTCCTCCACCCAGTATCCATCTTGCGGGTTTACCTATTCATCTGAATCAAACAATTTATCGTGTGAGACCCTAGGGGTACTCAGCAAGTCTTTATGCCTCTAAAGGGGACACAACCTGGGGTGACGCAATTGCAGCAAAAGATAAACCCTAACAATTCTATAGATACTCGCTAACCATCCGCCTAACCATAGATAGACGGATGTCCGTGAAATAATAACAACAGTTATAACAGTAATATTAACAGATTCATCCTCCTCCTCGCTTACCGACGAGGAAGCAGGCGAACAACCCCCCATCCGTTGGCAGTTTTATTATCCATTCCATGAGTGTTGCACTATTTACTAGTCAGGTACTTAGTCAAATTAAAGCGGTACTTTAGTTATACTTGTCTATGATCGAGAAACTGTGCTCCAAGTCGTCCATAACCGCGGACACGGCTTTCAGAAAGTTTTACCCTGCAGGGGTGCACAAATAGCAACACACACTCGATCAACCTCGGAAAAACCAAATCAAAACCCAACGAGGCAGTCACGACAAAGCAATTACAGGATTCAGAAATATTTCAGGGGGCCACCCCATTAAGCTACCCGCAACGAAGCTGGCCGGCTACGAGACGGACTCAAGGTTTGTGTGGACGGTTGTAAACGACTGGGAACCCGAAAGTGTGATTGGGCTTGTCGATACAGCGAAAACGTGTCACGGTCCTAAACAGTACAGGTGCAGTACCTCGCACAATTTTAAATAAAGCAGTAAAGCATGGCATAAGTACAGGATAGTAAATAAAACCTCAAACTAGTTTGTGGCCCCAAGAAATAAGAATGAATCAAGCTCTGGCTCAGGGGGGTTCATAAGCCTCCCGGATGTGGATAGCGCGAATATTCAAGGAACAGGAATCAAGTACTCGGGGTCCTACGGGACACAAGTGAGCCTGAAAAACCAAATAGCAAATATGGCTCACCGATGCCACTTTCATTAGTTATCCCATTACTACTCAGGTTAAGTTGTTTAGGTACCTCGTTATCCATCAGACACTCACATACCCTACACATGTTGTTCTACGACTCGCATGGCTCAAACAACTCCTGTAGTAATGGCTCATGGGATGGAGGAACAAGCTTCGGTGGGGTTTAAAAGTAAAGGCTATGCAGTACTTGGGATTCAGTTTAATGCAATCGCGACTCAATGATGCAAGAATAAGATAGAGGCAATAGGTACTAAATGTATGCAAGCATGTGGTAATGCTTGCCTGGCAGCTCAGTTGAAGCAAGAGAAGGATCTGGGTAGTGCTCCTGGTTCTCTTGATATATCCCCTGCTCAGCGTCTATTCGAAGAAGAACCAAACAAACAAGGGCCAACATAAATAAAGTGCACAAGCATATGAATAAATGCGACAAGCAAACAATTCATGCCATGATGAATGATGCACAATTTGCATGGCAATAAGGTAGCATGGCATGGGTGAGTGTGGAATACAAGAATGAATCATTTTATTGAGTTTTGGCCCCATTTTATACTCATATTAGTTGATGTACACTTTATATTTATATGATGCATGCTGCAAAACAGATAATGGAATGCATAAACAGAAAGGTCTCGTCGAGCTAATCATTATAGACATATCATTTGTTAAATTTGAAGTTATAAAACAGAAGTTATTAATTTATTAAGACAAAAGGGTATTTTATTGTAATTTAAGTCAACTTGGAATTTTAAGTGTCCAAAATATATTTTGAATGGCATATTTGAATTCCTCATATTTTTCTGATCTCAAAACATATATTATTTGTTTAAATTGGGTTTATATTTTAAAAGATATATTAAAACAGATTTGAATTTTGAATTTGAATTAATTTGAAAAAGATTTGAATTAAAACAGAATACAGAAAATACTTTTTATACACAGGTTTAGCTAGCCACAGTCAATGACCAGTGGGGCCAGCAGCTGACTCAGCAGCACACTGCGCGGAAAAACTTCTGTCACCGCGAGCTAGGCTAGACTAAGAGAATGACAGGTGGGGCCAGGGCGTCCTCGGGGCCACACGCGGGCGCGCCAGCGGGGGCGTGCCACGTGGGAGAGCCCGGGAGCGCGGGTTAAGGGCGTAAAATGGCGGGGGTGTTTTAGCAAAACAACCAGAGAGGCTGACGGTGGGGCTACGCGGACTGCGGGTTTAGCCGAAAAACAGCAAGGGGGTTAAAAGCAAAATGGAGCGCCGTACTGTTCCTCTTCCTCCGCGGACAGATCGGTGCTCGCGCGAGGCGGGGATTCGAACCTGGGACGCGGGAGTGCGCGCTGCGGGGCGCAACCAGCGCGGTGGGGTGGGGGTTGGTGTAAGGGATGCGGACGGGGCCTAGATAGGGCTTACGCGACGCTACGGCGAGGAGAAAGATCGCGACGCCGGCGCACAGAGGGTGCTCGGCGGTTGGTCCGGCGAACCTAAGGCGTCACGGCGAAGGGGACCATGTCAGGGAGGTCGGGGAGCTCACCGAGAGTTGGTTGACGGTGTTCGATCGGGCAGGAGAGCAGTTGATCGCCGACGAGGCAGAGGCCGGACGGAGCTAGGGTTTCGGCGTCGGCTCGGCGGTGATCTCCGGCTCTGGCGCGTCTCCTCCTCGACGGCGGGTACAGGACGATGCAGGGGACCCTCCTCGATCTCCCAGGCCACTTCACGGACACGCGGCTCGACTGGATCAACGGGACATGGAGGAGGCCGACGGTTCTGCCGGCGATGGGGTAGCGGCGGCGATGGAGAAGAAGGAAGGAGGGGAGGGCAGGCGCCTGGGGTGGATCTGGGGCAGAGGGGAGCCAGGGGACGGTGGTAGATAGCAGAGAGGGAGAGGGGGTGCCGTGGGGGAGTGGTGGAGGTAAAAGGTGGCTCGGCCACCTTTTTCTCCTCCTCTCCTCACGTGCTCGGTCGGGCAGGTGCAGGGCAGGTGCATGGGGCTTCCAGGTGGGACCAGAGGCGAGGCCAGGGAGGGTGGCTCGGTGGGGTAGCCTTGGCAGGGAGAGAGGCCGAGAGAGGGAGGTGGTAGCTAGGGTAGGTCATGGGTTAGATGGAGGGTTAGGTTTAGGGTTTAGCTTAGGTGAGAGGTGGTGGTAGAGAGGGTATGGTGATGATGGGGTAGGTGATTAGAGGGAACTTAGATAGAGGAGTAGAGGGAGAGAGGGATGTGGTTTTATAAAAGATCCACTCAAAATTCAAATAAAAACCAAATGCTAGAAAAAGGGTGGCACTTGCATGGCCCATGCAACATATTTATTGCCATGGTGATTCTTGTGAATAGTACATGGCATTATTATTATGCACTCCCAAAATTGGAGTAAGGCCTAAGCAAAAGAATTTAAAAGAAAGTTCCAAGTGGAGTAGATGGAGATGATCACATTTGATTATAATTGGGGCTTGCTAGTGTGTTTATTCCACTAGATGTTTAATAGTCCCAAAATATTCCAACATGAGCATAATTCCATAATAATCCATATGGAATCTAGGGGAAGGGTCCCACTCACAGGGCATGCAAAGGTGGCCATGTGGCTCTCATAACCCAATAATGTGAAAACAATATGGTGCATATATGAGAGCATGTGGAGATGGAATTGGATCCATCCCAACCCACATGAGCTAGAGGTAAAACCCAATTAAAGTGCAAAGCTCACATTTAGTTGGATGGTGGAATTATAAGGTGGTGAAAGAAAGGTGGTGGAGTTATTAAAATATATGCCCCCAACTCAACTAGGGCATTAAACAATATATCAATAACCAAATACAATATCAAGAGGCAAATACAATTATTAATGCATATGAGAGAAGATCCAAAACAAAAAGGGTTTTATATGATGCTCAAATGCAAGGTGGCATGATGACATGAGCATGATGTGATTATGATGCAACAATTATATATATGAAGTAGCCATATATAGACTAGGCTAGTAGCATTGCAATTGTTAGACAATTAGGATGCTACAGCATCCCTGGCAGCTCTTCCGGAAACACGTCGGGGTAATCCCTAATCACGGGCACAGTATCCATGCTAACCCCCTTAAGATGATTCAACTTACACCTTCCTGGTCGTACAGCAGACTTGAATCTAATCCTCTTACCATCCGGGGTTTTGAGTGAAACAGCGCGCTGTGCACAATCTATGTGTCCCCCATGCATAGACATCCAATCCATACCCAGAATAACGTATAATCCCTGTGAATCCAACACTACCAAATGTGCACTGAAGTTGTGTGTTCCAATCCTCACAGTTAAATTGTGGCATCCCGCACTAGCTATCATATCTCCTCCAGGTGAACTCACTCTAATAGAACTTTTCATAGACTCAGTAGGTAACTTATACTTATCCACAAATGCCCTTGATATGAATGAATGCGATGCACCAGTATCGAAAAGTATAAGTGCTGGGTAAGTGTTGATTGGAAACTTACCAATCACAAGGTCAGGCTCATCTGGAATCTCCTCCACATTCATGTGGTTCACTGTGGCCTTCTCGTTGTTGGTTGGCTTCAGTCCTTTCCTCTCCGGACAGTTGTCAGCATAGTGTCCCTTCTGTTTACACTTTAAGCATGTCACCTCACTCAGATCCTTCTTCACAAAGTTGCGATCACGGTTGCGGTCATGTCCACCATGTCCTCCAGAGTGGTGAGAGTGTCCTCCCTTGTGGCTGTGGTGGCTGCTCCTATGGTTGACATGACGATGCCCATCGCCTCCATGGTGGTGGCGGTCATGGCTCCCATGGTCACTCCCTCCATGCTTGGAGTATCCATCATATGAGGTGCGAGACTTGTGATGTGAACCAGAGTGGTGATTGTTGTTCTTTCTCTTGCGGTTCTCCACCTGCTTGTGCTTCCCTTCCAAGATCCTGGCCTTGTCCATAAGCTCCTGGAAAGTGGGGCAATAAACCACCAGTAGCTGCACTGAAAGCTCATCACTGAGGCCATCCAGGAATCTCTCCCTCCTTTTTGCATCAGTGTCAACATCCTCAGGTGCATAACGGGACAGGTTGTTGAACTCCTCAATGTACTCAGCCACGGTGCGATTGGTTTGGCGCAAGTTGCGGAACTCCTTCCTCTTCAGGCTCAGAACTCCTGAAGACACGTGGTTGGTCCTGAAACCTTCCTCAAACATTGCCCAAGTCACAGTATCCAGCGGGTGGGTGATCTGAAAAGTGTCCCACCAAGAAGCGGCTGGTCCCTCCAGTAGGTGAGCGGCAAACCTCACCATCTCGGCATCAGTGCATCCAAGAGTTACCAGATCCTTGTTGACTGAACGCAACCAGTCGAGAGGAACCGTTAGTTCAGTTGCAGTAGAGAACTTAGCTGGCCTTAACCCCAGAAATCTGGTGAGAGCATCTCCCTGAGGCTGATTGTTTCCATTGTTGTTGTTCTGATTTGCCATGAACTGAGTCATCACTTGGGTCAGCTGTGCCTGAGCTGCCATGAGTTGCTCCAACTCAGTGGGTTGACGGCGGGGAGGCATCTGCGGTTCAGCACAGGTAAGCTTAGAAAAAATCATCTACGACAATAGGATTCTACCCACGCATATGATCAAACAACAACAAACAATAGCAGACAATCACAAGCAAGCAATACATCAACAAACAAGCGATCCAGCAACATCCCAGGGGTTATCCTAGCAGTATATACCTACTGAAATAGTTTTACAAGAGTTGGCAATGGTTAACTAAACAGTTGATCAACTAAGCAACAGAAACAGCAATCTGCCAGAACAGTCCAGCAGCGTTCACGAATTTTTCTACCTGACTTAAACTCGTTAGAAAATTTAGCTGATTTTTGCACATATAGTACAGAGAGTTTCGCACCAGCCCAATTTTTTTCAGATTTTTCCGACTTACCAGAAAAATATAAAAAATCGTACAGTACTGCTGTATCAGCAGAAAAACTGCAGCGAAAATAACACAGATGTTAACCAAACTTGCCATAACTCTTTCATAAAAATTCGCACAAATAATTCCTGTGATATTGAAGTACACAAATAAGCAACTAATCACTCTTAAACTAACACGAACTAAGCTTCACAACGATCGAGACTAATCCTAACGAATTTGCCTAACGAGGACTAATTGGTGGACTTCTATCTACTCCTTGAAGAGGTTGCGGTAGGTCCTTGCTGTCATGCGTTGGCGCTTCGGCTCGCGGTACAACCATGGCGGCGGAGTGTACACCTCTCCTGAATCATCACTTGAGATATCAAACTCCACCTCTTCCGGATCCTCCTCTTCTTCTTCACTCTCAGCTGCAACTGCAACAGCTTCATCTCCTCCACCATCATCGTCTCCATCATCATCATCCTCGTCCTCATCATCATCATCGTCTCCACTGTCATCATCATCCCCATTGTTGCCATCATCTCCATTATCATCATCAGAGGGTGGATTCAGCTGCGCTTGGAGAGCGGCAATCTGGGCTGTCATAGCTTCAATAGTTTGATCCCTTTCCTGGACGGTCCCCTGCAACTATTGTATGTTCTGGGTATTCTCCTGCACAGTACCATGAAGATGTGTTATGGTTTCATCTCTGGCTATCAGGGCATTCTCCAGAACTCCCACAGCTTCATGCAGGGTGTCAATCTCCTGTCCTTGGACCACCATACCATTGCTAGCAAAATCTGCAATCTCCTTTATCATCATCACCTTCTCAGCTAGAGCTCCATTCTCCCTTTCCATGTCCTCTATGTGCCTCCGACGGGGCGGCATGTTGTTCCTGTCGCCCGGGGTAACCACAATGTGCCCATCTTCATCACGCCTCCCATAGTCACGGTAGGGTGAATCTGCTGGCAGTAGGTGTCGAACATTATGGCACTGGCAAGACAGGGCTTCATGTATGGCCAAGTTGATACCAAGTCCCCAGTTGCAGTATGTCTTGGTGTAGATCAAGTTCACGGGGTTTGGCAAGGCGGCATCTCTGAATATGAAGGTAGTGATCTCCCATGCATCCTCTCCATATCCATAGGTGTACAACCTTCTTCCCTTGAACATGGGCAGTGGCAATCCCAATGACTACGAGAGTTGTGCTAACTGCCTTGCAAAGGGCCTTGGTGACTCCATGGTGGCATACTCAGTCCTGACTTCTCCCATCTATCAAGTAAAAGAGAAAAGTGTGAGAATAGCATATGGTAAGAATTTACGAGGGTGAAAGGCATAAGATGAAAGACAGAGTTAATATAGGCTTTAATAAATCTATGGCTTCCTAATCCAATACTATGTCACGATCCTACAGTCGACACACGGGCTCTGATACCATCCTGTAACACCGCGGTTCTGAAAAGACCGTGGCTTCTATGTGACATGCCAATCCCTGGATCGGTTCATTGGCCCACAATAGAATAAGATGAATAACATAGCAAAATTATCCGTGTATCATGAATAACGAAGATCCAGAGTACCATTATTACAATAAAAGCTTAGCTCAAGGCTAGCTCAAATTATTCAGGTAGCAACATAAATAAAGCAAATCCTCCATTCTTCAAATTGCCCACAAGTGAACAAGTGCCGAGTGGAGTACCGTGGCCTATATCGATTACTCAGAATCGGAATAACCTGCAACATGAAACGTAGCAGCCCCGAAGGGTCAATACATGGAATGTATGGCAAGTAGAGCTAGTAATGGAGACAATAGAACTAACATCTACATGCATATTTGGCAAGTGGAGCTGTGTCTGGCTTGCATTTGCAAATACCTTTTTGTCCTACTTTCATAAACAGTTTTTGATTTTCTTTGAAAAGATCCCAATGAAGTTAACCCAACAACATTAAAACAATTAAAAAATTGGAATGAGCGAGAAACATGTCATGGAATCAATATCAAGCAACTCAGATGTCCATAACCGGGGACACGGCTAATCGATTAGATTATACACCCTGCAGGGGTTAGTACACTTTACCCATGTGACTTGGCCAGCCCAGCTTGTACCATCACTCTCATTTTGGGTGATGATAGGGAGAAGTCCAAGAAGAGACTGTTCGGTAAGTAGCTCCCCAATCCCGACGCGCACCGGTCCAACCTACCAAAATTCTACATCTCTGAATACGCGGGTTCGGGTCACCACAACCTACTAAGTCCAACCAACCGTCCATTCCATTATTGGCACATGGTTGTACACGTAAGCTACACAATAAAGAAGCCAATCAATTTCTCTCGATACCTGGGTGCCTTTCCGCAATGAAACCACCAAAAATTATCAATACCATCACACCCAGGAGATTCATTGATTAAGTTGTTTTAGTTTTCACAAACCAATACTTTTAGAAACAAGTCTCAATGATGTAACCTAGCCCTCGTTCAACATAGCATGGCTAAGCACATCTACTAACGGTGGTTCATCTACAAGGAAAGCCCTACCACATAATAGGACATAGCATAGCGATAGTATCATCCTACACATGCAACTACAAAATACACGACAATGCATTGAAAATAGTAGGACGATATCATGAAAAAAGTAGCATCTACTTGCCTTGGTTGTAGCGGTCGGAAGAACAATCCACACACGAGCAAGCGTTGCACTCGTCACAATCTACACGATACAATTGCAATCATAAACAAACACTCCACAAGCATATGCAACAGATATGATGCATGAAGGTATGCAAGGCAAGTGAATTGGTGTTACAGCTGCACCACATAATCCTATTCAATAATACTACTGATTGCATGCATGGAAAATAGTTTTAGCGCTAGGAAAACTATTACGCAAAAAGTAATACCCAAAACTAGAGCTAGAACTCGAATAATTCATTACCGGTAGTATACTGTTTGTAAAATCTTGGGAAAATTCTACCACATAGGCATCGCTAATTAGAAACAGTACCAACTGGAATTACTCAAAAAGGAATTATAAAACTCCCCGAGTAATTAAAACACTGCAGAAAGCCACTAGACAGTTTCTGCAGAAGTTTTTACTGTAAGCCTATCTTTTTAATTCACGATGAGATTCCATTCGTTCCACTGAATCCAGGGACATATCATACGCGACTTTTAGAGTTACGGATCTTTTTCTACGAATTTATTACTCCGAAAAGGCCACTAACTAGATTGATTAAACTGTACCAAACCTTGCTGCAAAAGTCTGAAGCAAAGATACAGCGAGATTCTACACGACTCACTGAATCTACACATATTTTATTTGCAATTTTTGGCCAAGCGGTTTAATTTCTACGCAATTTACAAGGTTCTACCGAAATCTGCCAACTAAATCGATTAACGAAAATAACCAGTCAACTGTGTCTGTTGACTGGTCAACGCGTCTGCTGATTGGGCGCTGACTGGGCGTCTGACTAGTCAACGCCTGAGTCTGACCGGTCAACGACTGATCTGAACCACTGATGTGAGATCTAACGGTGGCTGCAGGCTTACCTGAGACAAACGGGGAAACGGACTCCGGACGGTGCGGCGATCGGTTCCGGCGACGACGGTTACCTGCGCGGTAGGGGAAACGATCAGCGCACGGGTCAAGGTTGTCAATGGACGGCGCGGCGGCGACGTGCGGCACGCAGCACGAGGCGGCGGCGTAAGACGACACGCGTGCGCGGGGAGGCGCGCGCGTGTGTGCGCGCGTGCGAGGCGGCGCAGCGCGGCAGCAGCAGCTAACGGCGCACGCAGCAGCAGCGCAGCAGCGCGGCGCGCGGATGGCAAGGCAGTGAGGCAGCGGCAGGCGCGGCGCAGCGGGCTGCGGGGCGTGGCGCGGGCGGCGACCGCGGGAAGAGGGCGGCGCGGCGGCGCGGAAAACGAGGAGGCGGGGCGGCGGTCGCACGGGTACCTGGGGGCTCGGGGGCGAGGGGCGACGGCGGCGGGGTCTTGGCGGCCGGCGGCGGCGTGGAGGAGAGGCGGCGCTGGCGCGGGTTTCGAGGAGGAGGCGGCGAGGCGGGGCGATCCCGAGGCGCGGGCGCGATCTACGAGGCGACGGGGTCGGTGGGCACGGAGTCCAAGGCAGCGGCGGCTGCCCTTTTGTGGGGCCCCCTTTGGGTCCTAATCCGATTCGGCGCGAAGTTGGATACGAACTCGGAAAATCGGCCCGATTTTCGGCCCGTTTTCCTATCCTTCAAAAGAACGGCGATAACTTCTTCGTACGAGCTCCGATTCGGGCGATTCTCGCTCCTACGGTTTTGTAAATTCGAGGGGAACAATCTAGGGTCAATGGTTGAGCGAAACCACTAGGCTACAAGGGTGGCAACACTAGTTCTTCTAATGCCTCCCGCAGGAGCCTCGTAGAAGAATAGAAAATGGGTTTTGAAAATAGCGTTTCGCCGATTCTTTTCAATCGACGGTTTTGAATGGAAAATCATGATGCAATGATATGAATGTTATGCAGAACCAAATCTAAAATTTGGGATGTGACAGGATATCCAACCAATTCCATCCTTGCTAATAGAACATGTCAATATGTCATTATCAACACATCAAAGAATGAGGCAGACAATACTATCTGTAAATCATTGATATTTTTGTTAACATCTCTGATGAACTGAGAGTGAATTAGTACAAACACACTCATCAATCTGGAGCTACTAACTAATCTAGAAAATGGCTACAATTCAGTAACTAAGGATCACCTGTTACACTAATAGAAATGCTAGAATCTCTTTGGCCGATGTGTGCTTGGAAGTTGACAATAATACTATCACACTAGGGGGAGGGCGAAGAGGGAAAGGAGAACAGTACCTTCTACCTTGTCAGAGAAGGTCTCTTTGATGAGGGTAATGACACCGGCACCAATTCGTGCGGCGAGGACCGGAGTTTTGCGACGGTCACCACCAGGATGAGGATTGAGAGGCAGAGCAACAGGGAACAGCTGGATCCATGTGCTCAGACAGCTATCAGTGGAGTTAACTTTTAAAAAAAGAACATAAGATTGCCTCATTTACCTCCCAACAAACCTTTCTCCTGATGGGATAATCTTAAAGGAGAATGGAACTTTCAGTGAAGAAATTCCAACTCTAGATCAGGGAATTGTTGCCTGCTTTCCAAAGAGACCAAATTTAACTTCTCTGATATCTTATCTGCAAGAAATTGTGCACTTGGTCAACAAGTATCTTCTAGAGGGTGTACAGATTGTGTTCAACAAACAAAGTATCTTCACAATCTAAAACTGATCACGGAGAAATAACCATGTCAAGATGTTTATTTACATTTCCAAAATTCTAGAGGGTTTAGCTGCATTATAGTGTATAACTTTTCAGTGTATATTCTGTCAAATCTAACGATGTAACGTTGCAATAAGCAAATTGCTGAACTATAGGGACATGAATTTGTTTGACACCTTGAACTGATAGAAAATTCTTAGCAGACAGCCAGAAGTAGCTAGGACAAGAAACATCAGCAGTTCAACAATATAGAAACAAAACCATAACACAGTGTCCAAGCTATCTCCCTGTACGGATCAAATCGTGCCAGTCCAAGGACAACAAATAAAAGAAGTGAAGCACAAAAAGGGAAAATAAGATGACCATATAGCTATATTCCCTTAACAATATCGGAAGTACACCATCATGGGGAACAATGAAAAGTTCAGTACTCTTAAATATTTGAAAAGTTATGTGTTTATTGGTTATCACCCAAATAGGCAGAGACAAGTAGAACATGAGATGTAGATTATAGTACTATTGGTTAATCATGCAAATAACCGCGAGCATCCCCAGCTCGACTGCCTCCTTGGGAGGCTGCCAAAATCGGGATGGGCGGAGAAGAGGAGTAGCGCGCGAGTCCTCATGCCAGCAGTGGGGAGGCATGGGAGGGGCATCTCGATGAGATCTAGAGAGGGAGCTGGTGAGGATTGCACGACCTCGCCCCGCTGGTGGGGAGACAGGGGTGGGCTCGTCGGGGCGGTGAGGAGGCACCTTTCCCTCGCCGTTGCTGGATCGGCAGGGAGACGGACAAGCGCGAAGGATCTCGCCGGGACGGTGGGTTGGAGACGAGTGTAGATGGGGACTGGGGAGTATGAGTGTGACTGTGTGCGTTTGTACTCTTGTCTGATTTGTGTGTGTGAGAGAGAGCGCTCCAGATTTTTGGTTTGTAATTAGGAAAATGATGTGCATCGTCGTCCCGGTCCTTTTTCATCGCACGCGTCGCGTAGGCCGCACAGGCCCACCACCTGCTTTTGTGCCTGGGAAAAACGACCGCGTCTTCAACCTCCTGCCCAGTCATGCCTTCTCCTCCAGATTTCCTGTGCTGCCCTCCTGCTGCACCCGTGCTCCGCCCCGCCCAGCCCCCGCCTCGCGCTGCTCCTTCGTCGGCCACTCCTCCGCCGGCGGGCGTCGCCTCCGTGATGGGCCCCACGATCTCCTCCCTCCGCGGTGGACGGGGGCGGCTGCGACGTACCCCAGCCCCATTGGTTCTTCTTTCGGCGAGCCTACTGCTCCTCCTCCGAATCTAGGCTGCCGGCGTCGAGGACGAGAGGCCCGCTCCTCTACCTCCATGGCCTAGGGTTCCTCCATACGCATCCGAGCTTGCTTCCATGGGCATCCGACCAGCTGCCACGGACGGCCGTGGTTGCTACCAGCAGCGACCGAACTTGCTTTCCAGCGGTGTTCGAGCTTGCTTCGACGGGCGGTCGAGCTTGCTTCCAGCGGCGGCCGAGTTCGCTTCCATGGACAGGCGGCGGCCAAGTTTGCTTCCAGCGGTGGCCAAGCTTGCTTCCATGGGCAGCCTTGGTCACTGCCATGGGCGACCGTGGTTGCTTCCAGCGGCCGGCGAGTTCGCTTCCATGGCCAGCTTGGTCGCGGCCACGGCGGCCGAGTTTGCTTCCAGCGTTGGCGAATCTTGCTTCCATGGACAGCCTTGGTTGCTGCCATGGGCGACTGTGGTTGTTTCCAGCGGCGGTCGGCCTGGCTTTCTTTACAAGTTTACCGGCGAGGTCTTCCGGCTAAATTTTTCCGGCGATGTCTCTGACGAAGTAGGGTTTTTGCTACATTAGAAGAACTTTTTTGCTACAATCGTCTTGTGGTTTTGCTACAACAGTGTCAAGTATTTGCTACAAGGTCTCCGGCGAGAGTCACCAGCGAGTTTTTCCGACGATGTTTCCGGCGAAGTCGGTTTTGCTACATTAGAACATTTTTTTGCTGCATGGTATCCGGCAAGGTCTCCGGCGAGGTCTCCGGCGAGGTGTTCTATTTCTAAAACGAACCATTTTTTTTTTGCTTCGGAAGCAAAAGCGGGAACATATGCAGCAAACGCGGGATGTTTTGCAGCAAAAGGACACGTGTCGACACTCGGAAGCAGGACGATGGAAGCTCCCCATCGTCTGGGGACGTCTAGCACTATCCTTGTAATTATCGCTTTTTTTAGTCCTTTGTGTAGGGTTCCTACATATATGTACTTTTTCTGCAGTGCGTGTGTTGGCTTTCCATGTATCCGTTTTTTTAATTTTTTTCCTGAGAGATGAGAGATTCAATGTACCTGCATTTTTCTGAGAGAAGAGATTCCGTGTACTGCTTTGATCACGTATACTCTTCACGGGTGGTCTTTTTGGGTAGTCGGCGAGCGAAAAGGGTTTTCAAAAAATGTCCTATAATCATCATTCTGAATACCTTCAAAATTCTACTAAACATTTCTTTTATAATCGTTTTATTGAATATACTAAAGGAGTATCATTGAAATTTCATAACCATGTAGGCCATGATGTGGTTCGTGGATGTTATATTTAATACTGTATTTTACTGGAGATATTTTATCTGTCATTCCTAAAAAACAAGCTACATATATTATGACATGGGGAGATATTTTGCCCCGTATTATATTATGATATTTATTCTATGTTGTATCTTTATTTTTTAACTAGCTACAACTACTATTTGATAGGTTTATGTGACACATTTTTGGAACAAATTAGCTATTATTTTAGTCGAATCAGAAAATGAATGATGATGTGGATCGTGCTACACGTGCTCATGTCATTGGGAATGAGTGACACGGTAAAAACAACTTGCTAAATATTGGAAAAAAACTCGCTAAAAGAGAAATAAGAGTCAAAATAGGTTTTTTATAATAAATTAAATGCACGTTTCGGTTGCAAATGGAACTTGGTAATTCACTTGCTTTT
Source organism: Avena sativa (assembly GCA_916181665.1). Lineage (NCBI taxonomy): Eukaryota > Viridiplantae > Streptophyta > Magnoliopsida > Poales > Poaceae > Avena > Avena sativa. The sequence goes on along the minus strand of OV702293.1, from coordinate 85,068,081 downwards.
TACTGGTGTCATGCACCAGGTCCAGGTGAATCTGACTTAGTTGCTGTTTTTTTCTTCGATGACAACGGTTCAGGACTTCCCACGTATATCTAACCCCTAAGTTGTACCAGGTTTGTTTTTTCGTCGTTTACATTCGTATTTCTTGGAATATAACTAAGTTGGATGTAGTGATCGGCTATGTGCAGGTGTGCAACGGGTTCCTCTTTTTTGTTTGCAAATTGGGTTGTAGATAGAACATGTACAAAATTGCATTTCTGTCTGTGTTGCCGGGTGGCGCATGTGCACGTGAACCTAAATTGTTGCTAGATTTGTGATGTCCTGGTTAGAGCATGTATATAAGTTTGTCATACGTTCATGTTTAATTCATTTTGTTAAGTGTAGGGTCGTCTAAAACCCCACTATTTTTTGTTTTCAGCAGTTTTGTAGCCAGGGTGGTTTTTCTTTAAAATACTGCAAACATCCTTGGTATGTCCGGTGGATATGTGTTAATGCACACATCCTAGGTATGTCTAGGTATGTCCATTTTCAAGTTGTTTTTATGGTTGCATGTTGTTCTAAATGCTTCCTAAGTTTTTCCCTTTCTGCAAAAATGACTACAAAGGTTACGGTTGGTCTGTATTGTGTTAGCTCTATCATGTAAATAAAGTGCCGAAGGTTCATGTCATATTGCTGTTTTGATTACATGGAGGTTATTAGTTTATACAATCAAGTTTTCTGCCGATTTGTATTGTCTTGGTTTCTAGCATCTAGATAAGTCGGGGAAGGTTATTATTAAGTAACATTTTCACGAAGTTTTGACTAGAGAGACTTACAGTTTTCTCACACATTATCATGACGGCGGGTGATATTCACCTTTTTTATTCTAATGATGGAATAGAGAGCTATTTTTACAGGTGCTAATATTCAGAACTCCAGGATCATGGAGATCCAGAAGAGGAAGACGAGTAGTTGTTTGTAGGAGGAAGTGTGCTAGATTCACACCTGCCGTGGTGGCTTCCACTCCATTTGGAGACGGTTCTGGGCGCTTAGGCTTCCTGGTGGGGTCAATACGACGGCTGTGGCGGTGGTGTTTTCTCTGGCGCTGTCGGGGAACAAGGGAGGTTGTACAGGGGCGTCGTTGCTCCCCGGCATGCAGGTGTTCTAGTGTTGGGCTTTGTTCGAGGTTGGCGGACCTGTGCTTCTTCTTCGATGAGATCGAGTGGAGCAGGTGTCTCCACGTCTTGTGGGCATGGGTTCTATCCTGGCCGATATGGCTCCAATGGTGGTTTTGTCTCCCCTCTCATGGAGAGCTTCTCTTGCGGCCCCATAAGCTTGGTGTGAGGGTGATTCACCAGATCTTGTAGAGAAGCGTGTCCATCTTCTTCCTCTTTGATGGTGCCATGGTGGCGATGGCGATGCGTGATAGACGGCGTTGGCTTTTCATGCAGGGACCTCTTTGTTGTCTTTTGTTTGCTCATGTCATATGTGCAACTGTGTTTTACACCCATGTGTTTCTGGTGTGTCCCGGATGGATTGTGTGTTGTATCCAAATGCTCTTTTGAATGAATATGTGGCTAGGTTAATATACAGAGGTGGTGTGTGGCTGCACACATCTGTGAGATCAGCATAGGGGATGCAATATACAGGGGGTTGGTATTTAGAAAAAACTTTCCTTACATGCACGTGTGGCTAGGTTTCTAGACGCGTCCTTTTTAAAACACATACATAATTTGTGCTTCTCTTTCTCTCGCTGCTTCATCCCATCACTTTCAGCTCGAACATATAGTGAACTTTTTTGAACACACACAGAATTTGTGCATCTCTTTCCCTTGAAGCTTCTTCCCTTGACTTCTAGCTCGAACACCCCCACCGTCTGCCAAGACACCCATGTTGAAAATATAAGCAATAATCCATATGATTTAATCTGAATAATAAACTGATAAAGCATGATCATACAAACAGTAGTAAAACCTACCATGCAGATCAACAAAGTAGATGAACAGATTACATCTATACAAAACAAACCTATCACATCTACGCCAAACGCTAGAACTAGAAACTCTAGCATAATCCGAAAGAGAGAGATTGAGATCACATACAATGCAGTTGCGGCAGTAGCCGCGGTGGTAGCAGCAGCAGAGTTGTCGTCCATGTTAAGGTTGCCGAAGAGGTCGCTGATATCCGGGAAGAAGTCGTCGTTCAGGAACTCGTCGTCGGACGACGTCATGGTTGCCAGTAGTCGCGCTTCCCAAAAACCTGATCGCCCCTCACCCGTACAAGTTCATGAGAGGCGGGGTTCCGGAGGCCTACTATCCCGATCTGCGGTGCACGCCGCAAACCGGGATGGGGAAGACGAAAGCGGTAGTGCAAGGTTATGGAGGTAGGTGCGTGTTGTGGATTTATTACCGATTAGGTTTAGCGCAGACGCTTATATAGTGCAGGTCAGGGAGATCGTGGGACACACCCCACGTCCGAGTCGGTAACAGCCCACATCCATAAAAACTGGAAACGGCTGTAATTAATGCGTATTTTAATGACTCATAATTAGTTTTCTCAACCAGCAAAATAAAGCTCGTCTCGGCGTGATTCCCGCAACCCCGCGCGCGTCGTGACGAGGCGAGGCGTGGCGAAGCGAGGTGGGTGGCGTCGAAGGAGGAGTTCGCGAGGGCTTCTCTCCTTGTCACACCTTAGTGAGTGGTGCAACACTCTACTATATAGATGGTCCAACTCCCCTTCCACTAGCAATGTGAGGATAAACTTTAGCACCACTAGCACAACCATATGCTGCCATATACAAGTGGGCCAAAGAGAATTTCAGAATTTGTCTAATGGGCCAACAACCCAATATACACCAAATTCCAATAATCCCCCACAAAGTCTCATTGGCACATCACATCACTTTTCTTCCAAAACATTATTTTATATACCGGTGTGTAGTGGAGACTGTTAAGTTGAACTTTCCACGTTAAACTTCATGCTACACTAGCTAGCAACTTAAATAGTGGACTATGTCTTGAACTACAAGTTTTCTGCACGCTAGTTTCTGTTGGAGATATGCCCAAGAGGCAATAATAAAGTGGTTATTATCATATCTTCACACTTATGATAAATGTTTACATACCATGCTATAATTGTATTAACCGGAAACATTAATACTTGTGTGATTTGTAAACTAAAATAAGAGTCCCTAGTAAAGCCTCTTGTTAAACTAGCTTGTTGGTTAATATATGATCATTGTTTCCTGATCATGAACATAGAGATGTTATTAACAACAGGGTCATATCATTAGGAGAATGATGTGATGGACATACTCCTATAGATAAGCGTAGCATAAAGATCAAGTCATTTCAATAGTTCAATTGCTATATGCTTTCTGATACATAGTAACCTAATTCCTTCGACCATGAGATCATGCATATTGCCTTTACTGGATGGATGCTTTGATGTCATCAAACACCACACCGTAACAGGGTGGCTATAAAAGTGGCATTGGGTGTTCAGAAAGTATTGGTTGAAACACATGGATCAAGAGTGGGATTTGTCCATCCACATGACGGATAGATATTCTCTGGGCCCTCTCGGTGAAATGTCATCCAATTAGCTTGCAAGCATGTGACTTGGTCACAAGGGATCACATATCACGGGAACGAGAAAAGAGTACTTATCAGTAACGAGGTTGAACTAGGTATACAGAGATACCGACGATCATAACCTCGGATAAGTAACATATCGTGAGACAAAGGGAAATTGGTATCATATGTAAGTGGTTCATTCGATCGCAAAGTAATCGTAGAAATATGTGGGAGCCATATGAATTTCCAGATTCCTCTATTGGTTATTGTTCGGAGAAGTGTCTCGATCATGTCCGCATAATTCACGAACCGTAGGGAGACACACTTAAGGATTCGACGTTGTTTGAGTAGTTATGGTATTATGAGAAAGAGACCGAATGTTGTTCGGAGTCTCGGATGGGATCCGGGATATCACGAGGTGATCCGGAATGGTCCGGAGAATAAGATTCATATAAGGAAAGTCCCATTTCGGAGTTAAGGAATGGTTCCGGTGTTTTCATCGGGAACATTCTAGAAGTTCCCGGAATGTCCGGCACTCCGGAGGGGAAGGGGTACATGAATGTGTCATTGCATGTTGGAATGATTGCATCATGTACTAAGTGTTCTTGCTGTCCCAAATAAAGGATTAAATTGAATCCTAAATTGAAAAAAGTCAAACGGCTAGTTTGAAAGTCAAACGGCAGTTTTTGGGAAGTGGGAGGAGAGGAGGAAACCGAATTGGGGGAGGAGTCCTCCTCCCCAAGCCGGCGGCCAGCCCTAGGCCGAGTTGGGGAGGGACTCCCTCCCTCCCCTAGCGCGCCAGCCCTCCCACCTATAAAGGGAGGGGCAGGGCTCCCCTCCCAACACAACACAAGACACACAAGTTCCTATCCTCTAAACTAGAAACTAGACCTAGACCCCGGTTTAGAGCTGTTTCGGTTTAGAGCCTTCTAATTGGTTTAGAGCCCTCTAATTGGTGTGTCTAATTACTAGACCACTAATAGCCTCTCTCATAAGCTCCACCATACTCGCACCGGCTTAAGGCGAAGCCCTGCGGGATTTCCCCTCTACCTCCGGTACCACGCCGTTGTGCTGCCGGAATCGCGAGGAGAGTGCTACAACCTCCGCTGCCTGCTGGAACAAGGGAGAGGAAGGTCTTCGTCGAGTACCGAACGTGTGACCGACTGCGGAAGCGCTGCGGGAACGCGGCGCTGGAAGGATCGTCTACGCGATCTTGAGATCGGAAAGAGTACGACTACATCACCCACGAGAATCTGCTCTCGTTAACCGCTTTGGAATCTTCGAGGGTGAGTTCCACTATCGACTCGTTGCTGCAATCTAGTAGATAGATCTTGGCTTGTTTGTTTGTATGCGATAGAAAATTTTTGTTTTCCATGCTACGAACCCCTACAGTGGTATCAGAGCCGTGTCTATATGTAGATCTGTTGCACGAGTAGAACACAATGGTCATTGTGGGCGTTGATGCTTTTATTGTCGATTGCTTTTTGTGTACTTTGCATCTTGCGGTATGTTGGGATGAAGCGGCCCGGGCTAACCTTACATGACATCGTTCATGAGACTTGCTCCACGCTTAACATGCAACTTGTATTGCATAAGTGGCTTTGCGGGTGCCTGTTTCTCCTAGCATAGTAAAGATCCAATTTACAACGGGTGATCAACAATGCTAGTATCAATGTTGTGGTTCTTGTTCGTAAGTTAGAACGACACTTATTGAAAGCCCCAAACCACGTAAAATATGCAAAGAAAGTAGAGGCGTCTAACTTTGTTTTGCAGGGGTGTGCAGTGATGTGATATGGCCATGATTGTGATTATATTTGATGTATGCAATGTTCCTTATTGTAAGTTGGCAACCGGCAGGAGCCATATGGTTGTCTTTAATTTCTGTTAAGACCTGCGTGTCTATTCAAAATAGTTGTAATAGTTGAAGCTGGTGGACGACAACCATGAAGAAGCGTCATTGACCTTGATGCTATGCCGATGATGATGGAGATCATGTTCGTGCTTGAAGATGGAGATCGGAAGCACAAAGAAGAAAGGCCATATCATATCACATATTATGAATTGCATGTGATGTTAATCCTTTATGCATCTTGTATTGCTTAGTAGACAACGGTAGCATTATAAGATGATCCCTCATACACATAAATTTCAAGTTCTAAAGTGTTCACCCTTAGTATGCACCGTTGCCAAAGCTTGCTGCTTCGAAACACCACGTGATGATCGGGTGTCTTTGATTCCGCGGGTGACTACAACGTAAGCAAGCCAGATTTGCTTATGCGGAAGCTAAGGTTTGTCTTGACGAGCCTAGCATGTACAGACATGGCCTCAGGAACACGGATCGCCGAAAGGTAAAGCATGAATCATATAGTAGATATGATGAACATGTCGATTGTTCGCCATTGAAACTATATCAACTCTCGTGATGATCGGTTTTGATGTGGTGGATTTGGTTCGTGTGATCACTAAAACAATGTGAGGGATATTGTTTTGAGTGGGAGTTCACCTAGATTAATTTAATTATTAATTAGAACTCAATTTATCATAAACTAAATCAAAGTGAATTTGCATAGTTGTTGTAGTCATTGGCATCCGTTTACCACCTTGCGCTTAGTTATAATTGAGATAATAGAACTATAGAATTCTGGTTAGTTACTTTACGAACTGGTATCGTATTGTTTTAAGTGTTAATCTAAAGTTTAAAAGTCCTATTGCAAACTTTCAGTAAGTTCCGGTTACTCCATGAAGTTTAATAATTAGTATTAAATCAAGAGTAACAATTCCAAGTGTTAGTATATAAGTATCATGTTTGTATCCATGATTCTTGATATTCAAAGGATTCCCTTAATATCAAGGTTATCTAGGATCTGAAAGAGTTGTTTCAGAAACCATGATGTGTGGAAGATATTGTGATATCTGAAACGAAGTTTTGGTTGCAACATGATAGAGTATAATATGGCAAAAGTCATGTTCTCATATTTGATGAGAATTTGCAAAAAGGTTGGAGACACTTGTTGTCCTAATCCTCCAAAAGGTTTTGGATAGCAACATTATACTCATAATTCATCGTTATAAGCTAAAAGTAGCTTGATCATGGACGATTCCATGATAAGGGTGAATATTTGATGTAGGTAAAATGTTTACTACACCAAGAGATTACTAATGAAAGGAATTTGAAAGAACACCAAACATTTGATGATGGTGATCTACTTCAAAGTGCAAGTCCAAAGACATTGGTATTTAATTATACACGCTTTGGACTATATGTCATATGTATGACTCCACTATTGATGTTAATAGATTCTTTCAAACTGAAAAGGAAATACTGAAAGGGAATCTCATAAATATATGGCAGAAAAGAAAAACTAGAATTGTTCAGTTTAAGTATATAGATGATGTACATGTTGTGGCTATATTCTTTGCTTATTAAAATGTGGTTCTTAAGTATTTGATACTGAATTTGTTGGTATGAATCGTCATACGAAACAACAGAATTCATGAACTACAATGGCCTAAGTAACTAGCAAAAGAATATGTGATGATGTTCATCGAGAACAAATAAAGGGTTATTATGTTGCTCGTTAAAACATCAAAGCTTGCCTTCAAGATTTGTTTTATCAGGTATTATGAGAACAAAAGGGTTGTTCAAATAATTGCCGTAATCCATAAAAGATGGATGATTCGCAAATCTCGTTAGAGAAATCACATCCATAAAACTAGTGCTAAAATGTCAAAAGACAAATTGATTGAAAGATCACTTAGGAAGTGACATCGCTGTTTGAATTATATTGGAAAGAAAACATGAAGAAACTCCATGTTGATGGAATTTTGGAGTCTTCTGATTTTTGATCATATGACGCTTGTGAAACTTTCCTAGAGATAATTAAAACTTCGTTCATAGGCCAAAAGGGAACGAATGACTAGCTTATTGGAACTTGTACATATTGTTGTACGAAGTCCGTTATGTGTAGTCAAGAGCGATGGATTTCAACTTCATATGCTTTCTCCAAAAATTTGAGTGAATATATGAATATTTACTTAATAAGGATGAAGTATGAAACATTTGAAAAGTTCAAAGACTTTCAAGATGAAGTGCAAAATCATTGTAACAAGAATATAAACAGTTTATGATAAAGATCATAAAGGAAGATATTTGAGTTACAAGTTTAGCATAATACCTAAGATTTAAAGAATCGTTCCGTGGATTTGCATTTCCCGAAACACCATAAGAGTATGGAGCGTTCGAGATATGTAATTAAACCTTGTTTGACATGGTAAGATCGAAAGGTGTAATTCATAAAACTGCCATTGCATTTTAAAGATTAAAAGCTTTAGAGATTACCGTTTTTCCACTGAAAAGAGCTCCATCATAATCCGTTGAAATGACACCATATAAGGTTATGGTTTGGGATAAAACCCAAGTTGTCATTTCTTAAACATTGGTATACTATGCATAAGAAAGATGTTTGCAACCAAAGTCGGATGAACATGTCTTTGTATGTTATTTCGAATAACTGTTAAATACTCCTCCATAACATCGGAGACAAAAGTGTTTGTCACTTAAAACGTCAAGTTTCTTTGAGAAGGAATTTTTCGTGAAAAGTTAAGTGGGAGGACAATAGAAACTTTGATAAGGTTAAAAGAACCTTAGCTATATGTGCAAAGTTGCGCAGCGCCGAAAAGTGTTTCGGAGGCAGCAACAATGCTCATGGTTCACGTACCTCAAAAAGGTTGTGGTCACGGAGATCCAAGTTCCTATTGAAACAAGTAGGTCGGATGAACAATCAAATACCAAGATTTGAGGGTTGAATCATTATTTGAGAATAATGAACCGACTACATGCAGAGAAGCGATGATGGGCCCTGACTCCGTAAAATGGCTTGAAGCCATAAAATCCATGATAGTTCCATACACGAGAAATCAAGTTTTGAACTTGAAGGACCCTCGAGAAAGGTGTAAGACCTTACAGTTGTGTCTGGATCTATAAAGAAATAGACATGGATGTTTTACATCTATGAAATAGTCGACATGTTGGGAAAGAGTTCACAACAATGTTCAAAGGTTGACTATGACAAGATTTGATCTATCATAGTGATATTTAGTCTAGACGGATTAATGAAAGCAACCACTACATATAAATTTTGTTATATGATAGTTGAATAAACAAAACAAGTTCTTCTAATAGAATCGTTACCTAGGCCATGTGCATAACATGGTCCATAGGGTTTTGTTAATTCAAAAGGATGCTAAAAGTATATGCAAACTTCAATGGTTAAAGTGAGCATCGCGGAGTTGGAATCTTCACTGTGATGAAACTGTTAAAGGAGTTTAAAAGTTCATCAGAGACAATGAAGATGCTTGCGTTTGCAAGAAATTAAGTGGGAGCGCTAAGACATGTTTCTAATACATTATGTGGAAGACATATTGTTGATTGGAAATAATGTATCTTTTATTAACACATATTAAGAATTTCATCCCGATGAAAGACTTAGGCAAAACCCAAGTATTTTGGCATCAATAGACGCTAATATGGTTGTGCCAGAAGTACATAGACAAGATATTGAATGAGTTCAATATAGGAACTACAAGAAAGGTTCTTGTTGCACAGAAAGGATTGAATAAGTTCAATGTTGATGATATATTCAAGTGTATTGACATTTGGTAAAGTGAAACAAATAATCAAGTATAGATTGATACTTGATGTATGAAATCACAAAGAGTATTTATATCAATCATACTGTGATATGTACAAATCCAGATATGTCCTATGCTCTAAATGTTGTGAGCATATACCAGAATGATTTGTAAGATGATCATTGGACAATAGTAAGGATATTCTTATGATCTTTTGGAAGAACTAAGAGTATATTATTTGTAGAAGTGACAAATAGATGGTTAGTTCATTGTAAAAGTACTACATTGATACTAGCTTTGTCACAAAGTACAGATTAAGTTTATCTCAATCTAAACTAAGGGTGGCACAATATAATGGAAAGTGAGTTCCATAATGGATTTGGATGATTTCCAAAGTTAAGACATTGTGACAGATACTACAACAAAAGGCTAAGTATATGACTGCTATTATAGCAGCAAAAGAGGGCATTTGTGTCAAGTAGTTTGTTATCAAACTAGGTGTAGTTCACAGCGGGATAATACTATGAAGATATATTGTACGACAATATTGTCAACATGTTTTAACCCTAAAGAACTAAAGGTCACACCGAAAGACCAAATTTATACAAAGCCATCTCATTAGAGAATGAGTGATGCGTAGAGACGCAAAGACATGCAATTACACACGGACCTGGAAGTGTCAGATCCGGAGATCAGTTGACCACTAGCAATCATGTACATACAACACCGGAAAGCCATAGGTGTTGAATACACAAAGGTTCGAAACTAGATTATTGACTCTAGTGCAAGTGGGAGACTGTTGGAGATATGCCCAAGAGGCAATAATAAAGTGGTTATTATCATATCTTCACACTTATGATAAATGTTTACATACCATGCTATAATTGTATTAACCGGAAACATTAATACTTGTGTGATTTGTAAACTAAAATAAGAGTCCCTAGTAAAGCCTCTTGTTAAACTAGCTTGTTGGTTAATATATGATCATTGTTTCCTGATCATGAACATAGAGATGTTATTAACAACAGGGTCATATCATTAGGAGAATGATGTGATGGACATACTCCTATAGATAAGCGTAGCATAAAGATCAAGTCATTTCAATAGTTCAATTGCTATATGCTTTCTGATACATAGTAACCTAATTCCTTCGACCATGAGATCATGCATATTGCCTTTACTGGATGGATGCTTTGATGTCATCAAACACCACACCGTAACAGGGTGGCTATAAAAGTGGCATTGGGTGTTCAGAAAGTATTGGTTGAAACACATGGATCAAGAGTGGGATTTGTCCATCCACATGACGGATAGATATTCTCTGGGCCCTCTCGGTGAAATGTCATCCAATTAGCTTGCAAGCATGTGACTTGGTCACAAGGGATCACATATCACGGGAACGAGAAAAGAGTACTTATCAGTAACGAGGTTGAACTAGGTATACAGAGATACCGACGATCATAACCTCGGATAAGTAACATATCGTGAGACAAAGGGAAATTGGTATCATATGTAAGTGGTTCATTCGATCGCAAAGTAATCGTAGAAATATGTGGGAGCCATATGAATTTCCAGATTCCTCTATTGGTTATTGTTCGGAGAAGTGTCTCGATCATGTCCGCATAATTCACGAACCGTAGGGAGACACACTTAAGGATTCGACGTTGTTTGAGTAGTTATGGTATTATGAGAAAGAGACCGAATGTTGTTCGGAGTCTCGGATGGGATCCGGGATATCACGAGGTGATCCGGAATGGTCCGGAGAATAAGATTCATATAAGGAAAGTCCCATTTCGGAGTTAAGGAATGGTTCCGGTGTTTTCATCGGGAACATTCTAGAAGTTCCCGGAATGTCCGGCACTCCGGAGGGGAAGGGGTACATGAATGTGTCATTGCATGTTGGAATGATTGCATCATGTACTAAGTGTTCTTGCTGTCCCAAATAAAGGATTAAATTGAATCCTAAATTGAAAAAAGTCAAACGGCTAGTTTGAAAGTCAAACGGCAGTTTTTGGGAAGTGGGAGGAGAGGAGGAAACCGAATTGGGGGAGGAGTCCTCCTCCCCAAGCCGGCGGCCAGCCCTAGGCCGAGTTGGGGAGGGACTCCCTCCCTCCCCTAGCGCGCCAGCCCTCCCACCTATAAAGGGAGGGGCAGGGCTCCCCTCCCAACACAACACAAGACACACAAGTTCCTATCCTCTAAACTAGAAACTAGACCTAGACCCCGGTTTAGAGCTGTTTCGGTTTAGAGCCTTCTAATTGGTTTAGAGCCCTCTAATTGGTGTGTCTAATTACTAGACCACTAATAGCCTCTCTCATAAGCTCCACCATACTCGCACCGGCTTAAGGCGAAGCCCTGCGGGATTTCCCCTCTACCTCCGGTACCACGCCGTTGTGCTGCCGGAATCGCGAGGAGAGTGCTACAACCTCCGCTGCCTGCTGGAACAAGGGAGAGGAAGGTCTTCGTCGAGTACCGAACGTGTGACCGACTGCGGAAGCGCTGCGGGAACGCGGCGCTGGAAGGATCGTCTACGCGATCTTGAGATCGGAAAGAGTACGACTACATCACCCACGAGAATCTGCTCTCGTTAACCGCTTTGGAATCTTCGAGGGTGAGTTCCACTATCGACTCGTTGCTGCAATCTAGTAGATAGATCTTGGCTTGTTTGTTTGTATGCGATAGAAAATTTTTGTTTTCCATGCTACGAACCCCTACAGTTTCACATAAAATCTAGACCGATAAAGGGCTGCCGTCGGCTTCCCCGTGGTTTGGAGCTTATGCGTCATACTCTAGGTCCTTTCATGAGTTTATTAGAAAGCACCCAACTCTCACAGACTGAGACGTTTGACAGTCAGACTCATATAGGTGTGTTCCTCAAGAGATGTTCTGTAGGACAACATCTCCGCTTATAAAAAGCCACTTGGAACACATTAAGATAAATATCAACATGCCATGCAGATTAAGAGAGTATTGCATCTTTATGGAGATGTAAATATAATATAGAGATACTCTCCTCTCAGCTGACCAACATCTTCTCTCCCATCTCTAATTCATGGGATCTCCGATAACATAGATTGGGCTGCCACTGGGATCAACACATAGCGTGGGTCTCCAACCCATCTCCCTCGATGCATTATCTATCACATTGCGTGATAAACCCTTTGTGAAGCGATCTGCCAGGTTTTTAGATGTTTGGATATAATCCAACGCAATAACTCTAGAGTTTCTCAGTTTCCTGACAGATTTCAATCTCCTCTTCACATGCCTTGATGACTTCATATTGTCCTTAGAACTGTTTACTTTGATGATCATAGTTCATCGGGATGGCGGGTATTGGTTTTTCAACCACAGGTAAGTCCATCAAGAGCTCATGAAGCCACTCTTCTTTAACAGTGGTTGTGTCTAATGTTGTGAGTTCTGGTTCCATTGTTGACCTCGTTAAGATGGTCTAATTGCAAGACTTTCAGAAAACAGCACCACCACCAAGTGTAAACAAATAACCACTTGTGGCCTTAATATCATCAGCATCAGATATCTAGTTTGAATCACTATAACCCTCAAGTACCCGTGGATACCCAGTATAGTGAATACCATAACTCGTAGTGCCTTTAAATAGCGCAAAACTCCTTCAAGAGCATGCCAATGATCATCTCCAGGATTTGACACAAATCGACTCAGTTTGCTTACATCAAAGGAGATGTCAGGTCTAGTAGCGCTGGCTAAATACATGAGCGAGCAATTAATTTGAGAATATCTCAATTGATCTTTAGCAATCCTTCGATTCTTTCGAAGTAGCACACTCGGATCATAAGGCGTTGGAGAAGACTTGCAGCCGCTATACCTAAAGCGACTCAATATCGTTTCCACATAGTGAGACTGAAGCAATGTAATCCCACCATTGTTGTAACACCCTCGGAATCGGCCCTATGCAAGTTTTAGCGATTCCCGCCAAACCCGCATAGAAATTATTCAAAGGTGCCCACCAGACACTTGCGTGTGGGTGGAAAACAAAGTAATATCATTACACATTAGTCCACGATGGAACCCGCAAAACAGATATATACAACACGACTTCATGAGTCAAGAATATAGATATACAGTACAAAGATCCAAATCACCTTGAAAACTATACAACATCCGAGTATGGATAAGATGCAAATTGAGCTAAGAGTCCCGAAGAATAACCAATGGCGTCCATAACCCTGCCCAGGCCAAGCCAGAAGGGTAACCCTGCTAACGACGTCGATCTCAAAACCTGCTTAAACAAAAGGGGTGCCGGCAAAGGGCAAAGGAAAAAAGAGAACGGTCAGTACTGAGGCCAGTACACGACGAGTCTTAGAATTCAGTGGTCCTCGCCAACACAGGTATGGTGGGCGGAAGCGGCAGCGCGTCATGCACTAAACAACCTATAGAGACTCGATACAACTGGCGACTATCAGAGGGGGATAAGAAAGACCTATTCGAAACCAACCTGATACTAACACCAAACATACCCATCCTAGCGTTTCCCCCTCGAGACCAAACAAGGAAGTCAAACCGAGGAACTCACACAGTTGGCAGTTTTATTTATTCTATTCTAGTTCAGCAATTACTAGTCAGATATAGATAGCATGAGTCATCCTGATAACATAAGTAGTAGACAGTTTTAGTTAACCATTCCGTTATAGTTGCAATACTTACTAGTTAGATACATATACCATGAGACATTTAAAAACCCAGTAGTTGTTGGTACTTTTATTTAGCCATTTCGTTGTACTGAAGCTAATTACTAGTCATTTTTAAGGTTAAATTTATATCACTACGTTAGTTATAGTTGTCTATGATCGAGATACCGTGCTCCAAGTCGTCCATCACCGCGGACACGGCTTTCAGAAAGTTTTACCCTGCAGGGGGCACAAATAGCAACACACGCACGTTCAACCTCGGAAAAACCAAATGAAACCCAATGAGGCATCACGACAAAGAAATCGCAAGATTCATATAATATTTCAGGGGGCCACCCCACCAAGCTACCCGCAACGAAGTTGGTCGGCTCCGAGACGGACCCAGAGGTTTGTGCCAATGGTCGTAAACGACTGGGAACCTGAAAGTGTGACTGGGCTTGTCGATTCCGCGAAAATATTCCACATTTGTTCCTAAACAGTGCAAGTGCTCCACGCGCAATAGTAAATAAAGCAGTAAAGCATGGCATAATCATGGCATAGGTACAGGATAGTAATAAAGCCCCAAACTACTTTGTGGCCCCAATAAATAAGATATGACTCAAGCTCATGCTAAGGGGATTCATGGTCCCACATGCGGATAGTACGAATAGTCAAGGAACAGGTATCAAGTGCTCGGGGCCCTACGGGACACAAGTGGATGGTTAAAAACCAAATAACATCTATTGCCCACCTGTGCCTCTGCATTATTTACCTACTTTTAATTTTAGTTATTAAACTGTAATTAAAGTCATGATCATCTCCAACATTAGGCATGAGGCATTTCTCCAACAACGGTGGAACATCGACGGCCCGAAACAACATCTACGCAAGCGACTGCGACTCGCAAGGTCGACTATCTACCAAACAACATGTAATAGGAGGTGTCGGGCTGCAGGAAATTATAAAGTGACACGGAATCTATAGCATCGCAAAAAAGGTAGCAATAGACCAATAGGAGGAAGTAAAGACTAGAAATGTAAAATAGGTAGAAAGGGGGAGAATGCTCGCCTGAAAACATTGCCGAAGGTTCATTCGAAGATTGGATCGACACTCGCATAAACTCATTGGCCTAGTCCATGAAGAAGCAAAGCGCTAGAAGAAACACCGAATATACTATTTAATACCACGGTAAAAGATCTGGCATGATGCATGTATGATGTATGACATAATAAAGATGCGATGCAATCATGCAATATTAAACAAAATTGAGTCCCAGCATTAAGTATATTGTTCAAGTTATTTTTCTAACCATCAAAAATAAATGTTCATCAGCATGGTAGAGCATGGCATAGGTGATCATGGCAACAAGCTATGCAATTTAAACGCGGTTGGAATAGATTATGTAGCAACTTTTGTACGCCCCATATGCACAAGATTATGTTTAATCTTGTTTAAACTAAACATCAGATTTAAATGTTCTTACAATGCATGGAGATGTCATATTCAGGTAGAGTTTAATTTTATTTTATTTTTGAGAATTTTGATATAATACTTAATGTTTCTAAAAACAGGGACAAACTTATGAAATTAACAAGATAACCTCATTTTCTGAAATTTTCGAAGAATAAAAGAAAATGTCCAGCAGATGATTTGAAATAAGGTTACTGGCAGAAATGAAAGAGGGCTAGCCATTAGGCTAGGATCAATTATTATTCAAAAATTAGTGGCACGTTAAATATAAATCAAATAGAATAGGGGACTGCAGGAATAAAATGAACCAAAACTAGGTGGATTTGGTGGTTGTCAGGGACAAAAAGAGACACCTGATAGTGTATCTGATTTGTGTTTGTGTATAGGTCGAGATGCATCGAATTTAATTGGACAAAATCATAGACGTTAGCTAGCTAAGCTAGCTGCATGATGGTGATCGGTTTCCTCCATGCAAAACAAGCTAGCTCAGGTTTGGCTAGCTGGGAATCGATCGATGGAGCAGAGGGAAATCATGCCAAGCTGCTGGGCTAGCCGGGTACTCTGCAAGTTATGAACGTATCTGGGGAGGTTCCTCAGACTGTCGAACTGCAGCATGTCTGACGAAAACTGAAGAACGCGGACAGTTTAGAACGCACGGCATCGGGCAGACGCGCATGGCGGTGACGGCGGGGAAGTGCTTCTGGCAGTGGAACCCGACGGTGGGGTACTTTCGGGGATGTGCCGATGCAAGGAAGCTCCAAGATAGCACAGACGAGCCAGACGATGAGCAGGACCGTGGCCATGGCAAGCGGACGGAGGTGCACAGAAAGTATTCGACCGAAGGTTCATGCCGAAAGAAAGCATGGATTGGATAGAGGAGAACGTGAGCATGGAGAGGAGCTCGCCTCGGATCTGGGTGACCTGGTGGCTAGGCTTGAGGGCGTCAGTGACAGCGGTGAGATGACAGGCCTAGCGATGGTGAGCGTCGGGTGCACACGGATGGCGTCGGTGTCCAGCCAGGTGCACATGCTCTTCCTCCTCAGTACACGTACTTATCTGCTTCAACCAGGTTTACGCGGAGCTCTCATCGTTTGCTGTGGACACCGATGGTGAGGATCGGCGGGGTGGCGGCGGCAGCGACAACCATGGCAACGACGAGGGTTTCGATCTGATGCATCTTGAAAAGGAGAAAGAGATAGAAGGGGAGTGGTTGATAATGCCTACTAGGTTTTCTATTTCTTTATTGTCAGGAAGAGGATCAGAGGAGAGAGGCACACACGGCAATGGGCTTGGTTGCTCACGTGAGATGCCTGAAAGAAAAAAGAAAGAAAAAAAGGGATCGCATGCGTGTCTAGCTAGGAGAGCTGGTGCGGCTGTACTAGATTGGCAAGGAAGGATCAGAGAGAGAGGCTTGGTGTAGATGAATTAGGTGGGATGTGTATCGATTGTGTCATGGTTTATCTAGATTGATGCTCACGGAAAGAACCAAAACGAGGTGGATTTGGTGGTTGTCAGGGACAAAAAGAGACATATGATAGTGTATATGATTTGTGCTTGTGTACAGGTCGGGATGCAGCGAATTTAATTGGACAAAAACATAGACGTTAGCTAGCTAAGCTAGCTGCATGATGGTGATCGGTTTCCTCCATGAAAAACTAGCTGGCTCAGGTTTGGCTAGCTGGGAATCGATCGATGGAACAGAGGGAAATCATGCCAAGCTGCTGGGCTAGCCGGGTACTCCGCAAGTTATGAACGTATCTGTGGAGGTTCCTCAAACTGTTGAACTGCAGCGTGTTTGACGAAAACTAAAGAATGCGGACAGTTTAGAACGCACGGCATCGGGCAGACGCGCACGGCGGCGGCAGCGGGGAAGCGCTTCTGGTAGTGGAACCCGACAGTGGGGTACTTCCGGGGATGTGCCGATGCAAGGAAGCACCAGGACAGCACGGACGAGCCAGACGATGAGTAGGACCGTGGCCATGGCAAGCGGACGGAGGCGCACAGAAGGCATTCGACCGAAGGTTCATGCCTAAAGAAAGCAGGGATTGGACAGAGGAGAACGTGATCATGGAGAGGAGCTCACCTCGGATCTGGGTGACCTGGTGGTCCGTGACAACGGTGAGATGACAGGCCCAGCGATGGTGAGCGTCGGCTGCGCACGGACGGCGTCGGTGTCCAGCCAGGTGCACATGCTCTTCCTCCTCAGTCCACGTACTTATCTGCTTCAACCAGGTTTACGCGGAGCTCTCATCGCTTGCTGTCGACACCGACGGTGAGGATAGGCGGGGGGTGGCGGCGACGACAACCATGGCAACGACGAGGGTTTCGATCTGATGCATCTTGAAAAGGAGAAAGAGATAGAAGGGGAGTGGTTGATAATGCCTACTAGGTTTGCTACTGCTTTATTTCCAGGAAGAGGATCAGAGAGAGAGAGAGGCACACACGGAAATGAGCTTGGTTGCTCACGTGAGCTGCCTGAAAGAAAAAGAAAGAAAAAAGGGACCGCATGCGTGTCTAGCTAGGAGAGCTGGTGCGGCTGTACTAGATTGGCAAGGAAGGATCAGAGAGAGAGGCTTGGTGTAGATGAATTAGGTGGGATGTGTATCGATTGTGTCATGGTTTATCTAGATTGATGTTCACGAAAAGAATTAGGTGTAGAAGATTAACTAGGTTTTTAGGATAGATCAATAGAGAGATGGTCTAATGATATTAGACATATTCTCTAGATAGATGAGAGTTGAACCACGAGGCAAAAATAAACGGAATCCACTTGACATCTATGTGGAGGAACTGAAAACAAGATCATGTGGACAATGTTGGGTGAATCCACACATGAATACATGGGCATGGGTTGAACCATACTTCAATTAAGAGAACCCATGTATCATATATGGTAGAGTTGAACAAGATCATAAGGATAAGATAGATGAGAAAGTTAGTGAAAGAGGGAAATTAAGAGATGATGCCTCCAACTCAATTTGGGCATTTGCAAATAAAACTAACTTGACATTATGGTCCAACACATGTCACCAGCTATAGATTAAAACGGAGAGAGAGAAAGAATAAGATCAAATAAATATCAAGAACCAAAAACAAGTGCAAAAATTTAATTATATGTTCCATGCAAGTGAAGGGAATATGCCCTGAGAGGCAATAATAAAGTGTTTATTATGTGTATTCCAAGTATATGATAGACGTTTATTTGGCATGCTATAATTGTATTAATACAGAAATGTTAATACATGTGTGTTTAATAAACAAACAGAATGTTCCTAGTTATGCCTCTCTCATAAACTAGCTCGTTGATTAACAAGATGATCAAGGTTTCCTGATCATGGACATTGGATGTTGTTAATAACGGGATCACAACATTAGTGTAATGGTGTGATGAACATTCATCCGAAGTATAGCATTACGATCAAAGTCATTGAGTTTATATTGCTATAACAACTTACGAAGTAATCCTAATCCTTAGACCATGAGATCATGTCAATCACTAACACCGGAAGAGTTTCTGGATAACATCAAACGTCACACCGTAACAGGGTGATTACAAAGATGGGTTCAGAACTAATAAAGTGTTATGTTGAGGCCCATGGATCTAGAGTGGAATTTGTTCATCTCGATGACGGATAGATATACTCTGGGCCCACTCGGTGATATCACATTGGTTAACTTGCAAGCAAGTGATTTGATCACTAGAATGTTATATCACGGGAACGAGAAAAGAGTGCATGTCAGTAACAAGATCAAACTAGGTATGGAGATATCGATGATCGAATCTCGGACATGTAATATATCACGAAACAAAGGGATTAAGATACTAGCGTAAAAGGTTTTGACGCTCACAAGAAAGTCATCGTTGAATATGTGGGAGTCAGTATGGGTCTCCAGATCCCGTTTCTGATTATTTATCCGAGAGGGGTCTCGATCATGTCCGCATTATTCGCGAACCGTAGGGTGACACACTTAAGAGACACCGACATCCAATAGGAGCAAAAGTTTCATGCCGGAAAGAATAACAAGCGCAGGAATTTATTTCACTAGATACCGAAACAGGTTTTCGGGTGAAATTGCAGAAAGTGTTTTTGCATGTGAAATAGAATTCTAGCAAGGGGTTATATGTGAATGTTTGTCATTAAAGTAATTGACAAAATTCTGAATAAATAAAAAGAGTTTTATTTAATGAGAGTTTGCATTAAATTTGGTGGAAATTTAATTGCAAGTTTGAGTGGGATTTTGAGTGGAGGGAAATGAAGAGGTTTTTGTGAGTGCAGTCTCCACCCACATGAATGAAGGAGGGGAGGGGGAAGCCCCCATGGCCGGCGTCCACCCCCTTGGGTGCCGCCTCCTCCTATAAAAGGCACCCCTCTCCCTCTCTCTCTCACTCACACCTCCTCATGAAGGATCTCTCTCCCCCTCTAGAATTTATCCCTCATGGTCTCGGACTAGCGAGATACATGTTCCCGGTGGCTATTCGGCAAGAAAGAGTTCTGCTTCCGCTGCATCGCTGAAGCGAGGAGGCGGAGGTTGCTCGGTGCCTCGGAAGTGTGTGCGAGCACGGATGCGCTGTTGATTTCCGGCGCTAGGACTTCCCCTTGATCTTGAGATCGGCAAGAGATCGTATACATCAACCATGAGTTTAACTCGTTAAGCTTTGTCGGTCTTCAAGGGTATGTTCTCTACGGATATACATCCGCCCGTTGTTTGTATCTAGTAGATAGATCTTGGTACATAGTTGTTCCCATCGTAGGAAATTTTTTGTTTTCTATGTTGCGAACCCTACAGTGGTATCAAAGTCGGATCTATGCGTAGATGCTTTACATGGGTAGTACATATATGAGTATGTGGGCGATGATGATCATGTTGTTGCTCCTTATTTGTAATTTTGGATATTGGTGGCATAGTGGGATGAAGAGGCCTGGACAAACTTTACATGTCCTCGCACATGAGACCTGTTCCATGCTTGACATGCAACCAGTTTGCATAAGTGTCTAGTGGGTGTCTGTCTCTCCTACTATTGTCAATATCTATTTTGCAACGAGTTGTCAACAATTTGGTTATCCTCGTTGTGGTTCATGTTCGTAGGTATGAACGGTTCTAACTTCAAAAGCCCTAAGCCACGTAAAATTTGCAATGGATAAATTAGAGGCGTCTAGTTTAGATTGTTGCTGGGCTAGTGTTATGATATGGTGATGTTGTAAGTAGAAGTATGAGATGATACTCTTACAACACACATAACGTGTAAGTTCCATAGACCTTGGCCTTACACATAAAGGTATGATAGTGATCATACCACGATGCACATGATAGAGATCATATGCGGGAACCATATCATTCCACTAATAAACATGAGATGTTTGATAGCATCTTATATTGCTTGTTTGGCGTTTTATTAGCATAATAAGATGATCCCTCATTTAAATATCAAGATAAGAATGTGTTCTTCCTTTAGTATGCACCGATTATGTTTTCGTCGCTCCAAGACATCACGTGATGATCGGGTGTTCTTGGATCCATTACCATATTTCGGGTGTAAGACAGTTACACACGATAATAATAAGGTTCTTACTTCGCGAGCCTAGCATGTACAGACATGGCCTCGGAACACGGACCGAAAGGTTAAGCATGAGCCATATAGTAGATATGATGCCCATTTGATGCTCGCCTTTGAATCTACACCGACTCACATGATGATCGGACTTGGTGTAGTGGATTTGGTTCATGTAATCACCAAAAAGACACGAGGGATGTCGTTTTTGAGTGGGAGTTCATTCGTAATGTGGATTAGTTGAACTCAGTCTATCATAAACTTAGTCTAAACTTTACAAATTCTGTTGTAGATGGCACCACCTGCTTTTAATTTCAATGTGTTCATGGAGAAAGAGAAACTTGCAACAAATGGTAGCAACTTTACCAAATGGGCCATGAATTTGAGGATTCTCCTCTCTGCTGCACAAAAGCAATATGTGCTAGAAGCGCCGCTAGGCCCCCTACCTTTTGAGGATGCCCCTGACGAGGAGAAGAATGTCTATCAGACTCGTCAGGAGGACCACAACTTAGTTCATTGCGGCATATTGTATAGGATAGAGCCGGAACTTCGAAAGCGTTTCGAAAATGGCAATGCATTTGATACAATGGGTGAGTTGAAAATAATTTTCGACACACATGCTGCTATAGAGAGCTACAATGCTTCATAAAAGTTCTTTAGCTGCATGATGGAAGAGCACAGCTCCGTAAGTGAGCATGCACTCAAGATGTCGGATTACGCCGATAAGCTTGTGTCCTTGGGAATATCGATTCCCATTGACTTAGGCATCCATCGTGTTATGTAGTCTCTGCCACCTAGCTATAAGAGCTTTGTGATGAACTATAATATGCAAGGCATGAAGAAGTCTCTCCCCGATCTTCTATCAATGCTTAAAACTGCAGAAGTGGAGATCAAAAAGGAACATCAAGTGTTGATGATCAATAGGAACACTGGTTTCAAGAAAGACAAGAAGGGAAAACGGAAGGGAAGTAAGGGCGGCAAGCCGGTTGCCGTGCCTGAAAAGAAACCCCAAGTTGGACCTAAGTCTGACACCGAGTGCTACTATTGTAAGAGTATGGCCACTTGAAGCGCAACTGCCCCAAGTATTTGGCAGACAAGAAGGCCGGCAAGGCAAACAAAGGTATATATGATATACATGTTATTGGTGTGTACTTTACTAGTGCTCGCAGTATCACCTGGGTATTTGATACCGGTTCAGTTGCTAATATTTGTAACTCGAATCAGGGGCTGCGGAACAAGCGACTGCTAGCAAGGGGTGAGGTCAAGATGCGTGTCGGCAATGGATCAAGCGTTGATGTGATCACCGTCGGAATGCTACCTCTCCACTTGCCGTCGAGATTAGTAATAAACTTGAATAATTGTTATCTGGTGCCAGCACTGAGCATGAACATTGTATCTGGATTGTGTTTGATGCGAAGTGGTTATTCATTTAAATCTGAGAACAATGGTTGTTCTATTTATATGAATGAAATATTTTATGGTCATGCACCGATGATCAATGGTTTATTTCTATTAGATCTCGATAATGATGTTACACATATTCATAATGTTGATGCTAAAAGGGTTAAACTTAATGATGATATATCCGCATATATGTGGCACTGCCGTCTAGGTCATATTGGCGTTAAACGCATGAAGAAGCTCCATTCGGATGGACTTTTGGAATTACTTGATTTTGAATCATTTGATACATGTGAGCCATGCCTTATGGGCAAGATGACTAGAACGCCATTTTCCGGTTCAATGGAACAGGCGACAGATTTATTGGAAGTCATACATTCTGGTGTATGTGGTCCAATGAGTGTGTCGGCACAAGGTGGATATCGTTATTTTGTTACTTTCACGGATGATTTGAGTAGACACGGTTATATCTACTTGATGAAACACAAGTCTGAAACCTTTGAAAAGTTCAAGGAATTTCAGAATGAAGTGGAAAATCATCGTAATTGAAAGATCAAATTTCTATGGTCCGACCGTGGAGGTGAGTATCTAAGTTACGAGTTTAGCACTCACATGAAAGAGTGTGGAATTGTTTCACAACTCACACCTGCCGGAACACCATAGAGAAATGGTGTGTCGGAATGTTGGGGGGGTGACCCCGGATAGGGTCAAGACAGGGGAAAGATGAAAGGAATCTCCCTTGTCGTGAGCAGAATTACTGATTGCTTTGGCCGAATCATGTGAGAGTCGGCCGAGATAAGTAGGGCCATGACGAATGTAGAATGAGTAACGCCTTATCCGGCCGAAATATGAGTTAAGTCGGCCGAATGACTCCGACTAATACAAATACAGATAAAGGCCAAGCCGAGTTATGCGAGACAAGGCCGGATAATGCGAAGCTTGCAGGAGAAGGAGGTGCCTATAGTCAAACCCTAATCTCTGGCTAGGAGGAATCTAGACAGAGCCAAGCGAAAGGGACAAGGAGCAGAGCGGCAGAAGGGCAGACGAACGTCATGGAGGTGACAGTGAGGGAGCCCGAGGCACGCATGTGAAGGTTTCTGGAACATTGCCGCCGATAGAAGGGGGACACGGAAAGGAGGCCACCGAGTTACCATATTGGGACAAGCATATTCCAAGAATATGCTTGCCATGTCATCCCTAGAAGGAACCAAGGCACCCCTTTATAAGGGGAGACGCGGGCTCCTGAGAGGGAATCGATTCATTTGACGCCGTTAGGCTCGTGTATTAGTTTTCTTCCTCTCTATGATCCAGCTCTAGGAGCACTTGTATTACTTGAGAAGAGGAATAGAGATTTACTTTCAAGACACTTGAGTGTAGAAATCACTACATCTTCCCTCCCCGGATCCCTCTAGCATCCATTGGCCCCATACTTTAGCCTACCCATGGCATATGCCGTGCCACCACCATGACAGTTAGCGCTCACCGTGGGGCCAGCAGCGGTGCTAGCTGGAGTCAAGATCCGGACGGGAAACTTCATCCACACCGGCGAGCGGGTTGTCTATGGCTTAGTCCAGAGATTTGATATCTGGGACTATGTCAGCGACAACGCGGGTAGCTTCAGGAGGAAAGCGCCTCCGCGCAATGGCGTCTTCATCAACCTGGGCACGCACAAGGTCTACGTCGGCGTCGACACATCCTGCGTCTATCCTCACCGAGTCATTGAAGCAGGAGAACCTCCCCTCAGTGATGCTAACGGACCTCATGGAGCACGCCCCGTCGGTAGCGTCGAGGTGATGGTGACAGCCGCAGCACAGGCGGCAGGAGCAGGCGCCGGACCAAGCAAGGACCCGGCGGCAGGAGGACAGGTGACCATGAAGCAAGCAGCTTCTCAGCCCACCGAGGTAGATCCGCCAGCATCCAAGTCAGCCGAGGTGCAGGAGACGACCCCAAAGGCGGCAAGGGTAAGATGGCTGCCTCTGGAAAGACCAGAGAATATTCTCCAGTCAACTATAGATAATCTAACCACGCGTGTGGCGCCGATACTTGATCCCGCTAACGCCGGAGTTAGAAGAAACTAGACAAAAAGTACTGGTAGAGGCAAAAAAGGTGTCGGCCTTGCGGGAGTCCTTGAACAGGACCCTGCGAGAATATGCTAAGGCAAACAAACTGGATGTGGCCCCCGAGCGGGTAGATGAATTGAGATTGAGAGGAAATAACCTCATGAATGATATCAACAAAGAGCATGAAGCTCGTGAATGTGATTCAGTCGATCTAGGCTTGCCGAGGTATAGTACCCCGGCAAAGAAACTAAGGGCGGCAAATGCCGCTGCTTTGGAGCTAGAAGGATTAAGCGGCGAAGCCCGGCAGAAACAGCAAGAAAGAGTGAATGAGCTGGTGCGCATTGCGAACCAGCAGAATGAGGAAATGCTTAGGGCTGACCCGGCGAGACCGGGAGCCTCGCGTATGGTTCATTCGGCTGGAGCAGCACCAGCACTATCTGCGGCAGCAGCATCCTCACCCGGAAACAACGTGCGAAAAGATAGAGCGGCGACTTCAGGAAAAAGAAATAAGAAAATTGTTCTGTATGATTCGGCGGTAGCCGAAAAGGTCAATGATAACAGAGGCAATGGCAGCCGAGGTAACAGTGGAGATAGAAACCCCGGCCATGCAAACAAGGGGCACGGGGACCTCGGAAGGGGAAATCATGAGAACAATAACCCGACGGAGGGAAGGAGAAACCCTCCACCAGATCCTCAGCCGAGGTATGAGCCTCGACAAGAGCGAGAAGTGAGACCAGCTCACCATAATCAGGCAAATGAGAGGTACAATGATGATTACTCGGATATGGAGCATGCAGGACATGGTGGGAATAACCATTATGGAATACAAGAAAGGACCGTTTATAGAAACTTGCCGTCAAGTGACACAAGACTAAAACTGGACAGATTATATCGGTCCGAGTTATTGGAAGAACAGGGTCCGCCAGGTCCGGCATGTTTCGGACCTCGGATCATGGGCGAACCACCAGTGCCGAATTTCCAATTGGTAAGGGGCACAAAAACATATAACGGAAGTACAAAACCACAGGATTGGTTGATTGACTATGCCACTACAGTGAAAATAGCTGGTGGAAACCTACGATGGGCTGTGAGATACGTCCCACCGATGCTGGAAGGACCAGCCAGATTATGGCTGAACAATTTGCCGACAGGTAGTATCAACTGTTGGCTAGATTTTGAAGAAATGTCCGTCAGCAATTTCACCAGTACTTATAAGAGGCCAAACAGGCCTCATCAGCTCGCTATGTGCAAGCAGAAGCCGAATGAGACAGATAGGGAATTCTTGACTTGGTGGTGTAACCTCAGAAACTCATGCGAAGGGGTCATAGAGTCTCAAGCGATAGCTTGGTTTGCTCAAGGCTGCCGATATGGGAGTGTATTATGGCAGAGGCTGCAAAGAGATATGCCGACCACGTTGGCAGAGACCATCAAGATAGCAGATTCATATGATTTAGGGGATCCGACGCAACCAGAATTAATGTCGGCAGAGCATCAGGAAAATTAAGATCAATATGCAAGAGATGCATCCGGATCATCGAGGCACAACGAATTCCGAGGTAGAAGAAGGTAAGAGAGGCCAGATTACAGATATGCTTCCAATCAGGTGGCAGCGGTGGCAAAATGGGCAATCGAGTTATCACCTTATGCTCCACAATTCGATAGGCGAGATGCAATCAAATCTCAGGCAGTGGCCGGCTTCTTTGTGGATTGGGCCGAGGTACAATATGAACCACCATTACCAAATCCGAATTATTGGACAATGCATTTTGACGGATCCAAGCTGAGAAATGGCTTGGGGGCAGGGATAGTATTAACTTCGCCGAAAAAAGATCAGCTGAAGTATGTGCTGCAGATACATTTCATCGCGTCAAACAATGTAGCCGAGTATGAAGCACTCATCCATGGGTTAAAAATGGCAAAAGAGATTGGTATACGTCGGATCCTATGCTACGGGGATTCATATCTGGTAGTACAACAAGTATTAGGCAATTGGGACGCACTAGATGCGAATATGGCCCTATATAGATTTCATGTGCAAAAAATCAGTGGTTACTTCGATGGATGCGAGTTTCATCATATACCTCGGGCGGAAAATGACGCTGCAGACACACTGTCAAAACTCGGATCAACTAGGCAGTCAATTCCCCCAGGTATTGCCCTAGAGCACCTGAGAAAACCATTGATTACACCATCACCAGAATCCGAGTCAATTCGTATCTCGGCAGAACTGATAGAAGTGTGCTAATGGAAATCGACAAAGGATGTGACCCGGTTTTTCTAAAGGTGAACCCGACCATCGCACGAGCGAACACAGAAAAATCCGAAGCTGTTATGTCGGCGGAAAATATGGAAATCGACAGTGAAATTATCCCAGAGAAAATCACGCCGATATGGGCGCAACCCATATTCTGATTCCTTAAGGAGACAATCTTGCCGAGTAATGAAGTACTGGCTAGACAAATAGTAAGAAGAGCAAAAGCTTACACAATCATAAACAATGAGCTGTATAAGAGAAGCGTCACGAACGTACTACAAAGATGTGTTGACTCAGCAGAAAGACAGGAAATACTCCTGGATATACATCAAGGAGAATGCGGGCATCACGCCTCATCCAGAGCTTTAGTGGCCAAAGCATTTAGGCATGGATTTTATTGGCCGACGACATTAAAGGAGGCAAAAGAATTAGTGGAAAATGTAATGGTTGCCAGAGATACGCCAGCAAGATACATCTGCCCTCGTCCGAGTTAAAAACGATACCAATCACTTGGCCTTTTTTGTATCGTGCTTGGATATGGTAGGTCCGTTCAAACCAGCCCGAGGCGGAATGACTCACATTCTAGTCATGGTGGACAAATTCACAAAGTGGATCGAGGTGAAACCAATAAGAAAATGTGATGGACCAACATCGGTAAAATTTCTGAAATATATTATCTTGAGATATGGATATCCACACAGTGTTATCACGGATAATGGCACAAATTTTGCTGAAGGAGCCTTTGCTAGATTCTGCCAAGAAAAACACATAAGACTAGATGTTGCCTCGGTGGCTCACCTAGCATCAAACGGGCAAGTAGAAAGATCAAATGGACTGGTATTATCAGGAATAAAACCCTAGCTTATCGAACCACTGCAAAGGTCGGCAGGATGCTGGATGGAGGAGCTTCCAGCAGTACTGTGGAGCCTCAGAACCACCCCAAACAGGTCGACAGGGTATACCCCGTTCTTTCTAGTATACGGCGAAGAAGCTGTGCTTCCAGCCGACATAATGCATGACTCGCCAAGAGTAATCCAATACAAAACGGCCGAAGTAAACAAAGTATCACGGCAAGACAATGTGGATCTGCTAGAGGAAGCAAGGGAATTGGCATTATCAAGATCAGCTGTTTATTAGCAAAACCTCAGACGATACCATAGCAAAAAAGTAAATCCAAGAGTTTTTAAAGAAGGAGACTTGATTCTTCGGCTAGTGCAACGCACAGCCGGCATGCACAAACTCTCACCCCCATGGGAAGGACCATTCATCGTGAGTAAAGCATTGCACAATGATGCATATTACCTGATCGACGCTCGGCCACTAGAGAAGAATAAGGGAAATAAGGACGGAGACGAATCAAAAAGACCATGAAACATAGCCTTACTTCTCCCGTTCTACACTTAGAAGCCACATGTTGTACGTCATGATGCGACGCATCAAGTTGAAATATCAAGCATGTATTAAACCTCGGCACCTCGAGAAGCGACTCGGGGACTGCACAACGTTGTTTCTATTTTTTAAGACTATGTAGTAAACCTCGGCACCTCGAGCAGTGACTCGGGGACTACGCCGTGTTATTTCCTATTTTGGATTATGTATTAAATTTTGGCACCTCGAGCAGTGACTCGGGGACTGCACCGTCTTTTCTCTTATTTCGGATTATGCATTAAACCTCGGTACCTCAAGCAGCGACTTGGGGACTGCCCCATGATTGTTCCTTGTTTTGAACTATGTATTAAACCTCGGCACCTCGAGCAGTGACTCGGGGACTGCCCCGTGGTATTCTCTGCATTGAGCTATGAATTATATTTCGGCAACCCAGTTTATAACTTGGGGACTGTTTCGTGTTATTCGATGTTATCTGAACAGATGTAAACCTTCAGCGACCCAAGGGATAACTCGGGGATGACTTACGCCGCCCATTAATTTCTTCCATTCATATAAGAGCTCGATAGCTTCAGCAGAAACTCGGGGACTACCCCAATTCGCTGCCCATAATTCATAAGATGCAACATAAGCTTGCCTCGATCGACAAAGGAATAACAAGGAGAAAACAATTAACGATTTCTAGAGGTAACAACCTCAGCAAGTCGAAGTATAATAAGGGATACAAGCCGATCTATGAGGTTAGAGCATTGTACTTCAAGTAGAAATCGAGAAAACAACAACTATACAACCAAGTTTACAAAGGGAAAGCAAGATAAATGTCGGACGAAGGTCAACCACATGGGAGAATACGATCTGGCCTTACGAAATTAAAGTTGAGCAAGGAAAAGATATGAAACAGATAGCTTAACTTAGATGAAATGACAATAGTTACCATCACCAATGCCTCAGCGGCGCAAGGCAAAAAGGTTCACACCACACCAAAAGACGGACAATTGTTTCACAAACATCATACGCCCGACATGCCGGGGACTTAAAGCAAATTGAAGTTTTTCAAGCCTAAACACCAGAAGAGGCCAAACAACCCTTAAGGGGAAGTAGCATTGTCAGGAGCATCAGGCATGGGTATCTCGGATGCTGGCGGAGGGACCTCGGTCTCCTTCAGAAGGGTATCCTCAGGAACTAGGCGCTCCGAGGTAGTTGGTGCCTCAGCCAAAGTTACCTCGGCTTCAACAGAAGCCATAGTAACCTCAGAGGCAAGCCCCGGCTGCTGAGGTACATCAGTTTAAGCTCGAGAGTTTTCAGTCCCTTTAGAGGACGATCGCGCGTCGCCATCCTCATCCGAGTGGTCGTTTGAACCGCAGGAATTATCCGAATCACCCTCCGATTCATCCTGATCGGTCGAGTCATCACCTGATGCATCTTCAGCTTCGTCATCATTCGCGGGATTGGGAAGAAAACTCGGCCCTTCGATCCAATTATGCACGTCAGCATACTCGATAAGCTGGAAGGCACGAGCTTGGCGGCGAGCGACAAACTCCGGATTCTCAACCCAAGGAGAGCCAGTGCGCAAATTCATAAGAGTATCGAGAGAGATGTCCTCGTACCAAGACAAAACGGCTGTAAGTGCCATATCAGCACCAGCCCTTCCAGCGGATTCCCTCCAGAGATTTAGTTGGGTCTGAGATGCCATTAACCTCGCCACAAGCACTTCAACTTCATCAATATCAGGCTTTCCAGAGGTGTTCGGCCAAAGAACATGGTAGGCCCAGATAGCTGCTTGCACTAGATCTCCTCCCATAATCTTCATTGGTCCAATAGCAGCACCGACGGAAATCAGGAAGTCTTCCATCGAGTATTCTTGACTCGAGTCAACGGGGACACCTCGGCGCTGACGAGCAGCAATCACAGCCTTAGAGCTCACTGGTTTCACTTCTGGAAAATGATCTACACGAAAGGAAATCATATCAGTTAAAAATAAGAAAGAGAAGAAAATAACTCGGCCACGGGCGGAAACTTACGATGGATATAACTCAACATTTTCTAGAGATCCAGGGACCAATCGGCCCTACTCTTCTTGAAACAAGTGATTTCCTTGCTCATCGCCCGGTTCTTTAGCTCGGCAGCATCAAGAAGTTCCTTATCTTTCTACAACTGTAGGCTCAGTCGATTCTTTTCTTCAGAGAATTCTTGATCAACCTTTTCCAATTCAGACTTCTAGGAAAGCTTGAGAGATTCAACCTCGGCGCGTAACCGAGTTATCTCATCGTCCTTTTCTTTGAGTTGCGCCGAATGAGTGGCAGCTTGTTCTAAAAAATGCAACATCATATCAGGCATAGGTATGCATTCTTGATGCGATGCTACAAGTGTTTGTAGCTCGGCTATACCAAAGCCAGAAGGTTGTAAGAAACCCAATATTTATCTCGGACAAAGAATTAACAAATTAAAAACCAAAAAATAGGAACCAACCTTCAAGAGCGTCAACCTTCTTGGTAAGGCGGGTATTCAGATTGTTGATACTAGGTGCACGCCAGCGAAGAGTGAATTAGCCCGGCAAGCAAAAAGTGTTACGAACTTAAGGAACAGTACACGGATTAGTTAAATTACCAGTTTTCTTCGCTACAGGAACAACCTTCTCATATTTTTCTTGCAGTTTCTTGTGGGCGAAGAGCAACCTTTGAAATTCGGCCATCCGCCGATCATGTGCAACCTAGATATAAAAGAAGGTTACAAGGCTGGATATTCAAAGCTAAAGCAGATCCGAATCAAGCAAAACTTGACTCGGATCTAGGCGGCTGGATATTCAAAGCTAAAGCAGATCCGAATCAAGCAAAACTTGACTCGGACCTAGGCGGCTGGATATTCAAAGCTAAAGCAGATCCGAATCAAGCAAAACTTGACTCGGATCTAGGTGGCTGAATATTCAAAGCTAAAGAAAATCCGAATCAAGCAAAACTTGACTCGGATCTAGGCGGCTGGATATTCAAAGCTAAAGAAGATCCGAATCAAGCAGAACTTGACTCGGATCTAGGCGGTTGGATATTCAAAGCTAAAGCAGATCCGAATCAAGGAAAACTTGACTCGGATCTAGGTGGCTGAATATTCAAAGCTAAAGAAAATCCGAATCAAGCAAAACTTGATTCGGATCTAGGCGGCTGGATATTCAAAGCTAAAGCAGATCCGAATCAAGCAAAACATGACTCGGATCTAGGCGGCTGGATATTCAAAGCTAAAGCAGATCCGAATCAAGCAAAACTTGACTCGTATCTAGGTGGTTGGATATTCAAAGCTAAAGAAAATCCGAATCAAGTAAAACTTGATTCGGATATGCATGGACCACGGCTAACCGAGTCACGAAGGGGCTGGATTTAGCAAGAAATGCATTTGAAGCCTGATAAAGCTTCCAAACGAACAACAAGTTATCCGGTTGCAAGCTTCGGGGACTAGTGTATATATAATACCATTTGAATAACAGACAAAGTATCGACGAAAGCACTTACCTCGTTCATCTTGTCACTATCAAGGACAATCTTAGCAGCCATATGCAAGCGACTGCTGATGTCGGAAAGATGAAATGGTTGGCTACTCGGATTGCCTTCAAGTTGATCGGCGGCATTCCAGCTATTGGCATACTCCACCAAAGAGCCGAGACTATTCCCGCTCTCAGTACGGGTCAACACTTTACCTCGGGCCTGCTGTGTAACTACCGCCGTTGTCGGACTCTTGTGAAGAGTAAGTCGAGTGTCGGCAGCAGGGGCAACACCAGGCTTAGCAGAGGAAGCTCCCTTGCGAAGCACATCAGCTATGCTGGGATGGGAAGAGCTAGTTGGCCCCTTCTGAGATGCTGAGGGTTTAGTAACAACACCTTCCTACTTTTAGGAGAGGATTCGGCAGGGGCAACGACCTCAGCACTAGGAATCGCGCCCTTGGGGGCAGGAGAAACTATAGTTTCCAAGGGGGCCGAGATGGTGATATCTTCGGTTGGAGCGGGAGTAGCAGCTGGGATCGTGGTGATCAAAGGATCATTGGGGGAAACCTCGGTGGTCTGAAGAGGGACAACAGGCTCAACCAGGTGATCTGGTGGCGGCGGCATTAACCGTTGGAGCAGTGGGCACATCTCGGTGAGGCGATGTATGGGTCGGTGCAGGGGGAGAGTCAACACAAGAGGGACTGGGAACCCGAGTATCTTCCGGAGGCGGAGGAGAAGGCTGCCGAGTAGCATGGCTTGTCATACTCGGACCGCTTGGCTTCATGGAGAGAGGAGCTCTGCAAGAGACAAAGAGTCGAATCAAAAGACAGAAAGAGAGAAACAAGAAATACAAATGAAAATAAACTCACCCAGTAACCCCAGGCATGGTCTTATGCCTCGGAATATGCTGCGAAGACTTCTTGACTCGTTTCTTGGGGGCAGCACCGGAAGGATCTGTTGAAGCGGCAGGAGCTTGAGAAGCAAGAGGTTCGACATCGTTCACCTGACAAGCCGGATTAGCTGGGAAAGAAGGAGCCGGAAATGCGTAAGAGATGGGCACCGCGACAACTACCTCTAGAATTTGGACGTCGTCCGAGTCACCTTCATCGGCGTGGGCCGAGGTTTTGCCACGAACGCAAGCAGGAGCAACATCCGACTTAGGGACAAACTCCTCCGAGTCAGGCTCCCCAGTATCCGGAGTATTACGGTCTGCGGTCCAAGGAAGAGCCAAAACCTCAGCATCTTCCATCTTCTGCTCTATAAATCTTTGTGAGAAAAGTAGGTTCGAATAAGTAAAAGAACACTCAAGAAAGTGGCATGGAAGAGTAACTTTAATGTTTAAATTCACCTGAGGAGGGGGATTCTCACGAGTAAAGGGCTTTAATCCCCATTCCCATTCCTCCGGCATATCGGTCTTGAAGATAGCCCGGACGCGTTTGTATATGAGATAATTATCAAGATCGACTGTGGATACACGGTTGGGATCCAGAGGTCCGCTCATGTAGCAGAGTTTGTGAGAGCGGAGATGGAAGGGGCATATTCGGCTGCTGATGAAAGCAGTCATCAGATCCTCACCAGGAAGCCCGACCCGAATCAGTTCCTTGAGCCGGATCTCAAATGCCTCGGCAAGGGTGTTGCTCTTCCTTCGATTATAGTTCCAATTCTTGTTAGAAGGGGGACCGATAGAAAAATCTGGGAGCCGAATCTTGTCCTCCTTCCCAGTATTTTTGACATAGAAAAAATATCTATGCCACTTCTTGCAAGATTCAGGGCCAGCGACACGGGGAAACTCAGAGTTTCTCCGGGGTGTTATGGATGCGGCCCCACATTGAGTGAGAGATTTCTCAGAAGGATGAAGAGATTTTTCCGGCACTACATTAGTTCGGATTTGGAAAAACTTGGACCAGACATGTACGGAAGGCCAGAGGCCGAAGTACCCCTCTGAGGCCGAGATGAAAGCCGACAGAGAGGCTACGGCATTAGCCGGCAAATGATGCGGCTGAAGGCCAAAGTAATCGAGGAAATCCTTGGCGAAGTCGCTGAGAGGGAGGCCGAATCCCTGAGCAAAGTGAGACATAAAAACCACGTACTCACCCTCGTTGAGTACGGGCGAGGATTCTTTGCCGGGTAGGCGACAACTTACCTCGGCAGGAATTCGGCGCGTCCTAATTAACCATTCTACTTCACGACGGGAGACGGAGGAACCTTGCCAGGAACCGCGCTCTGGGCCAGACGCAAAGTCATCTTCCCCGACAATGGCACCACTAGCGGAACTGGACATGGGCTCGTCGGAGGAGTCGACGGAGGAGAAAATAGCGGCGGAGAAGGGCCTAGAGGAACAGGTCCCCGTCATGGTGCTAACAAGCACGACGACGGAACAGAAGAAGAACCGCCGCATGGAAACTAGAAAACAGAGGAATTCCTAGCACGGTGACCTAGCGGCGATACAGTTGGAGAGCTCACCGGAGAGAGTACCAGAACGAGAACACGGCGGTGAGGTCGCGGTAGCCGGAGAACAGCGGCGTGACCGTCGAGGAGGACGACGAAGGCGAGAGCACCAGAACACGCAGAAGAGCGGCGGCGCGAGGAAGAAGATGAGGGAGAGCGGAAGGGGAAAAGTGAACTGCCCAAACCCTTCTCCCCTCTTTATAACCGCGCCACGGTAACCGTGGTGGGATCGTGGATATGCCACGATATCCACGTAATCGCGTGTATCGCAAAACCGTGCACAGCTAGTGGAGCCACACCACAAGCCACACGGCATAGGAGAGAATCGGGCCAACTGACCGATGCGGTACTCGAGGCATCACTGCACCGACGCGATGGGCGCAGTAATCACTATAGCTTGTCAGTAGACACTGTAGCGGAACAAAAAATAGAATAGCAATGATGAGTAGTACACGTAGGAAGAGGCGTACCCAGGAAGCTGGACGGATACCTCGAACAGAGAGAAATATCTCGGAAAGAAAGAGAAGAATGTCGGGAAACTGATGTGGCCCGGCTGAGGTTACCGGCAGGACCACACCAACTTCGGGGACTAATGTTGGGGGGTGACCCCGGATAGGGTCAAGACAGGGGAAAGACGAAAGGAATCTCCCTTGTCGTGAGCCGAATTACTGATTGCGTCGGCCGAATCATGTGAGAGTCGGCCGAGATAAGCAGGGCCATGACGAATGTAGAATGAGTAACGCCTTATCCGACCGACATAT
This sequence comes from Avena sativa, assembly GCA_916181665.1. Classification (NCBI taxonomy): domain Eukaryota; kingdom Viridiplantae; phylum Streptophyta; class Magnoliopsida; order Poales; family Poaceae; genus Avena; species Avena sativa. The sequence continues at coordinate 85,033,456 of OV702293.1, read as the reverse complement.
GATTTAAGTCGGCCGAATGAATCTGACTAATACAAATACAGATGAAGTCCAAGCCGAGTTATGCGAGACAAGGCCGGATAACGCGAAGCTTGTAGGAGAAGGAGGTGCATATAGTCAAACCCTAGTCTCTGGCTAGGAGGAATCTAGACAGAGCCAAGCGAAAAGGACAAGGAGCAGAGCAGCAGAAGGGCAGACGAACGTCACGGAGGTGACAGTGAGGGAGCCCGAGGCATGCATGTGAAGGTTTCTGGAACATTGTCGCCGATAGAAGGGGGACACGGAAAGGAGGCCGCCGAGTTACCATTTTGGGATAAGCATATTCCAAGAATATGCTTGCCACGTCAGCCCTAGAAGGAACCAAGGCACCCATTTATAAGGGATACGCGGTCTCCTGAGAGGGGATCGATTCATTCAACACCGTTAGGCTCGTGTATTAGTTTTCTTCATCTTTATGATCCAGCTCTAGGAGCACTTGTATTACTTGAGAAGAGGAATAGAGATTTAATTTCAAGACACTTGAGTGTAGAAATCACTACATCTTCCCTCCCCGGATCCCTCTAGCATCCATTGGCCCCATACTTTAGCCTATCCATGGCATCTGCCATGCCACCACCACGACACGGAACGTCGTAATCGTACTTTATTGGATATGGTTCGATCTATGATGTCTCTTACGGACTTGCCCTTGTCATTTTGGGGTTATGCACTAGAAACTGCTGCATTCACTTTAAATCGGACACCATCTAAATCCGTTGAAAAGACACCGTATGAATTGTGGTTTGGAAACAAACCTAAGCTGTCATTTCTTAAAGTTTGGGGATGCGATGTTTATGTGAAGAAACTTCAAGCAGATAAACTCGAACCCAAACTAGAAAAATGCGTCTTCATAGGATACCCTAAGGAAAAAATTGGGTATTACTTCTATCACAGATCTGAGGGCAAGGTTTTTGTTGCCAAGAATGGATCCTTTCTAGAGAAAGAGTTTCTCGCGAAAGGTGTGAGTAGTCGGAAGGTAGAACTCGAAGAGGTTATTGAACCTTCTCTTCAAAGCACTGGAAGTTGTTCCGGAGTTGGATTCACCAGTTGAAGAGGGAACTAATGATAATGATCATGAAACTCCAAAAGAGAGTACTACCGAACCTCGCAGGTCTAGCAGAGCGCGTGCAGCTCCCGAGCTATACGGAAACCCTGTTATGAATTTCATGGTTGATGAAATTGATGACCCTGAGACGTATAAAGAAGCGATGATGAGCCCGGATTCCAACAAATGGTTAGAAGCCATGAAATACGAGATGGAATCCATGTATGAAAATCAATTTTGGAACTTGGTGGAATTACCTCACGACCGAAAGGCCGTGGAGAACAAATGGATTTTCAAAAGGAAAACTGATGCTGATGGTAATGTGACTGTCTATAAAGCTCTACTTGTCGCAAAGGGGTTTCGACAAATTCAAGGAGTTGACTACGATGATACATTCTCTCCCGTAGCGATGCTAAAGTCAGTTAGGATTATGTTAGCAATTGCTGCATATATTTCGATTATGAGATATGGCAGATGGATGTCAAAACCGCGTTTCTCAATGGTAATATTGAAGAAGAGTTGTATATGATACAACCAAAGGGTTTTGTCGATCCTAAGGATGCTAACAAGGTGTGCAAGCTTCAGCGATCCATCTATGTATTGAAGCAAGCATCACAAAGTTGGAATCTCCGCTTTGATGAGGTGATCAAAGAGTTTGGATTTGTCCAAACTTATGGAGAAGCTTGTATTTACAAGAAAGTGAGTGGGAGCAATGTGGCATTTCTGATATTATATGTGGATGACATATTATTGATCGGAAATGATATAGATCTTTTAATCAATGTTAAAAGTTATCTAAACAGCAAATTTTCAATGAAGGACCTAGGTGAAGCGTCATATATATTAGGCATAAAGATCTATAGAGATAGATCTAGGCGCCTAATAGGGCTATCGCAAAGTACATACCTTGATAAGATTTTAAAGAAGTTTAAAATGGACGGAAGTAAGAAGGGGTTCTTACCTATGTTGCAAGGCAAGACATTGTGTAAGACTCAAAGTCCGGCTACGGCGGAAGAAAGAGAGATAATGGACAAAGTCCCCTATGCTTCAGCCATAGGCTCTATAATGTACGCCATGCTATGTACAAGACCGGATGTAGCACATGCTATTAGTTTGACTAGTAGGTACCAATCGTATCCAGGTTTGGAACACTAGATAGCGGTCAAGAATATCCTTTAAGTACTTACGAAGAACTAAGGATATGTTTCTTGTGTACGGAGGTGAAGAAGAGCTCGTCGCTAAGTGTTATGTCGATGCAAGATTTGACACCGACCCGGATGAATCTAAGTCTCAATCCGGATACGTATTTTTCATGAATGGCAGAGCGGTTAGTTGGAGGAGTTCCAAACAACCTATGGTGGCGGGATCAACAACGGAGGCCGAATATGTTGCTGCTTCGGAAGCGGCTCAGGAAGCGGTTTGGATGAAGGAGTTCATATCCGAACTAGGTGTGGTTGCAAGCACGCTGGACCCAATGGTGATCTAGTGTGACAAAGAACCAAGGTCTCACAAGAATTCCAAGCATATTAAGCGCCGGTTTCACTCCATCCCCGAGCATATCAAGGATGGAGATATAAAGATTTGTAAAGTACACACGGATCTCAATGTAGCAGATCCGTTGACTAAAACTCTCCCTAGAGCAAAACATGATCAACACCAGAACTCCATGGGTGTTAGATTCATCACTATGTAACTATATTATTGTCTCTAGTGCAAGTGGGAGACTGAAGGGAATATGCCTTGAGAGGCAATAATAAAGTGTTTATTATGTGTATTCCAAGTATATGATAGATGTTTATTTCGCATGCTATAATTGTATTAATACGGAAACGTTAATACATGTGTGTTTAATAAACAAACAGAAAGTTCCTAGTTATGCCTCTCTCATAAACTAGCTCGTTTATTAACAAGATGATCAAGGTTTCCTGATCATGGACATTGGATGTTGTTAATAACGGGATCACAACATTAGTGCAATGGTGTGATGAACATTCATCCGAAGTATAGCATTACGATCAAAGTCATTGAGTTTATATTGCTATAACAACTTACGAAGTAATCCTAATCCTTAGACCATGAGATCATGTCAATCACTAACACCGGAAGAGTTTCTTGATAACATCAAACATCACACCATAACAGGGTGATTACAAAGATGGGTTCAGAACTAATAAAGTGTTATGTTGAGGCCCATGGATCAAGAGTGGAATTTGTTCATCCCGATGACGGATAGATATACTCTGGGCCCTCTCGATGATATCAGTGCAAGCAAGTGATTTGATCACTAGAATGTTATATCACGGGAACGAGAAAAGAGTGCATTTCAATAACGAGATCAAACTAGGGATGGAGATACCGATGATCGAATCTCAGAT